>OY728160.1:1061343219-1062593219 GCA_963277665.1 Viscum album
TTATAAAGGATGGTTTTAATTAAAATTATATGAAACATATAACATCCATATTATATTATGACATAATTACATTTCTATAAATATAATATATCATTTTCTTTATTACCGTTTCATACACTAAAGAAGTTATAACATTGTCTGTGGATGTGTGGACTACTGCCTCCTCGATATGATATGATTAATATTCCATCAATTGAATCCTATATATAAGTTTATATAATGATATAATGTGGTATTTAAGATATAGTTTTTATTATTTAAAGATAAATTTTACATAAATTATTTATAGAATGATTATCAATTAACATGTACGTTAATCATGTGTATGTACAGTCTATTATCATGATAATTATATCATTGGATGTTTTTTCATAACCATCATCCATGATTTTATTAAAAGTGTAATTTATGGATAAATATGACAATTAACTTATAATTATTGATTTGTAGATTTATATAAAATGAACCAATTGAAAATAGTTGACATACAAAAGTCATTTGGACATACAAACCAAATATGAACAAAACACCTAATATAAACTTACTTTTTATGTATTTGTTTAAATAATGATAATAAATATAATATTATTAATGATAAATATGAAATTTTTTATCCATTATGTAAATAATTAACATATTTCTACTACTCAGGAATACAATGACACGTGTGACAAGCTAGATGCAAGGCTAGGGATTTTACTTCAACCTACATTTATAGGGATATTTAATAATGATATAAACCATTATTTTTTATTAAAGTATAATAATTCACCTTTTAAATTAAATATTCATATTATATCAATTATAATTTATTTATTTTTTGGATTAAATTTTATTTTTTCATGTGGTTTTTGATTTGAATTTTCAATGCTGTGTGGGATGATTTGTGTTGCTAAAGAGTTAATAATTTTCTATATTTTAGTACTCTTGATATTATTTTACATATTATTTATATGTTTATAAATGTATTAAGAATAAAATGTTATTTTTAATTAGTTATTTGGATTACACTATAATCCTTTATGTGTTTAGAGTAAAAATAAACCCCTCTTTACCTTTTTTATTTGAATTTTTTATGGAAAATGGGTTTGAAAATGGATTTTTTAGTTCAATATCATGAAATGTTTTATTAGTATTTAAAATAATATTTTATGAGTGAATGTTGTGAATTTAAATCTTTTATATGTATGTATAATATAATGGTACTTGGAAATTTGGATGGAGGTTCCATGATAAACAAATTATAGGTGGTTCAATGATAATAGAATGATTAGTGGGTCCCTGATAGCCCTATAATTCATTAGGTATGGAAGTCAACCATATAGAAATAAACATTATAAAAGTTACATGTATGGATGTCGACCAAATGGTCTCAATTTATAAGAGTAATAAGTATAATTATTTTCCAAGATACCATTATCTATTTTATATAATTTTTAAGGATTTTATAGTAATCATATTCTTACAAACTGTTATGAATATAGATTCTTTAAAAGGAAAATATTTACCTCATAATATGGGTGAAAAGTGGTAGATTAGGATAAATAATTCAACGGTTAAAAAATTTACCAATGGACTGATGGTTTCATTCTTTGTACATCCCCTACTAAGCTTTTTATTCTCATCCAACATTTTTTAGTTTTTTAATAGGACATATGGATATGTTAGGGACTAGAATATGTCATGTTAAAATTTGTGAATAATTTTCATAAAATTTATTGTGATTAGTTTTTTAAACGTTTTATATATTTTAAAAAATGGAGACAGAAAGGATGATTCCAATTTTTATATTATGTCTTTTTTTTTTGAATAAGTTATGACTAAATTCCCTAAAACTATGAACCTAAAAAGTTCTTCAATGTGAGAGAAAGTAAAATTATTGAAATAAAACATGATTATATATTGTTTTAAGGTTTTGTACTTATATTTTTATGAATTTTTAGTTTAGATAACTCTATTGGAAATAGTGGTGTTAATAACATCCCTTGAAATATTTTACCATATGGTCATGTTGAGATTTTATAGAATTTAAATATTACCAAATTGATTAATCAAATGTATTGGTCTCTAAGAATGGATTTCTAATGAGGAAATAATGATGTTATGGTTAGAATTCATTAAGATAAAAATATCCATCTGAGTGAGTATCTCATGATGGTTGAAATATGAATTGAGTAGTTCGTTGTAGTGATGGATCTATTAAAATTAGATATAAACATTGACATTGTCCTTAGAAGATAGAAACTAAATCTACCATAATGGAACATGATAATTGGTGAAAATTTTATGAGACAACATCAACAATAACCTATAGGTTCATTTTATACTATGATACATTAATGATTTATTAAATACATATAAAATAATTTTATGTCATGGGGTTTCGGAGTACTAAATGGAAACTATTTCCAATTATCATTTTTAAGATGAACCCGACTAGTCGTGGCCAATGGTAATGAATATCCAGGAAAGGGAGTAGATTCATTCTTTGGAATGGGAAAAATTGATGAATATTTTCCATTAGAAATATTTTCCTATTGGTTTTCACCATTATATAGAAAAAGTATTATAAGTATTTAGACAAATATTGGATGATTCATTGGATACATATAAAGACTAATTATATTGTTAAGTGAGGTATTAAAGAATATTTATCTGAGATATTGATAGTAAGATATTTCTATTTTATTATAGATAGAAGCAAATATATCAAAGGGCATAAGAATATAATGAGTATAAGATCGATGAGAATATTTTTCGGGGTCTTGGGATGGTTTAAATGGAGTTTTTTGTGATCATGTTTACCAAGACCATAATTAAGGGGAGAGGTCCCATTTGTGGGAAATGAGAAAGAATTCATCGAAGAAGTTTCGATGTAGGAAAACCAAATTCCCTTATTTTCATAATTGTCGACAATGTTAATCTTGAGAATTCCTTTCAAATACTATGAAGTGATGACGATGTGGTATGTTTATTCATATGGTTTAGGACTATGAGGAATATTATCAAGAATCAAATTTAGAGACATCAATTGTAAAGGCCTAGAAATTCCATGTATTTTTTTAAATTATATAGAAATATTCGAGTTAGTGGTTTCTGAAGGTACATGATTCTTAGGCTTGGAGTGCCCAAAATATTTTTATGAAGTTTCATATTTACTTTCAGTAAGCTGGTGAGTGGGTTTTTTGTAACTTTTTAACCGGTGCTCGAAATTTGAAATATGGGGGAACCATTGATCTCATAGTGCCGGTAGATTCTTATGAAGACCCTCACCTTGGTTGCAGTTGGTTGCGGGTGGAAGATAGTTTTTTCTACCCATCGAGGGAAAATAGGAAAATTGAAATAAATATAATGTAACATTATTTTATATATCTTTGGAATTCATGGTGGGGACCACCTGATCTCTATAACCATTTTTTTAATTGTGCCAAACCCCCACTATTTAAGGAATTCAATAAATGAAGTCATTAAACATATCAATTAAGAAAAAGGATCTTCATCACCTTGACCGAGCTCTTGGTTTTTGTTGGAGAAGATTCTTGGTGGAGTATCTTACTAGAGAAAACCCCCCTTAAATGAAGAACTATTCTCCTTCAGTGAACATTTCTCCAATGAAGAACTCTGTCGAAGGATCTTCAATGAGGAATGTCTTCAACAACAACGAACCAATATCCATCTTTCCCTCTCCTCACTGATATCAACTAATCAAAGAGGTAGAGATTGTTCTTTTTTTATACTCCTTAACCCATTCTTGTCATTATTCTTATATTAAGAACCACTATGTCACTTGCTATTATTCTAACGCAGATGTTGTGGGCCAAACAAACAAGGCTCGACCCCTCTGCAACCTTTGTGGATTTTGGTCTTCTTCGTGGCTTGTTTTCGGGTTGAGCGAATCCAGACCGTGGAGGTATGGAATAGATGGTGACATCTCGAGATTAGTGTGGGAGTCTTCTGAATAAAGATCGGGCCATAGGGGCGCACCCGGTGACCCAAGGAACGTTTCTGGTGACCAATGCCACTGAACAACACCGGTAGGACTCGGGAGTAACGGTCATCCCTCCGGTTAGCCGGGATGATGCCGGCGGCGTGACCGCACAGCCAGAGGAGGGCCACGGCTGACACTCAGTTGGCCGCATGAAGGGGACTGCGGCGCGTGTCCGCGCTTCCAGGCTTACAGGGGCCGCGACACGAGGTCGCGATGTCTAGGGTGGGGGGGTGTGGCACGCTGTCGGCCGCCAGAGGTGGCACGACGTGTGACCGTGCCGTAGAGGTGGGATGGTTGTCCGGCTAGCCGAGGAGATGATCAGGACCCTCGGGTCCTGCGTTCCAGCCGCCGACACCATGTTGCGCCTACAGTTTTCCACCCTACCCAAATGGTTGGGTCGTTCGGGGTACCTAGGGGGCGCCTCCCCCTTGGGTAGCAGTTAGGGAGGACCCCACTACGGGGCCACCCAGTGGGTGTTGCACCGTAGGCTGGGCCGTCATAGTGGGCCAGACCGCACTAATGGTCCAGACCCAGCAGGACAGGTCAGATCCCAATGACTGGGTCAGAAACATGGCCAGACCCAGATTGGGCTGGGTCGGACCCGAACCCGGACCAACTTCGACCCCATTCCACTCATTCAACCATAACATGAGCTACAAGTATCAGTTTTACGAACCGTCTACGACGCCTAAAACCTTGAATCAAGACATTCATTTTGATATACCCCAATTTAGTTTTGGATAAATTTGGGGTACGTCCTGGTTGGATTGAATGTAAATCCAACCTGGCCCTCGGGACTAAAATGGCCAATAACATACAGACCGGGCATCTGTTTGACACATCATATGTTACATTGATACCCCTATTATGTGTAGGTCCTTTGGGGATATTTCTTCATGGGTAATTGTGGAAGTTGGAGTATCAACATGTTGCTTGGGGAGAGGACCATCCTAGAATCAAGCGAGCTTAGCGCGGGAACGCTGTGGCTGGCTTTAACCTGAAAAGGGATCCTACGTGGGTATGTGCTTTGGGATCCTACCTGGGTATGTCTTCCAGGATCCCACATAAATCTTCTCTAGGAATCCACATGGGACTACTCTAGGATCATACATGGGTTTACTGTACTAGGATCCTACATGGGTCGGATGATTATGATCCTAAGTGGGTCTACCACTCAACAGATTAAGATGATTCAGTAGTTACATCAAATCATCATTACTACAATACCTATGTTATACATAGTGTGACCAGAGTTTTATTATTTTTTGTGAAATCATTGTGGATCTTCTCTTTGTGGTGTTACCTTCATGGTACCTCTTCCTTCAGGGAAAGTGGTGCTTTTGGATGAGGAGATAAAGCTCTATGTAATCATGAAAACATTGGTATATGTATGGTCATACACCTATGTAAGGATGGTCATTACTTCATACCATGTGATTGTACTCTAACTTCTTAGGTTTATCTTTTCTGGATTCTGGGAGACCTTTCATGGTCTCGGGGTCCCTACTGATTATTGTTATACTCACCCATGCATGGTCTAGGCCCTCTCCTTGTCGTGACTTGTGGAAATGATGAACAACATTGATTGAGGCTAAGGGTGATAGACAGGAGGCTACTCGAAGGTGAACATAGATGAAATTTACCACAGGGACGAATTGATTGACAGTTGTACCTACCTTTCAGGTAGGATTCCCGATGGATGATATAAGATTTTTTTTTCCTTTCAGTTGTACTTGAACATTCAGTTGGGATTTTATACTGGCCCTTACATTCTGCACACTTTTTACTATAGTAGTAACATCTGGTTACTCAATGTTGTGTTTCCAGATAGTTTGTGTTATAAGTTTTAATGGAAATTACTTCCTAATTACTGTGATATGCCTTTCAGTGCTAGTCTCCATCCCCTGGCCTATGGAAGGCGGGATTGGGGTACTCATGGCATGGGCCCCAAGGATGGGTCATGACAAATTGGTATCATGGGGGTCGGTTCTACATTATAACATAACTCTGATCATTTAATGGCAATAGTCTTCAGTTTTATGGGTGTGGTTATTAGTTTTGGGAATCCAGTGTTGGTGTGGCGGCCGACGTATCCATACACCAGGACCTTGACTTCTGATTTCTGACTCAATGCATGAAAAGACTACTAGAATGTCTATTTTGAAATTTTTTCTTTGTGATATATTTAATCCATCTCACCTGGTATAAATTTTTGAATGATACACACCTATTTCTTTTCATGATTCCTCCATGTAGAAATCCAGCACAGGTTCTGGGTAGAATGTTCCATGATAGCCCACTAAGCGATGATGCCTCGGTATAGGGACCTTTTTCAGTAGAGGCACTAGTAGAGGCTGTAGCGGTACCATTACCCATTGGTCCACTAATTACACTAGCCCCAATAGTAGATATTTCATGCTGCTTGAGCGGTTTGGAAGAGTTCTTGCGCCAGAGGCCACCCAGGTTCAGGGCTGAGACAGACCCACATGCGGCTGAGGATTGGAAGGACTTCGTGGTGAGAATCTTCCGACTGGTAGGGACACCAGCTAATCTCATGGAAATCCTTTCCACCAATCATCTATAGGAAGTTTCAGAAGAATGGTAGATCTTGATACTCTAGGATCTTGACAAGGTGACACTTCTCTGGGCCGACATTGAGAGCATGTTCCGGGCAGAGTTTGTCCCAACGACCCTTCACGCAGTGCGCAAACAGAAGCATCTTCATCTATAGCAGGGCCACATGAATGTGGCTAAGTACATATTGAGGTTCACTGACATCTCGTGTTACTACACTCATATGGAGCAAGTAAAATTCATCAGGGCTCAGACCTTCGTGAAGGGACTCAGGTGGGAGATCAGGTCTTCGATGATTTCTCTTAGCATCCCAACACAGGTAGGGGTGATATAGCGAGCCCTCTTAGTGGAAGGTTTTATTACTTAGCAGTCACCAGCTGTGAGACCCACCAACCGACATCACATTGCAGAGTCTTATGTAGCAGGTACCAGACAGATGTACCAAAGGTCTAAGAAGTCCAGACCTATAGCTAGACGACTGGAAGATATAGGTTCAGTTTTGTGGGGAACCTGATACAGTGCCAGTCATGAAAATGGAATTTAGTGTTATGCACGTGTCATGTAGTGTCACATGGATCGAGACTACATAACCAACCATATGGATGATCAGCAGAGGATTGATGAACCGCCCAGGTAGAGACAGAGGATTGACCGAGGAAGTCCGCAGGGAGTAGGTGAATGTGGCAGAAGATCTGGCTAGACAACTGAAGGTGGGAAAAAATTCCATGTGTTACCTCCCCCACCACCTAGTGGTCCGCCCCGACCTCAGGGAACAGGTGGACAGGGGCGAGCCCTGCTCTAGGCTATTGAGGCTTATGACCACGGTGCTCCGGAGATGATATGAGGTACGATATGTGTCTACTCCTCTTTATCTATAGTACATATAGACATAGGTTCTCATCATTATTTTATTTCAACTTCCCTCATTCGGAGCTCAGAGATTCCGGTGGAGCTATTTGCTTGACCCTTACGGCTTGATAATATTACGGGAGATGATTCTATGATTACACACAGGTGATGGTAGTGTAAGAATACTCTAGGAGTCGAGTGCTTCAACTGCGATCTTCTAGTAGCGGCGTCGAGGTCTTACAATGTCATTTTGGGTAAGGATTGGTTATCTATAGTCCATGGATTGATCGACTGCATTAGGTGAAAATTATGGTGTATCCATGAGGATGGGACTAGGTTTACCTTCACCAGTGATAAGGGAGCCATTACAGCATAGGATGGACTTTCCTGGAAGATAGTGTTGCCGATCACTCATCTGTTGGCTAGCCTTACCATTAGTGCAGTTGATGTGGAGAGTCCGAGCTATCTTGTAGATGTGGAACAGTATGCTAATGGCCTCAATGATGATGTTTTGGGTCTACATCCTCATAGGGAGGTGGACTTTTACACTGACTTGTACCCCAGTATGACACTGATATCTACACCAGCGTATCAGATGGCTCTCGCGGAGCTTCGTGGGATACAGGTATAGCTGGAGGACATACAGGGGAAGGGGATTATCCAACAAAATGTTTTTCCTCGAGCATCCCCGATTTTATTCACCAAGAATGAGGATCGATCTTTAGACTTTATGTTGACTATCAGTGCCTGAACAAGGTGACTCTGATGAACAAGTACCCACTTCCAAGGATTGACGACCTCTTTGATCAGATGAAGGGGAAACCCTTTGGGTGGTCGAAGAGATGCCGGTGGAGTTTTTAAGAGCATAGGGAGAGGCTAACTAGTGCCCGCATCATAAGGCTTCTGGTGGAGGGCATTGGGTACCAAGTCTACTGCAACACATTAGGGAATGAGATCAGATGTGTCCTGATGTATGAGTGAGTATTTGTCTCATATTTTTCTCAAAAAATGAGATAGAATGAGTTGAAATATCCTACCCATGACCTTGTGTTAGTACCAGTAGTCATCTATTTCAAGATATTGAGACACTATCTGATGGGAACGAATTTTACAGTCTACTCTAATCACCATATTCATATGTATATCTTCTACTAGAAGGACATGAACCTAAGACAGTGACATTGTCTTTTGTTCCTCTAGGACTATCACATCAAGATAGTCTATAATCCTATGAAGGGGAACGTTTTATCATATGTACTCAACCGTAGATCTGGGATACAATATCTATGTGAGGTGACAGAGCAGCTGGACACTTTTCAGATATCCTTTGTGGATTGAGATGGAGTAGCTTTTCTTTTGACTCTTACAGTCACTACCCCACTCCTTCATCATGTAAGGGATGCACAACATGGGTCACTAACTGCGAGGCTTGACATGCTCCGATATCCACAGGACATGCACTTGATGGAGTTTCTAAATTTGTGGATCACTTCATCCTTTTTAGAGGACGTACTATGGTACCAGTGTCGCTTCGAGAGGAAGTTTTTAGGGAGTTCCACACATCCCCTCTGTAACTACATCCAGGAGGGGTGAAGATGTACTAGGACCTCTGACGACATTACTGCTGGATGGGAATGAATAAAGAAGTAGCAGATTTTGTCTCTCGGTGCATCACTTATTAGCAACTGATGGCAGAGCATCAGATACTAGTAGGCTTAGTTCATCCTTTAGAGGTCCAAAAGTAGAAGTGGGATGGAATATCTGTGGACTTCATGATAATACATGTGCATAAATCCAGGGGTCATGATTCTATCTGTGTGATCATCGACAGACTCACCATGTTAGCCCACTTCCTACCGATCAGAGAGTAGGTCTATTTAGAGAGCTTGGGATGCTTCTATTTGTTGGTGATTGTGAGAATAAATGGAGTAACCTCGAAGATTGTCTCCGATTGTGATGCATGTTTCACTTTCCGGATACGGAAGGGGTTGTATGAGGATTTTAGGATGCATCATCATTTGGGCACCACCTTCCATCCTCAGATGGATGGTCATACTAAGAGGACCATTCAGTCCCTCGAGGACATGCTGCATGCATGTGTCCTCGACATCGGTCAGAGCTAGTAGGATCACTTACCCTTGGTCGATTTTTCATACAACAACAGCTATCACTCCACCATTTTGATGGAACCATTCAAGGATCTATACGGCCAACCTTGCAGATCGCCTATATGTTGGAATATCCCATGGGAGACAGCACTCATGGGATCAGAGATGGTATAGGCTACCACGGAGAAGGTACAGATCATCTAGGAGCAGTTGAAGACTGCACAAAGCAGGGAGAATTCTTATTCTAACAAGAGACGTTGACCTTTGGAGTTCTAGGATAGTGACCATGTCTTTTTATGAGTCTCACCCCGATGAGGTATGCAGAGATTTGGCTGGGGAGGAATGTTATCTCTGAGGTTTTTTGGACCCTTTCAGGTCCTCAGTAGAGTTATCAAGGTGTCTTACCGCCTAGAACTTCCACCTCAGTTGTACTAAGTGCACAAGGTTTTTCACGTATCCCAGACGAGGAGATACGTGCATGATTCTACTCACAAATTTGACTGGGGAAAGCATGACATCGATGATGGGGAGACATTTATGGAGGATCCAGTGGAGAATGAGGATCGACATGAGAGAGTCCTTCGTGGGGGATCGATACCTTTGGTGTGTGTACTTTGGCGGCACAGGAACCTCCAAGATAGAACATGGGAGTGGGATGATTAGATTCCTGCCCATTACCCCCTCATTTTCTCCTAGTTTTTATGATGTGGCTTTCGGGGACACCAATCCCAAAGGTGGGGAGAATGTAATGACCCTATAATTCCATGTAATTTTTTTAAATTATATAGAAATATTTTCATCTGTTATTTTTGAAGGTACATGAATCTGAGCTCTGGAGAGCCCAGAATGTTTTTCTAATGTTTCTTATGTACTTTCAGTAAGCATGTGAGTGAGTTTTTGTAACATTTGAACAGGTGCTCATAAATGAAATCTGAGGGTACCATTAATCTCGCAACGTCGGTAGTTGAATAAAGAGACCTTCAACTCGACTACAGTTGGTCGTGGGTGAAAGAAACTTTTTGCTACCAAATGTGGGAAAATAAAAAAATTGGAAATAAAAATAAAGTAACTTTATTTTTATTTAATTATTGAATTATTTTGAATTATCGGTGGGGACCACCCGATCTCTTCAGAGTTTTTTTTAATTATTCGAAACCCAAAAAATTTGACGAATTCATTAAATAAAGTCATTATACATATATATTAATTGGGAGGCTCTTCATCACCTTGATTGGGCTCTTGGTTTTTGCTGGAGAAGAATCATGGTGGGGGATCTTGTCGGAGGAAACCCCATTAGAGGAAGAACTCTTCTCCTTCGACGAACATTTATCCAACGAAGAACTCCATCAAAGGATCTCCAATGAAGAAAGTCTTAAAACACGACAAATTTACATCCGTAATTCCCTCTCCACATCGACGTTAATGAATCTTCAAGGTATCGATTGTTATTTTTGTATATCCCTTGCCCTATTCTTGTGGTTCTTCTTCATTTAAGAACAAATATGCCACAGGCTACCACTCGAACATGGAGGGTCCGTGCCAAACGAACACCGCCCGAACCCTTCAAAAACTATTTGGATTTTTTTTCTCATTGAGGCTAGTTTTTGGGTTGAGATAATCCCGACCGTGGTCGCCTTGAATCGATGGTGAGGTCCCAAGGTGAGTGCAAAATTCTTCAGAATGAAGATCAGGCCACCGGGGTGAACCCGAGGACCTGAGGAACAACAATGGATACCAGTGCCAACGACCTGTGTTGGTAGGTCTCAGGAGTGGTGGTCAAGCCTTCAGATGACTGCGATGATAGTGGCACCCCAATCGCGCCACCGGAGGAGGGCCACGGCCCATCAACCACAGCGGAGCAAGGGAGACGGCCGGTGCACAGTCTGTTCTGTGAAGGGGGCGGCGGCGTGCATTCGCGCCTCCTATCTTATATGGGTCGCGACATAAGGCCAAGATGGAAATGGGGGTGGTCTGGTATGTTGCTGGCTGCCATAGGTGGTGTGACGCACGACCATGCCGTAGAGGTGGACTGGTCCTTCGGTCAGCCGAGGAACATAGTGGCTGCATGGGTCCCCAGTTCCAGTAACCAGTTCCAGGTGGCGCTGAACGGGTGGCCAACGAACCCAAATGTATGAGCCGTTCGGGGTACCCAGGTGGTGCCTCCTCCTTGGGTGGAAGCTAGAGCGGGCCCCACTATGGGGCCACCCAGCCACGGGCCAGCCGCGGGCCTCCTATGAGCCTCCCAACACGGGCTGGACCAGACCCAGTGGGCGAGGCGAGACCTAGTGGGCTAGGCCGGATCCATTTGGCTGGGTCAGATTCTGCATATTGGGTCAGACCCAGATAGGGCTGGGTTGGTTCGACCGGGTCGAACCGGACCCAGACCAGCTTCGACCACTTTCCACTCTTTCGGCCATAACTTGAGCTACGAGAATCCGTTTGATGAACCGTATATGTAACATCCCAGGTAAATAAAGAATATTAAATTTTCATATTTATTAATATTTTTGAATAAAATGTTAATATCACTTTAAAGGTAAATCGATGTTCAATGGAGTACCCAATACGCTACAATGAGTTTCATTGAAATCTTACGTTGCACACTAATAATATAATAAAATTAGTTTAAATGATAGTTAATGACTAGCTGTTGTAATGGTGGGAATGAACATAACTAACTACAAAATGATTATATATGTTTGTTAAATATTTTAATAATTTCCCAATAAATGATAGAGGCTTAAAATGAAAATGAATCCCATTTTTTGAATAAATATTTTAATATTATTTAAAAGGTCAATTAACCACCATTTTATGGAGAAACTTTTTTAAAAATAATTTTTTTCAATTTTTGAGAAAATAAAATCCTTATTTAGAATCGGGACATCAAAATGTACTTTGTGTAAATTTTTGTTAATTTCCGATAAAAATCATTTTAGTGAAAATTACTATATTTTAATTCAAAACCTCTTTTTAATATAACTTATTTATATGGTTTGATAGTAATTTTAATTGGGTTTAAAATTTAGTTGAAATATATTTTTACAATTTAATCCAATTTTGGTCATTGGAATTAATTTCACATTGAAATTTAATATAAACAAGTGTTAATCTTTTGATAGACATTGTTTCAAAAAAACGCACTATTTATTTTGAAAGAGGGAATTAATTATAAAATTAATTAATGAAACTTATATGTTTTGAATTTGGTAGAATGGACATCATTTTTGAACTTGGAATATCAAATTTACTTTGGATAAATTTTTGGTATTTTTTCTGACAAATCTTCATTTTTAATGAATAGTGAAAAATACTGTACTTTACTTCAAAACTTCTTTTTCTTCTAATTTAATTATATATTTTGAATGTAATTTTAATTGTTTTTAAAGCTTAATTAAATTATTTTTTATCACTTAATAAAATGTTGTTCATTGGATGTAATTTCACTTTCCAATTGGATGTAAAAACAATTCAATCTTTTGATAAATTTTACTTCATAAAACTCGTCTTTGGTTTTGACAACTGTGATTATTATTAAATTAATTACTGAAATTTTTGTGATTGAAATATGGTAAAATGGATTCCATATTTGGAATCAGAGTATCCATATTATGTAACTAAGACTCTTTTGTTTTGGGGCATTATGAATAGTAACGACGTCAATTATCTTTAATTATCTTGATTAATTAGTAATCAGGTAGTTAAGGGTAATAAAATAATTTTATAATGATATAAAATGACCCCAAAATGTGTCCAAAACCACTTTTCTGAGTCATGTCCGACCATGGGAAGATTTTTAACAAACTTGAGGGCCCATGGAGTCACATGGGTGTGATAGTGACCTTTATGACATTATTTTTAAAAAAGAAGAGAAATATAACAAAGGTTTATATATCCTAAGTAAACAAACGTTAATTTTGATTACATAAATGATCTCTTAGACTATAAATATTAATTATAAAGATAAAATAATTTCCTACATCATGATATTTTTCTTATAATTTTTAGACATTAAATAATGAATCTTTTTTATGACCCCATGATGATCCTGTGATTAGATCATAACTGAATGATTTAAATAAACGGAAAAGATAAGTTAAAATCTAAAACATAAACTTGTCTAAACCCTATAGGAAGGATGTATTTAGAACCCTTATCACATTATTCTAAAAATATATCATTTTGTGACCATTAAAACCCGAAAATTAATTTATAATAAAGTATCATTTATAGACATTACATAAGTGACCCTCCTCCCTCTAATAAAGGGCCCCCACCTCCAACCCTGTACCAACACATATAAATCCCTTGGCTCGTCCACCCTCTACTCATATAATCTCTCCACACCCCTCTCTAACTAAAAGAAGCCTCACATTGGGGAGATGTATTTCCAAGGAAGCGTTTGGCTCAAATCAAAAAGAGTTACCTGATTTAGAGGTAATGTCTTCTCTCGAGTTTCTTACTTTTATTTTCCTTCTTCACTCACCACTATCATATTATTATTTTATCACATAATAACACCAGTATCCTCAATATACTTGTATGTTTTCATGAAAATTATTCGACCTACACTTATACACATCGTCGTCTAATGGTTAGAGAACATACTGTTTATGCGGGTTGCGAATTATTGCCTCACGAAATGATGATTGTTCAATATTATTTTAAAACCTCTAATGGTGGACATTATGATGGAACTATATTTATATATTATAGATATTATATTTATATTCTCTTAATTATTTTGTAATTTATATTTAAAATATACTATTATGCTTTGCATGTTGTGCAAATGCGATAATTTATTATGAGGAAGTGTGGACAACCGCCCCCTCAAGTGATGTGACTCATTCATGCAAAACATGGAATTTATAAATAATGTAATCAATGAACTTATTATACATATATAAAATATATATTATACTAGAATTATAATATATCTATTTATCATTTAGTTTTAATGTCCATTAATATGACAAAAAAATGAATGTAGCGTTCATGCATACGTACGGCCTGCCGTCTCCATGAATGGTACATTTCATTTATGATCTCCAAAGATTATGGAAAACATATATACTTGATATATATGAAATTTAAATCATGAACACCATTCCGGAGATGATTTACTTATAACTACATGGACAATTCTCTTCAAACATGTTTATTTTTAAATCATGTACCGAACATCGTCAAAACATATGATATGAACTCACATAATTAACAAATTATTATAACATGACAATATGTGATATTAATTGAATAATAAAATTTAAAGGATGTCCTTATGAAATTATAAATTGAACAAGGTTTATTATTTATGAATATAAAGGAACGAACGAGACATGTCAAACTTGAGGTAAGGAGATTTCTTATCTCACTTTTAATTCCGTGAGATTTCCATTGTTCGCCAATTGTTTAATGCATGTGGTGTATTGTGTACTGAAATTTGATATATATTATCATGATTCTATTTATATTCATGGTTTCATGTGATTCATTTGGTTCTTATTGTCTTTGGGTCATATGACTTGTTTGATCACAACGAGGTAAGGGGGTTTTATCTCACTTTTTATTCCTGTGAGATTAATGTTTCATTTTCAACTATTTAATTTTGTGTGGTGTATTTACTGACAATTATTGTATGATTTGTGAAATATAATTTAATTTATTGGTATTTACATCTTCATTGTATGACCCATCTTTCATGGCGTGTACATTTCAAAAGATACCCAAATTGGTAAGGGAACCTTTCACCCTCCTCTTTTTAAAAGACTTTTTTTGTTAGGTCATTTAATTTAAATATTATTATGTTGGAATATGTTCTTATATATCCATATTTATGTAAATTTTATTTCCATTTTATTAGATATACTTTTTATCTCTCATCAACTCATTTTCAAAATTTTAAAGTGACACCATTAGGCTGTCAAATTTTTGTAAGGGAACTTCTTAAACCAATTTCAATCCATTGGGTTAAACCTCTACTTCTTGATTATGTCATGCTATGAATATGTGTGGATGACCTCTGATTGTATTATACTTAATATCCACTTATATTGAGTGTATTTATGTTTTTCAGACATAATTATGTAATTGATTTATCCTTAATCTAAGGATATCATCTTGGTACGGGACATCGTCTGAATCTCCTTTCATTGAGGAATCTTTTGATTTTACACAACATTATTTTATATGATGTATAAAACCCTTTTAAAATTTAATTTCATTCACAAATAAACTTTTTACATAAATCATTTTACTAAATGATTAAAGGAATTTTATATCTTACATATGCGGTGACAACGAATACTCCGCTACCAGGACCATTATTTGAGTTTCAGCTTCCTCTACAAGCCATGCTATTTTTTAAATGAAGAATAAATACCATATTTTACTTTTATTTTATTATGGTATTGAAAATTATTTTGATAATGTTTTAATTATATCAATGTGTTTTATTGATCAATTTTGATTGAAATGTGGAAATGTTATGTTTCCTTTATGCATGTTTTATGTGATACGATTATGTTATGGTTCTTGGGAATTGCTTATGAAGTAGGGTTCTTCCATGATAAACTATGGGTAGGTGAGCTAGAGATATCTCTCCAATGAATTGGATAATGCCAAACAGTTAAACTCTATGGTTTCTCCGAAGATATTTAGGGAATATATTGTGATGGGTATTCAAAACATAACCACGAGGGTTACTCCCTGCATAAGAATGTTATGAATTCCTTAAGTTACCTTTATGTCTTATGATTTATATGATTTATTTATAAATCCTATTATCTCATGAGGTATGTTAAAGCTTATATGTTTTATGAGTGAAGTATGATTTTATTGATTCTTATGTATACTTGGACTAATGTTTTCATTCTATATTTTTATATCCTATACTGAGAATCTTATGCTCATCCCATGTTTTTGAAATGTTTATCACAGGTTATAAGTAAGGGTAAGATAAAGGGAGTATTCAAGAATATTTATATAATGAAAAAAACTCATGGTTTATTAATGGATTTGAAAAAAACCAGTTATAGTAGAAGTGTCTACTTTGTAATATTCAAAGTTGATATGTAATAGTTATGTCCTAAATCTCTAAAACTCTAAACCTAAAAATATTCTCAATGTTAATTATTCATTTAATTCAAGATTATGTAACGTTTTATGGTTGGGTCCTTATAGTTGGTATCAATGTTTGGTTTAGATAACTTTAAAGATTAGGGTATTTTTTAAGCACAAGTGACATTACCATAACCGTTAGGAATTTAGAAAGATTCATAGTTATTTTTATAATGTGAATGGGTTTAAGAAAAAATGAATAAGTATTTCTTAGTATTTACCCTCCTCATAAAATTTTATATGATGATTTTACTAATATACTCACAGTGACCTTTTTGGATTTAGTAAATGGCTGGATCTAGCAGGCACCAAAGTAACAGTGGATGTGAAGAAAACTATGATAGTTTTCTAAATGAGAAAATGAATGATATGGGTGATTCAATGAGAACACTTGTGGTTATTCTCAACCAACATTGTGGATTCATTATTGACCACCTAAACATTAGTGATTTTTATAAGGCATCATATATGCGAGAAAAAATCCCTACGGATGTTCAGGTTATAATCATAAAGGTAAGTATGTTCAAAAAACTATGTGTCAATTATGTGGAAAGAAACACATTGTAAAATGTTTCAAAGGGACAGAAAGATGCGATAGATGCAGAAATAAAGGTTATAAAGCATGATCCTTCCATGGAAAAAGGAAGCATCTAGTTGAATCTAGAAAAGGGAATGAATTTCTATCTGATGGATAAATTTAATGTTTTAAATGTGAAGTGAATGTTCATTATGAAAAAACATGTCCTATGAAGACGATTTAGGAATGGGATCCCCAGGATCATAAAAATATTCGTTTACTAATACCTAATGCCATTCTGATTAAGGTTGAATAAACTGACAATGACCAATGAAAGGTATGGATTATTTATTAACATTTTTTTCCTATTATTGAATCATAGGATATGATTCGTGATTTTTTTTGTAGGAAAGTAGTATTTCAGAATAAGTTGGAATTGAATGATTAATGTACTATGAAGAATGTTGAATGTCTAAGAAGTCAACCTATAAGGGATTCAAGAGTTATGGAGGATTTTAGGATGGTGAAATTCTTAAAAGTATTAAGGCTCTGATGATGATGGGATTACATTAGAAGACTTTTTACAGTATTTTTAACCCTGATGTTTGATATATGAAAATTTTATTCAAGTAATAATTATATTTTCTTTTGTGGATATAGTTATAAAGAACCATTTTGGTTCAGATGATCCTTGAATTTGTGGTAATTACTGGTTAATACATTTTGGGATGAAAAATGAATGTTATTAGATAACCTTTATGGTTAAAATATGTAATGGTTATTTCTTATGAATTTACCTCTTCATGGGAGTGTTATAAAATTATATAGTTCTTAAAAATGGATAGCATGAAGACCATGTGACAACCCGTCGCGTCGGACCAAGATGCGGGAATCAAACCCAAAACCAAAGTGTGACTGGTATTTATCACCTACCACTGGACTACGTGAAGTCTCTGGTTAGTATAACTAATTCTTTTTTAGTTATATTATCTTATGAATCGGGAATAAGTTGATTTTGGATTATCTATGGAAATTATTAACCTATCATGGAGGATATGTTATTAGGTTAATTACTTTTCAGTATGAGACTTTCAGAGTAAAAAATGTTATTTGGAGATAAATGTTATGATTTACCTTGGAAGATGATATGATTAAATCCTTCAGAGATTTCGGTTTCAATCTTAGTTTGGTTTACTTTAAAGAATATTATGGGTAGCTATTTATTTAATTGTCATTCTTGAACCTTGGGTTCTTTTTATTGATTTTTGGAGATTAAGTGTAGTATTTCATTTTATAGAGAATTATCCTTTTTGGGGATTATATGATGTTGTACTAACCATTTTGGTTTTAGTTGATGTCTAAATACAAGGGAAATATATAGTTCTCCCTTTGTGTATTATGTGATTCTCTAGAAGATGATTCGTGTGCCTTTTATGTGACCATGTCTTTTTGAATGCACATCATTTATAGAAAATATTATTTTTGGTAGAAACTTATTAAAGGATGAAACTATACATGAAGATAAGTATATTTCCTTATGTTATTATTCTATGTAGTAAATGAATTCCTCAATATTATTAAAAGGAACGTAAAACAATAATGTTGTTGGTTTACATTTCCTACTGGGTAATCAAAGACCGTTTATACACATCATAAGATTGTGATTTTATTGTGGTTAAATTTCACATAATCATGTTTTATATCACTCTCCATTAGAGCATGACCCTTTTTTTCTCTTCCATATCCATGATTTCCTAAATGGAATCCTTGTATGGGTTTACTCGGGTGGCCTTTGTACTTCTCTTTCTTTCATTTAATGTGACAGTTTTACTAAATCTTTTTCTGATGTGGGACGTTCAATGAAGTTTCCAAGACCAATTTTAAAATTGTGAGGTTGCAATTTCCAAATGGGGAGAAAGATGTAACATCCCAGGTAAATAAAGAATATAAAATTTTCTTATTTATTAATATTTGGGAATAAAATGTTAATATCACTTTAACGGGAATTCTATGTTCGATGACGTACCCAATACGCAACAATGAGATTCTTTGAAATCTTATGTTGCACAATAATAATATAATAATAATATTTTAAATTGTAGTTAACGCCTAGCCATTGTAATGGCAGAAATGAACAGAACTAACTACAATTTGATTATATATGATTGTTAAATATTTTAACTATTACCTAATAAATTATAGAGGCTTAAAATGGAAATGAATCCAATTTTAAGAATAAATATACTAAAATTTTCTAAAAGGATGATTAAAAACCTTTTGTTGGACAACCTTTTTAAAAAATATTTTTTGTCAATTTATGACAAAATAAAATCATTCTTTTGAATCAGGACATCAAAATTTACTTAGTGTAAATTTTTGTTATTTTTCCGATAAAAATCATTTTAGTGAAAATTGTTGTATTTAAATTCACAACATCATTTTAATCTACTTTATTTGTATGGTTAGATTATCTTTTTAATTGGGTTTAAAGTGTAGATAAAATATATTTTTACCATTTAATCCAATGGTGGTCATTGGAATTAATTTTACTTTGAAATTGGACATAAACAAGTTTCAATCTTTTGTTAGATATTGTTTCTTAAAAACACGCTATTTATTTTGACAGCGGGAATTAATTTTAAAATTAATTAATGAAAATTATATGTTTTTAATTTGGTAAAATGGACATAATTTTTGAATTTGGAATATTCAATTTACTTTGGATAAATGTTTGGTATTTTTCTGACAAATGTTCATTTTTAATGAATAGTGAAAATACTGCATTTTACTTCAAAACTAGTTTTTAATATAATTTAAATATATAGTTAGATTTTCCTTTTAATTGGTTTTAATGTTTAATGGAATTATGTAATTATCGCTTAATAAAATCTTGTTCATTGGAAGTAATTTCACTTTTAAATTGGATGTAAAAACTAGTCAATCTTTTGATAAATTTGACTTCTTAAAACCACGTCTTTGGTTTTGACAATGAGGATTATTTTAAAATTAATTACTGAAATATCTGTGTTTGAAATTTGGTAAAATGGATTCCATATTTGGAATCCTATGGTCCAAATTAAATAATTAAGTCTCTTTTGTTTTTTTACATTATGAATAGTAATGATGGAAATTATCTTTAAATATCATGATTAATTTGTAATCAGGTAGTTAAGGGTAATAAAATAACATCATAATAATATAAAATGACACCAAAATGTGTCAAAATACTCTTTTTTGAGTAATGGACGACCCTGATATTCTTTTTATCAAACTTGAGGGCCCATGGAGTCACATGGGTGTGATAATGACATGTGTGACAATATTTTTAAAAAAGAAGAGAAATATAACAAAGGTTTGTATATCCTAATTGAATCAATTTTAATTTTATTTAAAAAATGATCTATTAGACTATAAAAATATTTTCTACATCATGACATTTTTTTAATAATTTTTAGACATTAAATAAATATATTTATTTATGACACCATGATGATTCAATGATTACATCATTAATGAACGATATAAATAAAATGAAACGTTAAAGTAAAATATAAAACATACACTTCTAGAAAACCTATAGTATTGATGGATTTAGAACCATTATCACCTTAGCCTCAAAATATATCATTTTGGGACCTTTAAAAACCCAAAATCATTTTATAATAAAGTAACATTTCAAGACATTCCAAAAGTGACCCTCCTCCCCCTTTTAAAAGACCCCACCTCTAACCCATTACCCACACCTCTAAAGACTTTGTATCATCCAAAATATTCCCATATTATCTCTCCACATCACTCTATCACTTCTAGAAGCCTCACATTGGGCAGAACTCTTTCCATGGAAGCCTTTGGCTTAAATCAAAAAGTGTAACCCGATTTAGAGGTAATATCTTATCTTGAGTTTCATTCATTTATTTTACTTCTTCACTCACCTAAATCATCATATTAATTTATCCCATAATAGAAACCATATCCTAAATATATTAGTATGTTTTTATGATAGGGATTCTACCTACACTTACACACACCTTCGTCTAATGGTTAAAGAACATATTGTTTCTGTGGGTGGAAAATTATTGCCTCACGAAACGATGATTGTTCAATATTCATTTAACACCTATCATGGTGGAAATTATGATGGAACTATATTTATATAAGGTATATATTATATTTATTTCCTCTCAATGCTTCTGTATTTTATATTTAAAACATACCATTATACTTTTCATGATGCGTAAATGCGATAATTTCATATGTGGAAGTGAGGAAAAATGCCCCCTCAAGTGATGTGACTCGTTCATTCCAAACATGGAATTTATAAATAATATAATTAATGAACTTATGTTACCTATATAAAATATATATTATACTGGAATTATAATAAATCTATGTCTCATTTAGTTTAAAAGTACATTAATATGACAAAAAAATTAAAGTAGCATTCATGCATACGTACGACATACCGTCTCCATGAACGGTACATTTCATTTCATATATCCAAAAATTATGCAATACATATATACTGGATATATATGATATTTAAATCATGAAAACCACACCAGAGATTATTTACTTATAACTACATGGAAAATTCTCTTAAAACAGGTTTATTTTTGACTCATGTATCGAACATCGACAAAACATATGATATAAACTCACATAATTAACTAATTATTATAAAATGATAATATATTATATGAATTGAATAATAAACACTAAAGGAATTCCTTATGAAATTATATATTTACCGAGGTTTATTATTCAGTAATATAAAGAAATGAACAAGACAAGTCGGACTTGAGGTAAGGGGATTTCTTATCTCACTTTTAATTCCGTGAGCTTTACATTGTTCGCCAATTATTTATTGCATGTGGTGTATTTTCTACTTCCATTTGATATATATTATCATTATTCTATTTATATTCATTATATTTTTTGATTCATTTGGATGTTATTATCTTTTGGTCATATGACATGTTTGATTATAACGAGGTAAGGGGTTTTTATCTCACTTTTTATTCTCGTGAGATTCATGTTACATTTTCCACTACTTCCTTTTGTGTGGTGTATGTACTTCGCATGATAGTATTCATTGTTTAATATACTTTAATTAATGGGTATTTACATCTTCATTTAATGACCCTTATTTCATGGGGTGTACGTTTCGAAAGTTTCCCAAATCGGTAAGGGAACCTTTCACGCTCCTCTTTTTAAAAAACATATTTTTGTTGGGTCTTTTAATTTAAATAATCTTATGTTGTTATATGTTCTTATATATCCTTATTGCTGTAAATTTTATGTCCAAGTGATGAGATACCCTTTGTATCTCTCATCAACTCATTTTCTTAATTTTAAAGTGACGTCATTAGGCTATTGAATTTCTGTAAGGGAACATCTTAACCCAATTTCAATTCATTGGGTTAAACATCTACTTCATGATTATGTCGTGCTATGAATATATGTGGATGACCTCTAATGGTTTTACACTTCATATCCACTTATATTGAGTGTATTTATATTTGTAACACATAATTATGTTATTGATTCATCCTTAATCTAAGGATACCATCTTTGTATGGGACTTTTTCTCAATCTCCTTTCATTGAGGAATCTTTTTATTTCTACATGAATTTATTTTATACGGTGGATAAAACCCATTTTAATTTTAATTTCATTTCAATGGAATATTTTTAAATGATGTGTTTTTACTAAATGACAAAAGGAATGTTTTTGTTTTACGAATGCGGTGACAAAAACTTCCTCGCCGCCGTGACCTTTATTTGATTTTCAGATTCCTCAAAAAATCCATAACATTTTTTAAATGAAAAATAAATACAATGATTTACTTTTATTTAATTTTGGAATTGAAAATCAATTTTATAATTTTTTGATTATATCAATGTGATGTATGGATATCTTGTGATTGAAATATGGAAATGTTATGTTTCCTTTATGCATTTTTTATGTGATATGATTATGTTATGGTTGTTGGGCATTGTTTATGAAGTCTTGTGGTTCCATGATAAACTAAGTGCGGGTGAGCCTGAGATAGCTCTCCAATGCATTGGGTGATGTGAAGGAGATAATTTATATGGCTTCTCCGAAGATATTTAGGGAATATATTGTGATGGGTATTCCAAACATAACCATGAGGGTTACTCCCTACGTAATAATGTTATGAATGCCTCAAGTTACCTTTATATCGTATGATTTCTATGATATATTCATAAATCTTATGATTTCATGAGTTATGTTAAATTGATAATGTTTTGTGAGTAAAGTATGATTTCATTGATTCTTATGTATACTTGGACTAATGTTTTCATTCTATATATTTATATCCCTTACTGAACCTTTTAATCTTATCCCAAGGTTTTGAAATGTTTTTCACAAGTTACAAGGAATGGTAAGATAAAGGGATTATTCAAGAATATTTATATCATGAAAAGAACACAAGTTTTATTTAAGGATTTGAAAAAAATCAGTTATAGTAGACGTGTCTACTTTTTGATATTCATGTTGATATGTAATAGTTATGTTCTAAATCTCTAAAACATTAAACCTGAAAAGATCCTCAATGTGAATTATTCATTTAATTCAAGATTATGTAATTTTGTAAGGTTAGGTCCTTATAGTTTGTGGCAGTGGAAACCTTGGATTGAGAAGTTCCTTTTGGAATACCCCACATGAGTTTTGGATAATGTTAGGGTATGGCTGGGTTGGATCAAACACGAATCCAACCGGGCCCTCTGGACTAAAAAGGCCAATAACTTATAGACTGGGGTCCCTTTGATGAATCATCTATTGCGTTGAGACCCCTATTACGTGGTGGTACTTTGGGGATATTTCTTCTTGAATCTTTGTGGCAGTTGGAGTATTGATCTGTTTCTTGGGGAGTGGACCCTCCCAAAATCAAGTGAGCATGGTGAGGGAACCCTGTTTGTGGCTGTAACATGAGAAAGGGATCCTAGGTGGGTCAGTGCTTTGGGATCCTATGTGGGTTTGTGTTCCAGGATCCCACATGGATTCAGTCTAGGAATCCACGTGGGACTACTCTAGGATCCTACATGGGTTTGATGTACTAGTATCCTATGCGAGTCTGATGATTTTGGATTTTACGTGGGTCTGCCTCTCAACAGAGTATGATGATTCAATAGTTACATCTAATCATCATTACTATCATGCATAAGTTATACATGGTGTGAGCGGAGTTCTAATATTTGTGGTGAAATCATTGTGGATCTTCTCTATGTGGTGTTACCTTCAGGGTTCTTCTTTCTTCGTGGATAGTTTTGTTTTTGGATAAGGATATGGAGCTAGGTGTAATCATGAAAACGTAGGTATATGTATGGTAATACACCTAATAAAGGATGGATGTTACTTTTTACCTTGTGATTGTACTCTTACTTTTGAGGTTTATCGTTTGTGGATTCTGGGAGACCATAGAGGGTCTCTGGGTCCCTACTGAGTATCGTTATAATCAACCTTGCACGGGATATGCCCGCAACATGTTCTGTCCTATGCAGATGATGGACAACATTGATCAAGACTAAGGGTGATGGATAAGAGGTTTCTTGGAGGTGGACTTATACGAGAAATACCACAAGGACGAATTGATCATGAGCTGTACCTATCATTCAGGTAGGACTCCTAGTGGATGATCCAAGAGCTATTTCCCATTAAGTTGTATGTGTATATTTAGTTTTTCTTGTATAGTGTCCCCTTACATTCAGCACAATTTTAATAATAGAAGTTATTTTTGGTTACCCATTGTTGTGTTCTCAGACTATGTGTGTTGCAGGTTTTAATGGCCATGCCTTCCCGATTATTGGGATATGCATTTTGATGCTAGTCTCCAGCCCCTAGCCTATGGAAGGTGGGCATGGGGTAGTCCCAACACATGCCCTAAGGAAGGGTCGTGACAATGATAATATTTTTTAGTATTAATTACTTAAGTCAATATGATAATGTGTGTCCCATGTTGATTGTACAAGGTGGAAACCATCTATATCGAATGAAAAAGGGAGTTGTATAATCATTTCTATTACTACAGTTGATATTGGAACATCAAATGAATTGGTGGAATGTATTTTACTATTTTATTTGAATAATTCCATTAACTTATTTTACTCTGAGTATTAATATTCAAACGCATAGATAAATTTTGAAGTAAAATGGAGAAACAGAGTAATGATAGTTTGATAGAAATTTTGGTAAAAACTATGGGCCAGAGTATTAGAAAAACAAAATTTTATAGGAATCATCTTATTGAAGTTAGTGGGATGGTCATTCATGCAGTTATTATAAAAATAAACATTTTGGAGTTTGATTTAACAATGGTTATTGATTGAATTTTAGATTATAATGATAAAATAGATTATAATTCCAAATATGTTTTATTCAATAACATCATACCATTGATAACATACGTAGAATATGTGAATTTAATGAAATATGCAAATAAAAGTTATCTACCTCATGTTTATGAAATGAAACAAACAATTCTAATTAGTTACACCCCAGTAGTGAAATACATTTGGAATTAATTTATTAATTATTTTCCAAGAGTTTTTCCTGACATGGATGTTGAATTTATTATTGATTTTGTTCCTTATTCAAATCCTATTTGAAAACCCCTTTTTGAATTGATAAATTTCATCTTTTGTACATGAAAAACCAATTTCAATAAATGCATTGTAATAGTCTCATCCAACCAAGAACTTCACCATAGGGTGTTTCTTTTTAATGTATCAAATAGAAATATGGTTCCACAAGAGATTTCATTGATTGTAGAACATCAAATAACATAAATATTAAGAAAATGTATATTTCTCCACACATCATTGATTTTATTGATCATCCCTAGGGGGAGATGTAATTTTTAGAGTTGTATCTATGGTCAATGTACCATCAGGTAATGGTTAATGATGATGAAATTATAAAGATATATTTTTGAATGAGATATGACAATTACGAGTTTTTAGTTATGAACATTGGGATAACTAATGCACCTACTATATTTATGAATCCTATGAATAAAGACTTTCATTAGTTTACCATTATGTTAATATATGATATTTTGGTATATTCTAAAATCCAAGAATATCATGAAAGAAATATATGGGGTTTTTTATAAACCATAATGCAAGATAAATTATATTGAAATTTTACTTAGAGTGAATTTGGGTTACAAAAAAATTCATTACATAGACATATTATTTAAAATGATGGAATCACTATTTACCCAAATAATTTTTTCAAGAGTGTCCACGTCCATCTAATGTCATTATAATTCGTAGTTTTCTTGGATCATATTGTTATTACGAAAGAATTTTTAAATAATTTCACAGTTATCTAGCCAAATAAAAATATTTACTGAAAAAGGTGTTTAGTTAATTTGGATAAGAGAATTTGATTTTTTTTAATATAACATAAAATACGTTTGGTCAAAGATCCCATTTTAGATAGTTCTAATATAAATGGTTATTTTTTCATCCATAGTAATGCTTAATTATTAAGACATCATTTTTTCATGATGCATAATGGTAATATAATTTCATATGCTTCACATTAGTTGAAAATTCATTAGTTAGATTACTTCATAAATGATCTAGAATTAGATGTTGTTGGTTTTACATTAAAAAATAGGAGGAATAATTTGAGTGGGATAATGTCCGAAATATATTCTGAACACAAATGTTTGACCTAAATATTCACTTAGAAGGAATTGGACATGAGACATATAATATGGCTATATCTAATAAATTATTATCATTTCATCATTCATATTCACCGTCAAAATGAATATAACATTTTTTCTTCTTTGAGATTAATCATTAATGCATCATTAACCATGTTATGTTTAGAACAAGACCCTTTGGTTCATGATTATATAATTTTATTCCAAGATGTTTTTGATGAAGGTACATTATATATTTTGATTTAGGTTTCCGTGTAGCCAATATTATTAGAGAGAATGAAGAATGAGTAGATGGTGGATCAAGATGTTCATGATAAGTAATAATCTGTTATTAATGGTATGCTTCCTTATTTCAATATTGATGAAGATGGTGTTTCATGATTTTGGAAAATATTATTTATGCCTTGGGATTCATAGTTTAGGAATGAGTTGTTGAATGATTCTCATAGTTCACTATTTTTCGTTCATCCAGGTAGCACAGAGATTTAGATATACCATCATGAATATTACTAGTGCAATTGGATGAAAATAATCAATTAGGAATTTACCATATGTTTTTTACAATCCAACTTGTTAAATAAAAGAGATAGGTACCAAAGGGCATGCTACATCATTTTCCAGTGATAGAGTAGAAATAGGAGAATGTATCAATAGATTTCATGGTGGGATTTCCGAATACAACTCCAAGAAAAAAATGAAATCTCAATTATTGTTCATAGATTAATCAAATATTAACATTTATTTACCATTATAAATACATCATATCTATATAAAATTTATAGATTGTATATAAAAGATATTGATAGGTTATATGGAATGCCTCTCTTTATTAAAATAGATAGTGATTTAGGTTCACATTAATTTTTGGAAGGGACTGTAGATGTATTTAGGTAATACATTAAATTTCATTATTACTTTTTAACATTATCCAAATGGACAAAAATTTTAGAGGATTCGTACGTAGGATGATAGGCTCCTTTCTTGCTCAATTAATTACCATGGATGTTCGTATAGATATCCTTATTTTGTTAATTTTTCTTATAGTCACTATTTTAATTCTAATATAATGATCGTACCATTTTTTGAATAATATGAAAAGTGGTTTTAGACATGGGTTTCATAGGATGATATAGGAGAGAGTATGTTAATGGGACCAGATTTAGTAGAGGAAATGATAAAGAATGTTAAATTGATTTAGTGAAATATGATTAAAACTTAGATGATGTAGAAAAGTTATGTAGATAACTATAGAAAAGATATTTCTTTCGATGTATGTGATAATTATCTTTTAAAATTTTCTCTAGGTAAAACTCTGATGCGTTTTGGTTAGAAGGGAAATTTGAGTCTACAATTCATTTGACCATCAGAAATTCTAGAAAAAGTTGGATTAGTTGACTACTGAGTAAAATTTACTCTATGATTTTCTCTAATACACAATTTATTTCGTGTTTCAATGTTAATGAATTATGTACCTAATTTATCTAATGTTTTCTACCTTGATGTAGTTTAGATAGAAGAGACTATTCATTATTTGTAAAAACTAGTTTAGGTACTTGATTACAGAGGGAAATTGTTATGGAAGAAGATGATTCACCATGATAACAATTTATTGAAGTACCACATTGATGAAGAGGAAATATGAGAATCATAAAATGTTATGGGGAATAAATATCCCCCATTATTTTATAGGTGAATAAAAGTGAAATGATGAAATTTCCAAAAGGGTTATAGATGTAAAATCCTAAGTAATGATAACAATTTTTTCATATTTACTAATATTTATGAATTATATAGTAATATTACTTTAAAAGGGATACTATATCTTGTAGCACACATAACAGACAAATATGATTTTCTCCTAAATCTTTTTCTTCACACAAGATTTGCAAATATCTAACAATAATTTATTTTTAATTTTATTATCTAATATGACTATTTTCCGCCTTTTATTGGCGGATATAAATTTAAATAAATTTTCAAAATAATTACAAATTTCATAAGATAAAAATGAAATTCAATTAGGAAATATAAAATATAAAAATTACTTTTAGTTACTTTTTATATTTTTTGGGAACTTGTATATTTTGACGAATAATGAATAATACATAAATTTAGTTCAAAACTAAATTTTGGTCCAATTTATTTTTATAGATAAATAATTTTTTTGGTTGGTATTAAAATTATTTTTCATATTGTTTTTTGTAAATTGACCAATTTAATATATCTAAAAAAATTATGTAATGTTTAGATATAAAACATAGAAAAATATTAAATATTTTTACAATAAACACCCACTTTCACAGCTCATCTGTGGGATTGATTTTTAAATTAAATTTTCCCATGTATGTGATTGGAATTAGTAAAAATGGGTTTCATATTTTGAATAATAATAATTTATAACATCTAATACATTCCACATAAATCTTGAAAAAAAATTAGTTAAAGTGATTAAAATTATTTACAATGATTAATATAAAATATTCTTTACTAACTGGTTATACATTAATTTAAGTGTCAATAGGTCCTAGAAAATTTTCCACAACCCATTAGATCGACATTATATGACAATATAACCTATTTTATCAACATTGGACCCTTATTAGAGTCACGTTATGTAAGAGAAAACTCTCAATAGTGTTTACCATTTTATATTTACAAGAATTACACTCCTCTTCCACTTTAAAAAGGTACTCACATTTCACATTACTCAACACAACTCATTCCAATTTCTCTCATCCAAAACCTATACCTATAATCTAAATGAATACTTACCCTCTCCCTAGAGGCCTCATGTTTTGAATACATACAACAATTAATTCCTTCGGAGAAAACCCAAAAGATTTAACCAATAAGTGGTAACATTATTCAATGTGAATTTATGTTTTGTTTCATTACCCACTAATATATTTATTATTATCCATGATTATTTAATTACATAATTATATTATACTAATATTTTTTTATTTTATGGTTTATTTCATACACCAACTTTCACTTCCACCAAATGGGTGACGAACTAACCATTTGTTTAGGGTGAAACAGGTCTCACGTAATGATGTTGTTTATTTTTCCATTAGAGCCTCTAATTTTAAGGAATTATGATGGACATAATATTTTTTATTTAATATATATATAATATATTTATTATTTAATCAGACATCGATAATTTATATATACACAAAACATACAAATTATTATTTTTTGTATGTATGAAAACGTTGTTTGTGGTTGTTTGGGCTACTATTTCCTCCAAGCGATGTGATAAGTTCACACATTATATGGAATATATTAATAATTATATTAATTAAAATAATTTTAAAAAATAAAATACTTGTTGTATTTATGACATATTTAAAAATATGAAAATATAATATATCATTTTCATTATTATGCATTCACACACTAAAAAAGTGATAACGTCCTTCATGGGTGTGTAGAATAACCCCTAGTAATGATGTTATTCCTTTAACATCATGATAATTATATACATAATTATATATGATTAAATAATATTTTATTTTTGAGATAGTTTTCTCTCTCAAAATAAATGTTTTTCCTATATTCTTTCCACAATGATTATTAAAAATCGTAACATTACTCATGTGTACGTACAATGCATCATCTTTGTAATTTTAATATTAGTTTATTTTTCTTAACCATAAATAATTATTGGTTTTAAAAGTTTAATTGTTGTATATATATGGCAATTATTTCATGATTATTATTATAGATATTTTTATATAATTACCATTTGACCATAGTTGACCTATAAAATTTGTATTGACACATAAACTAAATATGGGAAGCTCAATTGGCATAAATATAATTGTATTAGTAGTTATTAAAAATTTGGTAATAAGTGAAACAAAAGAAATTAAAAAAATGAAAAATTTTCAAAAGCAATGAAATAGTTAACATTAGTGTCTTATCTATGATGATAATGAAACACATGAAAAGCCAGACTCAAGGTAGGGTATTTCATCTCAATCCTTTCCTATTAAGAAATTTTAATATGATATGAAATTTTATTCATTTAAAAAGAGTTTATAGAGCCCGTTTTATGTTAAATATCCATATTATATATATTCTCGGGATTTTTTTAATTTTAATTCTTTCATGTGTATTGTTAATTGAATGTTTAATGTTGTATAGGTTGCTTTAAATTTTTAATGGTTTAAACATTTCCCCAATTTCAATATTCTTGATCTTAGTATATAAAAATATTTATATAGATATAAAAGGATTAGAAAAGAAATTTTATGTCTAATTTGGTTTTTGGATTACCCTTCAAGACTACATGTTTTCAAATTAAAATAAACCCCTCTTTCAATTTTTAAGGATATATTGTTGTTGAAATAGGCATGGAAACAGATTGATTATTTAAATATATTGAAATGTTTTCTTTTGATTGGAAATGAAATTGTATGAGTGAAATGTTGAATATTTCTGACTTTTATGTGTTATTATTATATTATTGTACTTGTACATTTGATGGGTGGCTCTAGGAAAACCCAATGATCAGTGGTTTCTGAATGATCCAATGGAATGTGGGACTATGATAGACCACCACATCATTGGGTATGGTGGTCGACCATATGGATATTCAATTTTAAGAGAGATATGTATGGAAGTGTACACATTATAATTAATTTTATACTGGTGATAAGAATAATTATTTCCCAAGATATGTAGATATATTTTATATGATATTAATGGATTTTAATTTAATGTTATGATTAAAAAAATCTATCAAAAGACACTAATTTAAAATTAATATATTTACTACTTATTAATAGTTAAAATTATTAATTTATGAAAAATATTCCACTGATTAAAATGTATTTGACTGGAAAAACACTTTGCTCTTTTTTATATCCCCTATAAGTTTTTTATGCTCATCCCACTTTTGTAATTTTTTTAGAGAACAAAAGAATGGGTAAGGGTTTTGTAGAAATGAATTTGAAATTCATGAAAACTTTTCGAAAAGATATCATAGTTTATTTTTTAAAATTGTTATATTGTTGAAAATATGGATACTAATAGGAAGTGTCTTATTTATATTTTATATCTTTTTTTAAATATGAGTTATGTCCTAATTATCTGGTAATCTAATCCAAAAATGAACTTCATTGTGAGAGAATATAATATCATTTACATAATTAAATGTTATGTAATGTTTTAAAGAAGATGCATTATAGGTGGTATCAATGGATAGTTTATATAACATTAGAGGATTTGATGATATTAATTACATTCCACAAAATTTTTATAAACATGTGTTCATGTTAAAATTTTATATAATTTGAAGATTACCATGTTTCTTCATATAATGAATGTTTGTTTAGAATCAGTTTCTATATTGAAAATAAATAAGTTGTATTGGGAAGGAACCGATTGGGAAATATCATTTAGAACCAGAAGTACAAGTTTATAGGAATGGGAACTGAGCAATTTTTTATAATGGTGGATCTGTTGAAATGGGAAACAAATGGTGTTGGTGTCCATGTTGAGTGGAAAAAAATCTTATGCATAATAAAAAGATGATATTGGTGCATTTTATGAGACAAAATCCTATTCATTGAAAGGATCATCAGACCCCATAATAGATGAATGATGGATTAAATCCCCTGAAAATATATTTGATATCATGGGTTTTTTCGATCACTGAAAGGTAACTCTCTCAATTTATTATATTTAATGTGAATTCAACCGGTGATATTCAATAGTTATGAATATCATGGAATTTGTATATATTTATTCATTAGAATGGGATGAATTTTATAATATTTTCCTTGAGAAATTTTTTCTTAAGTCTATTCGACTTAGAATGGAAAAATATTTCATTAAATTGAGAAAGATGGAGTCTGATTCATTGTATCCATTTGAAGAAAACAACACTAAATTTGTGAGGTACATCACATATTTAATTTTTTATATTGACAGTAATATAAATTGGTTTTACTCAGGATTAATGAAAATATATCGATAGGATATGGATTCTCATGAGTTCACGAGCCCTAATAAACTTTTTCTATGGGTTGAGAAGGTAGAAATGGAGTTTATTGGTGATCATGTGTCCCATTAAAACAATAAGAAGAATACTGAACAATGGTAGTAACTGAGATATAATTAATCAATGATGTTTGGAGGTAGAAAACCAAATCCACAACTTGAGAGTGGTAAAAATCATATTAGAGAATGGACTACAATGTCAATGCATTGATTTTGATGTTTTTTGTTTTTTCATATAGATCATGATTTCATGGATGATGATCGAGAAGGAAATTTAAAGATAGTGGTATGATGTTTTTGCTATAATGAGTTAGGTCATTATGCAAATGTGTGTTCCAAGGTGATTACACTAGGTGGAAACCATAGAGATTAAAATGAACAATTTATATTTTTCTAATATTGTGTGTTTTTTGGTAAATAAAATGAATTGGTGATAGGCATGTTACAGGATTATAATAATTATTACAATACATTATTTGAATCTAGATCCTTGCATTAATTAATTAATGAGACATATTAAATTGAATTTGGAATATGACATTAGGAAAGTAAGATATAAATTTTGGTTAAAATATTGGAAGGGATTATTTGAGGAAAAAAATTATATTATTCTTTATGTTGGAATTATTGGGATATTATTTACTAAAAATCTTATTGAACTACCCATAACAGAGTTTGATTTCATTTTTTGCGTGGATTTTCCTTTCATTTTATCATGAAAAAATAGATTACAAATATTTTAGTGTTTTATTCGACGACTTAAAAACATTGATAACATAATAAAAATGAGGGAAATTGATGAAATATGATATTGAATTTAATCGACATAAATTTTCTAAAAATAATTAAATAGTTTTGATTGTTGACATCCCACTAGTGAATTAATTTACATATGTTTTACAAATGATTTTATTAGTTTAGTTCCAGATAATGATATAGTATTAATTATTAATTTAGTTCTAATTCTATGCCTATTTTTAAACCACATTATTGAATGGATCATGTAGAAAATGTCAAATTAAAAACTAGCTACAAGATTTAGTAGATTAAGATAACATTCGACCTAACACTTCACCATTGTTAACAACAGTTTTATTTTTGAAAAATAAATATATTTCAATGAGAATTTTAATTGATTAAATATAAATGAATAAAATCACTGTTAATAAAAATTATCATATGTCTAATATCTATGATTTTTTTGATTTTCTTCATTGAGATGAATTATTTTTTAATATTTACCTGAAGTGCATGAACCATCAGCTAAAGGTGAAGGTGAATGAAATTCACAAAAATGGAATTCTTTATGAGATATGTGCGATATGGGTGATTAGCTATTCAATTTGGGTTATCTAGTAAACCGTATATATATATATATATGAATCTTATGAATAGAGTCATCCTTTGATTTTTGGATCTATTTGTGGTTGTGTTTATGCATGATATTTTAGTATATTCTAATATTCATTAGGTACATGAAGGGTACATAATGATTATTTTGAAAATTGTAATGGAAAGGGAACTATATGGAGAGTTTAGTAAGATTAATTTTTTTATCGCAAGAATATTCATTCCATCGATATATTGTAACTAAATATAAAATAACTAATGACCTCACTATACAAGTTTTTGAATAGTGTTCATGAATTACCAATATCAAAAAGATTTTTAGTTTTATTGGATTACTATGTTATTACTAATGGGTTTTTGAAAACATTTCATAGTTATCTAGACCAATGACTATGTTAATTCCAAAATGAGTAAATTTAATCTAGATAGCGGAAAGTGATGTTTGTTCTGAATAACTAAAAATAAGACTGGATAATGCTCATATTTTTACCCATCCTTATAGATTTGGTGATCTTGTCATCTATAGAAATGCTTCATTAAATGAAATTGTTTTTTCCTAATTCAAAATGACAGGTTAATTTATTATTTATCATTTGAATTGAAAACAACTAAGTTAAATTAACCAACACATGATTTTAACATAGTTTTTTTGTTTTGGAATTTAAAATTTGGTGGCATTATTTATATGGATTAAATTGTGAAATATATATTAATCACAAAGGGTTTAAGTTCATATTTACATTGAAGGAATTGAAAATTATATAGAAAATATGGGTGGAACTAATCACGTTTTATTATTGCATGAGTCATTATCGTACATGAAAAGAAAAAAATGTTACTAATGCAATGTGTCAATAATTTAATGCTTCATTAACTAATTTACATATGAAATGTGACCCATTAGTTAATGATTTAGTTAATAGTTTCCAAGAATTTGTGGATGTAGGTACATCCACTATTTTTTGTAAGGTTTCATTATTGTTGGAATTTTCCGAAATAAATAATGATACACATATGGTGGATAAATATTTTCATGTAAACGAAGAATCTATTAAGAAATTTAATTTTACTAATATTAATGTTGATGGACAAAATGTTTTATATTTTGGGGAAATATTATGTGTACCTTGTTAATCACAATTGAGGAATTATTTTGGGAATGAAGCTAATATTTCTCCATTCCCCATTCATCATGGTAGACCTAAGACATAAAAAGACCTTCTGTAGTATTACTGGTTAGTTGGGATGAAAAGAGATATCTAAATTTACATTGAACTATTTGACTTGTAAACAAGTTAATGTAGAGAGACAATTATCAGTGTATATAGTTAATCCTTTTCTATTTACAGAGTGGAAATCATAGAATATATCAATGGATTTCATGGAGGTGTTTCCAAAGACTTCTTAATGAAATAATGAAATTTAGGTCATTTTTTATCAATTAACCAAATCAGAACATTTCCATCCCATTTGAGGTAAAATTCCTCTTCAAATTATTTCTAGAGTATATAGAAAATATATTTTCAGGTTACATTGAGTGGCTCTCTCCACTATATTAGACCATTATCCGATTTTCACATTAAGTTTTTATAATGGAGATCAAAATTCGTTGGTAACTAAATTAAGTTTAATTACATAATTTTTATCATCAATCTGATGGATACTCTGACCATATGATTCAGAACGGGGATGATATGCTTCATTCATTCTTATAGAATTAATTTGAATGTTTTTCTTGACATATATCATTATATTGAAATTTTTTTGTAACATTTTACATTATATTATATATATGAAACGATTTCAAAAATTATGTGGCAAGCGGTGTTCGATGCTAGATTTTTGGAATGATATGGTAGAAAAAAAGTTAATGGGGCCATTTTTGGTTGATGAAATGTCATAGAAAGTTCAGTTGATTCAATGACAAATTACTATATATCAGTGCAAGAAGAATAGCTTTGTGGATAACCAAAGAAGTGATAATTATTTTATGTTAGGTGATACTGCCTTATTTAAATTTCTCTATGGAAAAGTGTGATATATTATGGTATGAAAGTGATGTTGTGTCCATGTTTCATTGCACCATATGATATTAAGGAAAACAATTTATCCATTTCTTACTAATTAGACTTACTTATGAGTTAATACTAGTATCAAAATGTATAAAAAATATAAATTGCAAGGAAATATGTACTATATTCATATCATGTTTTTATCATGGAAGTACTTCAGTTGGGAGAGAATTTTTTTATGAGGAACAACTATTTCAGGTTCTTCACCATATATAAAAACTATTTCTGAATAAGGTGATTCACTAGGTTAATGTTTTATGGAAGAATGATATGGTTGATGAGGCAACCCAAAAATATGAAAATTCGAAAAGGGAACATTATCCCAACTAATTTGATAAGTGAATAATTTTTTAGGAGATTATTTCCCAATGTGGGAAGAAGGTAACATCCCTGGTAATGATAGAATAATTCTTTTTAGGTTTTGTTTATATTCAAGAAGTAAATAATAATTTTTCCTTAATAGTTAGGTTACATTGAATAGAGTATACCGAAATAAATAATTAGAAACATTGAAATCATTCATTCCACACAAGACTGACTTAAACCAAACAATAATATCTTTCTAATATTATTATTTAATATAGCCATTTTTCTTCCTTTTAAATAGAAACATACATTAAAACCCTATTTTGACACTTTTATAATTTTTATATTAAAAAATATATTTATTATAGTAAAGATAAAAATAAAAATTTACTTTGGGTGTATTTTTTGTATGTTTCGAAGAACATTCACATTTTGATGAAGAGTCAATAACTCGGAATTTTTGTAAAAAACTACATTTATTCAAATTTATATATATAGATAAATATTTTCTTAAATGGTTTTAATGTTTAATAATGTTATTTTTAAAAAAAATTATCAAGTTTAATTAAATAAAAAATTTAACATTGACTTTAGATATAAAAATATATCATACATTTGATCATCATTACCATAAAACACATCTTTGTTGTCTCGTCGAAGAGATTAATTTTTATATTAATTTTTTCATATTACAATATAGGAATTTAAAAATATGTATTTTCAACTTTCAATCATTATAAATTATAATTTTAAATAAAGTGAAATATTTATTTTCCAAAAAAACTAGTGAAAGTGATTAAAATAATTTAGAGTGATTAATGTAAAACATTGTTTACTTAGGGGTCAATCATTAATATTAAGAGTCCAAATGACCCAAAACTGGTAAAAAAAACAATTGGCAAGACATTATTTGACTATATCCCCTATTCTATCGAATTGGGAATATTATTTTATAAAAATTATTTATGTGATACCTCTCAATATTTTTTTTACTATTTACATTTAAAAGAATGTCACACCACCTTCAGTATAAAAAGAGACCCACCATTACCATTTCATCACACTAATCTAGTACCATTTTATCCTAAATAACATACCGAATAATATCCCAAAATCTATAACCCAACCAAAGATTCCTAAACATGGGAATAAATTCTACCATGAAGTTTTTTGTATAACCCAAAAGGAGTAACCTGAAAAAGACGTATCATTTGTCAATGTGAATTAACATTTTATTTATTTCACCACATATAAGATTATTATTTAATGATAATAAAATAACAAAATTATAATAAATAAATTGATTATTTTTTATGTTTAATGTTATACATACACCTACACACATTTATCAAATGGGTAACGAAATTAGCATAACTATATGGCGAACAATAACCTCACGTAACAATGTTGTTCGTTTTTTCCTTTATAAAATCCCATGTTTAAGAATTATGATTGAAAAAATGATTTATATGATATATATATATGATATTTAGGAACTATTAATACTTATGTAATTTTAATATTCATGTACATTCTGGCATTTCATTTTCTATAAATATGATTATGTCATTTGTGGGCGTCTTGACTACCGCCTCCTCAAAGTGATATGATGTGTCCCTATGTTACGTAAAATGAATTAAATTTGGGTTTAATTAAATATATGATATATAAAAAATATATATATGATATTAATGAAATTTTAACCATTTTGTAAATATAATATATCATTTTTACTTACCCATTCAAACAATTAAAATGTGATACGTCATTCATGGACATGGGGCTACCCCTCCTTGACGCGATGTGATTCCCTTTACATATAAAGATATATGTATAAAAACATATATATATATATATGATAAAATAATATTATATTAATGTTAATGATAATTATATAAAGATAAATATAACTGAAAATGTTAAAACAAATAACACTGAAAAATGACAATGATATTCATGCTTATGTATGGAATACAATCACCATGATTGTAATTTTGATTAATTTTAAAAATCATCATTCATGTTTGGTATTAAAATTTTAACAAATTTTTAAATATAATGATTATTTCAGTATAATTAATATAGATATTTCTTTATAATGACCCCTTTAACCACATTTGAGATACTAAATTGGTTTTGATATATATACTAAATATGGTCAATACATTATATGTAAACAAAATTGTTTAAATAGTGGTTCACAAATTTATAATACGTGAAATAAAATTATATTTAAAATAGAAAAATTATCTAAATCAACTAAATTATTAACATAACTTTCTTATTTATTTAAATAATGACACATGTGACATTCCAGATTCAAGGAAAGGGATTGTTGTCTCAATATCTGTTCATTGATACATTTCTTGATTTCATGCACCATTTTTATTTCATAAAGTGTAAAAAAGACTATTTGAAAATATCTATACATATTTTATTTATTATCGTGTTATCTAATGTGTTTTAAAATCTATTATTTCTGTGTTATATGATTTAAATGTTCAATGCTGTAAAAGATGCATTGAATGTTTAATGACTTAATCATTTCATCCACACCAATATTGTTGATATTATTTAGAATATTAATTAATATGGATATAAAATGATTTTAACGAAAATTATAAGTATTTATTTTGGATTCATTTATAACACTTCTTGTTTTTTATAAGAATATGAAAACCTTATTTACCTATTTTATCTAGGTATTTTATTATAGAAAATGATGTTGAAAATGGATTGATTATTCCAATATAGTTACATGTTTTATTGTTGTTGAAAATAAAACACTATGAATAAAATAATGAAAATTGAAATGATCAATATTTTATGAATATATAATGGTACATGGAAATTTGATTGGTGGTTCAGTGATAAATCAATGATGATTGGTTCTGTGATAAATCAATTGTGGGTGGGTCAATGTTATCCCTTCAATTAATTTAGAATGAATATAGGATAAATTTCTATTAATTTATAATCATGACATGTTTATATGTTGACAACATTTTTATTCTATTTATAACAATGACTAATATAATGACATCCCAAGATATCTTTTTTTATATTCTATGATTTCAGAAGATTTTATAGAACTATTGTTATTAAACAATATTTATGAGAAAAGATAATTTTATAATGAAAGTGTTTAATACTTATTATGGTTGAAAAGAATTATTTTCTAATGATGTTTTTGAGGGGTTTACTATAAATCAATGGAATAATGGTTTCCTAATTTTTATATCACTTAATTATATTTTTATGCCCACCCATGTTTTTTCTTATTTTTCATCCGGATTAATGATTAGTAAGGGATTTGAAGATGTAGTGTTGAAATTCATAATGAGTTTGAATTAATAAAATTACACATTATTTTATAAAATTTATTTTTAGTGTAACAAATGGATACTGATTGGAAGTATCAACTTTAGAGTTTATTTCTTCTTTATTTAAGAGCTATAGACTAATTCTATGAATCTCCAAAACTAAAAATATCATAATGGTAAGAGAAATTTAAATTATCTACTTGACTCCATATTTTTTTAAAATATTATTATAGGGAACATATTATAACCTACAAATATGACATGGAATTTTGGAAGACACATATGAAAATAAAATGGTTTCCATATTAGACATCCCTTACTACCAAATCCATCTTTGTGTAATGGGTTCACTGAAAAAAAACATATTAGTAGTCAAGGATCAGTACCATGATGGTCCAAGTGGAAAAATAAATTTAATGAACAATGTTCACTCCCCATTAAAGCAATGTATTACTGAATTGGGATCACATCCTATACTTTCCATTTATTATTGATCCTTGTTTAATCCACGTTCCATCCATGAATTACTGAACTAATGTTCGCTACTTACACTAGCACTATAATACTGAACCTATTTCACCCCACATTCCAACCCTATATTAAATAATTGAGTTCACTCAAGTTTCCTTCCCTGTATTGCTTAATCATGTTCCCACTTTATTCTAACACTATCATAATGAACCGACATCACTCCCCATTCTAGACATGTTTATCTCAGGAGATATAAACTTTAACACAATGATTAAATGGATATATATGTCCATCGATATCATAATGAAATAAAATATATGTATTCCACAAAATAATAATAAAATCACATGATAAACAATGATTAAAAATGGGTATAATGAGCATGTCATCTTATTATATCCTATAGAAAATAGAGAGTTTTTATAATAATTTCATCAAAGAATAACCTATGAAAAGAATCATGATGAATAAGAATATTACCCATGAAATATAAATGACTTCCATAATCATATAACCTACGATTGACTAACGGCCTCCAAAAATCATATAACCCATTGGATAAAAATATTTTTCAAAATCATATAACTCATGAAAAGGAAATGAGTTTCATAGACATAATTTAATAAAAACATAAAAAATTTATAGAAAACATTGAACAGTACCATTGGATAATTTCCAAATAAATTCTTGATTAACACTATAATATTACCATTTATATGGGAAATAATTTTGAAATATCATTTTATAAACATTTCTTGTGAAAATTATCCATTATTTTTTAAAAACTCTTTAAAACACAATAAATTTTGTAAAATATTTTCTCTAAATATATATTTGAAAATAAATAAATTAGTTTTATAAAATCATTTCAGATTTTTTTTGAAAATAAATTGTAATTTTTATTTAAAAAATTGTAAAGCATTTTTAGAAAACCAGGTTTTGGATGAAAACTGATTTCTGACTAAAGGTAGAAATGATGTTGGTTTTTCATAAAAATATTTACATAAATAACATTTTTAAAAAATAATGCAAAGTGGAACTGATACACGATGATATCATTATTAATAATATTATTTTAAAAGTAATAACATTTCTTAGGTGGAGTATAATAATATATCATCAATGAAATCATAATCGTAGAAAATCCCAATAACAATGAGATTCTGTAAATAAATGGGTACCACTTTAGAAATGTTGAATCATAATAACCATGAGATAATTATTTCAAAATAAGAATACGTTTTCCAGAAAATAAATATATTCATAATACAAAATTTCAAAGTGTAGTATGTGCACAATGTAAAATAATATAGGTGTAGAAAATAACAAGTGACTCCAAGAAGGAAATGTGAGACAAAATTTCCTTTTCTGATTTGGTAACATTTGAACTATAAAACACCATGAAATAGAGATAATAAAATGGATATATGCATAACCATAAATATAATTATAATAAAAATAGAATACATTCTGGGGTAGTATATAAATCACAAAATTGAAATGAGTGGTGAATATATCAGGTATCTCATAGATATAATGTGAGATGAAATTCCACCACTACTTGAGTAACCAATTAAAAAATAGAAAAATGATTGAATAAAATAAATTTAAACATCAGATAGAATAATATAAATTATATTCATTAAATAACATTAAAATGGTCATTATAAACTCCTGAAACATATTATAAATTGTGAATATAGAATATATTTTACTGAAATAAAAGTGAGATGAAAAAAACCTTAACAAAAGAATAGAAATTCTTAATACACATTCAGAAATCCATTATAATAAATATAATTTTATCGTAATACACAGAATAATAATATTTTTATATATTATTCCAGATATTACTTTATTATGACTCTACATTAAACATTTATAAATAATTTCTCACTATTGTTACATTTCAGGTAATAACCACTTTTTTTGTATATCCTTGAATTGTAATTCTTAATCCTATTATATAGATGTTTATATAATTATTTAAATACAATAGTGAATGTTATAAATAGAATTTATATTCATTATATATGTATTCATAATAATCTATTAATGATTAATATAGTAATGTAATACACTAATCATGGAGACGATAGTCCATAAACATGCAAGGAGGATATTTTCAATTTCTTTTAAAATTTAAAGAATGAATGAAAAATGAAATGTATTAATATATATATTATAATTATAGTAGAATTATTATGTCATTAAAATCATATATATTTCATAATCCTAGGATTAATACACTATACATAATGTGTGAATAAATTGCATCCCTTTGGGGACACAACAGTCAACATGTCAACAAATGAAGTTATCATATTCAAAAAAATTAAATAAAAATGAAGTTATTTGTCATATAAAAATTAAAAAATAATAAATATTATATATATCATATAAAAATATTAATAAAATAATTATTTAAAATATTTATTAGTGTTAATGGAAGAACAAACGACATCGATTAGTGAGGCTGAGGTCCACCATACACATAAACGTTGACTCTGTATTGAATTTGACGGAAGTGTGTATAGGTGTTGGTATAAAACGTAACAAAAAAAATATATGTGTATTTATGAGACAATGTTTATTATATAATAACTAAATAATAATAATTTATGGTATATGGAAATAAATATAACTAAAGTACGTGTTTAAGGAGGTTACCTCTTCTTTGGGTAATTCCATTTGGATTACACCAAAAGACTGAATAGGTTTGCTTTCATCCTACAGTGATGCTTCTAGGAAAATTGTTGTAATGTTGAAGGATTATTTAGGTAGGATTTGGAAGATCAAAATTTCTTGAGAGGTGTGAATAAGTGAGGTGGGTGAGTTACCTTTTATAGTAGATAGAAGTGAAATTATTTTAAATATAAAAATTTAAACAATATTTAGAGGTGTAATTTAAATAATATTCTTCAGATAATGGTCCATTTTCAATAGAATGGAATATATGATCGGAATATGTTTTTATATTTTATTAACATTTGTCTAGGTTATTTTTACCAATATGACTATGTTTAACTAGTTTGTAAACTCGTTTTTTCCTCAATCATTCTAATTAATTATTTTTAATTTAATGAATAGTTTGTGTAAAAAACTATGTTAAAAATAATATAAATTATAAATTATTCTAATTAATATTGTGGAATCTATATTTCAATATTCTAAACATATAAGTTTCAAATGTTAATTTAAACTTAAGCCCATATATGGGATGATACAATGAGGTTTCCAATGGAAGACGTTTAAAACTATGAGATGGTTTTTATAATCAATTTCCAAGGGAAATTTATTTCAATGAACTAAATTTCACTAGTAGATATATAATTTATATAAAAAAATAAATAACCCTTTGAAAATATATATTATCCATAAAAATAAATTATATGAATAAGTGTTTCTAAATTTAAATTATATGTTTTTCATTATTCATCAAAAAATGAATCCTATAAAAATATACCAAAAATTCACCAAAAGTAAACTATTATATTCCAGTGAAAAAGTTGAATTTTATTATTTCAAATAAATTTTTTGAAAGTAAATATAGTTATATTCAAAATAGGTGTGTGGTTCATTGATGGTAAAATTAAATTTCTGATAGAATATATATCCTCATGTGTAAAATTGAATTTATTCTTATCTCTCATGTAGAAAACATAGAAGATTAATTTTAAATAGTTGACCAAATAATTTATATATATATATATATCATTAAAATAATTTATAAATCTTCATAAATTGATTTTTATTTGTAAAAAAATATTAGTTTCTTAAATATAGCATTCCAAGAACACATTTACAATATTTTCACAAAGGTTTTATTTTCATTTATAGTTAATTGGTCAAAAAATATTATTCCATGTTACATATGTAAAAAAATAATTAAATTAATATATTTTTTAACTTCCATTCCAATGTATATCTTAAAATTATATTAATATTTTTATAATAATATTAATTATAAATGGTATTTTGGTAAAACTAGGTCTTGATTGTAACACAAGATATCAAAGGATGTCAGAATTATGTGTAACAAAACCAAAACATAGTGTTGCATGTATTAAAATATAAACTATATGTTGTGTGTAGAACATATTTAAAAATGTGTTCTATTAATCAAAAACTAAACATAGTGCATTTAAATAACATGAGGATTATTCATTTTTGCGTGAAATGTAAAATATAAAACATTTATATTAATTAGAAAATAAATATTTCAAAAAACATCTTTGTTTTACATTCTACCACCTTAAAATGAATTTTACCATAAAAATTCATCTTGGTTATCTATGTTTTAATACATCATTGTTCCTTTTATATAATCCCACAACCTAAAAATGAAAAATAAAACATCTATAAAAAATAAAGACACAACAATAATTGTTACCCAATGTGACTAACCTATAGGATTCCTCATATGATAACATAAGTGGAAATTGAAAACATGTATATTCAATTGAAATATAACTATCAATTTATTATGTATATTGAAATATAATATGGTAAGGATGAAGTTAAAAATCACAAATCCATGAACCAAGGGGATTGAAAAGGTCATTGATATCATTAAAATGATTAAAATAGGGAAAAAAATAATTTGAAGACCCTTTTACTAATGATGATGTATTTTAGCAAGGATATATAGTAACATTATATTTTTTCTTATACTCAATGTCAATTTTTCATTGTGTACTAAACAACTTACCATGCATCACATGCTTAGAAAATTATGGAGAATTTTTAATACCAAATGCACTAACAGATTATATCATCCATATGTAGAACGATAATAATTCCATCTATAATTAATTATCATCAAAAAAATAGTTTCTAAACAGTTATCCAATATTCATAAATCCTTATAGGGAGAGATAGTACTTTAAATCCAAATCCTCAATTGATGTTTCACATAAACTAGTCTGTATGTGGTCAATCATGTAACCCATCAGAATGATGAAAAAAATGAGATACAACATCACAAAACTTATCAGAGTAACCTAAATATTTATCCCCCATATATCGTAATGTTGAATTTGGTTGTAACATAGCAAACTTCTGAATACCGTTACCATGTATTCTATTGAAAAACAGTAATAACGTAAATTAACATACATCACAATTGAAAACATTCATTATTTCTTATTAAAAGTATTATTGTATATATTTCTTACATTCTGTAATCTCTATCCCTGATAGATCATAAAACTATCTCAAAAATTAATTTATTCATTATGAGATCATAAATACTGTAATATTTACATTTTACATATCATAATATCTTTATCCATAGAAAATAGAATTTTCATATCCTGAAAAACATATTATGTTTTACCATCCCTTGATTAAAACATCAACATTTAATAAAATCATATCAACAAGTCTTCATCACCATTCAACATATCATTTTAAATCATTAATGAAAAACATATACTAAAAATACCTATATATATCATTATTTATAAAACATAATCTTCATATTCAACAACATATACAATACAATCATCAAGTAATATTCCTAAATAATTAGTTTGGCTACATAATCTTATTCTATAGTAATCCTTTCCTAAAATATGAAATACCAGTCATGAATTATGGTTACTCAACATCAATCTTGTAGAGACCCTAAGCTTGAAATACATGGACATTACATTAATTTTGCGGAATACTTAGTACATTACAAAAACACACACACAAGGACGTAATAGTTTAGTCTCTTTGGAAACTCGGAATATAATCTTCTAATCGTGGAGAAAGATCTCCAACATCTCCCATAAAGATCTTCCCTTTTTTCTTACCTAAATCCTATATTTATATCCTGGGGAAAAGAATACATAAAAGGGTGAGCTCAAATGCTCAGTAAGGGTAAACAAAAGAATTATCAATCACATCCTATTCATAAGAACATAACAATTTGGAAATCGTACCCTGCAAAAGAGATCATAATATCATAACATGGGATAAATCATGGTAGTGAAATGTAATCAAAATAATCATAAATTAAAACATGAAGCTTTGTGGCATACACACACAATCATAGAGAATAATTTCTTATTAGTCAAGACTCATTGCCCAGACTATCTTAGTGGAAAAAGTCCATTTCTGAACCGAGTTCATTCCATGTTTCAGTCCTGCTTCACTAAACTAGTTTAACCTACAGTTCCTGCCATGTCTATCTCATGAGATATATTATCTTTACCCAATGCATTTTAGGGAGATATAGGTCCCACCCATCTCATAATTATACCATTCTTATATGTTCAAAAAATCATAAACCACACATCATAGCATAACCCATGTAATAAAAATGGCAATCTTAAACATCATGACATCATAAAACAATTCATATAAGATTAATAAATTCATAAAAATATTTCCATCACAACATAATCAAATCAATATAATAATAGGGATAGAAACATAACCCTATATTATCGTAGATGGAAAATAATTTTGATAAAACACTTGAACTCCATTCTTAAGGAAAATATCCTTTCTACTTAAAAATCATTTTTCCTTTCTTAACATGTCATACGATTTTAAACTAAAAGAAGTTGATTAAAAATAAACTTGAAAACTTTTAAGGGAATATTCTTGGAAAAAATGTTTTAAAAATCCATTCATGCCGTATAAGTTAGAAAAAACATTCTTCTCGTACTTTTGTCAGAAAAGTCAAAAAGTACCTCGTATGAAAAACGACAAAAGATTCCTTTCATATCTTTTACTAAAAACTAACCGAAGGGTAAAATTGGATTTAAAAACATGTAGGAGGATACAAATAATATTACATATTGAGGAAACATGGATGTGGATGATAAATATTCCCCAGTAAATTCTGAAGTATAAACAATCTCGGATAAAAATTGAGATTGCGAGATTGTCCCTTACCATAGGTCCGATTTGCTTCGTAAGTGTCTGAACCTCCTTTACAATGATTTAAATAAGGTTATTGACTTATTACATAATCATATTTATTTTTATTATATCATATATGGTCATATTCTTAGCTTCTTATTAGTAATCTTTCATTACTACTTATTATTCGGGTGTTTATTACTTTTGGTTCTAATACGTGTTTTGTCGAATAAATTTTTCTTTTTCTTTTTATGTTATAGATACCTAATTTCAATAATGGTATTAGTATAATATATATCATATACATTCATTAAATTAATTTATATAATCATTATGCAATGAAGATCATGTAGAATGAGTCGCATCACATCGTGGAGACGGTATTCCGTACGTACACACGAGTGATGATATCATTCCCATGATCGTGGAATTTTATTGGAGTGTATGTATAATATTTCAGAATCAATATCACTTTACAATAATCATATATATTCATTATTTACACCATTATACCCATCCAAGTAAGGTGTTGGTGGAAAATAGATTACACAACGGCGTGGAGACGGTATTCCGTACGTACGCACGCGCGGTGATTTCGTTTTCCTTAGGATGGATAGATGGTGAAATAGGGTTTTTTAATACATATAATAACATATCAGTATATGAGTGATACTGATTTTATTACTTCCTAATGAAACAACTAAAGAAGAAGAAGTGGAAAAAGAAATAAAGTTGAAAGAATCGGAAACAGACATTACCTCTTCTTTGAAACGCCTCTTTGAGACCTCCTCTTAGGGAACTAAAATTGGTCTTTGAAGAATTTCAGGACCTCTAGGATGTTTCTAGGGAAGTTTAGAAGATAATTTTTCTAGGGATGGTCGAGGTTGAAGGCTCAATGTGGTGTGAGGTAGAGAGGGAGGAGGTTCCCTTTTATAAGGGAGGAGAGGGGTACCTTTGGAATAACTAAAAATATTATTTTATTATAAAGCGATATTTGGTTTTAAATAGATCCAAATTGATTTATTTCGAATCTAAGGTGGGTATGAGTCGAAATCCTCTCATCCAATATAATTTTGACAAGTTTAGTTTACTATTTTAACCTTATCATTTAGATTTAACTTTAAGTTAGATAATTTTACTTTTACCTTGTCTTTTTGTGTTCTTACACTATAAGATTAATAAACATACTATAAGATGCCAAAAGAACCCCAAGTTGTTTATTATTAATATATATAACCTTATCTAAGTCATTTTTCAGAACCCTAGATTTTTACAAATAAAATAACAGTTAATAATATAATATTTGTTTTAAAAACTATTTTAGGTCAATTTTGACACTATTTAGTAATTGATATTTGTGAAAATTATAACCGAATTATTAGTTAGAAAAAAGTTAATTAAATGAATACTAACATGTCATATTAACCTATAAAATTAGTGTAATTCATAAAAAGTCTCAAATTACATTTATTTGGGTATTTATAACATCAATTATGTCAATATTTCATTAATAAGATAATTACTACATCGTCATTGTGTCCTAAATAAATTAAATTATTTAATGTCTAAAATTTACAAATAAAATACCATTATGTAGGAAATATTTTTAGCTTTATAACTAATATTTATAGTCGAATTTATCTTATGTATAACCCTATATTTAAAATTATTTACTTATTAAACTTTGATTTTAACTATTTTAACCCTTGTTTAAATAAATTAATAATAAATGACCTAATCTAATCAAAGTGGGCATAATGGTCATATTTTATTCCTAAGGTTGTTTTTGGTCGCATTAATCTTATTCAATAGAATTAGGAAATGTGTTATGGTAATAATAATATCATGTTTACCCTTAATTACCCTATTTACTTTTAACCGTGGTAAAAAAAGTAAAAAGTTACTATTCGCCAAAAATTATTTTCATCTCATTGAACCACATTTTACATACTGACATCAACCATGTCTCTCGGATTTATGAAATTCCATTCACAAAAGTGGGAAAATTATGTTTTATGTAAATTTTTAAATTTTTCTAGGAGGTGGGTAAAAGACGGTGAAAAGTTCAATGAAATTTTTATATATCAAAAACTATTATAAAATTACTCCAATGAATTACATTGAACTTGTATAGGTAATATGTATCAATTTTGACCTAAAATAAATTCAAATAAAATAAATAATTATTTAAATAAAAAGTCGGTTTTTAAATAGTAACCCAGTGTTTTCACTATTCATCAAAAATTGAAAGTTTTAAGAAAAATACCAAAATTTTACCCTAGGATAATTTTGATATTCCGAATCCAAAAATGAAGTCCATTTTCAAAAATAAAATTCATAAAATTTCAATAAGTGGGTATTACTATTCATAATGGCTAATTTTAATAATATTTTAATAGCATGATGTTGTTTAGCGAAACTCGGTATTGCGTACAACACACGCTATCGTGGAAGGTCGCGCTTGCGTGTAATGCAAGGAAAGTTAGGGATGCGTGTTGTACAAGCTCCTTTTGGTGTAGTGTACAACACAAGACATTAATGAAATTAAAAAGAATATTTTTCATTAATTCTTGGGGTGTTACATTCTACCCCCCTTAAAATGAATTTCGCCCTCAAAATTTGTCGGGGTTATAAATGGTTTAATACTCGAAATTTTCTTTAATAGAAACCCACATCGTAAAAAGGAATACCAAACTTTTCTTTAAAAACTAAAGTATGAAACGTAACGGTTACCCAAATTAACTAATCACTGGGTTTCCACATAGGAGAACATAAGTGAAAATATGGATATGGAAGAGAAATCTAACCGTCATGTTCTGATGGAGAGTGGTAGAGAACATGGCTATGAAAAATCAAACAATCACAAATCCATAAATTTGTGATGATCTAGGGTACCATATGAATCATCATATATAAGGGTACTAGGACAACATTTTTGGTTTTCAAGATCATTTCCCTAAAGTTGAAGAATTTGAATTAGAATAAATACTTACTTTATTTTGGTACAATCTCACTATTGTTTGTGATTTGAACAATTTCCACTTCATCTCTTAAAGAAATGAAGTTGAATTTGTTATTCATGAAGTGTTAATAGATCATGTGAGAGAATAATGGGTCATTCCATATGTTTCAAACAAAATGTTAGCAAAAGTTATCAAATATACATAAGTCCATCTATGGTGAGGTTAATCATATACGATTCCAAGAATGAACTTATACATCATATATCATACCGCGTAATAAAATAAAACTAGTTTCTACTAACCAGGGACTTCATGTAGGCCAGTGGTAGGTGATAAAGGCCAGTCGCACTTCAGTTGTGGGTTCGATTCCCACATCCTTGTCCGACACGATGGGATGTCGCCCGTCCTGTAGGTTATCCTTTTTCTAAAGCTATATTACTATAACATCGCATCAATAATATCTAAAAAAGTTCTATCCTTAAACAATACTAACTTATGTCCAACATAATCAATTCCAATCTTTAAGCTTATCTAAAATAATTCGGTCCAAGCTCATAGTATAAAGAAAATGATTACTTTAAATTTCACAGAAAAATCACGTGAATGCCATCATTTATCCCCCATATATCATAAGATATATCTTGTTGGTCAAATTACAAACATGTGAATACCTTAATCATGTATTCTATTAAAGAATTAATACCCATTGAACCTTAATGAAAACATGAATGTAGTTAAAAGTTAACACTTTCCACAAACCAAAATCCTCAAAATTCTTTATACTCAAACCATGATATCACTTAGTCCTTATATCAATCTTGAGCTCATGAATACAATCAAACATCTCATTATCTTCTTATCCCTTCATTATGCGCATATCATCTATTTACCAAAAATATCTCAATCACTTTACATGGTTACTGGTAACATAAAATAATTGAAAACCACAATAGACCAATACATAAATATTCCAATATTCCACGATACTATATAAAACATTATTTTGGAATCCCATTACATAAACACTTAATCATTCCACCACATCTTTGTCATATTCAACATCTCCAATAGTGATCGCATGTGACTTCCCTTTGTCCTTTTCCTTATGTGGTTGCTCATGTCGATCATCATTAACCCTTGGATTAGGGCATTGATTAACATAATGCCCCATTTTATTGCACTTGAAGCATTGAAGTGTTGTTGGTGCGTTCTCTGTAGTCTTTTCTTTATTCACACCATTAGAAACCCTTTTCCATTACTCTGACACTCAGCTGCTCAATGACCTCCTTTTCCACACTTAAAACATTTTCTAGTCCCTTTAAGACAATCTCTACCATACGTCTTTCCACACTTTGAGCATAAGGAAACATTCATCTTCTTTTCACCATTATTCTGAGATTTCTCCTTGAACTCCATCTTTTGTTTCTTGTCAAAACCATGAGATGGATATGTAACATAAACTTCCATTTCTACCTTAATATCACAGCACACAATTTCTTCATAGCTATTGAAGTCTCTTAGAGCTAATGCCCTTCGAAGATTTTATTTTAAGTCACTGAAGAATCGATCAACTTTACTTTTAGGTTGGATGATAAAGCCGTATGCATACCTTTCAAGCCTTGTAAAATTCGCTTCGTATATACCAACAGATTCATCATCCTTTTTCTTTAGTTCAAGAAACACTTTCTCCATCTTTGTTCTAAGAATACGAGGGAAGTACTTATTGAAAAATAATTTCTTGAACTCATCCCATTCCATGGACTCAATTTCATCTCTTGGCCTCGTATTCCTGATAAGATTCCACCATTGATCAGTTTCACCTTCCAAACGATATACTACTAAGATGACTTTATCATGTTCTGAACATTGAAGAACTGAAAATATCTTTTCAGTGGTACTGATCCATTGTTCAGCAACCAGTAGATCAGAAGACCCGCTGAAAGAAGGTGGGCATTGCCTCATGAAGGACTCAATAGAATATTGTTCCCTTCTATACTCATTTGGAGGTCCAGAATGATTCATAGCTTCTGTAAGTATAACAATAAGATTTTTCACTCCATCTCCCATAACATTTGTTTGTTCAGGAGGACAATCATTGAGTTGTCCACTACATTGATCAACATGGTTCCTTCGGGTTCCAGCCATCGTCTAAAACCCAAAAAGAATAGTGTGAGAGGAAAAAAATCATGCTAGGGAAAACAACATAATAAAGGGGGAGTACCTTCAATATCTATAATCTTAGGTTTAATTCTATGATCGTTACCGTAATTATAAGACTATAACCTATACTTATACTTAATCTTAGGGACATCCCTAGATATGCCTTAGAAATATCTCTATGGATCTCACTAAAGTTCTCGCATCCTAGTTTCCAAAGGTTGACTAAACCTCCCTCTGATACCAACTGTAGAGAACCAAATCTTGATGTACATGGACATTACATTACTTTTTCGGAATACTTATTACATTATAAAAACACACACACAAGGACCGTAATAGTTTAGTGTCTTTGGAAACTCGTAATATAATCTTCTAATCGTGGTGAAAGATCTTCAACATCTCCCATAAAGATCTTCCCTTTTTTTCTTACCTAAAACCTTTCTTTATATCCTGGGGAAAAGAAAACATAAAAGGGCGATCTCAAATGCTCAGTAAGGGTAAACAAAAGAAATATCAATCACATCATATTCATAAGAACATAAACATTTGGAAGTCTTACCCTGCAAAAGAGATCATAATTTCTTAAGAACATAAACATTTGTGGCATACACACATAATCATATAGAATCATTTCTTATTAGTCAAAACTCATTTCCAAGACTATCTTAGTGGACAAAGTCCATTTCTTAACCGAGTTCATTCCACGTTTCAGTCATGTTTCACTTAACCAATTTAACCTGTCGTTCCAGCCATGTCTATCTCATGAGATATAAAATCATTACCCGATGAATTTTAGGGAGATATAGGTCCCACCCATCTCATAATGATACCATTTTTATGTGTTCCTCAAAATCATAAACCATACATCATAGCATAACCCATGTAATAAAAATGGGAATATTGAACATCATGACATCATAAAACAATTCATATAAGATAAAGGAATTCATAAAAATATTTCCATCACAAAATATTAAAATAAATATAATAATAGGGATAGAAACATAACCCTATATTATCTTACATGGAAAATAATTTTGATAAAACACTTGAAATCCATTCTTGAGGAAAATATCCTTTCTACATGAAAAACATAATTCCTTTCTTAACATGTAATACGATTTTAATCTAAAATAATTTTATTAAAAATAAAATTGAAAACTTGTAAGGGACGATCCTTGGAAATAATGTTTTAAAATTCCATTCATTCCTTATAAGTTAAAAAAACATTCTTCTTGTACTTTTGTCGGAAAAGTCAAAAAGTACCTCATATGAAAAACGACAAAAGATTCCTTTCATATCATTTATTAGAAACTCACCGAAGGGTAAAATTGGACTTAAAAATTGTAGGAGGATACAAATAATATTACACATTGAAGAAACATGTATGTGGATGATAAATATTCCCCAGTAAATTCTGAAGTATAAACAATCTCGGATAAAAATTGAGATTGAGAGATTGTCCCTTAACTTAGGTTTGATTTTCTTTGTAAGTTTCCGAACCTCCTGTATAATGATTTAAATAATTTTATTGACTTATTACAGAATCATACATATTTTTATGATATCATATATGGTCATTTTCTTATCTTTTTATTAGTAATATTTCATTACTACTTATTATTCGGGTGTTTATTACTTTTTGTTCTTATGCGTGTTTTGTTGAATAAATTCCTATTTTTCTTTTTAGGTTATAGATACATAATTTCAAGAATGGTATTAGTGTAATATATATCATATACATTCATTAAATTCATTTATATAATCATTATTCAATGAATATCATGTAGAACGAGTCGCATCACATCGTGGAGACGGTATTCCGTACGTATGAACGAGCGATGATATCTTTCCCAGGATCGTGGAATTGTATTGGAGTTTATGTATACTATTTCAGAATCAATATCAATTAAAAATAATCATATATATTCATTAAATACACCATTATACCCATCCAAGTAAGGTGTTGGTGGAAAATAGATTACACCACGGCGTGGAGATGGTATTTTGTACGTACGCACGTGCGGTGCTTTCATTTTCTGTAGGATGGATAGATGGTGAAATAGGGTTGTTTCATACTTATAATATCATATAATTATATGAGTTATACAGATGTTATTACTTCATAATGAAACAACTAAATAAGATTAAGTGGAAGAAGAAATAATGTTGAAAGAATCGGTAACCGACATTACCTCTTCTTTGAAGCGCCTCTTTTAGACCTCATTTTAGGGAACTAAAATTGGTCATTGACGAAGACCAGGACTTCTATGATGTTTCTAGGGGAGTGGATAAGAGAATTTGTCAGGGTTTGGCCGAGCTTGAAGGCTCAAAGTGGTGTGAGGAAGAGAGGGAGGAGGTGCCCTTTTATAAGGGAGGAGAGGGGCATCTTTGGAAAAACTAAAAATATTATTTTATTATAAAGCCATATTCGGTTTTAAATAGCTCAATATTGATTTATTTCGAAGCTGAGGTGTGTATGGGTCTAATTACTCTCATACAATAGAATTTGGACAAGTTTAGTTTACTATTTTAACCTTATCCATTATATTTAACTTTAAGTTAGATAATTTTACTTTTACATTGTGTTTTTGTGTTCTTACACTATAAGGTTAATAAACTTACTATAAGAAGACAAAAGAACCCTAAGTTGTTTATTATTAATATATATAACCTTATATAAGTCATTTTGCCGAAACATTGATTTTTAGGAATAAAATAACAATTAATAATATAATATTTGTTTTAAAAACTATTTTATGTCAATTTTGACACTATTTAGTAATTGATTTTTGTGAAAATCATAACCGAATGATTAGTTCAAAAAAAGTACATTAAATGCATACAAACATTTCATATTAAGCTAGAAAATTAGTGTAATTTATAAAAAGTCTCAAATTACATTTATTTGAGCATTTATAACATCAATTATGTCAATATTTCATTAATAAGATAATTACTGCATCATCTTTGTGTCATAAATAAATTAAGTTATTTAATGTATAAAAATTATAATCAAAATACCATTATGTAGGAATGATTTTTATCTTTTTATGTAATATTTATAGTCGAATTTATCTTTTGTATAACCCTACATTAAAAATTATTTACTTATTAAACTTTGATTTTAACTATTTTAACCCTTCTTTAAATAAATTAATAATAAATGTCCTAATCTAATCCATGTAGGCCTAAATGGTCATATTTTATTCCTATGTTTTTTTTGGTCGAATTACACTTATCCAATTGAATTATGACATGTTTTAGGGTAATAATAATATCATTTTTACCCTTAATTACCCTATTTACTTTTAACCATGGTAGAAAAAGTAAAAAGTTATTATTCACCAAAAATTATTTTCATCCCATTGAACCACATTTTACTTACTGAAATCAACCGTGTCTCTAATATTTTTGAAATTACATTCACAAAAGAGGTAAAATTAAGTTTTATGTAAATTTTCAAATTCTCCTAGGAGGTGGATAAGACGGTGAAAAGTTCAATGAAATTTTTATATATCTAATATTATTATAAAATTAATCCAATGAATTACATTGAACTTATATAGGTATTATGTATAAATTTTTACCTAAAATAAATTTAAATAAAATTATGTATTATTTAAATATTTTTTTTAAATAGTAACCCAGTGTTTTCACTATTCATCAAAAATTTAATGTTTTCAGAAAAATACCAAAATTTCACCCTAGGATAATTTCGATATTCCGAATCCAAAAATTATGTCCATTTTCAAAAATAAAATTTATAAAATTTCAAAAAGTGGGTTTTACTATTCATAACGGCTAGTTTTAATAATATTTTAATAGCATATCGTTTTTTAGCGAAACTCGGTATTGTGTACAACACACGCTATCGTGGAAGGTCGCACTTGAGTGTAATGCAAGCCAAGTCAGGGATGCGTGTTGTGAAGGCTTCTTTTGGTGTAGCGTACAACACAAGACATTAATAAAATTAAAAAGAATATTTTTCATAAATCTTGGGGTGTTACAAATCTAATCATTCATCTAATATTGAATGTAAAAATAAAATTTTGAACATCCCTTAAAATTCACATGTAATATGTGCTTCATTTATCTTCAACATTATATCTAATACCCAAACCAACATCTTAACACTCTTCATGCGAATTAAAAATAGGACATGGATCTATATAATGAGCATACTTTCCATGTTTAAATTATTCTATTTTTCATAGTTCTTTCTACTCCCTGCTATTGAATGAGACCAAAATTATTTTTATAAGATACACTTTTTATATTAGAAATTCACATAATATTGAAAAAGTACTTATATGATTCCAAAATCATGACACATAATTTTAAATATACAAAATACTACGATTTTTATTATATACATCACCAGAAATATCCCTAGAAAAATTCATAAGGATGTAACAATTGTTATTACGACATAGTATAAAATGGTTTAATAAACCATTCCTTTGATACAAACAATAAAGAACAAGGCTTATCATTCATGGATATTACATCATTTTAGATTGATATTTATCATTTTAAATTAATAAATTCTTGAGGACCTCAGATGATTACTATATTTAAATACATCAAACACAATATCATCAAACATGGTGAAAGATCTCCAAAGTATCCCATATTGATCTTCCTCTTTAAAAACTCCTAAATAAATAATTTAATCATTATATTATAAAAAAAATAATAATGGGTGAGATTAGATGATCTGTAATGGTAAAATAATAAGATACGTAATCATAACATAAACATATGATATGATAACATGAGAATAAAATTTTATTATATTAACTTAAATATAAAATATCATATACATGATTCATTGAATAAATATCGGAAATTAATAAGAAATAAATTATATTTTAATCTAGAGTATATTAAATGAATTCAAAATATAGGAATAACATGTGGCATTTTTGTAGACACATAATCATATATATTCATTTATATAGTTGTTCGGGGTTACTTACAAGGATAACTGAGTGGAATAAGGGCCCTCACCAAACAAACATGGTATTCATGGATCAATCCCATGATCATATTAGGGGACATATTCCTATACTGAACTGTGTTACCTCCATATTTAGGCCCTTAATTACCAAACCATGTAAACAACATTTTTCAGACATGTATTACTGAACTTAGTAGACTCCTTGTATCGTCACTAAATCACCTAAAATATTTACCCCATTATTAGAGACCGGTCAAAATAAACTAAGTACACTCATCATTTAATCCCTATATTATTCAACCAATTTCACACTTCATTACAAACATATATTACTAAACTGAGTACACTCCTTGTTATTTCCCTGTCATACTAAATTGAGTTAACCCCTCATTCTAACAATGTCTATCTCAAGAGATATAAATATTTACCCAATTAATTGGTGGGACCTATAGGTTTCACACATCTCATAATTAAATCATACATATGTGATCCACATGACTATATAAATAATATCATATCTTGTGACATGAAATGGATGTCATAAATATTTAAACAAATCATAACATATTGAAAAAAATGTTATATAATAATTTCATAAAAAAAATATACTATGAAAACATGCATGAATCATTAGTATATAACCTATCAAATATGAATTTTTTCCATAAACATATAAAAATTGAATTATAAATGGGTTCTTTAATATATATAAATAATGGGTGAGAAACATGTTCCATAATCATATAACTCATGAAAGATAAATGGGTTTTCTTATACATAATTCCATAAAAAGATAAACCATTTGTATAAAGAATATAAATTTTACCCTTTGATAATGTTCCTACAAAGGAATGAGTTAAACCAATGTATGTAATCTATGAGGAATAATTAGTTTGATATATGTTATTTATAATATTTCTTGGGAAAAATATCATTTCTTCTTTAGAAACCATGTTTTAGACCTTAAAGAATATGAAATCCTTTTTCATTGAAAATATATTTTAAAAATTATAATGTAAGATATGAAAATAAATATATTACTTTTTAAAAATAATCTCAAAAGATCATTTATTTATTTTTAAACGTTTTATGAAAACATAGTATATTATGAAAAAACGTTTTTAATTGAAGTGAGAAATAAAGTCATATATTCTTAAAATTATTTTCTTTAATTATATTAACTACTAATGTTTGAGAAAATTATTACATTAAATAATGATATAATAATTAAAAATATGACAATAAATGTTATAATATATCTTGAGAGATGGATCGTAATATTTAATCAATAGAAGCATAATCGTAAACAATCCTAATAACAATGAGACTATAGCAGTAAACTATTACCACAGTTGTAACATTAAATCATTATCCCAATGAGAGAATAGTTTTAAAATAATATAATAATATCATTAAAATAATAATAATCATGATAAATATTTTCAATGTTCAGTATATTTAACTTTTAAATGAATATATGTTCATAACAAAACATGTGCCTCATTAGAGGAAAATTATGGAAAACATACATTAATTATTTCCTACATTTTAAAAAAAACTCAATGAAATAAATATCATAAAATGGAAGTATAGATAACCATAAATTGTTTTATAATAATAAAAGAATAAATTTGATGTAGGTTAATACTCCACACAAAAGAAATGAGTTTATAATAACTCATATATCTCACTTATATAAAAAGTGATATGAAATTTCCTTACTACTTGAGTAACACAAAAATCATGATATCAATGAAATAAGAACATAAAATTTAATATTACACATACTTAAATAAATAATATTAATGATAAAACATTTAAAGGGTAGTATATAATCCACAAATAATGAATAATTGGGGAATATAGTATATATCTCACTGAAATAAATGTGAGATTAGAAAATCCTTACAGTAATAATTGACATTATTAATACATGTTAAAACTACATGTATAATAGATATAAGTATAGTATATTTCTAAACAATAACTATATTCTTATATATCATGCCATTTATTTATTTTATTAGGAATTGATATTACAATTTTAGTAACAATTTCAAGATAATGTTACTTATCATGTAATAACAACTTATTTTGTATATATTTTGACTTGATTTTCTTAGTTCTCTTCAATATTTCTTGATTTAATTAATTAAATAATTTAAAACAAGATAAAAATATCATATATATTCATTATTTAATTATTTATAATAATATATAATATATATATATAGGATTTTGAATACATTATTCACAGGGATGGTACGACCAACATATACATGAAAGTTGTTTTAATTTTGTTTTTGTATAGAAATAAAGAATGAATGAAAATGGAATAAATATAAAGATATATATTCTAACTGTATTTTAATTAATAACTTACATATATTATATTATAATTACTAAACCCCACATTAATACATTACATGTAATGTTTGGACGAACCACGTTGCCTCGAGGAGTCAGTAGTCAACATGTCTACAGATGAAGTTTTTGTATTCCCCCAAAATTGAAAAAATAAAAGTATGTATTATATAATAATGAAAAGGAATTATTTAAACATAAATAAAATTTATATCAAAGAAATTTTTTGTTTAAACCATTATTACAAACCTTAATGTTGGTGGTAATGGATGAACAAATAACATCGGTTCATGAGGCAGTATTCTGCCTAACAGACGAATAATGATTGTATCTCCCATTTGTTGAAATGTGTATAGGTGTAAGATAAAACATTAAAATAATAAAATATCATAATATTTATTATACTTAGGATATTATATAGTAATGTAACAGTAATAATTTAGGGGTTTTAGAATGAAATAAAATAATAGTTCCTGTTGAACAATGATACCTCTTCTTTTTGTAATTTCGTTTTGTTTTCACAAATGAATATCTTGGTTTGATATCATAACTATGCGAGGCTTCTAGTATGATATGAGGGGTAATTATAGAATTTATGGGTATTATTTTTATGATCCAAATGGAGTAATTTGTGTGATGAAGTGAGGGGTGGGGGAGGGATGAATAACCTTTTATAGAGAAGGAAGAGTGGTATTTTTGTTAATAAGAATAGGTAAAATCTATTTAGAGGTTTAACAAAAATTATTTTCTTAAAATAATTTTTAAACATAGAAAAAATAGATTATATGGTCTAAATATGTACAAAATATTTATTTTTGGAAACATTTATTGGTTATTTTTGTCCTAATGTTTAAATTTAACCACTATGTAGACTCGATTTTACCTTAATCACTATATTTTTTTAATTATTTCCATGAACAATTTTTTCGTCAAGAATATTTTATACATAATATAAGTTATAAATTATTCTTTTTCTTAATATGGAATTCATTTATAGAAATTTAGATCATTGGATTTGATGAAATAAATTTACAATTAATCTCACAGATGAAATGAGAAAACGAGTTTTTAAAGTGAAAATAGTCGAACGAGTGAGATGTTTTAATATAAAATTTCAAAATAAAATGGATTCAAATGACCTAAATTGTAATAATATATATATATTATTAATTTAAATAAAATTAATAACAAATTTAAAATATAATTAACAATATAAATAAATTAGTTGAAAATGTAGTTTATAATTAAAATTCAGCGTTTTTCACAATTCATTAAAATTAAAATCATCTCAAAAAATACCAAAACAAATAACCCAAAGTAAATATTCATGTTATTATTTAAAAACTGTTGTTTCTTTTTTCAATTAATATTTAAAAAAAGTAATAATAATAAAAGTAAAAATAGGTGACCCATTAAAAGGCAGTTCAATTTTCTTTTAGAAATAGTTTTTAACTTTATGTGTAAAATTTATTATAATATTAGATCTCATATAGGAAAAATAACATTAAATTTAAATAGTTAATAGGATACAATATATATATATATATATAATTAATTAATTAAAATAATTTATTCAATGTGGAAAAATTAATTTTTTAATTTGAAACTTGTTTAATTTCATAAATATTATTATCTAGAAAATTATTTCTTATATTTTCCAAATAGTTTTCTTATAATGTATTGTTAATTGGTCACAATAAAATTATTCATATATATAGTTGAAAAAAATATTATAGATTTTAATTTATATAACTCATAACCAATTTCCAATGGATATTTGAAAATTATAACAACATTTCTATTGTAATTTTGATTGTACATCATAGTCTTGTAAAACTACGTGTTGCATGTAATGGTAGCTATGCAAGGAACATGACATTGTGTAAATCACAATCCAAACACATTTTTTTCTATTAAATTATAATATTACTTTTTCATGTAGCACACTATTAATTTCGTTTTTTATGTAACAAACTCAAAATTTAGTGCTTTCATATAATAGAAGCAATTTTTAGTGTTGTGTCAATTAACAATTATCGAAATTTTTAAAAAAAATCAACAAATATCATGGTGTTACAATCAGTAAAGTCCAATTTATTAAAAAGGATCAAAATACATATAGATTTTTAATAAGTGTGTATTTGGAAAAACATTTGTATTCATCCAATATCGATGATACCCATACCGGGGTCAATATTTGAAATGAATTGATCCCCATGAGGCTAATAAAAAACCATAAATCCTTCAGAGATGGTACTATTTGTTTACCTTAACCCCATTATTTTATAGGTAATCAATTCCTAGGATCACTAACCCATCCTTATACACTAAGAGAACAAGATACCCCATAGGAGATACCCTTTGTTGGATAAATCCTTTATCTACAAGGTTTAGAACTTTTTTCATTAATTTATCAAACTCCATATTTTCAATTATATATAGGGTATTTAATATTGTATTGGATCTAGGAATAAGTTCAAGGGATAACTCCACCTCTCTCCCAGGATGGTCCGTATAACTCTTACAAAAATACATCATTTTTTCACGAATTATTGGGAGATTTTCTGTCTTTATACTATCATTTATTTTTCTCCATTCCCCAGTCATCACCATAAAGAAGTTCAAGGGAAGAGATTCTAGTGAAATATCAGGTTATGATATATCTAAATTAAAAATAACTATTGGTTTTCCATTCATGGATAATAATATTTCAATGCTTATATAATGAACTTAAGATTTATACTTTCAGATCCATTCCATCCCTACTGTATTGTCGAATCCCACCATGATAATGACTATTATATTTTCCATGAGATTGTACATGCCATACTCAATAGTAGATTTTCTCAATAATATTGATTCCGGGATGATTCCCCCAATATTATTTACTGATAATTATATTTCTAGATATTGATGGACTAATTCTATATTCATTGAAAACATTGCGGAAATAATAGACCATGTAGAACCAAAATCAAACAATGTACATTAAATATTTGAGAGAATAATAAGAGTAACTACAACCACGTAATTTGGATCCTCTAAAATATATGAGATTATATAAAATTAATTACCTTTATCCCATGGCATATTTTATTGTTTATTGTGCATCCCCTCCATTAATTTCTAATTTTTATAATAATCAGAAAAGTTCCCAAGCTATCCATAAATGAATAATTGAACATACTATTGGGACTACACCATCTTTCCTTTGATAATAGAGTTAAAATGTCTAGGTTTCACCTCACCATGATAGTTTTGATATATATTGAGAAATATTCTTCTTTTTTATAACATTCTAATGCAACAAAATATGTTCCCTGCATTATTTTTCCCACATTTGTTGAACATGAGATGTTGATCATTCTTTCCTCCCCATTCATGATTGAAATTATTCCATTAGTTTAAAACCAATTATTTAATAATTTTATATAAGCTTTGTTAACAATGAGTCACTCCAAACTCTAATTAAACCTTTAAAGCACCAGTCACTATATCCTCATAATGTTCATATTCTCAATTTTTAAGATTCCTCTACAGATGGGGTATCAGTCCACAAAATAATTTATCAACTTTTCCCTTTGGATCCATTCCTATGATAGAGGTCTATCATGAAATTCATGTAAAGTTAATCTCAAAGCTTCCTAGTCATTGATATTCTTTAATTGTAAATTATAGAAATTCTTTATCCATTTTCCTCACATAAAATATGGGAATAATTTGTTAAAAACTATTCCCATAAACTCTTACCACTCCATTAAACCAATCTACCTTCATGGATTTATTATTTTAATTAGTATCCACCACTGATCTTCTTCTCCTTTTAATATGTATACTTCTTTTGTAGAATTATCTATTTCTAAGAATATATTCTAGAAAGGTTATTTTTTATATAAAAAATCAATTGTTCACAAATCCCAAGGTTGGTAAATCCATTAAAAGAATGTTATTATTGACGTATAAAGGACATAACATAATGATGTCTATTTGAGTTGAATTCGCTGTCATAACATGATATATGTATTTTTTAAAACCTGAGTTAGTTGATTCATCATCATCATAATGTTCTACATTCCAGATTCCATCGGAATGTTGTCAGTGCATTGAATGTTGTTGTTTTCATTTATGTGGTTTCTCTTATTTCATGATTTTTTTAAAATAAGAAAGACTTTAGAAATTTATTAATTTTATGAATCATATAACTATAAATAGAATTATGTCTTAAAATATAGTTCTTAAATATGTTATTCATCTCAACTAATAATAATATATATTTTTATATATCCTTCATAATAGTTCATAAAAATCTTATAATTAGAAAATTCCCCCCCCCCCCTGAAGTGTCAAACTAGGTTTTCATTAAAGACCATTTTTGAACCAGTTCTGAATCATGTCTATCTCAATGTGGTGTTTTTTGATGTAGCAACTAGGTTCATCTATTCTAGAGCCAAAAAAAATGTATTATCTAGATGGGGATGTATTTATATAGAAACTACTTAATTAATATATAACAACATATGTTGGAATTTTCCTATATTAAGACATGTCTATATGTTTCTTCAAAATGATTTCAAGTCCAAAATTCCCAAAATTACGAAACCATCCTTTTATACCAACTATAGAATCATAATTTTTTATTACACAAATTTTGATTACATGTTACAAACACATGATCTTTTAATGTTTACTATCTTGGAAATAAGGTATGTAATACATGATAAGATATATCATTATTCTAAATCCATGTGAAATAAAACTTCATTGGTTCACCCTATATTACATTTACTACATATAATATTCTGGAAACATACATCAAAGAAATTTGGTGAGAATGAACCCCTGTATGTGAATATGAAAAAAGGGAAAAACATATGTGATCCTGAGCCATTTTAATAAGAGAAAGATGCATAATAATAAGGAATAGATAAGAGAAATATAATAATAATAATAAAATGAATCATATTATGGAAATATGGATACTACATATATATGATACATTATAGAGAATATCATAATGGTTTATCACCAAAGTGTCATTAAAGAAAATTATCAAGGTTATTCACCAAGGTTTTAGAATATATTTTATATCTAGAGATTACTTTTTTTACCCAATTCATTGGATCCCTATTAGAGGGAACCCTTTATATGTATTAATTAATGAGACCCACATAGAACATAATAAATCATTTTATTAGTAACCCATGGATTATAATGAAAAAGGTCCTTCAAAAAGTGATTGTGTAAAAATGTTCTAAAATACATGATTATTTTCCAATTATTATCCCACAAAAATAAAAAGTATGTTTCATGTATGAAAATACCGAAGTCAATCAGGAATTTTTACATCTAGTTGAATACACATTTATAATAAAAAAAGTTTTTTTTATAAAATAAAATGGAATAGAGAATTTTTCATGTTTAAAGAGATAAATTCGAAAAATAAATTCAACTTCTTGATGAGTATAAATCATGGTTTTATAAATGGGTAAAATTAGAAGGGATAAGGATCTCACATTAGTAAATGACTATTATAATAGTTATGGGATTTTTGAAATAGGGGAAAATTGAATTTTCATGGAAATTATAAGACATAAAACATAATGAAACATGAATGGAAAATAGAAGTGGATAGTTCCCTTACATTAAATTGTTGTTTATGAGCTTTTGGATGAAAATTGATGGGATTAGGACACATTGGAAACACTTTTTGAGAGACAATGACAATAAAATTTTAGATTATGGGATGTGAGTGAAGGGGAAATGTGATAAGTTTGGGTGTGAATATAAATTTGTTTGTAATTGTTTGATAATTTACAAATACATGTCACGAAATTGAAGGTTGGAAAAAAGTAAATCACATTGGCATAAACGTGGTTTTATCTTATGGTTATGGAAATTTAGGTTACATTTTTTTATATTTAAATCTTCTTGAAATGAACACTATTTTCAATATTTATTTTATAATGTAAAATTAAAAATTATATAATGTAATGTTTATAAAAAATTTAATTTTTGTATTTAGTCCTTGGAAATTAGCTTTCAATTAAAAAATTGATTAAAATATTTTAAAATAATTAATATTAATAAAATAGAAATGTATAGGTCATGTATTATGATAGTATATTGTTACATCATTATGAAATAATTATGAAGTAAAAAATTACGTAGAAATATGAAAACTGTATATTTTACTATCCATGAAAATATAAAGTATTTTTAAAACATCCCAAAAAATTCACCTTAAGCTAATTTAATCATTATGATTTCTAATATAATGATTATTTTCGAGAACAATTATCAAAATATGTGAAATTTAAATATTAGAAACAAAAAAACCTAGTTTATTTAAAATGTTTAATTTTTATCGAACATTAAAATTACTATCAAATATAATGATTTCTCAAGTCCATTATAAAATCATATTATCAATTTTTTAGTGAGATTTTTTAATGAATATTTTATTAAATGAAATATTATGGGGAATAATTGAGTTTATTATAATTTCTATAAATTTTTTGAAAAATAAAATTATGTTAAATTTGTGTAAAACATAATTTTATTAAAATTCAACAAAATAAAAAATATATATTATGAAGAAAACTATTCATAAAATAAAATAATGGAATAAATTTTTTTTTTATATAAACAAAAAATTCACTTATTGAAACTAAGTCCCAGTCATGTAACCCCTAATTACTCATTTGTATTCCATAATGGTAAGTTTTACGTTGGAGGTAGATTCATGGGGTGGCTTATTTTACATTGAAAGAGTGGTAGTATCAACTAAATAATGATTCAACCATAGGATATTTCATTAAAAATTCACTTGAGGATGCTTGTATAGGGCTTGGTCAAGGGAAAATCGAAATATAGCCATTGAACTCCCTTGTTTTGTAGACTGCAATTAGAATGACATAAATCTTCTAGTTGAGAACCTAAATTCTATTTTTGGTATCAATTATCTTTTGTTATTATTACATATAAAAAGTAATAAAAATGGAAAAATTATCAAACAAGGATCTAGATTACCACAATCATGTTAACCAAATATCATATTTAACAAACTACATATTTGACCAACGTCTATATAATTGTTGAATTCTGACATTAACATTTCCCTCTAAAACCTATAAATACCACATTTTAATTTCCTACAAAATAAAATATAATTACTCCTTATGGTTATATTATTATTTATTTTGAATATTATTTGTTTTCTAATATTTAGATTAATTTCTATAGTATTTTTTGCATCGGTGTATATTTTACTACACCGTTTCAATCAATAAATTTTTATTTTAGAAATATTATTTTAAATTTTTGTTTTTACTTTCAACGTATTACATTTTCATTTGTTTCATAGATGACTAATGTAATGATCATTGTTTAAGAGTAAATATTATATGGGTTTTCATTATTTTTTATATGTATAATATTATAAAATATGTAACCCACATTAATTCAGGAAACAAATTTTATTTGAAAAAGTCTGGATTATTAAAATATTTTTCACATATAATATTTCATGATAGAAATAATAATGTTATGTTGGAAGGGAAAATATAATTACCATATATTTTTCAAAATTATGCTCAAACTATTGTTTTCTCTAAAATCCCCACTTATTAATTATTGATTAAATAATTAATATAAAATATGAATAATAAAGCCAAAAATAAATGAATAATAAATTTCAAAAATATGACATGAATTATTCTTATAATATATAAATTTATGATTTACAATTAAATTATACATTTTTGGGATACAAAACAGTCATATTAAAGTTATTATTGTTGATAATATTTTCTTTATCACTACACCCACTCTTAAACATTTCACACCATTCTAATCTAATGAAATTTGTTATGAAACATAATTATTGGGATTAGTTTCAAACAAAAAAACCAAATAACAAGAGGAAAACATTATTCATTAATAAAATTATCAGATCACCTTAATATTTTATATCAACTTCTTCAATTAATGTTCAAATAATAATCTTATTCCATGTTTGTGAATATATTGAAATTTATTGTATTTAATATTTTTACATGGGTAATTTCCCAAAGTTTAACTTTCCCATGTGTATTAAAATATATTTATATTTATATCTTCAATGATACAACATAAATGTCATTTCTATATGTTATTATCTACTATTTTCATCTGGTGTTCAATATTCCCCCACCTATACCCATTATTTTTTAAATAATTAGAGAGTTTATTTTATCTAGTTTTTTCATTTATCATTCAATTCCTAATAATGTTGATGTACCAACCCTTGTAATGACACAATAAATATTTTCATACTTATTAATTAGTAATAATTAATATATAAAATATTTTCAATATAATATTTGATAAATCTGTTTTTAGGGACGAAAACATTGTTTTTCTAGAAAAATTGTGTTACCATATTTTGCTGGAGAACCTATTATAAATATATTATATAGAAATTTTATATATTCTATTTAAAAAAATTAACACCATCTTTAGAAGTGGGAAATCTAAATTTAATTGGGTGGTTTTTTTTTATTTTTTTGAGAAATTATAACGTTTAATGAAAAGTGGAAAATAATACATTTTAATTCAAAAATGATTATTGTCTAATTTTTGTAGATAATCCTATTTATTTGTTATAAAGTATAAATTTATATAATTTTTATCATGTATTTAAACTTAGGTAATTTGATGTAATTTCCCATTCATATTGGATACAAACACTTGTCAATATTATGTTGGTTTTTACTTTTGAAAACATCGTTTTCTAGTTTGGTCAATGAGTTTAATTTTAATATAATTAATACATATTATGTGTTTTAAATATTTTAAAATATATTCTACATTTAAATCAGTAGTTCTAAATTGTTTAAATCATTTCCATTTATTTTTTTTATTTTCTGAATATTTACATTTGTAATTTTTCTTATTAAACAAGGTTAGAGGTAAATCGGGTAAGTTAGGGTAACAAATAAAATGATAATAAAAAATAAATTACTATATGGCCAGAAAAAATACAATTTTATAAATAAAATTACTCCCTTAACACATTAGGATCTAACTTTACCCATTTATTGGTCTTTTGTCATCGAAAATGATATAATTATTATTAAAATTAAAGAAAGTGACAAAACATCACCATCTTATTTTTTATAAGTAAACAAATTTTACTATAAGAATAAACATAATATAAATTCAATCCTAAATATTCACCTTAATGATTATTAAATTATATATATAATGGGAATTTTTTTTTGAGATTTTAAATAATTTCCATAAATGCAGACACAACAATGATACACTATTTATATTATTAAAATAAATATCAAATAAAGGACTTAAAATATATCTTCATATATATAATTTGAATTAATTATGGTATTCCAAGATTATTTAGGATAATATGAAATATTATATGTCTATTATATATTTGTTCACTATTATATCTTAATTGGGATTTTATTAAAATTTAATTAAATGGATATTGTAAAATAAGACACTGTTGATAATTTATAAAAATAAAATAATATTAAATTATATAAAAATCATATAAATAATTTAAAATAAAAAATTGGATATTATAAGGTCTACTGGTCCTTAAATAGTTAATTTAGGGGATATTTTTTTCCATATAGTTAAAATTCACATCCTATTTATATTTAAGATGTTGATTCCACAGTTTAAATTAAAATTTCATAATTTTAGGTACAACAAAATTAAAATGTTTAAAATGGAATCAAAACATTCCTAATAAAAATTGGTTTAGAAAATTTAAGAAACCTCATAATATCATGGAAAAAACAAAATTTGGATTAATTTAGAGTAAATAATTAATTTATATTAATTTTATATTTTAATTGTTTCTAAGGGTGCCCCTCCCCCTATCCTATAAAAGGAACCCAGTCCTATATATTCTTTACATTTCAAAAACCCTTTGTTTTGGATAATATCTTCTAAAAATATTACCCATAATATCTTTCCATTTTCTAGAGGCCTTATCTTAGGAAGAACACCTTCCTTATAGGTGTCAACTTGGTAATTAATGGAGACCATTCGGATAAGAGATATCATTTTTATCTGTTTCTATATTATTTATTGTTCCACTTATTTAAAATATTCTTTCTCGATAATAAAATAATAAAAAAATATCATAAATTTGAAGATATGTTATTATGTTTATATCATCACCTAAATCCATCTCCACTCCTATTAGATGGGAAAGGAAATAATCGTTTGTGATACGTGTGAACAATCATCTCCACGAACATGTATAATTCATTTTCCATAATCTTCTCTCATGATTGGTTATAATGATATAATTAATGTTAAAATATGATATTAATGTCTTATTAATAATTTTATTATAATAATATATCAATTCTATTTATAATTTTCAATCACATTAAAATGGTTACATCATTCCGGAATACGTGTGAACTATCAACTTCACAAAGTGATGGAATTCATCTATATTCACTGCATCACATGGAATGTATATATAAATATATTTAAATTATTACAATGATATTAATTATGTTATGATCATTTATATATATATAATAATACCTACCTTCATTCCATTGAAATCAATGAAAAATTGAAAATACTACTAATGATTACATATGACTAATAGTCTCCTTGATAATTATATTGATCATTTTTCATAACACTACATAATTGTTTGAGTTAAATATATAATTTATGTATGAAAATGAAAATAATTTCATGATTATTTTTCTAGATATGGTGGAATTATGAAAACATGGACTCTTAAAATCATACCAGGTTCATTTTTGACTCTTTTACTAAATACCAACATAACATTTGACAGGAACATATATAATTATGTAATTATTATAAAGGTTTTATATGTAATTTAATATATGATTACATGGCCCAAAAATACCAAATCCCAGTTATTATTTAAAAAATGTGGGATTACATGAGTCTAAAATAAAGAATTATATTACAATATATTTCATGTATGGTCATAAGATCCGTGGGGAGGTACTAGAACTAAGTAATGTAATTTCATAATCCCATGTTGGCTAGGCCTTATGCCATCATGTTCACTTCATGAATAACATGCATGATTATGTAGTTGTGATCATTAAGAGAGAGGGTTCAATCCATCAATTAGTTTGTATCTAGAAAAGAAATATGATCTATGCCATTCAAAATCACATATACAATGTTCGTCGAGTCACATTAGATCCAGAGGTTGTTCCATCCAAGGCACTTACCAAGAAAGCTGAGTCAGAGGTAGTCCTATGAACATTTATTGAAAATAAATGAAAATTAAAATAGACATCCAGAACTAGGTGAGAAAAATAGTTACATATCATAAAAATCAGACCCATTGCCAGATCCCTGATATACTACCTCCTCTGCGGTAGCCAATTCCCATTCCGAACATTCATAGTGTTTCAGAATCTTGGCATACTTCCTTCTAAGATTGAGATTCTCCAAAGAGAGGAGCTCCTTGGAAGATTGTGCAATCCATCCAGCCTTCCCACTAGAAGATTAGGTAGCTATAGGCATTGGTAAGTGATAATAGTCTTTCCGCGGCCTTCTTCGTGGTGGGTCAGTCTTCACATTCTCATTTATAGATACTTTCTTTGTGCAACCCTGAACCATATCACTATATGAGGGGAGAACCATACCACTATCATTTTCCATCTCACAATCAGAGCAATTCCCCCATTTACCAAAAATGTGCACCATTTGATAATCTTCCCTCACTCCCTGTTCCTGTTGAGACTGACCATTAGAGTCCATCATATCGTGGCAAGGGGAAGGATCCACCAAATCACAGCCACTATAAAGGCCCTTCATCACAATACAATCTCCATCGACATTATCCAGCAGTGAACTATAATCTTCATGTAGTGTCAGTCCCTCCTCATCATTAGAGGGCTTCCCATTCTCTAACTCTTGCTCACAGTTACCAAGAGAAACATCACTTGGCTCAACACCAGGACCTATAGATGCACAGATTTGCTCCACCTAAGTCCTTGCAGTATCCCACTAATAATCTAGAACCATGTCAGTAGTCACCAGGTCTGCAAAATGGTTACCAAGCTCAATATTGGCCACCTGCCTCCCAGAAATTTCCTACATCCCAGCTGGCCTCCTCATCCAAGCACCACTCCCGTCTGTAATTTCCTTCACAAGTGTACAATGTTTCTCATCCGGCTACACAAACCCATTATCCATGCATTGAGGTTGTTCAACGTGGACTGCATCATTTGCTACAAGTACACTCACAGGGCCCAAGAAAAGCATGACCACACCACCAGTTTTTCCATCCAGGTATGCATCTAAGGCACTTAGTGAAGTCAATAATATGAATTAAACAAAAAAAAATTCATCAAAAAAGTTTTAAATTCCACATATACCCATGAGGAATCAAATTATTTGAACAAGGATATTTTTGTAGATAACACCACATCCCTTAGCACCCATATTCTTTTAAAGGCCCCATCAATATTGATTTTGACCCATCTAGGGAGAGGTGCTCTCCAAAAAATGTCCAGAGTGCACTAGGTCTTCGTTTCAATCTCAATACATTGAATCATATTTTGATTTTGTACCCCCACATTTTTTATGGGTTATAAAGAAACAATTTTCATTTTAATTTCATTGATAGGTTTTCAAAAATAATAGTTCAATATGAAATGTTTTACTTTCGATACAAATTACAAAAGGGGTGTTCTTTTTACCTTTACGGTGGAAATTAATTCTCTACCACCATAACCGGTATTTTATATTTATCATCCTCAACAATAATAAATAATTTTTAAATGGAAAATAAATCCATAATAACTATTTTGGGTATTTTTGTAATGAAAATGGTTTTTTAGATAAAATTATTATTTCAATATCCTGATTGAATTTCTTTTTTTTTGAAAATGAAACTTTATGAGTGAAATGATGAAAATTATAATCTTTAATGTTATATGATGGTGATTGGATATTTTATTGGGGGTTCCATTATTAAACAATTATGGGTGGATCTATGATAAACTGAAGATGAGTGGTTACATTATAACCTATAATGTATTGGGTTTAGAATTCGGCTATTTGATTACTCCATTTTGTAAGTGTGACACTGATAGAGATAATAATTATATAAATATTTATATTTTTTTAATGATTTATTTTTAAAAAATTTAACAAGTTCAGTTTATTTTCATCATTTATAGATTTATGTTGTGTTTTGAGTTAAAATATAAAAATTAGATAATTCTGAATTTTGAGATATTTTTATTACAAGGGAATTTGCTGGATAATTTCAAGAATATTATTTCAATTTTATTTAAATTTTTTTAGGATTATTTAATTAAGTTTATTCAAATTATTCATCATGGAAATGATCTTGTTATATTATATAGAGGTCGTAAAATGTCATTGATGTTGAAAAGCTTCCAGGCAGATAGCGGGGATCCCACCACTATAGCTGAAGTGTAACATGGGATAACCCCTCCTATTGAAGTTGTAATACCATTTTAGGAATTTAGACATATGGATTAGTTTTACCAATAGTTTATTGGGAATTTTTCATCAATTACGGTGGACATTATATGATATGAATTTAATGAAGATTCATGGAAATATCATCTAGAACATGTAACCATAAATATAAATTCCATAACATTCTATAGGAAATTCCATTTAATGTAAAATTTGGAGGGATGATAGAAAATTATATTTAATGAATCATATAATAAGGTAAATTGTTATTATTCAATTATATGGTGTTGAAATAGGAGAGATATTTTGGGAGATAGATTCTAGAGGGGAAGAGGATGCACCCATTTATTTTTTCATTTATTTTTCTATTTATTCAAATAATTATAGTTTTATTTAAAATGAAATTTATATAAAAATAATTTTATATAATATATTACTCATTCATGGTTTTTAATCCTATTTTTTCATCCACCCATCTACCATTTCTCTTCTTATTTTTGTATATTTTTATATTTTTAATTTCACATTGGTCTTCTTCTTTTTCTTATTCATCTTTTATCATTATAATTATTTTTATATATCTAATTTTACTCTATTTATTTATCATTATTCAATGAATTTTTACCCTCATAAATGATGGAATAACCTAAGTCTTTTCCTGCAAGAGGTATGATCAAATCTCATTTACTTCTTCGTTAAATTCATAGGTTTTTATTAGGTTTTTGATTTTCAAGAGTGGGGACAATTGGTGTGGAAACCATCCACCATGAAAATGATATAAAACAAATTTATATTATTTTATTAAATAATTTACCTCCATTATTCTACATACATGATCTTAATTCGATTGAGTTTATCCATTCTGTGTATGAAATGGCGCACAATGGAGGAATGTGTTGGAAGACGTCACACTCTATTTTGAGGTGTGACATCCTCTTTGATTATAGAAGAAGGTGGAATTGAGTTTTGTAATGTAAATAAATATTTCTAACCTAAAAGGTAATAATATTGATTGATGAATGAATTCATAAAATTGAAGTATCGAACTTAATTTTAACATTAACATTGAGAATAATAGAATCTAAAAACTAATCCAAAATGGCCAAGTAATTTCTTTGATAATCTCATTATATCATTTAATTTTAGTCTCTGTTTTATAATTTATTTTATATTTTAAATTAATTTAAATCATAGATTTAAAAAATAATCGAATTGCTGCATTATAGTTGAGATAGAATAAGTAGGTGAACGATTGTGAACGATCCTTAAGTGATGTGACCATGGTAAGCCTCTGTGCTACATTAAGAGAATAATTTTTCATTGTATTCACCCTTTGATAGGTGTGCGTCAAAACATGGCACCATTTTGGGGGAGGCTGTGCCATAATATAATTTTAAATATCTTACAAGATTAAAATAAAATAATTAAAAATCATTTTCCATGATGTTTTCAAATGATTATTTCTTCAAATCATTGAACAGTTACCTACCAATGAAAGATCAAATTATTGAATCACACATGTCCATTGAGGGTGAAAATGTTGTTATTTTTGGGAAAGTGAGGTCATTTTGGAACTAAAATAATGGGGAGAAGGCATTAAAATAATTCATCGATGTGAAGAGTGAGTACATGAAAAATAAATTTTTTGAAGTGTTGGGTTGAGAGATAACTGAGTTCTCCAATTACATTCTGAAATTTTATTTAGTGGACATTGTCCCTGAAAATTACCCATTATTATTACCATATTTTTGTACTGTGATCCATGAAATCGAGGATCCCACTACCTGTTACTATTTTCTACTACTCAGCTCCAATATGTGATTTCCACTAATGAAGAGATTGAATCCTGATAAAATATGTGAGGTGATATTTCCATAAACTCATTATATTAACATTTCCTTCAATATGAATTAAGTATCATCTCTAATTATATTAAATTTTCATATTTTTCAACAAACCTATTACATTAATCAAGGAGTATGAAAATGATGTCTCACATGAGGAATAAATTATGGAACTCCCTTAATGTATTAACCACTAATTAGAGGTTGTTAAAGGGGACAACAGTATGATTTTTCCTCTAGAAAATGGGATGCATGATATTCACATTATAAGGGATGAATTTGAGATTGGGGGTTTATTATTTAATTGGTTTAAATGTAATTATACTCTAAAATTCCCTTTGATTATTCCATTGAAGCAACATACCACGAAAAATCACAGGATACTGGAGAAGATTTTGTGAAAGTGGAAACAAAGAAAGAGGAGGAAAATATAATTATAACAACCCCACCATGAATGTATTATCTCATTGTAATAGGGGTGGATTTTGAATACTATATCGATGGATTCCCCAATAAAAATGAAAATTTTCATATTGAAAAGTAAAATTTTTTATGGTTCATGATCAAGAAAATTTACCCAAAATTTGATTGGGGATAACCGATTATAACATCTCATCGAGATGTAGTAAAAACCCACAGAAAACATAGTGTCCATACCAAGATTTATCCTTCTCATGAATTCTAGTACATTAAAATTTAGTTTTAGTAATTTATATATTAATTACATTTTTAGGATTATTCCATCATGCATCCAACATCAACTTATATTTATGAACATTAATGACATGATCCATGATATAAATTGACTAATTTTATTTTTTAGGTTTGTGATGGAATAAGGAATCCTCAAATAGATAATGCGGGAATATTAATTTGATTAATTTCTAAAGTGAGTTCCCTTATATTTTTTATCCTTTAAATTCATTAAATTTTTTGATTGAAATTATTATTCGATATACAAACTATAATGTTTATTCCTACACTGTAATTATATATTTTTTGACTTATCTGGGACACATGAGTTTCTTAATAATCCTATGATACCATGATTTATATTTCAGTTGTTATGAAATTAAATGACAAAAATAGGAAATTAGATGATTAAAATTAATCATGGAAACTAATATATAGACTCTTGATTTGATAAAATTTATTGATTCATATAAATTAAACTTCCCAACCAATTTTCGTGATGTTAATTTCTAAAATTCATTTTAATATCTTAGTTATTGTTAATATTTCCATTAGTGGATTCCCAATATCAAATTCTCATTTCTAAAAGTATTTCTAGACCATGTGTGTCCTATTCTATATTGATCATATATCTTGATTGATCTTGGGATGTGTCACCTTCTAGAACATGAATTTGAACATTTTATTGCTCTGACTGTACAAAAACACCATTAATATGATTGAATCATCCATTTAAAATATATTATCCTTAAATTACCAACTCTATTTCAATCCTTCTTTTTCATATAGAGATCATGAAAAAAATTTATATGAATTAACCATGTTTCAAACCATTTTTTGATCCATTCCAACCCTTCTGTTGGTATTTGGATGATATTTTAATGTTGTGGTGTGGAAGATAAGGGAATCATGGGAAATGGAATTATTTACATTATATGTTATAATATTGCGGTTTCTTATTGTTGGAATTGTAAAAGTATTATGAATCATTCATTTTACTCTATTTTTTCCACATTTAAAAAAAGAGAAACAAAACAGATTGAAAAAAATTATGGAAATGGTTTTTGATTTTTGAAAACCAAAAATGATCATTATTTTACAATTAATTTTTATCATACATAGTTAGGTGGTGGATTTGAGGATTATTATATCGAATAAAATATTAAATATAAAAAATGAAATGGTTCTTTGTTAGATAAAAAATTTATAAAATCAAAAAACAACAGTGTTAACAAATCATTCATTGTGCTTAAATTGATCATGATATTTTCTTTTCATTTTATGGGATGTGGGAGATTATACTTTTATGGGGATAATTTCATTAAAACATTTGATATCATCAATTTTAAGAAAGATATAAAACTACTCCTTAAGACTAGGTTTTTTAATCATCAAATCATCACAACATTAGCCTTAGAGTCATTTTAATCTTTATTGCAAGTCCTCATGATTTTATGTGCCTTTTGTATTTATGAAGTGGATAAAATTGTTCATTTACAATCCTATGGATAAGGATCCTTTTATCAAGATATGAGCATCACACTACTTCAATATTACCATGAGTGATGAGAGAGATAAATCAAAAGTGTGGTAAATCATGAAATGACATGTTTAAAAATAATGAATTAAAGATCTTAAACGAATAAAAGGGGAAGGTCTATTAATTTTGAAAATGTAAAATTATAATACAAGAAATAATTGTTTCATTTAACATTGAATAATTAAATTGATATCTTATCTATATTTTTTAATGACTGATTGGAAATTGAAAATGTTTTGATTTTATTACATTGGAATTTGAATATTGGGGATAATGGTGTCCTCTAAATTCAATGTTTAAATTTAATTCTTGAGGAAATTCATGGTTTAATAATGGGAGAATTTATAGAGATAATATTTTAATCATTTTTAATATGTTATAAAATAATTTAATTCATATAAATTTATCAATTTGTGTTTTTTTTTCAAAAAATTTATATTTAAGTAGTGTTTTGAGCTAAAATGTAAAAATTGGTTAATTCTTCAATTTGATAGATTTATACCACAGTGGTATAGTGGGAATTCCAATTAATATATTATTCCAATTTGAGTGATAATTTTTTGGGATTATTTTATGTATTTTATTTAACTTCTTATTTTGGGACATGTGCATATTTGAACATACAAATTCTCGAAGAAATCATTGATGTTGGAAAACATTAAACGTGACATCATGGACCCCACCTCTATAATGGATACATTATTCATGCCAAATACAAAAAATGAAATTTATTCCACGTTTATATGAAATACGAATCATGGAAGCATATTTCCAATAAATTCTTTGGATTTTTCACCCATTACGATCGTCATTGAATAATGTGAGTTGATGGATGATTCTGGTTCTTATCATTTAGAAAATGTAACCCAAAATATAAAATCCATAACATTCTCTAGAATATTCTATTTAATTTTAAATTTGGAATGATGATAGAAAATTCAATTTCTATCATAATATTGGAAGGGAACATGGGATTAATTGAAGATATATTATTCCGAATAGGATCCATCTTATGGGAGACAAATTTAAGAGGGGAATATATTTTACCCATTTATTTTCTTATTTTATTTTTCATTGAATTATTTTCATTTATTTTTTATTTCAAATTTAATATAAATTTATTTTATTTAAAAAACAATCTAATTTCAAGTAGGTTATTTCTTTTGTTTTTTCTTCCTATCATCTACCCTTTGTTATTCTTTTTTTATTTATTTTTTATTTGGAAATTTATCATGTATCTTCTTCCTCCTCTTATTTTCTTGTCCTCATTATGTTCATTTACATTATTTTATTTTATTTATTTGTCATTCCTCCACGACTTATTAACCCCGTAAATGAGGATTTATCAAGATTCATGGTATGATTGAGGTATGTGAAAATTTTACATATTTTACCCTTATATTATTATGTTTAATTATATTTTTGAGGAGTGTGAGTGATGTCTAGGGGTGTGGTGGTTTTCCACCATGACAATAATTTCAATCTCCTTTTTATACTTTTTTTAAATAATTTCTCTCTCTTCTAATAGATACATGATCTTCATTTTATGGAGATAATCCATTCAGTGGAAATTACATATAATGGATCCTGGTCTTGGAAGATGTCATAGTCTCAATTGAGGTGTTCCATCATCTTTGATTATAGGAGTAAGTGAATTTTTTTACAAATAAATTCATTATTTCACACTAATAAATAAAATAACATTAATTCATGAATGAGATCTCATAATTTATTTTTTAATCATAATTTAAACACAAACATGGAGAATAATCGTTCATAGAAACCAAACCACAACCACCATGTTCTTTCTTTAGTAATAACATTTTGTCATCGCATGTTAGTATATGTTTTATCATTTCATTTATCTTTTAAATTCCATTAAATAAATATATTAAAATAAAACCAAAAAATAATTAGTTTAGGTGAGATATATTAATTAGTTGAATGACTAAGAAATCACCTCAAGTGTGATGACCCTAGTTATACTCATTGCACAAATAGGACAATAAATTTTAATTTTCCATGCCCTATGATAGACATGTGTAAGATGTGTATGTGATTCGATAGCATAGTAATTACCTATAAGTATTATTATGAATTATTTTACCATAATTTTTTATATGATGTTTTTATTTTTATACAAAATACATTTTTATTAGAAAAAGGATAAGCTTTTATATTTTTTAGGGAATTTATTTAACAGTACTTATGGGTGGAAATTATTAATTTTTGATAATGTATCCATGTGATTACTTGTTTGAACATGTCTAATGGCATTCCTTATTTGTGTATCCAATAATATTTTTTTTTAGGAATCCATTTTTAAAATGATATACACATGACTTGAGGGATAACAGAGATAAGAGTTGGAATAAGGGAAAATTGTGATGATTGTACATGAATTGAATCCATGTTTATTTTTTTTCTTAATATTCAATAAATGAAATGTATAAAATTTTGAAGTGTCTAATTTATATTTAAATGGTTTTGTTATGAATGATTTAGGGTCGAATTCATTAATGATCTAAACATGAAATGATCATCAATGTGAAATAAAGTAAAATTGTTGTCTTAAATAAAAATTACATAATTTTATAAGGTGACATCCTTATAGTTAATATTAGATAGTGTCTTAAAAACGTTAAAGGTTAGAGTAATATTAATTAAATAACTTAAAAGACTATAACATATGTTAATGTTAAAATGTTATTACATTTGAGTATTAATATGTTCCTTTTTCTACAATATGTATGTTTAGAATGTTTTTCCATAGATAAAATAGGGATGTTGAGCTATGAAGGAAGAAATATGAAAAAAAAAATTAAATCTACAGCCTGAGATGGTCAGAATCGGAACAAATTGGTTTGTTTCAGTGATGGAATAGTTGAATTAGATGATAAATGTAAGTGATGATCATGAAAGAAGGATTCTTGTTCTATATTGTAATAAGATGATGATAGTGGACAATTTTATGAGACAACATCCTGTGTCATTTGATGGATAATACATCCTCGTACTAGATGAAGGATGTATTAAATCTCATGAAATGGTATTTGAAATCATGGGTTGTTTTATGACCCAAATGGTAACTCAAGAAATTTATCATTTTGAAGATGAATCCAATCAGTGGTGGAAAATGGTTAAAAATATCCCAGGATGTGATGATATTGATTCCATGGAATATGATAAATTTTATTACATATTAAAAAAGAAATATTTTCCTAAGGTTATTTTAATTCTTATAAATATGGAATTTTATGAATTGATATAATAGGAGGAAGATTTAGTGGCTTCATTTGACGAAAATTTCATCTATTTGGCATTGTATATCCCAAATTTTTTCTAGTATATTAATATTATGATAAATCAGTTTTACTTTGTATTGATGCCAAGATTTCAAATGTCATTATCTTCTAAAGCGTTCAAAAGATATGAGAAACTTTTCTAATATGATGAGATGGTAGAAATGGGGGTTTTTGATGATTATTTGTTTCATGAGATCCAGCAAAAGAATAGATCCAATTGGGAGGAAAAAGGAAAGAATTTATCAATTATGTTTAGAGGTATGAATATAAACTACATTTTGAGAGATGTGTGGTAAAAATAACCACAAAATAATGTATTTACCAGTCTGGGATGTGCCTTTAATGTTGAAAAACTATTCATAATTTTTGTGACTATAATGTAGATGATTAGGTATGGAATGAAAATCCAGTGGTGAAATTTTTTAGTTGCAATGAGTAAGAGAATTGTTCTAATGTCAGTCCAAAGTTGATTACCCAGGGTGGAAACTAACAAGAATAGAAGATGATGGGAATATAAAAATAATTTTCATCCACAATAGTTGATATGGGACTTCCAAAAAGAGTAGTGATATGTTTTTATGGGTTTTTTGAAAATAAGTTAATACACTATTTAACAATGTATCTCTTTATTATTTCATTTATGAGAAACATTTGTGTAAATTGGGAATGTCATATCATGAATGTGATAGATTAATTTTGCATAAAAATAATGGTGGAGGTATTAAAGATACCAAAATTTATTGGAATATTTATATTATCAATGGGGGGATGGTCTTCCCTTCAAATAATATTGAACATACCATAATGGAGTTTGATATGAATTTTGGAATTCATTGAATTTTTTTTGTCATGATAAAATATATTAAAAATCCATAATAGTTTTATTAAATTAATTCATACCATTTATGAAACACCTAGAAGTTGAGAAATTGATTAAATATGGCAGTGAAGGTTATCTAGCTCATGGTGTAAAAAATAACGAAATAGTTTTTATTAGTGACATTCCAGCAGTGAATGAATACTCATGTTTTTCTGGATGAATTTACTGGATTTGTTCTTGATCATGAGCTTGAATTTACTATTTACATAGTTTGTAATGATATGATTATTTGTAAACCCATTACGGAATGGATCAATTTTAACAAATCAAATTAAAAAAATTGTTACAATAATTTCTTGATAAATTATTCATTTGACATAGAACTACACCACTTGGAGCTCATATTTTATTTATAAAAAAGAAGGATGGTCCCATGAGAAATTGAGTTTATTATAGTGCCTTTAATAACATTAAAATTATAAAAAATATTTTTTCTACATATCAAATTTTTTTTGAATAGCTCTAAGGATATCAATATTTATTAATGATTGATTTTCTATACAGCTACTATAAAATGAGGGTGAAAGAGAAATACATTCCAAAAAAAGAATTACAAAAAAGAAATAATAATTATGCATTTTTATTTATTTTCATTAGGTTTTCGAATGCACCAACTATATTTATAAATCTCATTATTGGACTCTATCATTTGTTTTTTGTTTTTTTGTTGCATTGTTTATTTATGATATTTTTTTATATTATAAAATCCAAAATAAACATTAAATTAACTTTTGTATTTATTTTCAAAATGTAAATGAAATGAATGTATATGTAATGTTTAGTGAGTGTGATATTTGGTTGCAAAAAAATCATTATATGTTCATATTGATTCTAATGATGGAAAACATGTTCACCTTCTAAATAATTTTATTGAAGTGTGTCCAAGACCTACCAATGTCATAGAGATTAAATGTCTTCTTGGATTAATGTATTATTACAAATAGTTTTTTAAAATAATGATAAATTATCTACCCCACTAAATACATTAACACACAAGGGAGTTCAGTTCATATGGAAAAAATAATGTGATGATTGTTTTTAAGAACTGAAAATAAGATATGTAATAGATCTAGTTTTTCCCTTCCATACAGAAATGGTAAATATTTTATTCAATGTGATTCTTCAATGAAATTAATTGGTTTAGTCCTAATGACAAATTATTAGGTAATTTCTTATAGATCTCATCCGTAGAAACATCATGTGTTAAAATACTATACACTAGATTATGAATTAGCTTTTTTCATCTTATCATTGAGGCTTTTGAGGAATAATATTATACATAATGTGTAAAATATATATGGATCACAAAATTTTAATTTACATATTCACGCATAAATCATTGAACATGAGACATAGGAGATGACATAATATATCCAAGATTCTGATTAGATGTTTGATTACCATCCTAGAAAAGAAAATATAATTGCCCATTCATTGAGGTGAAAAAGAAATCCTAAATGAACCATGATATGATTGGAAATTTATCATTTGGTTATTTATTTGATGAATTTTTCCTTGGAAGATATTGGTGAAAAATTTAAAATATTTTTGATTCAGGTGTACATGGAATAATCTCTAGCAGACTGAATTATGCAAGTAGAGAAAGAATATAATTTGTTTCAATAAAAGGTAGAATTAATTCAAAAGGTGTGTTTCCAGAATTTAACATTGATAAATATTATGTTTTATGATTGTTTAAGAGATTATGGGTTCCTTATGATTCATAGTTGATGAAACTATTGTCATGTGAAGCTCATAGTTCTCTATTTTTAGTTCATTCAAGGAACACTATGATGTAAAAATACTTTCAAGAGTATTATAGGTGGGACATAATGAAAATAGATATTTCTGACTTCACCCTAAGATGTTTGAATTGTCAACTTGTTAAAGAATAATGATATTTTATGATGGAGTTGATTCATCCTTTTTCAGTTCCATAGTGGAAATTGTAAAATATATCAATGGATTTCATATTGGGATTTCTGATGACTTATCATGGTAACAACGCAGTCTATGTTATTATTGATCGATTGAATAAATCTTCTCATTTTCTTCCAACTATAGATAATTTGTCTATATATAGACATTATCGTATATATATTAAACATATATTTAGGATACATGGAGTTTCCCTCTCAATTGATTATGATTTTTATCTAATGGTCACATATATCTTTTTGAATGACCTTCAGATGTTGTTGGATAATGAATAAAATTTCAGTTTAACATTTCATCCTTAATCTGATGGGTATTCAGAATAAACAATTCAGACATTGAAGGTTATGTTATGTTCTTATTAAATGTATTACCAGGGAAGTTGAGATCATACTTTATCTTTGATTGAGTTTTTTTTATAATAACTGTTTTTAGTCCTAAATAAATATTGCACCATTTGAGAAATTAAATGGGAAATAATGTCATACGGGGTAATTTTGATATAAAGTAAGTGATAAAAAGTGGATAGGACTACAATAGGTAGTGTAAATGGACGGAAAATATCATCTGATTCAGCGACACATGAGGAAGTACTAGATTAGTCAAAAATGTTTTATAGAGAACTAGATGAAGGGTCATTCTATCAAGGTAGGTGATCATGTCTTTCTAAAAGACACACCAAGGATAAGTGTGATGTGTTTTTAAAAAAGGGGAATATGGGTCCATGATTTGTTGGATGGTATAAAATTATAGAGAGAATTGGATCAGTATCATAAAGAGTTCATTTACATTTGAGTTGATCCAAGGTAAGAAATGTATTTCGTGTTTCAAGGTTAATAATGCATATGTGAGATCCATATTAATTTCTCTCCAATAGTAGATCAGTTAGAAGAGAATCATTTTTATGAGGACTAGATAGTCTAGATTATTTATTTCAGTGAGCAGGTGATGCTGAATAAGGGGATTCATTATGTTACATTTTCGTGCAAAAAACATATGGTTGAATAGGTAACCTAGGAATCTTAAAATACTATAGAGGAATATACACACACTTATTTGATAAGTGAATAAAATTATGATGAAATAATTTACAAAAGGGGGGAAATGTAACAACCTTGGTAATGACAGTGTTAATATATTCATATATACTAATATATAGTAATTAAAATAGAAAATAATTTCAATAATTCATATGATAAATCCAGTTTTGTGGTTAAGAACATTTTTTTAATAAAAAATTTGTTTTACCACCTATTGATTGAGAAGAAATTTTGAATATTTTTTTGATGGTTTTATAAGTTATGTTAGAAAAAGTTTTAACATTCATTATTATAGGGACCGAAAAATTTATTTAGGTTGAATTTTGTTTAATTTAATTTGAATTTTTTTAATTTTATTGAATCATGGAAAATACTAAATTTTAATTCAAAAGCATTTTTTCATCTAATTTTTTTTTATTGTTTGATTAAAATTATTATTTGATTTAAAGTATAACGAAATTAAATTTTATAATATTATCCAATTTAGTTCATAGTAATTAATTTTATATTGAAGTTGTATTTAAACACATGTCAATATTTTGATGGTTTTTACTTGTTAAAAAACATGTTTTCTCATTCCGTTAACGAGAAAATCATAAAATTAAATAATATAACATATTTGACTTAAATGTTGAAAATTTGATTTCGTATTTTGAATCAATGTGTCCGACTTATGTATATAGGTTCCTTTTATTTTTTTCAATTTTATAAATAGTAACATTCATAATATTTTATCTAACAAGGTTAAATGTAAATCAGTTAAATTTTGATAACAAATAATAAGATAACGAGAAACAAATGACCCAAAAACCTTCCAAATTACTATTTTATGAATAAAACTATAACCATAACTTGTAAAGATCATAATAGATTAATTTAATATAATTTTATCCATGAAAAGGATATAAATATTTTTAAAATAAAACAATGTGACAAAATGTCATCCACTTAATTTTTATAAGTATAATAATTTTAAAATAGGATAAACATGATATAACTTCAATCATAAATAGTCTCCAGAAATATAATGAATTTATATTATTAGTTTTATTTTATTCAGAATTTTGAGATATTAAATAATTACAATAAATTTTGATACAAAAGAGTACAATAAATATATTGTTAATTGAAATGTAAAATAAATGAAATATAAAATATTAAAATAAATATAATGTTAATTAATTACTGTACAACATGATTTTTTTATGAATGTGACATATCATAATTATATTAAATTAATGATTCCAAGTTATCACCATGTTGGGAGTTTATTTTAATTCAATGAAATAGATAGTTTTAAAATTGTCACTATTGGCATTTTATAAAAATAATATTTTATTAAAATATTTAAAAATACTAAAAAATATTAAAATAATAAAGGATATATTATAATGAATATATATTATTAATGGAAATTTATTAAAGAGAAAAGAAAACAGAACAAGAAAAATACAAACAAAAAACACCAAAACCATAAAAAATGGTTACGGTGAAAAAGAAAGAAACCAAAGCCGAAAAACACCCAATAAAAAAGGGTGGGCTATGGGATGAGGCCACAAAATCCTCCAATGAAGATCAAAGCCGGATCAAGTAAGATATCTCCACGACAGAAGAATCTCCATCAGCCCTGGCCTTTATTAGCCAAAAAACAGCAACAAAAAAGCCTTCCTTCCACCAAAAGAAGCCAGCAACTAAGCCTCTAGCCCGCTCCAAACAGCACACTGATTCCCAGAATTTGGGAAACCAAATGAAGCCAGCAACTCTGCAGACTCCAGCCTGCTCCAGATCAGCACACTGAATCCCAGAATTTGGGAAACCACAGCAACTCGCCACAGCAAAGCTCTACTGCCATCCTGAAGAAAAAAAAACAAGCCACTCCATAAAAACAAACAGGCCCCAAAAGAAACTTACAAAAGTCTAAAAATGGGGCCTTATTTTTTGGCATAAAACCATATTTATATGTGTTAAGTTGGTAATTAAAGGATGACATTTCAAGAAGAGGTATGATTTTTATGTGTATCAATTTTATTTCCTCTTGAACATCTATAATGTTTTATTCATTCATGATGAAATTATAGAAATGGTATCCTAATTATAGTAATATTTCATTATTTTAACATCATTACCTTAAGACATCTCTACTAGCATCCAATGGGAAAGGAATTAATCATTCATGCCAATGTGTGAACTATCACCTCTAAGAACCGATATAATTCATTTTTTATAACTGGATAATATGACCAGTAATATGGATGGAATTAATGTTAATATGCAATATTAATGTCATATTTATCATTTTCAGATAATAATATATCAATTTTGTATTTACTTTCAATGCACAAAAAATAATAACACCATTCGTGCGTACGTGTGAACTATCACCTCCATGAAGTAAATCTGATTCATTTTTATTCACCACATCACATGGATAGTATATATATGTATATTTAAATTATTAATATTATATCAATGATGTTATTATAATTAGGAAAATATAAAATATAACTTACATTCTTTCCATAATGATCAATGAAAAATGGGAAACGTTACACATACGTAGGTACTACCGATATATCTATGATTATAATTGTGTTCATTTTATATAACAATACATAATGGTTTGATTTACAATAATACTTGATGTATAAAAATGATACTAATTTCATTAATATTAATCATAATATCATGGACTTATTAAAAAATAGTCAATAAGTATCATACCATGTTCATTTTTGACTCATGTACCAAATATTGACAATACATCTCACATGAACTTAAATAATAATTTATTTTTTAAAATGTTAATAAGTGATATAAAATGAATAATAAACATGGAAAATTCCATAAATAAAATAAATAATTATTTTATGTGTATTATTAGGAAATATATAAATCATACATGATGATGTAGACTCGATATAAGGTACTTCTTCAATATATTCTACCATTGAGTATTCGGTTGATGTTATACTCCAACATTTTTATTGGGGTGTATAAAAAATTCTGTTTAATATTAATTTAATTATAAGGTTATCAAAATGATTATTTTTAAACGTAGTGTTTTACATTTTTAACAAATGACAAAAGTATTGTGCTTATAAATATTTACAGCGACAACGACTTCTCCAATGGTATAACCTTTATTTGATATTTCGATTTCCCTATAATACTTAATGATTTTTTAAATGGAAAAGAAATTATTTATTCCCAATTTTATTGGTATTTTGGTATTGATTTTTTTTTTGAAACTGAATTATTATTTCAATATCGTGAAATGATATCATTTGAATACAAATGAAATTTTAAGTGTGGAATTATGAATTTTGCGATCTTTTATGGGTTATGATGGTAGTTGGATTTTAGGTGGGTGGAAAAGTGATAAACCAAATATGGAGGGTTCTATGTTAAACAATGGATTGGGGATTATTTGGTAACCTCTGATCCATTGGGTAAGGAATTCAATGGTATAATAATTCCATTTTGTAAGAGTGACACATATGGATGCTGACTGTAATGTTTTTCAATTTAAGTAGGATAATATCCCATGTTACCTTCAAATGTTATATAACATTAAAATGTTTTTATGGTAAACATTTGATTAAAAAAAATAAGCAATAATATTATTTTCAAAGGAATGTATGCGATTCTTTTTATGGATAGAATATATTACATTATTATAAATTATCCATAGGTTTACATGTTTTCACAATAATAACATTTTTCCTTCATATTTTATCCCTTAGTGAGAGTATTATTATCATCCCATGTTTAAAAATGGTTTACATATTATTTAAGGGAGATTCCTCACAAGGATATGATCATGGGAAAATTTTGATGATTGAACATGAAAAGAACTAATGTTTATATTTTAATGATTTTTTTTTATAAAATAAATATATACTTTTTGGAAGGTTCAAATATGTATTTATATGGTTTTGGTATGTATAATTTATGGTCTAATTATCTAATAATCTAAACCTGATAAGATCCTCATAGTGAAATAATGTAAAATTCTTAACTTAACTCACGATTAAGTAATTTTTTATATCGAGTACTTTTATTGTATGTTAATGTGGGATCCCAGTAATGAATTTGTTATTGTTTTAATGAAATTATATTAATATATTATTGGTTGGTTCTTGAGGTGTCCCTTTATATAAAAGAAAATTTTACTCAGTATATAGATAAATATTCCAAATCTATAATATATAATTTTAATTCAACATAATTATACTCATTTTATAGACCATTTCATAGTATTTTCTCTTTATACAAATGAGAAACTCTCTCACCAATGATAAAAATTTATCAGTTTCAAAATTAGTAACACCTAAAATCTAGAGTGAATATTTTAAACTATGTATAAAAAAATTTAAATATAAAATCTAAAATATAAAATAAACAATCAAAAAAAAATTTAATATAAAATAAATTATACATCTTCAATACATATTAATTCAAATGACCAATTATTAGATCCTTTCAATTCATTTTAAAAACATATATTTAAATGGTTCTTATATAATTTAAATGGATAGAAAAATATTGTGTATGAATAAGAAATATGATAGTAATTATTAGTATATTGTCTGTAGTTAGTGTCACGTGTTCCACCCACTAAAAAATACCAGTTTAAATGTTATAAAATAAGAACAATTTCCTAAAGGTAAATCAATAAAAGGAAATATAATAATAAACATAATTAAAATAAGGATATATATTGGTTTTTCTACTAAGTGTGTATTGGGATTTGAATGCACCAATAAACACTGTTTAGTGGTCATCCTACGTCTAATGGTGGTGGGATATTATTTGATTTGAATGACCAAATGTTGTGGCTTCAATCATTATTGAATTAAAATCAGTTGAACTGATACCCATAATAGGGTTCATTTGTTCCATTTCCATGTAAATAAGATATATATTGTAAGGTGGTTAGGATAATTAATGGATATTCCTCATTTTAGAATTTTGATAACATCCTTGGAATCTTCCATTACATCCAGGGAGTTCCCATAATATAGAGAATCAAAAAAAGTAAATGCAAATGTCATAGATAAATATAATTTGAATGAAATTGAAACATAATTAAATAATATCAAAATATACACCCTCTAAGTTAATAACATGTAACATAGTTTATGAATTGAAATCTTCTTGAATTTATTTAGTTTTATTCTAATATGTTTTTTCAAGTGTTTAGGGTCCATCAAATATTCCTTTTCAGTTGTATATTATTCCATATCATTTTCCTCATTGGGAACCCTATTGATTGTTGAATCATAAAAATATTTAAAAAATAATGTTTATTATTCCTTATGTTTCAATAAAATTAAAAGAAATTCAGTTTGAGAATAGATTGAGACCCTATTTTGGTTCGTCCTATAGTTATTCATCACTAATTAAGGCCACTTGTAGTAGGGTTTTATTTTATTGATATAGGATGTTATAATCATTCATGATCCCTTTAACTTCAACCACATGGGTGGGTTATTCTTCATAATTTTATGGGAGGTACAAAGTTGATTTTTCTTAATCATTAAATTATAACAACCCTTCTCTTTATTTCACAAATAACCATATTTTAGTAAATATACTCTTCTCTTGATACAACATAGAATATCAAGAGGTCTAGTGTATTGTTGGATTAATACCATTGGATAACAACATAAAACATGAAATAAAAATCATTATTAGAAACTACTTTTAGATTACCATACACATTCCTTCATACTTAGCATTGCATGGGATAACCTAAGAACATGCATAAGAAATGGGTGATCTATAAATCATAGTAAGGGAGTAGATAGGGAATAAAATTAATACTATAGTACATGTTAGAAATTAGTCATATCATTGGAGAGGAAGAGAAAAAGGAACATTAAGTCATGATATATCATGATTATCATAACATGGAAATGTGGAAACAAAATTTTACATGATAACAGCATGAGCCAAGGATCATTTCACATGAAGCATGATTAAAACCTAATTAAAAATTAATTAGCATGACTAAACCCTCATCGAACTTGAATTGTAATGATTAAACTCTCCTTTAACTAGATATATCATGATACTAATCTTTACCCAATGCATTGGAGCACTATCAGGGAACACCCTTTTTAATCATTTCATTCCACGCATAATTGTGCCACATGGATAACAAAACATGGATTCATTAAACATCATCATTTATTTAATGATAAAGGAATTTTTAAATCATATATGAAACTATATAATCAATACTTTTGTGGGAAAAAATGTGAATACCACTAATAGAGATATGGTAATTTTATTCTGTACACAATGAAATTGGCTTTGAAAATTGCAGTGTAATTTTGGTAGCATAACCATGTGACAAAATAATTGATAAAAAATTTTAATGAGGTATAAAGGGTTATCTCATAATATTTAAATGAAATGGATTGTAAGGGTTTCACATAGATAGATGTTTCATAATATTTAATGGAATTTAGATACATAATATAATAGAAATGATTGAATGTAAACGAGAACAGAGAAATTCCATATGGAATTTCGTCATACTAACAGGTGTACATGGGTGAAATTAATGATAGATAAATGGGTTTATCATAATTAAAAAATAACTAGGGATGTATGGGGGATGTGCAAAACCATACCTCAACAGTTGTAATTGAAAAAAAATGGTATAACCACATAATCAAATTTGGACAACAATCATAAATAAAGTAATCCTTTACGTGGATGTGTGATCCAAAGGATTGGGAGGGGCTTGAGAGAGGCTTCTTGGGAGAATGGAGAACCTTGAGAGGAATCTAGAGAGAGGATGTCAGGGTTTGGCCAAGCTCCAATGGTATTTAGTGAAGATAAGTGGGAGCTTGTGTGGGTTTATATCGGAAAAGGGGGGAGGTATTTATTATTTAGGTTCATGACACCAAACATTAAACTAATAAAAACAAAAAACCATCCAAATGTTTTTTCCAAATTGGCAGGGAAAAATTATTTTTTTAGGCCAATAGACGATATTCATATAATATTATTCTATCTTATTTGATGGTGAGTCACACTCTCATGAAAAATAATTTTAAAATGATAAAAGGTTTTATAAGTCTTGGACGGTCCAATAAGTAACCATATAATTAATCAAACAAATATAAAATCACATTTTGATAATGTTAAATCATATATTGGCTGAAAATACATTTTATAGTATTTTATGACATCACTATTTGGTCATTATGATGTCATAAAACACATTATCTCTTTAAACAATATTTAAATTTAACCCAAAAATTCGACTATATAAAAAAATTATGAAAAATTCACTATTGGATAATGTTGACATCTTAATTACCAAAAATTTTTTTTATCTAAATAATTTTTAAAATATTGAATTTTTAGTCTTAAAAAAAAAACCTATATTTCTCAAAAATTAGTGGGTTTTGATAAAAACAGCTTTCAAACCTTAATAAAAATTATAATTTTATTAATAAAAAAATTATAGGATCATTTATATTTAATAAATATTCATTTTGTTGTATTATTTTATTAAAATAAAATTTTATTCAAAAATACACGAATTCATCAAAAAATATTTTTTAATTGAAAATTAACAGAACATATTACTATTTTTTCTTTAAAAAATATTTACAAAGTGTCAAAAATAAAATGAATTGATATTCATTACTCTATACTAAAATAATGCACATAATCATAGGGGCTACGGTATTGTTACATAACCCCTTATAACACCTGCATATGACCTAAAGGTAAGGTGTGCGATGGTAACAGATACTTTGGGTGGCTCAGAAAACATCGCTTTGGTGGTAATCTATATTAACTTCCACTTCTTCTATAGGTGATTCAGTTCTTGCTTAATGTTTTGATGATCAGCATGGGTCTGGTAAAGAGGGAAACCCAGTGACCCCACCTCCGTTCCGAGCTCTAACAAATGGGCTTCATATGGAGCAATTCTACAGGGTTAGGCCATCACTACTTTTATCTGAGTAAATTTGATATGTTAAAGCCCTATATTTACACTAATCATGTGATCAATGTTCAACGACTATATTAGAAATTGTAAAAACATTATCCGTATTTTGAAATCCAAAAATATAAAACCAAGGAAGTTCATATGTTTTATATAACCAGTTTACAGAAAAAGACATTTAATTAGATCAATAGATATTTTCATTAATAAATCATAGAGTAATTACACAAATTTGTTAATATCATGATAATTTTCCATAAAAAAGATATTGAATAATTCTATCAAGAAATAATGATCTCCCAAAAGTGATTCAAAATCAACGTGTTCTTCAAAAATTTGCTCCATCCATGGATTACTGTGGGATTATGGTATTATGTCTTTAAATAAAACCTTATTTTTTCCCTCAACATCCTTAAAAAATGCATAGGGAAATCTCTTCTGCAATTTGTTCTCATTCGGGATATAAATTCTCTAGCTACTAATTTTTGGGATTTTGAGTTCAAATCCATATGATTTTATGGTATAACTCTATTTAAATTTAATCAATTGTATATCATAAGTTTCACACCACACATTGTTTAAAGGAAAAAATATATGTTATTAATATATTATTATTTTATATAATAAGATATACCGTATCCATTTATTTAGATTTTTTGAATATTATTAGCTATTTTATTAAAATATATGTTTAATTAATCAGATACAATGAAATTATAAATTAATTTATGAACCACTTTAATATAATGAGAATTTTCTTATAAAAACTATATTTAAACATAAAATGGAATTTTATCCTAATAAATTAAATTAATTACAATTTTTAATGGTAGTAATGAAATCTATATTTTATATATCTAATCAAATAAATCTACATTTATTTAAATAAATTGATATGAAAATGATATGAATGAACCGAACAATGTATATAAAAACACATAATTTTATAAATTAAGTTTTACATCCTTTTTATGGGGAACCTACATTAAATCCAATTTTTTATATGTTTATAAATTATATTGTAAGAAAAAATCATATTATTTTATAGAGTAATACAATAAATTACATTGGTTTTTTTAGAGAAAATTCTTTTTTTTGATGAATGGTTATAAAATATTGCATTTTAAGGGGAAAGAACTTTTTCATCCAAATTAACTACAGTATTAAATTATCATTTTAAATGTTTTTAAAGTATAATTAGATCAAGGTTTTTTAAATTGATCCAATTTAGTTATTTGGATTCAATATCACATTGATATTGGATATAAAATATTTTTAATATTTTTAATATTTTAACTTTTACAAAATGTTTACTCATTCTTTCAATGAGAATAATTCTAAATTAATTGTTGAAACTTCTATGTTTAGAATTTGGAAAATTGATTCCGTATTATTAATCAGTAGGTCTAAATTATTTAAATATTTTGGTTTTATTTTTGGGGAATACAAAAAGTGAATTTAATAATATTAAACTTACCATAATTAAGGGTTAAATTGGGAATAAAGGGTATAACAATTATTATATGTATTATAAAATTACCAAAATACATGTCATAATTTTATTATATGATATATATTATAACAAATTCATCTTTTGTTTTATATTATGGAATGTTGTAGACACTTGTTATACTTTTATATTTTTCTTGTATTTTATTCTAAGGGAATTCCAATTTGACAAACTCTTGTTTTAACAAATATTACATTTTTTATTTATGGTTATTCATGGGATATATTAAATATTAAATAGTATTTATAAACTTGAAATTTTAAATAAATAATGGTAACTTATGTGTTATTTTTTTTAATATAATTACCTTAAAAGGTTACATAATGGTGATTCAGTAATTGTTTAATTAATTAAAGTACTGAATTAATTATATTAAATAATATTAAAACTATAATAATTTCATAAAATTAATATCAAACAATATTTGAATAGATTAAATTGAAATATTAGAAATTATTTAAATAGTTTGTTAAAATATATCATTCTTTTAATAAATTTTTTAAAAGTCACATAATGAATAGCCACAAAATTTAAAGTAATGACATTTTAAAATAAATAAGATTTTTGTAAATGATATAAAATTCATAAAAATATTTAATTTATAAAAATTATTGAGATGAATATAAATAATTTTTAAATTTTAAATTTATCCCTCATTTGACATATTATAGTAATTATACTTATCTTTAAATAGTAAAAGTAGAAGTTATAACGGTAAGTGTTAAATGGTTTAACTAAGGTCTAAACTTAGAAATGAAGTTTATAATGTGACATAAATGTGTCAGAAAATTAATTTTTGAGCGTATATAAACATGTAATTATCATCAATTCTACATAACTAACATTTAATCTATGTTAAAAATAAAATTAATTTATATTAATTTAATAGTTTGAGAATTTTTTAAAATTACTCTTCACATCAATTATAAAAGTGGACATCCTCACTTCCTCAATGCTTTAAACATACATTGGATAAACCACGACTTACGAAAATAAGGTCCCAAATAAAAATTCTTAATTCTAAAAGCCTCTATTTGGGATGAAATACAACCATGTTAAATCTTTTTTTCAAACCAAAAAGAGTAACCTAGAGGAGAAATATCATCTTTCCTCAAGTTCATCAGTTATATTTCCATTCTTAACCCCCTAAACTCTTTTAATTCCCTAAATATATAACAATAATAGTATCCTAAAAAAAATTAAATGTATTTAATATAATATTTATACCTACACTAACACAAAATTTCAATTAATGGTAAACTATTGTAGTATCGATGTGTTTGGTGAACTACCACCTCACAAAACAATGATTCATTTTTTCCATTAATACCTTTCATGGTTGGTAATAATTATAGAACCTATATTCATATATTTTATATATGATATTTATTATTTTGTTATTATTTTGTTATTTATAAATCTAACCCTTATTCTTTCCATTTTTTCAAATTACAATAGCATCATTTGTCGAATTTTGGACTACCACCTCCCCAAAACTATGTGATTCATTCCCAATATTAATGGAGTGTATTGAAGATGAATTTATTAATAATATGATATATATATATATATATAAATGAAATAGATATATTAATATAATTTTAAAACAATTATATATCATAATTCTTTCATTTTGAAAATGGAAAAAATGATGCAGCGTTCATGCATATGTAGGATGTATAATCTCCATGAACAATGAATTTCAATTATTATCTCCAAATATTATATATTTTTAAAAATTAATATATATTTTATATATATTTTATTTATATAATTTTTTAAATTATATAGATTATTAAACCAAGATCTATTTAAAGGGATGAACAAATAACAAGTCAAAATGTACTCAATAAACTAGGACATTAACACAAGAAATTGTGAAAATAATGGAAGAATATAAAAAAATGGGTAACAATATATTATAAGGGAATAATATATTATATAATAAATATTAAAATAGGATTTTTATAATTTATTAAAAATATTAATACTATTTTACATGAGTCTAAAGGACATTCATCTCCATGAAAGTACATCATAAGGGTTTTCTCAGCTCACATTTATTCTTTGTGATATATTTTTTGTTTTCCATATATTTCTTATTTTTGGTGTATTTCTTCACCTTTTATATATCATATAATATGTATCAATTTTATCAAAAATATTTTTAATTTAATATCATTTTATTCCATTATAGGGATTATGATTTCAATTTTTAATAGTATGATACACCATGGATTGATTAACTGTTATTTTTCGGGAGAATTATTCAATAGTCTCATCTAATGGTACCTTCACCTATGTCAAAATTATTTGTTAAATCATTTAATTCATTTATATTTATCAATTATAATACCATATACCATATTTTAATGAAAATTTTCCAATCATTTTTATTGTGGAAGTGTGATTTTTCATTACATTAATGGTTTATGGTTAACGTATTCACATTTCATAGGATAGTTTTTAAATAAAATTAACGATTTTGAATATATTTCATCCATTTTATAAGGCACATGTATTATAAATTTTATGTGATTTGTGGGTCCCACAATATCCCCTTTATACATCAACAGGACCCATGAGAGAAACTTGATATGGAACTGGCTGAGGCCATGTCCAATTACTTTTTGATATGGATTTGGCCTAGTACATATCCACTATTATAAAATTTATTTGATGAGGCATTGATTGTATGATTTAAATATAAAACATTATGAACTCCATCATTACGCTATATGTTATTTTATTTACTTGTGGTTATACGACTAGTATTATATCCATCGTTATGTTTTCTAACTCATGTTATTATTTAAACGGATTGTGTTTCAGTTGTTGACCGTGATATATTTTATATTCCAAATTTACTCATATATTTGGTGGTACACATACCCTTACTTATCATTTGAGATCACCCCTTTCTAATGTTTTAGTTTTCCCTTGGATACGACGATATGTTTTTATTTTGATATAATAAGAGATAGTAATGTGATTAATTTCATGATTGCTGAATCTTATTTGTGTAATTTTGATTTTATATTGAAATTTGATTTTAAATAATGTTTTCTGGTTTCCAAAACTAATAAAAGGATCGGTCCATTGGTATTTTATTCTTTGACATCGTGACAATTTAATAATTTAGGGTAATAGATTCGGGCTACTGGGTTTTAGTTCTTTATAGTTGTTATAGAATGTTGAGTAGTAGAATCCTTTGAAACTAGATTCAGGAATGTAACGCTATGATGGTTAGTGAGGATAAGAATATTAGACTATCAAAAAAATTGGTAAGATAGAAAATATAGTGGTCTTCCTAGAAATACATCTCTATCTAAATTATAAAAGTTTACAAGGTTCTGGATCATGTATTCTTAGGGGTAATAATTCTGAAACGGTGCATCAGGCCCGACTCATCGTAACTTGGTACATGAAAACATGAATTACTACACTCATGGTTTTACACCCCTAGGGTATATTCATAGGATAATTAATGTTTTATTTACAAAAAAGCTGATGGATTTAAAATTAAATATGATACTAATAAAACTCTGTTAATGATTATATGATTATCTATACATAAATTTATAAATTTATGTTAATTGTAACTTGTTATAAAAGTAATTTTTTTTATTAATAACCTAATATAATGTATTCCATTATTTCTAAATGGATAATAGTAGAAGGAATGGAAACTGTATCAACATGTATAATCCATGTAGGAAGTTCCCTCCAATATAAGATAATGATTTTGGAGATGGAGCTACGACTGGTGCAAAGAATCATATAACTATAATGGGAAAGAAAACTCAGGTAATGAAAAATATCCTTACCCATTTAGAGCATCCTAATCCACAATGAAAAAGATAAGTTTTATACCACTTAATGATATTACAAAATCAAATATTAAATGGGATTACAAATCCATATTAAGTTGAATAATTGATAAGTTCTTTAGATAATACATTTCCTTTTTTTGGAAGTATCAAAAGGGATAATGTCATCATTGATGTTTTTCAACTATTACTAGATTTCAATCAATAGTGTTAATTGATCAAAAACACTAAGTAAGATAGTGAAATAAAACACATATAATGGATGGATTTAGAAGTAATTTTCATTGAAAAATATTTCCACATGACTAGAGTGTGAATAAGGAGAGACAATTCTTGAATTTGAGGTAGAATTATATTGATAATGTTTCAATGTAAGAAGAAAACATAACATGGTTATAAAGGAATTAAACACAAAAAAAACATACGTAGCAAAAGGAGTAAGATTGATCTTTTATTTTATAGGTTTAATTAATTCCTGTAAAAGGCATTAGTCTCCAAATCATTCTCAAATTATGAGAATATAGTCTCATGAGCTATCAAGATATAGAAAAAATTATATATCATTTATCTTGAAGGGAAAATATGATAAAAAGACTGTGGTGGAGAAAGAGAAAGAGAAAGGGGGAAAGGGAAGGAAGGATCTTCCAACATGAGATAATTGGGGAAGGAAACACCTTGGTTCTTGCTTAAAAGGTAAGGGGGTATTCTACAAGTTCGGTGAGACACACCATGTTGCTAATTATTGAAAGGGAAATAAATAAGATACAAATGTTTAATGTGTCAATTGTTAAGATATGGGAAAATTTAAAAATTAATTTCCTAAGATTCAATGCAATATATCTTATAAAATGAATATGGATCAAGGTTAGGCTTATCAAATTACTATTGTCTATGTTGAATAATTAATGCATTTTTTATCTTTTTATTCTATAATTATGTTTTGATATTCTGGTTATTATAATACAAATCTTTGTAAGGTTTTTACTAGAATACTTATTATTTAATTATTTTTAAACAAGAACTTATTTATAAGAAAATTGATTTTATAAATTTTTTGTTATGTTAAAATAATAGCTACGTTAAATATTTTATGGAATCTTATATTAAGATTCAATTTGGAAATTTAAATAACTTTTTGGATTTTCAATTTTCTAAGACTTATTTTGGATAAGTGTAAAGGTTTAAATTAATTAAGTTAAACATTTTATATTATAGTTTGAGGTTAATGTATGGTTTATTGGAAATATGGTGGTAACAATTTTTGTTTCATAAAACATTTAAAGGAAAAATGGAAGGAATGGTGGATCTAAGGAATCATTATAATTTTTAGGAATAAATAACAATATTTAATATCTATATCTACGTGATCAAAATGATGTTAAAATAGAACGAAGAATAACAAAAGATTAAGAAAATTTTTATAACATTAAATGAAATCCAGAAAGATTATTTTCACATGTGTTTAAATAGATAGTAAAATAATCCCTCTTTTATAGGAATGTAATTTTGAATAAAACTCTATTCATTTAATTTTGATACCTAGAGAAAATTTAATATTTAACCAATAAAAAATTTATGGTTTTTGTGTGGTAAAATTTATGATGACCATATTCTCTATCACTCTCCATAAGAACATGGGCATCTAAATTCACTTCTATGTCCTTGATTTTACATTATTCTAATGTTCTTTAATTCGAAATTCAAATTTTATTGTATCCTTCTAATTTTTCATTCCCACTTATTAAGTGGATGTTTCATTAACCCTATTTTTGATGTGGGTTTTTGAAAAGGAAATTTCATGTATGAAACATTTATTTGTTTATTGAAACATAAAATTGGGAGTATGAAATTTAATAAAGTACGGGAGAATGTAATTCCCCCTCATATAAAAATATGTGAATGTTGAAATATTTTCACACCAACATATTACGTTTCACACAACACCATGAATTAATGAACAAAAATATATTAACAAGATATTATTATTTAATAAATTATTATATAAAAAACCATTAAAATGTTTGTTATGAACATTATTAAATATATTACAAAAATATATGATTAATCAATCGGTTATAAATTAATTATAAATCAATATGAGAACAAATTTAATATATTGAGAACGTTTTTAGAAATAAAATTATGAATAAAATGGAATTTTCTATAATATATTAAATTAATTACAATTGGATAATTATATTAATGAATAATATATTTTATATTTTCAATAAAATATAATTTACATTTATCCAATATAGTAGATAGTTATAAAATAAGAACAATCCCAATGTTACACAGAAAAACCTATATTTTTATGAACGTCTTTTCAGGGAAAACATATCATAAATCAACATTTTGGAACTTATATATATTAAATTTGAAAGAATAAACACATTATTTTAAATAAGAATATTAAAATTTTATCTTTCTTGATTTTTATGATTTCTTGATTATATTAATGTTTTGATGAATTGTGATAAAATATTTCATTTTAATTGGAATTTTTTTTCCATATAAATGCTTTTTACTGATAAATTATATTATAAATTGGTTTTAAAGAATAATTATATAAAATTATAATTAATTAATTAATTTTTTTTCATCAGAATCAATTTCATTTTGAAATTGGATATAAAAACATTTCAATATTTTGAACATTTTGACATTAAAACCCCATTTACTCATTTCATCAATAGGATTAATTCTTCATTAATGGATAAATATTATATGTCTTGAGTTTTGAAAAATGAATTCAATATTTTTAAAAAGTAGTTAAAAATTGTTTAAATATAATTATATTATTATTAGGAATATGAAAAGTAATTTGATTAATATATTTACTTACCAAAATTAAGGGGTAAATGAAGTAACTAAGGATAAAAATTATTTTAAGTATTATAAAATTACACTAAACCATGTCCAAAATTAATTGGATGAGATATTTTTGACCAAAACCTCATTTGGGCCGTTTTTATGGCCTTTTGGAGATACTTTTATTACATTAATCCGTTTGGAGTATTTCATTCTCTGGGAAGTCCAATATTGTCTACACATTTTCAATAAGTATTAAATTTGTTATATATATGGTTATGTGTAGGATATCTTTTACTATAAATAGTATTTAGAGAGAGAAAAATTTTATTTAAATTATTTTTATTGTTTTATAATTTTTTGTGACAAAATAATTACCTTAAATTGTGACACAATATGTATGTAGTAATTATTTAATTAATTAATGGATTAAATAAATGATTTTAAAAATATTAAAATTAATATAATTTGTTAAAATTAATATAATCCACGAATTATATAGACTAATTTGAAATATTATATATGAGATAAAATAGTTAGTTCTAAGATATCATTTTTATGATATTTTTAAAACATCATGTAATGAGTTAGGTCAAAATTGACAACAATATAATATTAAAATAAATAATATATTATTAAATGATATAAAAATTTATAAATATCTACTATTTGGGAAAATGATCAAGATAATGATAAATATTTCATTAATTTCACTTTTGTGGGTCTTTTGGAATTTTATGGTAACTATAATAACCCAAAAGAGTAAATACTCAATGTTGTCATGGTAAGAGTTTAAGGGTTTAAGTAAGTGTAAAACCCAAAAGGTTAGTGTAATATTGTGACCAAAACTTTTTTAAACATTATTTTTGAGTGTCGTTAGATCCAAAATAATCTTATATTCAATATAGGTCACTTAGGAGCAACTTGATATTTAAAATGAATTTATATTTATTTAATATTTTGGGAGTTTCCAAAAGTACCCATCACATTATTTATAAAAGGGATCATCCTCCTTATCATTATCACACCTCTCTAGCCAATTTGGAAAGTCCAATATGTTACAAAATTATATCCCAACTTCCCTATATTAATACTAAAATACTTTCTTTTGGAATAAATCAATCCAAGGGAGAACTTTTGTGCAATCCAAATAGAGTTATCGAAAGATGTGGTAACATCATTCCTAAAGCTATTTAGTTTTATTTATGTTCCCCACCCTAAGAATTTCATTATTTCCAGGAATATTTATCATCACTAGAATCCTTCCTATACCAAGATGTTTTTATTATATGGTTTATACCAATACTTATACACAATTCTATATAATGGGTAACAAACATAAAATTTATGTGTACAATGAACTACCGCCTCATGAAATAATGATTATTCATTCTTTCTTTACCACGGGGATTGGTTAAAAATTATGAGGGACAATATATTTATAATTTTATATATTATAATTATTAAGACGTTATTTTTATTAAAATATTTTATAGCACATACCCTTATGATTACTATTTTCTATAAATATAACAACCTTGTGCATTGAAACATTGACTACCGCATCCCCAAAGTGATTTGATTTGTACATGTTATCCATAGAACATTTTAAAGATGATTTTAGTAATAATATGTCATATATTTCACATAAATATGATAATATAAAAATAATATAACTATATATATATAGACTCATACTTTTCATACATTGATATTTATTTAGAATTTAACAACATTTATTACAACATATAACAAAACCATGACAGGATGATATAGGTATAGTGTATTTAGAAGCTTGCAAACATAAAAAACTAGTTCATAAAAATCTATGTTATCTCACATTTATTTCATTATAATAAGACTTCATTTTGTCATATCATATTTAATATCCTTCTTCAAGACCTTGGGAAGAGAAAAATGTGAAAGTGTGAGCTCAAATGCTCTGTTAGGATAAACCAATGAAATATAAATCATATCATATTCATAAGAATGTAACATTTAAAAATATTATCATTTATATAAAAGATCATATAATCATGTCCTGTGATAAATCATAAAATTTAAATATAATCATAATAATCATAACATAAGACAAGAAATTTCATTGCATGAACACAAAAGCCAAGAAAATCATTTCATATTAGTCAAGGATCATTTCCAAGACCATCATACTAGACAAAGTCTATTACTTAACCATGTTCGCTCCTTGTTCTAGCCCTACAATACTGAACCCAATTTACTTTCCATTCTATTCATGACTATCTAATGAGATAAAAATCATTACCCAATGTATTCGAGGGAGATATAGGTCCCATCTATCTCATAATGTAATCGTTCTTACGTGTTCTATAAAAACATAAAAACATTTACCATTGCATAACCCATGGAATAAAATAGTTTTCTCAAACATCATTCCATCATATCATAATCCATAAATGGATTTCTTAAAAATAATTCCATCATTACACAATCAATTCAAATTAAGAATAGTTATAGGAACCTAAACCTATGTAATCATCTATGAAAATTAATTTTTATAAATCACTTGATCTTCATTCCTAAGAAAAATATCCTTTCTTCATCAAAACTGTTTTCCTTTCTCAAAACACCACACAATTTTAGAAGAACTAAATTTATAGGAAAGTAATCTTTTAATTATTCAGGTGAAGCTTCAAGGGAAAAAGAGTTTTGAAATCGTTAAAATCCATTCATGCTATATATGTAAAACAATTCTTCTCGAACTTTTACTGAAAAACTAAAAAAGTACCTCGTATCGAAAATGAAAAAAGATTCCATTAATAAAATTCTGTAAAATTTAGCAATGGGGAAAATCGAATTTAATCAATTATTTAAGGATATAATGAATATTTTGAAATAAATATTTAAGAAACATGTATGTGGATGATAAATAACCCCCAATAAATACCTATGAATAAAAAATCTCATATTAAACTGAGATTTGAAAATTTACCCCTTACCTATGGTCTGATATTATGTTTATTTCTCTAAAACATCTATATAATGACATAAAAAATGTTACCTATTTATTCTATATTCATAATCATTTTTTATTATGATAATATTTTTATATGGTTGTTGGTAACATTTCGTTGATACTCGTACTTCGGCTATTAACTACTTTATGTTCTTATGCATGTTTTATCAGATAAGTACATTTTACTATTTTTAGTATATAGTAATATCATTAATATAATTTTATTAGTATAATATATATAATAATTATACATTAAATTAATTTATTTATTCATTATTTATTGATTATTATGTAGAACGAATCACGTCGTACCGTGGAGACCGTAAGTTGTACGTACGCATGAGACATGATATTGTTCCCATAATTGTTCAATGCTATTTATGTTGATTTTGTATAATATCATAGATTTTGTATAATGTTTCAATAATCATATATAGTTATTATTTCCACCATTATATCCATCCATGTAATTGGTGATGAAAAACATATTACACCACAACGTGGAGACAGTAAGCCACATGTACACAGACATGGTGATTTCATTCTTCATATGATGGATAAGTGGTGAAATGGGGTTGTTTAATATTTATAATAACATATCATTATATAAGTCAAACATATGTTATTATTTTATAATTTAACCACTAATGATGTTGAAGTGAAGGATGGAAAAATTTGAATGATTGAGTTGAAGAAATTACCTCTTCCTCGATGCTCCACCTTTAAATTCCCTCTTTGGGCACTAGAGGTGGTTTTTGATGAATACCAGAACCTCCTGAATGAAAAAATGGAAGTTTAGAATGAAAAATGTTAGGGCGGGATATTGATGGATGGGTTGTATGGAACTGTAGTTAATGAGAATTCGTTTTTTTGTGTTGTGACAATATAGCAACATTGGGTACTAGGACTGCAATGTGGTCAGAGACTTTTTATGAATTGGGACTACATCGAGGTAATATATGGGCAGTGGGGATGTAGGGATGGGTTGTGTCATGACTTCATTTTTATGGGTGTGCAGAGTGTGGTGTTTTTGTGCAGTGGGGCTTCTGAATTTGGTTGATAGGGCGTGATTGAACATGATAACTGTGATGAATGAAAGTTAGAAATGGTTGAACGGGTGTCTAGGAAGAAGGGGTGGGTAGTGGGACAGAATTTTGGTTGTTACTTGTTGTTTTTAGGAATGGTTGTTAGTGTTTTAATGATATTTCTTGGTCTCTCTTCCCGTATTAAACATAGATAGTTCTGAAGAATGAAGTGGGTTTGTTATTGTGTATTTATTTAATCAGGCTCTTCGCCTTCTGATAATGGTGGTAGATGTTGTTCTTGGAAGTCTCCCTACATAGTAAATAAATAAATTAAAGTTAACCCCCATTAATTAATAAATGGAATGTTTTTAACAGAAAAGGGGGTTGGGTTCATGCTTTGGGATTGGTTGTTTGTGTGGTTTTTCCTGTAGAGGTAGCAGTAGTAGTGGTTTTGGTGGGCTATTTGTTTATTTTTTGACCCATATTTTAGGATGAGTGTTTTTTTAAATATATATATAAATTTTAATTCCATTTTATTTAAATACACACCCCACCATTGTTGAGAACCATTTTCCAGACACCACCAATTTTGTGGGGGTGTCATTCAAGACATCCAGGTAAAAGGATGGATGGTTAGTTACTGACTTTTGTCCTTGGACCCTCTTCTATGTTCCTACTGCTCTATCATATCTAGGAATGCTATAATGGACTGAGGCTTAACATAGTCCCAGATCCTTCCGGTATGATTGTTTTTGACAAAGGACCTTGGTGTTAGTGGGACAATATTAGAGGCCAGGTGTCTGTGGGGTGTGAATTTTATGTGTGGTTTGAGGACCAGGTGTGTGTGGGAAGGTTGTGGCAGCGAAACAACATTTTGGAGGAGTATTAGTTTCAAGATATTAGTTGTATGCAATGATCAGTTAACTAGTGGATAAGTGGTGCAGAGTACCTAAAATGTCGATGTGATTATACTACTACTTTACATCACTTTCGTTATTTGGTGAGTGTGCCTTGGTGAGGCTGGGATGGTTAGTACTCCATGTTAGGTGCTTCTAGGTTTTATTGTTCTCTCACTGGGGCATTATTATGGTTCCACCAATTTTCCATAGGTAGAATTAGTTTTCCTACTTGGTATAAATGTATACTCACTATACGTTTGTAAAACTATTTTTTTGTTTCACGTTGGACATTGAAAACCATGCATTACATTACTAGCATAGGCATCTGGATAGTTGATGTGTTGTTGTTCAACCTCTATCTTTTGGTACATGATTTCGTACATTGGATGTGCTATTATCACTATTTACATTTAAATCATCCATGACTTGTATTTCAGATTCCTTTATATAAATTTTTGGCGTTATTTTGGATTTAACCATCTTATATCCCAATAAAAGTTTCATTAAAAAGGTTAATTCCTTACATTTTGTTTGAGATTCAATACACATGGTGTTATTGCCACTCTGTGACCTATTGAATGAGGGTCTCAGGGGTCACTATCTCTCCATATTATGGACTAATAATGGTTATGGGCATTACTTCCCCTTACCTCGTCTTGAATTAGGAGTGTTATGATATAATGCTATCAGAGCTGATGGCTGAGGGTTAGAATGGAGTTGGGAGTCAGGTACTTTGAAAATTGAAAGGGATGGTAGGTAAAAAGTGTTATTCAACCTAGGTGCATGAAATATGTCAAGAAATACTGTCTTAGATGTGGGATATTACCCCCATCCCCCATGATCTGATTTAAGAACACTGATCATATTGAATGACTAGGTGAGGCTACATAGATTGTAGGATAGAGACCTATGAAAGGTACATGCATGATGATGAATATTGTTATTGTTTGTATTTGGAGTTATAGGAATTAAATTATAAATAAAGGGTTAGAATAAATATTAAAATAAAATATCCATACTACACGGGCTTAAGAGTTTGTTGTTTACCTTTTTAGATATGGAACCCAAACATGGCCAACAGGTGGTACGTTCAGTTGAGGACTAGAAGGATGAATTCGCTGATCCGTAGAGTCCTGATTTAGAATTGGTAGATGATATGTGGAATAATACACTATGTGCTTTCCAATGGTAGACATTGGGAATGTACGAAGCCAGTGCTTCTGACAAAGAGATGGAGGGCTGTCTTGGAGAGCGGAAAATCACTATTATGTTGATCTGTGATCCAATAGAGTGTTGGGTTCCTCTAGTAGTGAGCCAGTTGTGAGGAGAGGCATGTCAGTGGTAGACACATTACCTTAGGGAGAGTAAGGAGACTAATGTCTCATGGGCTGACTTTGAGATGGATTTTCGAACAGAGTTTCTTTCCTTGAATAAAAGTCCCGGAAGGGGTAAGAGGTTCTATCCTTCAATAAAGGGAGTATTTTGGTGACAGAATTGGGGATCACGTTCAAGGATCTCTTATGATTAGCTACAGATATCTTACTGAATGAGAAGTCGCATGCGAGACCCTTGAAAGAGGCGCTCCGACCTTAACATCAGTTTTTGGTAACTCCCTTCACTCTAATGACATACACAAATGTTCATAAGAAGGTCGAGGTAGTGGAGATGATGAAATCTCAATGATGTATAAAGTTATAGGGGATCTATCAAAGTTCATCGAAGAGTAAGGTAGTCTGTAGCAAGTCTCTGGTGTGAGGGAATTCTGGGTTTGGGCCAACGGGGTGTAGGCCTCATCGGTTCTAGTTCTAATCTCATAGTTGTCTCCATTTCCCAATGGTCCAAGGATTGTGGAGATTTGTCTATGGAGGCCATGGAAATCATCAAATTCAGATCTAATTTTTATCTTAGTATGGTGGGTGTGGGTGGGATTATTTCCCACCTCAGAAGCCATAGTTTCTAGTCAGACCATTCAACAGTAGGGGTAGTGGGTTCTCACTCCACTGAATGTAGATGGTGCTAGAGGAGGTCGGCCTCAGGGTATTCCCTAGGGACCTACACCAAGACATGGTTGGGGGGGGATTTCTATAGAAGAGGGGTATATGAGTTGGTCATGGTAAGTCTCACGTTGTCGAAGAAGCAGTTCCAGCGGGGTCGAAGCTTATTCACAGTACGATCAGTTTGTTTAGTACTCTAGTGTGTCCATTTTTGATTCAGGAACTTCACACTCCTTTGTTTCAACCAGTCTAGCTCATACATTAGGACTAGAAATAGAGATAATTTCCATTCCCTTGTTGTTGATAACAACAGTTTGAGGTCAAACCAATATGTGTGATGTTTTATGGGGATTTACACTGATGTTGGTGCCGCATCCAATCAAGTGGCGATCTTCTTAAGCTACAGATGAATCCATATGATGTATTACATGGAATAATATGGTAGTTATCTATGTATGAAATTATCTACTGCTTCTGGTGGAGCTTCATGTTTTTAGATATGGACGTCTAGCGTGTAGTTTTCATTACTTAGTGGTTGTGTCTAGTGTGTTGTTAGTGTGTGGAGCCTCTTCACTCCATCTCGGCAGAGCTATTCGGCAGTATCAACAAACATAGAGATATAGGAGGTTTTTGGAGCTTTTAGGGAGTTCCTGGACGTTTTCCCTAAAAAGGTTGTGACTCTACCCCCTCAATGTGACGTTGAGTTCTGAATATAAATGCAACCTAGTTCCTGTTTGATTTTGAAGGCTCCCTTTCGGTTAGAACCTTCTGTGTTTTGGGCATTGCAAATTTAGGATGATGTCCTAATGAATAAAGGTTTTATCTACCTGAGTGTTTCACCATGGGGTGATACAGTCTTATTGGTGAATTAGGTTGATGATTGCCTAATGTTGTGCATAGACTATTGGAGACTGAACCAGGTAACAGTCATGAACTGTTACCCCCTTCTAAGAATAGATGATATTTTTGACCAGATATGGGGATCACGTTGTTTCTCTATGATCGATCTGCAATTTGGATATCACTAGTTGAGGGTGAAGAAGGGTGGATTCCATAAGACAGCTTTCAGTTCCAAGTATGGGAAATTGTAATTTGTGGTCATGTCGTTTTGGGTCGCGAATGCACCATCCATGTTCATGGGACTCATGAACTCTTCCTTCCACGAGTTCCTATGCCAGTTTTTCATCGTCATCATCGAAAACATTCGTATCTAATAAAGTTTATAGTGGGAGAACATCGAACATTTGAGGACTATCTTGGAGGACCTTCGATGCCACCAACTCTATGGGAAGTTGTACAAGTTCAAGTTCTTCATGAGTGCGGTGCACCTCCATGGACATGTGGTGTCTTAGTAGAGTATTGTTATAGACCCATAAATTATAGAGGTGTTTGTTTCTTGGAATCACTCCAAAATGTGGAAGAGGATCACAAAATCATGAATCTAACAAGATATTACTAGAGTTTTGTACCTGAATTCTCCTGAGTTGTGGCCCCGTTGACATTTTTTACAATAAAAGACCAGGCCTACGTTTGGAGTGAGCATTGTTAGGAAAGTTTCAGATACATGAAGTGGATTCTTGTTAGTGAACTATTTCTTAGGTTTCCCGGGGATGGGGTGACATTTGATGTTTCTATGATGATTTTGGTATAGGATTAATATGTGTACTGATGTACCAGGGGGTGATCTCTTATGTGTATTGGCATTTATATCTTCTTGAATGTAATTTTTTCACCCATGATCTAGAGATTTTATTAGTCATATTCACCCTAATTCTGTGGAGACATTACCTCTTCGTGTAGCACTTTGGGATCTTCAAAGATCAAAAATTCTTGAGTTATATATTTTCTCGATGAGACTCGAACATGTGTAAGCGATGTGGGATGGATTTTCTCTAGGAATACTACTTCGAGATCACTTACACCTCATGAAATGGTAACAAGGAGGCTCGTGCCTTGTGTAGGAAGTCGTAGAAGGAGGTCGTTTGGGAATCCAAAAATTATTGGAAGGAAATAAAGGATTTGGTCTCTTTACATCTGGGTGAAAGAGTGGAAGGGGGTAGAGGAGGTCTGTTTTAGATGGCAGTTAAGTATTCCTTAGTGTGGAAAGTGGAGGAGACTCGGTGAGGAGACTTAGAGGATGAAGTGATGTGTGATCATGTTGTCCATAGTGATGATCATGAGGGATGGTTGGTAGGAAATTAAGGAGTTGGTATCTTTTCATCATGATGCGAGATTAGATAGTGCATGAGGATATCTATTTGAGAAGATAGTTAAGTCTTCCTTGGTGTTGCAAGTGGAAGAGTCTCGACCAGGAGACTAAGATGATGAAGTGTGGCATGATCACACTGTCCATGGTAATGATTTGTATGGATGGTTGGAGGATAGACTAAATCAAGTGTTTTTTCCTGGGATTTTGTTTTTGATTATGGTAATGTGAGAGTGAGTTCTCTGTGAGATCCACAGCTCACATGTAGCAGTGCATACATGAGTTTCTAAATGTACTAATTCTTGAGAGAACAATTTTAGTGACTCGGGACAAATCGTGTAGCTGCATAGTTTGTGGCCAGGTTCCTAGGGTTTTAGTATGTGAAGGCTGAGCATAGTGATCCTGGTGGTCTGTTGCAACCCTTAGACATTCATGAGAGGAAATGGGATATCATCTAGATGGATTTCATCATAGTATTACCCAAGGCTATGTGAGGATGACATGCTCTTGGGGTAGTACTGGATCGGTACATGAAATACACTCACTTTTGAGCTATAAATGAGACATGTTCATTAGGTTCCCTAGCACATAGGAATCTGAAAGAGTTGATGCAGTTTCATGGGTTTCCATGATCTATTGTCTTGGATTGGGATACATGTCTTACAATGTGAGTTTGAAGGGGATTTTAGCATTACATTGGCACTCAGATATGCCTCATCACTACATTCAATCCTCAAAGGGATGAACAAATAGATAGGATCATTTAGACATTGGAGGACATGTTACAAGCATGTGTTCTAGACTATAGTGGGCCTTGGGTGAGACATTTTCCATTTTTAATGTTTTATTACAATAATATCTACCCCTATTACATTTGTATGGCTCTATTTGAAGCTCTATGTGGGAGGTAAAGTCGTTCACCCTGATTCTAGATGGAATTTTGGGAGGCCACCATTCGTTTCCCAGACGTGGTGAAGAGTGCGACAACGAAGTGGTAGCTTTTCCATGAGGGGTTGATGGTCATACAATAGTTAATGATGTAATATTCTAATCAGAGGAGGAGGCATGGGGAGTTATAGGTTTGGGGCCATGTATTATTCAAGGTGTCCCCTTGATGAGGGAAATTGAGGTTTTCAATTGGAAGAAATAGTTCTCCATGGTTCATCAGACCTTTCGAGGTGTTGGGACGAGTTGTCGAGGTGGCATACTAGCTGGAATTTCAACCAATGTTGGAGAGGATCTATGACATATTTCATGTCTCTAAACTCCATCAGTATATACACAACTAATCCCACACCATTGACTAGGGAGAGTTGGATATTGCGGATGATGTGACTTTTGTTGAGCGAGTAGTAGAATCAAGGATTGTGAAGAGAATTTGATTTATGGATTGACCATTATTTACGTTTTTGAGATATAGAGGCATGGTGGCCTGATGGAGAGTACATGGAATCAGGAGTCACATATTTGTGCCCAATACCTATAGTTATTATGAGTTTTTATCATTTAGTTTTCTTGGTCCATTTCTTATGATGTAATGCATGACCTCGTTTTCAGTAAGATGATTTGTTTCCATGTTCGATGAATGTTTGTGGAAATCCCTGAAATGTGGGGAGGGGAGGACATAATCCCTAATCAAGACACATTAAAATGTATTTAATTAAACTAGTGCAGGAGAGTTAGTTCCAACCAAGGCAGATAGTATCTAAACATGGAGGAAGGACCTCCAAGATCCATGTGTGTGGATAGTGTTATCTTTTGTGTTTGTGTGGTTTCATTGGGTAGTGGGGATTTAGATTTTTTATAGTTCTTTAATAGATATATTTCAGGGAGGTGTTATTGGATGTCGAGGTTTTCTCTATAGTTTTCTCGAAACATGGGGCCGTTTCTTCTTACGAGGTATCTTACAGGGTGGTTGTTTAGATCCACCCTCTTATTTTCTGTGTTTTGTTTTAAATTATTAATGATGAGAATAGTTTGAGAGATATATAATTTACTGACCGGTATTTCCATATGTCATTCGGTTCTGAAAAATCTAGTTCTTATGGTGTTTATAGGGGTCATTGTGGGTTGATTGTGGACTTTTCCATAAATCCAGTTACATAGAAATGGGGGCACGCCGACATGGTGGCACTATAACGGTAGAACCATAATGGTTGCACACCAAAATTGTGGCACGATAATATTCTCACCATAAGGTGGAACAGTAATGGTTCCATCTTGATGGGGTCACGCCAAATGGTGTCTCACCATTTTGAAAATTTCTATTTTCCCATTTTTTCCATCCTCAGTCAACTTACGTCTTATTCTACATAATCAATCTTTTAATCATTGATTATGAATTTATAAGGGATATTTAAAGGATATTGAGAAAATATTTAATATCCTAACACTCTAGGGACATTGAGAGATTAAGACTGCATGATATTGACAAAGATCACATATTAATGTCCTTTGAAACCATTCTTACTTTAATATTGGATCTCTCTCTTCAAATCTGGATCATCCATTTCAATTATGTTTCTCTATTCCACATTGATGTCCAATAAGAATTTACTCTCTGGGTGGGTAATGAACCAGTTCTAGAACATCACTCCTACTCTGTTTTCTTTGAGTTTCATGCTTCTTCCACGATGCACGGTTCTTAGCACAAAAAGGAAATTTTGTTACATGTTATTTTGGGTAGGTATTATTCTAACTCTCTTTATTATTGTATCATGTAGGGTGGGTTTACATATGATTATTTGTGTAGAAAAAGTGAAGACTTTTCTGAATTGAGTAATAGATAACGGAAGGTAATATGATCAAAAGATAATCGGGGTCAGTGAAATAATGCCTTTAGAGTGGATTAATGTTGATCTCATATTTTAACTATTATATTTATTGATGATGTGGTTTTTTGTTGATTTATAACTTCTGATAATCATGGTCATTGGTGGTCTTTTCTTTCCCAACGGTGATTTCCTATTTTTTTGTGATTCTATGTTAAATGGATGTAACATGAAATATGGTCAACACCTATACTTAGTTAAATAATTTAATACCCAAGGATCAAACATGTTCTATGATAACCCTTGTTATTTAAAGTGAAATTAAAGAACACATGTTGGATAAATCTTAATATGATTTGTTTAAATAGCATGGATGTTTATATTTTTTGGTTTGGTTTTGAACATCATGGGTGTTCTGTGAAGTTGTTGTTGGAATCTTGGTTATTGGTACATAGGGTAGAATAGAAGGTGTTGGTCCCATAAATGTGGAATGGTATGTTTGTGCATTGGGGATGTAATTTGGTTGTGTTTTTCTATGGGATTTTTTTATGGGGTGGTACAGTAGGTGTGACAGAATCTCAGTTCAAATGATTTATTGATTGTGGAATGGGTGGACTTGTATGTAGTGGCACTGCCTTTGTTTGTGTTGTTACCATCTAGCGACATTGGGTACTAAGAGTCCAATGTGGTTATGGACATGTTATATAGTGGGACTAAATCTGGGTATTGTTTGGTATGACGTTCTATGCAGCCAGGTTATGTCATGACATCATGTTTTTGGGGGTTCTGGGTGTGGTGTTGTTTTGAAGTGGGCCTGTAAGGTTTCGTTTAAAAAATGTGATTGAGCAGGATAATGATGACGAATGACAATTGTAAGTGGTTGAATGGGTGTCTATGATGAATGGGGTGAGCATTTGGAAGGAAGGTTGGTTGTTCCTTATGGTTATCGTGAATGTGTTTTAAAATGGAAATGATTTGTCTTTGTCTCACTTCCCTAGTGAAATATTGATAGTATCGATGAACAAAGTTGGTTTTTTATTCATTGATTAGTTAATCATGCTCTTCTATTTCTAAGAAATACTGTGGTTGTTGTGCTTGGTTGGTTCCCCAAGTAGTGTTGGAATAAAATAATGTGACCCCCTTAATAAATTAATGGAATGTGGTTAAAATAAAGAGGTTTATGTTTATTATTTAGCAGTGGTTGTTTGTGTGGTTTTGCATATTGGGGTTATAAAAAAAGACTATATTGTGGGATATTTGTTTGTTTCGGTACCCATAGGTTGGGATTAGTGTTTTTTAATTATATATTTAAATTTATGTTCATTGTGATTTACAGATGCTACACACCCTTTTTGAGAACCAAGTTCTGAACACCCCCATTTTCACAGGGGAGGGTGTCTTTCCCAACATCCAGGGGGGTGGATGGATGGCTTGTCGTTGACTTTATTCCTCACACACTATTTCATGTTCTTACAGATCGAGTGTATCTTAGTAGGTTTTAGTGCATGAGTATTACCATAGTCCAAGATCATTCGGGTAGGTTTGTTGTGGATGAAGGGCCCATGTGATGGCGGGGAAGAATTTTTTTCTGATGGGTCTTTAGGATGAGGCCAAGGTGTATTCAGGTAAGAGGCGTGGTTGTTGTGGATTAGGTGTCTGTGGGAGAGACATGTGGTGTGGTTGTGAACCTAGATTCTTGTTGTAGGGATGTTTATATTTGTATTGATTCTTAGGTGTGTGCAGGTATATTTTGACAGTGGGATTGCTTTTGGGAAGACTGGTAGCATCAAGTGGATACCTATTATGAATGAGCAGTTAACTAGTAATGAAGTGGTGTGGGGTACACAAAATTTTTATGGGCTTATACTACTACTTTACATGACTTGTGTTAGTTTTTGAGTGTTCCTTGGTTAGTGTTGCTCAGAAACTACTTCTTGGTAGGTGCTTTTAGGTTCTACTATTCTCTCCCAGGTGAATTAGTTGGTTTCTACCACTTCTGTATGGGTAGCATTAGTTTTCATAGTAGGTATACTTATATATTAACCAAACATTTTTAAAACATTTTTAGGTTTCTAGGAGTAATTTTAGGACCATGTGGGAATTTACTATCATATTTGTCGGGATAGTTTTTGTGGTGTTGTTTAGTCTCTATATTTTTGTACATTCATTGGTATTTTGGAAATTATTTTCTCGCAGATTACGTTTACATCTTCCATGGGTAGGAAGAATTATTCCTTTATAAAAATGTGTTGTATTTTTGGTATTTTACCATCTCGTATCGCATTCATATTTTCATTAAAAAAGGGTATTGTCGTCCATTTTTTGAGAGATTCTATACCATTAGTGCTAGTCGCCTCTCTGGTGCCTATTGAAGGTGGGTCTCCTGGGTCATTATCTATACTTCATATTGAAAATGGAATCAGGTGGAAAATTTATTCCCCTTCCCTCTATATGATAAAGGAAAATCATGAATATAGCATCCTTATGTAGGGTTGAAAGAAAATAAATTACACTTGGATGCATGGAGGTAGTTTTTAGCACACACAAAGGATATTTTTCATTCAAATTTGATGTAAGTAGACATGGACTAATTTTTTGGATTAAAATACTAAAATCCAAATATATTGGATATACTGGTGTTTTTATATCATAATAATTTAATATTAATTCAAATAGGTGGAATAAGAAATATAATAAAAATGTCTGGTTAAGTAGAATACATGTTCATCAGACATGCTCTTTATGTTAACCTACATATTCTTATTAAGATGGTTTTATGATATAAAATGGGAATCTAGGAACTATTTAGGAAATTATGGAAGGTTTTTATTAATGTATATAATGATAAAAAGGTAATTGAAGGTGTGAAAGGGATAGGATGGTGGCCTTTTATAGTTGAATACAATGACACACTTGAAATTTTTTAAAACAAAAGGTATGAAAATAGTTTACACATGAAACATAGATCTAAAATAGACCATTATATAAAATAATAAATTATATTGTAGAAATATGTCCATAAAATATAATTTAGACATGTTCTAGGTCAATTTAACTTATATATTTTTAGTTCACCCCCATAGTACACCTATTTCGCCTTCACCATGATAAAATATATTTTGATGTTCTCAATATTATTTATCAAAAAAATTAATTTTGATATATTATATAATATAAATTATTATTATTCCCTTTATGAATTCTTATTTTCAAAATTCAATACAAATATGATTGCATATTTAATTTAATAATAAAACCCTACAAGCACGATGAAAAATAGGTTTTCAAAAAATTTATTTTTCAAGAAAAATATGATTTTTTTATTAACTCTATGATGAGTAATCATCATTTAATAAATTATAATTACTGAAATGAATTTTTTTTTAAAATATACACTTTTCCCCATTACCAGAAAAATGAATATTTAATGAAAATAAAAAAATTTAACCCAAAAAAAATTTATATGATACATTAAATAATGATCTTAATTTTATCAAAGTCATTTTTTATATTATCTAAAACTAAATTTTAGTATTTTATCCCAAAAATCAATAAGACAAATTTTTTTAGAAAACAAATTTATAATGAATAAAACAACATTACTAAAAACAGATATATTATTTATCAGAAAATTAATTATATATATACATATCATAAAATAGTTATTACTATTAATAATATTCAATTTAATCCCTAGGATATAATGGTCATATTTAAAATAATTTTATTTCTTGTTTTTTTAAGGCCGTTGAGGTGTGTCTTATATGTTATCATGCATAATTTCAAATATTAAAAATTGCAGTTTATAAGAAATATCCCACACCATTTAAAAATATTTAGAATCATATTTTTAAATTCAATAATCATAATATATTCAAATTAACTTGAAAAATATAGGTAATTATCTATTTTACTATTTACATTGTTGAAACAAATCAATATTTAATAGAGGAATATGTGGAAATAATATGGAACATGTAACTATTATAATAAAAATGATTTTTATACCCAAGACTAATAACATTTTTTGGATCTTCATCTAATAATAAAAATCATTATAAACATCTTTCACTTATAATTTGATTAATATTTATGAGCTAAATTGAAATGAAAATTTGAGAAACCTCACTTCTATGTTCACATAAGTGAACCAAAAAAGTGTTCTCATGTTTCAATAAGTATTTTTTTCTTATTTCATTAATGGTTTTAAACTCACTGTACTTTTTCTTATGGGAACCAAACCCCATATAATTGTGATATAGTATATCATTGGTGTTTGATTTACCTATATGATAAAATTACCTACATTGAACATATACATGGTATGTGATCACTTATTAAGCTGAGATCCCATACCAAGGAATTTTTTACAAGAGTACTATACTCACCATAATGGATTTTTCCCAAATCATATTATTTTCCATTTTTTCAATATCCAAAATATTTTTCTAGGATCTGAAAAACTCCATGGTTATGATACCATCATGTATCACCTAAAACATTACTATCTCTGAGATCACCATATCTTTATTTTCCGTTAAAAATATTTTTATATTCCCTAGTTAATGCCCCTTCATTATTACAATATTTTGAATCTACACAAATTTTCATTTTCCTAAATTGTAGATATAAATTGGGTGATCTAATCCATTCCACTAATTTACAAGTGGATTATAAACCAATAAAAGTCAAGGACATTGTGTTGTCTAAATTAAAGGTATGTTAACTTGTTCCCCATGTGAATGATCACCATCATAATATAAAAATCCATCCACACATAGAAGAGTAATCTTATAGACTACTAATCCAACTACATTGGAAAACCCATCCAACACTATCGGGTTTCCATTATTATATATATAGTAATAAATTGTACTCATTAAATACCTAATTATTCTTTATAATGCTAACCATTGTACATAACCCAAATTACATTTATACCTACTCATATTTCCTAAAAAGATGAAATATCAGGTCTTCTAGTAGTCATAAATTACATATGACACCCAATAACCCTTTCATATTCTAGTTTAGAAACTACCCTACTAAGATTTGAAAGCATTCTACTCACATAATCATAAGTATTAGAAACTACTAAATAATTATTGTATATAATACCCATTTTTATTTTTTCAATATAATGTGATTGAGTGAGGGGAATAATTTTATTACAAAATATATTAATTCAAAAAATGTTATTATTTTTACCTTAGTATATCGTATAAATGTTTTAGTTATGATTGAATTATACAGGTAAAAAACATTCATGTCATTTCTAAATGATAAATTGTCATTAAAATATTAAAAAAACCACGCTATGATTATTATCTAAAATGTTCTATAAATATTTATAATATGTTTGACTAAAAACCCATAAGTTACATCATAAAATTTATCAGAAAATGGTATTAGATGTTATTTTTAACCATATGGGGACAATACTATTTTTTAGATATTAATATCATTAACTCATATAATGAATCCATTATGTTGTTTATTATATATTTATTAATTTAATTTTACATTTAAGAATACCTTTTTAACATATATTTTTGGAATTGAGGAATTATTAATGGAAGCTAAATGAAGAGTAATTATTGATGAAAATTTTCAAACTGCGAGACCATTTGTATCAAAATAATTATTTCCTTTATTTTTAGTAAACCTAAAGGATACATATCTTCATTAATATATTTGAACTGGATCATTGATTTTTTTATTATAAATACTAATTTACATCCAATAATTGTTGAACATTGAGAATGAACAACTAATGTCAAAGTGTTGTTCCTGGATATTGAGTCAATTTAATCATTTATATTTTCCATAAAAATTGATTCCATAAGATATTTCATGACCTCATTGAATGTTTTTAGATCTAGTACTATATTAAGAAAAAATAGAGTCCATGAATAATACTACCATTAGTCCGTTTTAACAAGTACATATATAAATTAATTCTATATTCATTATACTTCCATTTTTTAATATGTTTGAACATTCATGGACATATCCTGTTGAGATAATATTTAATTTCATCCATATTCCATAACATATAATTTATTTTTTTAATACATAATCAAAGATTCATCAAAGTTATTATCCTGTGATTTAATTACTATACTAAAACCCACTAAAACATTGTATTTTACTTACATAAATAATTATGGTTTAGAATGATATAAATTTGAATGAATTGTGAAATCAATATATGAAAAAAATAAACATTTAAATAATTTTATGGTGGTTTTCAATGATTCCCTAATTCATAATGATTCATAACCATCCATTTTTGGGAATCATATTTAGAATATTAAACAATTTATCAATTCCTCTCTCCTAATTCCTTTAGAGATCTGGAAGATTGAAAACATGGAATTAAGTATATCCATTAAATTATGATTCTTTTTTGTAGATATTTCACTTTATTAAGGTATATATGGAGCCTTCACATCATGTATGATCCTTAGGCATTTAAATATTAGCATACAATAATATTGTACTCCCTTATTGAATCCGATGAATTTAATTATTTTCCCATGATCATTTTCAACCTCATTCATATAAATACTAATCTTATCAATAACTATATCTTTCTAATGATATATATATACTTGGATAAATGTTGAGTAATTATTAACAGAAATTATAAAGTAAATTTTATTACATATTTTGGGTGTTTATTCCAAATTACACATATCACTATGTATTAATTATATAAAATTACAATTTTATTTACATGGTTGTAAATATTTTCATAAAAATTTCTATTTTAAGTAAAGTCATACTTTCATATTAATAATTATCTATTATAAATATTAATTAATTTTTTTTTCTGTACTCCATTTTCATAAAATTTAGTAGACCAAAACAATTAAGCAATACATCAAAATACTATATAAAATAAAAATAAAAATATTTTTATTTAATTTGAATATTTCATCAATCATGTGTCCCATTCGAACAAAGATAATTCCCTTTCTCAAAATACGGATATCATCCTCAAATATAATCACAAATTCATTATTTTTTAACATGACCCATGTGACTAGGTTTCTACAATACAATAGAAACATAGAAGAAATTATCTAGGGTAAAAATATTTCCATAGAAAATCAAGATATTAAATAAACCCTAACCATTTATATTTATAATTACAATGTCCCTATAGTTATTAAATATATCCTTTAGTTAATTTATTTCATACTCTAGTTGAGAAATTTTTTATTTAGCACAATTTTTATTCCAGCAAACTTATTCATTAATTCTAGTCGATACTCCAACTATTTTGATAACTCCAGTAGATACTCAAATTATAATGAAGTCCCACATATATGTGTCTCAATGTTCTTCCATATCATAGAGGTCTCAACGAAATAGACGACACGTCAATCAGACACCCGGTCTGTGATTTATTAGCCTTTTAGTCTCGGGGGCCCGGTTGGATTCGTGCACTATCCAACCTGACCATAACTCAACATTTACCCAAAATATAGTGGGGGTATACTCAAAGGGACTGTTAAGTTCGTATAATACCAATGTCGTTGACGGTTTGTGAAACAGTCATCTGGTGCCAAAGATATGGCCAAAAGAATGTAAAGGTCGGTAATGGGCCTGAGTCCGGTTCAACCCTGTCGGACCAGCCCCGTCAGAGCTGTTGGGTCTAGCCCAACCCATTGGGCAGGCTAGCCTTTTAGATTTGGCTCGGCCCGCTAGGCCCAGCCCAACGGGCCCCGTGGGAGGTTCGGCCTGGGCTCAGGGCTGTTTTGGCCCGGAGCGTCGTGAAGGTGCGACCCGACGCGGCACGGCCCGGAAGACGCAGCCGGGCCGGTTCGGCCAGGGCACTGCTAGGGGGGCCACATGCTGGCTCGGGAGGCCGGGTGGCTGGTAGGTGGCTGGGTAGGCTGGCAAGGAGCATCCAGGTTGGAAGGCGGCTGGGCTGGGCGCAGCTAGGCCGGCCGGCAGCCAGGCAGGGTGCCAGGCGGGCTGTCGGGATGCCGGGCAGGGCGCAACCAGGCAGGCCGGTGGCCAGGTAGGGCGCCGCGCGGGTCGGCGGACGGCCACGAGGCTGGGAGGTCGGGCCTGTGAGGATTGATGCAGCACGGGCCGGCGAAGGCCGGTGGGGATCGATTGGGGTGCTTGGGAGGCCGGTGGGGCTCAGGCCGGCGGTTGGCTCCTCCGATGGGCGGCGCGGCTGACACGGCTCAGAAGCCAGTTGGCAGCGCGGTTCGACAAGAGGTAATGGAGCCAGTTTGGTTCGAGTATCCTGGGGGTGGCGCGGTTCGCAGAGTCCGCAGTTTGTGTGGCCTTTTTCGTCACCGCCTTCGGTGTTCTGTCGCCACATCACTATGCCAATGTTCATCACAAACATGAAAGGCAGAGCGGTTGGTCCATGTTGGTTTTTCCAGCACCCTCTGCATTTAGGGTGGTATCAATTGGCTTATCAAGATGTAAGAGGATGAACAACAACTCACCCACAAAAAATTTCTTTCCAACTATTGAAGACGATTCAAGGAAAGCATCAACATGTAAAACCCCCTACCTTTTTTCGTCATTTTTCATTCGTTGACGGAGTCATGGAAGGTAGACGAAGAATATAATTGCTCACCACGTCTTCTGCATGCTTCCAATCCTGAGCTGCGTCAGCTTGTTGATGATGATGCGGAGGGTTGGTCGTTTTAAGACATCCCACATCGGTAGAAGCTCTGAGGAAGAAGATTAAGAAAGTCGACATTCTTCATTCTTCATTGGGAGAGTTATTCCCTCTTCTCCCAGGTTTCCTCCAAGATTCCAAAGAAAATAATAATAGATAGGTTCATCTATTAATTCTTTGGCACAAATTTCAAAATTGTGAAATAAATTAATAGGCTCCACCTAATAAATATGAAGGATTGGAACAAGTTAATTAGGATTGTTGGCACAATTTAATTAACAGGAAGGTGGCACTATAAATAAGGGAGGGTGTAGAGAAATCACTTTCATTAATGAGGGGAGTTGAGAGGTTTTCCCCTACCATGATAAATAGTGGATTTTAGTCCCGTGTGGTCTCCACGTCATAGCCTCTCGCGGGAGGTTTGGTTCGGGTGGGCCCCTCCACCATAACCTCTCATGGGAACTTATGGTTTGGTGGTCCCACCTCCAACTTCCATGAAAAGAATTTAACCATAAAATAAAAATAAATTCACACACTTTATTTTTATTTAATTCAATCTAGAAAAACCCCAAAAATTATCTTTTATTCTTGACCAACTACCGTCAAGGTGAAAGTCTACATAACCAAATACCAGCACTGCAAGTTCAACGGTGCCCTCAGATTTCAATTCCATGCACCAGTTCAAATATCATAAAAACCCACTCATACATTTACTAAACGTACCCGAACAAAACATCAGAAATTGAATCTAATCACATCGGGCCTCATAATCGCGCGCCGTCAGTTTTTGCACACTCGTAAAATTCCCATGTATTAAAGAAAAACAATTCCACGGAATTTCTTGTGTATTTACATTCTCCCCACCTATGGAATTTATGTCCCCAAAAGCATCAACTCGAACAAAGGGAATAAGTGGGGGGTACTAAGGATGCATCTGAGCCTCCCGCTCCAGTGTGCTCTCCTGGAGGTTCCCATGCTACGAGCAGACATGCAGTAGGGGAATCGACCATCCATGTGGGAACCGCTCCTGTCGATCCCCAATCTCTACTAGAACCTCCATGAAAGTCACCACATCATCGACGTACAACTCTCCTTGGTCGATGATGTGAGAAGGGTCGTGCACATATCTCCTTAGCTGGGATACCTAGAATACATCGTGCACCTGGTGCAACTCTGGTGGAAAATCTAAGCGGAATGCCACCTCTACAACTCTACTGAGGACCTGGAATGGTCTGATTAATATCAGAGATAACTTTCCACCTTGGCCAAATCTCCATAACCCCCATTGAGGTGGGACCTGTAGAAAGATGTGGTCGCTATCCTCAAACTATAGAGGTCTCTATCTTCTATCAGTATACGACATCTGCCTGCTCGGTGCAGTCTTAATTCTCTTTGGGATGATCTTCACCCTCTTTGTGGTAGCCTGTACCATCTCTGGCCCCACCAGTGCTGACTCCCCTGGTTCTGTCTAGCACATGGGTGATCTACAAGGTTTCCCATACAATACCTCAAAAGGTTCCATCCTAATGGTGGAGTGATACATATTGTTGTATGAAAACTCCACCAAAGGTAAGTGATCATACCAAATGTTACTGAAGTCAAGGAAATAAGTTTTCAGCATGTACTCGAGGGTCTGAAGGGTATACTCAGTCTAAACACCATTCTTGAGGATGGAAGGAGGTGCTCAGATGAAGCTGCATCCTGAAAGCCTCCTACAAACCCTTCCGTAGCTAGGAAGTAAACCATGTGTCACGATCCGATACAATAGTCGAAGGCACTCCATGTATCCGCACAATCTATTGCAAGTGAAGGAATCCCAAGTTCTCTAATGAACCCTGCTCTCTGATCGGTAGAAAGTTGGACGACGTGGTGAGTAGTTCAACGATCACCCAAATCGAGTCGTGACCCCTGGATGTAAGTGCAAGTCCAGTCACGAAGTCCATTGATATCCCATCCCACATCCACTCTGGGACCAATAATTGCTAAACTATTCCTCCTAGATCCTGTTGCTCTGCCTTCACTTGCTGAAAAGTGAGGCATCGAGAGAAAAACTCCTCTACTGCCTTCTTAATACCTGGCCACCAGTGCTATCATCGAAGATCCTGGTACATCGTTTCCACTCCTGGATGTACCGCTAAAGGGGATGTGTGGAACTCCCTCAACACTTCCACTTGAAGTGACACTGGTTCCATAGTATGTCCTCTGAAGAGGAAGACGTTCTCCCCAACTCTAGAAAATCCATCAGGTTCCTACCCTGTGGATATATAATCACATCGTTTCTCGCAGTCAGCATCCCCATGTTGTGCCTTCCTGAATTGTTGAAGAAGTGGGTGAATGATTATTAGGGACTGAAGGAAAGTTGCTCCATCTCTATTCATAATGGATATCTAAAAAGTGGCCAGCTGCTCTTTCACCTCACTTAGTAGTTGTATACCAGATCCCTTGCTGAGCGCATCTCCTATAACATTCCTCTTTCCATGAGTATAGACTATCTCAAAGTCATAGTCTTGGAGAAACTCAATCCATCGTCATTGTCTCATGTTCAGGTCCTCATTAGAGATGATACACCTGATAATCTTGTGATCAGAGTACACTAAAAAATGTTCACCCATCAGATAGTGTCACCACATCTTCGAGGCGAAGACCAATGCTGCTAACTCAAGGTTATGGGTAGTGTAGTTCTGCTCATGCTATCTCACCTTCTGAGAAACATACACGACCACCGCTCACTCCACCAATAGGAAACACTTGAGTCTGGTCCCTGATGTGTCATAATAGACTACGTACCCTATCCTTTCTCTGGAAGCCTCATGATGGAGGCACTGGTTAGCCTCTACCTTAGCACCTGAAAGCTCTGTTTTCATCTCTCCGACCACACAAAGGGTTTCCCCTTATTCTTCAAGGTTGGTATTTGTGCTGAAAATTTGGAGAAGTCTAGAAAGAACCTCTGGTAGTCACCAGCCAATCCCAAGAAACTCCATAACTTCATGACACTCCTGGGTGACTCCCAAGGAAGTACCACCTCAATCATCGCTAGATCCGCAAGAACTCCATCCTCCGAGATGATCGGTTGTACTCTCCTCCGCGAAAGTCCATCCTGCGCTTTAAAGGCTATCTTCTCACCATTGAAGGTGAACCTACTCCCATCCATTCGGACACACCACACTCTGTGTATAATATAGTCTATAATATCGTGGATTGTAGATAACCAGTCCATACCCAATATGACGTCGTAAGGCCTCGACAATGCTACGAGGTGATCTCAGCCGAAGCTCTTGCCTCCTAGAGTAATCTCACAATGCATGTACTAGTGAGTAATTGTAGAGTCTTCTCCCATAGGAGTCTCTAGCTGTAATGATTGAGCCAACGGCTCCATCAGAATCTCCATTCACCGAACAAGGGAAGTGGCAATGAAAGTGTAACGGGAACTTGTGTCTATAAGAACAACAGCTAAGGTAGAATAGACATATATCATACCAAAAATCATTTCCGAAGTGCCATGATCGTTTGAATCAGCTACCTGGAGCTGATCTGTCGCATGTCCACCTACTCCATGCGGTCGGGGTGGACCTTCTGGTGGTGTTGGTGGTAACACCTCGAAAATGTCCCCCACCGCCAACTATTCGACCTGCTCCTCTTCCCCGTCTTCATATGCCTTGCGGACCACCTCGACGGTATCTCTATCTCTTCTTGTGTGGTCCTTAGACCTTATAATGATCATACGAATGGCGGGTTGAATAGTCACTGGCCATGTGACCCTACCAGCCGCATGATTAACAATGCCCGCTTCTTGTAGTTCTGTCTCCACTCCGAGTGCCCCACACAACCAATCGTAATTCATACAGTCATCCACCTATAGGTCTAGTCTTCTTGGACCTCTACGACATCTGTCTGCTTCAAGCTATAGAAGACTCTACTATGTGTCGACTGGTGGGGGACCTCACTACTGGAGACTGCTCAGCAAGAAAACTCTCCACTATGTGGGCTCTCTCTAACACCCCTGTCTACGTTAGGATGTTGAGTGAGATCACTAAATCTTGGATCTCTCCCCTGATCCCATGCTCAATGGTCCGGGCCCTAAAAAATGGGTCCCATATCATATGTGTGGAGTAGCATGAGAGGAGAGTGAACCTCACTAAGTACTATGCCACCGTCATGTAGCCCTACTGCAGATTTAGTAGATCCTATATCCGCAAAGCACATATGGTGGCTGTGACAAACTCTGCCCGAAACAGGCTCTCCATGTCTGCCTAGAGAATCATTATCTCATCTTGAACATAGAGCATCATGATATACAATCTTCCTGCTGTTGTATGAAGGTGGATGGTAGGAAGAATCACCATGACGTCTGTTGGTGTCCCTACCAGTCGGAAAACTCTCACCACAGCCTCCATCCAATCCCCATCCTCCTGTGGGTCTGTCTCTCTACTGAACTTAGGTGTCCTCTAGCGTTGGAACTCATGCAACACGCTCAAGAGGCATGCATCGTCTGCTGCGAGGGCTGGTATCATTAGTGGCCCAACAGGTAGTGGTACTGTAGGTGCCTATGCTAGATGAGGTCCATGCACCGATGCCTCTTCGCAAGGTGGGATATTTGGCATATACAATTCTAGGGACTCTCATTGGTCATCTGCGAGGTGGAATCCAGAAATAAACAGATGCATCACGGTCAAAATATTTATACATGGTGAGATGACCAGGTTGAGATGACTTAATGAAAACATGGAAAACAAACACACAATCATTGTTTTCATGCACCGAGTCAGAAATCAGAACTCAGGGTCCTGGTCTATGGATACATCGACTGTCGCACCAACACTGGACTCCCTAAACTAAAAACCACACTAAGTACCCTTATCACTATTGAATCATAGAAAAGATCAGAGACCTAAGTTCTGCGGTCAAACCGACTCCTCTGATACCAATTTTTTCACAACCCATCCCCTGGGGCCCGATCGGTGACTACCCCAAGCCCGCTATCCATAGGCCAGGGGCTGGCGATTACCAAAGTCATAAATCCCTAAAAAGGGGAAGTCATTGCCTTTATAAAGTGTAAACACACACAACAGAGAACACAACTGGATACGAAACACTAAACAAACTGTATAACCAAAAGAGAGTGATGAAAGTAAAGGTGCTGTAATACAAGCCCAACAGGAAAGTACAAGTAAAACTGAAAAACAAGTACAATAGAAGAAAGGTAAAACATAAGCTGGATCATCCTTTGCAATTACAACCTGAAGTGTAGGTACAAATAGACTCTTCAGTACTCCACGTCTATCAGTCTCCTCCATGTAGCCACCCATTGAAAGGTCCACCTCCAGGTACAGTCTGGTCCTACTACTCTCATCCTTAGTCAGCATTTTCTGTCGTCTGCAACCAACACAATGAGATGCGGGCATAGCCCATGTAGGGGTTAGTATAAAGATACACAGTAGTGACCCCGAGACCCTCAAGGTCTCACAAAATCCAATAAGTATAGAACAAAAAGTATGAAATCAATAGATAACCTCACATAGGTATATGTCCATACATATACCTATGTTATCAAGTAATCCATCTCAATCAAGATGAAAACTCAAAAGTTACCGAGTCAGCTCAACCATGATTTATTCTAGGGGTATAGTCAAGTAACATTTCCATGAACAACTTCGAACATCTCAGCTGCTGGAAAACTCCTCCTCTATCGAGTATAGTGGGAATGCTGCATCACACATAGGTGCTTCCAACTAACCTTGGACTGGTGAGGTACTCATACTTTCAAGTATTATGGGTCTGTCATTCTCACACTAAGGAACTCTCCACCGTGGGCCTGCCACATCACAAATATGCACTCCCCCTTGTAGCCTGCTGAGGTACTCCTCATGTCGAGTATCATGGGTCTCTCACACTCACACAGAGGTGCTCCCCACCATGGTTCTACCGCATCACATAGATTCTCTCTCCACTGGGCTAGTCGAATCACTCCAAGTCGAATCAGTCAGCAGTCATCAAGTCTCAATCACCTACTAGGTCTCTACACTATGCTCGCTCGTCTCCGGGAGGATCCGCTCCATAAAATCCAAGTCAATACTAAAAATATCATGAAGTCCCACGTAGAAGTATCTCAAAAGTTTGAATCCTCCTAGGGGTATCAACGCAATATGCGGCATGTCAATTGGACACCCGACCTGGGAGTTATTAGACTTTTAGTCCCGGGGGCAAGGTTGGATTTGTGAATGATCCAACCTGATCGTAACTCGACTTTACCCAAAACTCTAGTGGGGTATACTCAAAGGGGTCGTCGCATTCATAGAATACGAGAATTGCTGATGGTTAGTTAAATGATCATATTGTGCCAATGATATGGCCAAAAATGTAAACGGTTGGTAGTGGGCCCGGGTCCGGTCCAACCAGGTCGGACTGACCCAGTCTGGGTCGGCCCGATTAGAACTGTTGGGTCTGGCCCGACCCATTGGACGGGCAAGCCTGTGAGATTCGGCACGGGCCGCTAGGCCCATCCTAGCATGTTGCGTGGGTGGTTCGGCCTGGGCTCTAGGCCGGTTTGGCTCGAAGCACCGCGAAGGTGCAGCCCGACATGGCTTGGCCTGGAGGGTGCGGCGGGGCCGGTTCGGCCAAGGGTCCGCTAGGGGGGCCGCGGGTCGGGTCGGGAGGTCGGGTGGCCGAGAGGTGCCCGGGTAGGCTAGCAGGCAGGCCGACGTGGCACGTTGAGGTCGTCAGACGGTTGAGCAGGGCGCGACCATGTCGGCAGGGTGCCAGGCGGGCTGGCGGGTCGGCGGCCAGCCAGGCAGAGCATAGGCAGGCCAGCAAGTGGCCGGGCAGGGCACCGGGTGTGCCTCCGGGTGGCCGGGCAGGGCGCCAGGTGGGCTGACCGGGGGCTGGGAGTCCGATCGGCCGGGTCGGCGGGGTTCGGCACGGCTCGGTCCAAGACGGGCCAACGGGGTTTGACCGGGCCACGTGGGAGGACAGCGGAGCTCGGGCCGGATGTGGGCTTCGCCGACGAGCGGCGCGGCCGGTGTGGCTAGGAAGTCGGAGGGTGACGCGGTTGTGCCCGAGGTGGAAGAGCCGGTTTGGACGGAGTGCCGCGGGGGCAGTGTGGTTCGCAAAGGCCGTGGGTAGCTCGGCCTTTGTTGTCGCCACCTTCATCATTTCGTCGCCTCTTCGCCATGCCGAAGTTCGTCACAAACAAGAACGACGGAGAGGTCGGGCCATGTTGATTTGGCCTGCACACTCCGCATTTAGGGTGGTATCAATTGGATCATCAATAAGTAAGAGGATGAACAACAACTCACCCGCAAACAATTCCTTTCCTACCATTGAAGAATATTCAAGGAAAGCATAATCATGTAAAAAAAACCTACCATTGTTCCTCATTCGGCCTTCGTTGATGGAGTCGCGGTAGGTATATGAAGAATATCATCATTCGTTGCATCCGCCACACACATCCAATCCGGATATGCATCGGCTCGTTGGCGATGATGTAGAGGGTTGGTCAGTTGAAGGCTTCTAATGTCGGTATAAGCTCCGAGGAAGAAGTCGACGAAGGTTGGGATTCTTCGTTCTTCATTGGGAGAGTTCTTCCTTGTTTTCCCAATTTTCCACCATGATGCCAAAAAAAATAATAATAGATACATTTACCAATTATTTTTTTGGAACATAATCAATTATGGTGAAATAAATTAATAGGATCCACCTAATTAAAGAGAAGGATTGGCACAAGTTAATTAGGGGAGTTGGGAAAATTTAATTAAAGGGAAGGTGGAACTATAAAAGAGGGAGGGTTTGGAGAAACTCTCCCTATTTTATGATGGGAATTGAGGGGTTTTCTGCTCCCTCCATTAATATGGGAGTTTAGTCTCGTGTGGTCCCCACGTCACAACCTCCCACAGGAGGTTTGGTTCAGGTGGGCCCCACCACCATAACCTCTCATTGGAGTTTATGGTGTGGTGGTCGCACCTCTTACTTCCATGACAATATTTTAACCATGTAATAAAAATAATTCCACACAATTTAGTTTTATTTACTTTGATCTCGAAAAACCCCCAAAACTATAATTTATTCTCGACCAACTGTCGTCGAAGTGAATTTCACCCTAAGAGAATATCGTCACTGCGAGTTCAGCGGTGCCCTCGAATTTCAATTTCGTGCACCGGTTCAAAATATATAAAAACATGCTCGTACGTTTACTGAACATACCCATAAAAACTTCATAAATTCATTCCAGGAACATCGGGCCTCAGAATCATGTGCCGTTTGTTTTTGTGGACTCGTAAAATTCTAATGTATTTACGAAAAAACATTTCCATGGAATATCTGGGTATTTACATAATGATCCTCATTATGGAGTCCCATGTATTGTATATAACCTAAATAAACTCCCTCATATTTAATGATTCATTGTTTGAGGATAACTTATAACAATTCACCATATTATTTAATACACATCAATACAGATATATTCTATATAGTTTAGTGTTATGATTCTAGTAATTTTATGTGAAGGGTTCATAGAAATTTGTTGGCATGGATATTATTTTTGTACAATCCTTTATGGTACGATTTTTTTGTTAGTAAAAAATATTAGGGGTTCTGGGATTAATCATAATGAATAGGTCCCTTTGACTTTATGATTAGTTTTAGGGAATTTCAAAATTTTCGGATGTATAGATCATTGAAAAAATGGACCATTTAGATAATATGGCTTATAGGGAATATGGTCCATTAAGACAAGTTTCATTAAATATATTCTCCCAATGAATATAAGTTGGGGATCAGGGATATGATTTTTAGAGGTTTCGATATCCATCATCGATCAATTGGTGAAACTATTTGGAAAGATAGATAAAATCGTTGGGGATATGGCCATATGATGAAGTATTTAGGGCTTACACAAACTCAGAGGGGATTTTTTTAATAGGGACATAAAAGATACATGTGGTGATTACACATATATTTCCAAAAGGCTGATAACATAGTAAGTTACTAGTGTGATGGTGGGTTTTATGGATTACAACTAATAAGACGCACATTCCCTACCCATTGATCATTAAGTAGAACAATGTGATCCCCATGGTTACCAATAAAATTCGAAGTGGGATACAGATAATCCATGTTGTATAACATAATAATGGGGGTTAAATAGTATACTCATGAACTCAACCCTCATTATCATGTGAAACATGATCCTGATTACCCTCTGGGTCCTATTGTCAAAACTCGTCCTCGGGGCCTGTGCTGTGACTAACCCAAGCCCGCCATCTATAGGCCAGGGGCTGGAAACTACCACCAAAGGCGTAAATCCCGATAAAAAGGGAAGGCATTTACAATATATAAGTAAAAATACACAATAGAGTATGCAAGTGAAGTAATAACTAAGTAAAACTGAATACAAAAGTAAGTGATGACGGGTAAATGGGTCTGTTTACAAACCCAACTGAAAGTATAGTACAACTATGAAAGAAAGTACAATAGCAGTAAGTAAAGCAGCAACCACCGAGTCGTCCTCCATATATCCCACCTGAAGGGTGGGTATAGATGGTCTCCTCAGCTCCTCGGGTCTGGCCATCCGCTCTGTTTATGTTCCGTCTAGTGGACCACCTCCAGATACCATCCAGCTCCACAAGCCTCCAACTCGATCAATGATTTCCATCATCTACATCCATCACAATGTAGTGTGGGCATATCCCATGTAGGGGTGAGTATACGAAACTCAGTAGGTACCCCGAGACCCCAGAAGGTCTCCCATAATCTACAATGGATAAACCACAATGGAAATATACAAACACGAAGTATCAACCAACTCTACTTAGGTATATACCCATACATATACCTATGTAATCAGTCTTAGTACGACTCCATCTTCTGAGCCCAAGCACAATCCAGTATACACAAGAAATAAGTTAATCATAGCAATTATAATGATTGAAAGTCAAGACTCAGCTCACACAGGTATAATTCTCATGATGAGGGATATAGATGATTAGATGTAGCCTCCGAATCATCTCCTCTGTCGAACCCACATAGGATCCGAGTACAGAAGTCGTCGCTGCCGAACCCAAGTTGGATCCAAGTACAGTAATCATCAATGTCGAACCCAAGTAGAATACATGTACAGTTTTCATCGCTGTCAAAGCCACGGAGGATCCATGTACAGTCTTCCTCACTGCCGAACCCATGTAGGATCCAAGTACAGTCATCATCATCGTCGCAATTGCAACCAGCTCTAGGGTTCCCGAACATAGCGTACTCAATTTTTGGAGGGTCCACTCCACGATTAAAAGGGGTCGATACATCAATAGTCACGAAGTCCAATGTTGATGTATCCCAAAGTTTCGTCTCGTCAAAAGGGACTCAACGTGACAGATGGCGCGTCAAACTGACGGCCAGTCTGAGAGATATTGGTTTTTCTGTTAAAGGGGCCTTATTGGAAATATGCTCGTTCCAAACCCGGCCATGTACCAAAGTTGTCCAAAAATCACTTAGAGTATCGCAAAAGAAACGTCTCGTCCAAAGGGTCCTAGTGTCGCATACGGATCATCGATCGGACACGTGGTCTTTATGTTATTCACGTTCAAGTGAATAACGGGCCCAGCCTGTTTATCCTAGTGGGCCAACGGGTCGGGTTAACCTAGTTTGATGGGTTCTACACGGCAGGGGTGTCAGACCGGTCCGATGGAAAACGTAGCTCTGCCCGAAGTGGCATGGCCCTGTCTGGTGGGGTGTGGCCCGGCCCGGAGGGGCGCGGCCGGTCCGGCCTGGCGCAGCCAGACCCAGTGTGGCCCGGCTGGGCACGGCCCAACTGTTCACGCAGCCCGGCTGGCTCGACCGGCTGGCCGAGCGATCCGATGCGGGGGCGCGGCCCACGACTGCCCGAAACGTCTGCGCTAAGTGGCATCGCCCTCCAAACCATCCGCCTAGGCCTGTCGGCCTTCTGGTATAAGCGGCCCGCATGGCGGCCCGCATGTTTCATCATTGTGGTGCCCTCCTGGCACCGTGGTTTGGCTCCGCCCAGTCGGTCGATGGGCTGGCCGGTTTTCCCAGTGCGGTGCCGTCTTGGCACTTCGGCGCCCCATCGCCCGGCCAGCAGATGGGCCGGTCAGTTCTCCCGCCGAAGAGACCCATGAAGCAGGTCGCGGTTTCTTCCGCACAGCCGGTGCGATGGCGCCAGCTTCCTTCGCCACATTCCCAGCACGACGTGATGGCGTCATGCCTCATCTGCCTTCGTTTTCTGATTCTAAAAATATTAAACAAGATCAATGAAGGGTCATCATTATGTGTTCGTTCAGACTGCGCCCTCCGCGTATAGTGATAGAAATTGGCCGTATAGGATCAACGATTTCCAATGAAGAACGGGCTATGAAAACATTCTCTTTCAAGAATAAACCCCAACCACAATAATTGATGGTGTACGTCGGGCATCGCGGAAGACGGCGTCACGGGGTGAGGTTTCATTGACAGCATCGGTGTCTGTTGTCGTTCTTCATGGAACTGGCATTCTTCATTGAAGAGACGTCATTCTTCGTCGAGAGAGCCGGTGTTCATTCCAAAATATCAAGAGCACTCCCAATTCTCCTTAGCACAACGAAAGCCCTCCCCAAACTAAAATAATAAGCTTATGCTATTATTTTATTATCACATGCAATTTAAAATTCAAATTCAAACCACTTCCTTAATTAATTGGTGTGGTTGAATTCATTAAATTAATGTGTTTGTAATTAAAAGAGAGGGAGAGGAGGAGGTGAGAGGTCTCATAATTATGGGAGAGTTGTCAACATTAAACAAGGTTGTTTAATGGGGTTTTATGAGAGTTATGGGGAGTTTAAAGAGGGTTATGGGAACTTGTAAGGTTGGGGCTCGTGTGGGAAACACCTATCATTAAACCACACATGAGATATTGGGTGGTTGTGGGAACCACCGACAACTCCCTATGGTATGGTTCAACATCCATGGCTATAAAATAAAATTATTTAACAATTTTATTTATTTTAAGCTAATTCCAAAAATAATATTTTTCAACCCGCTTAAAACGCAACTGCAGTAAAGGTACTCTTAAGCAATTACCAGTGCTATGAGTTCATCGGTTCCCTCATATTTCAATTCTGAGGACTGGTTTAAAAGATAGAAAAACCCGCTCGTTCATTTATTGAACGTACACGAGCTAAAATTCAAAAATTGATTTCGGGCACACCGGGCCTCGGAATCAAGTGCCGTCAGAAGCCACATACTTGTAAAATTATAAAGTAGTTAAGAAAATAGTTTCCTTCAAATTTCTGGGTCTTTAAATTACTCCCACATCATGGATTTACACCCCTATAAAGAAAAAACATAAACTAGGGGAACAAAAGAGGGTAATGATCAGGCATATGAGCCTCCTACTCCCATGTACTCCCTTGGAGGTTCCTGTGCTTCCAATGAATGCGTACGAGAGGAATCAACCGTCCATGTAGGACCCGATCTTGTCGATCCTTGAACTCCACTAGGACCTCCATGAATGTATCCCCGTCATTGATGTCCAGCTCCCCTTGAACAATTATGTGGGTCTGGTCGTTCACGTATCTCCTCAACTGAGATACTTGGAAGGCTTCATGAACCCGGTGTAACTGAGGTGGAAGGGCCAGGTGGTAAGCCACCTCACCTACCAGGCTAAGGACTTGGAATGGTCCGATGAAGCATGGAGGTAACTTTCCGCCCCAGCAAAATCTCAGAAATCCACATCGAGGTGAGACCCGTAAGAAAACATGATCTCCATCCTCGAACTCCAGTGGTCTCTGTCTACTATCATCATAGGAATTATATATTCTTTGTGCAGTCCTCATCCTCTCCTAGATGATCTGCACCTTCTCCGTCATATCCTGAACCATCTCTAGTCCTACGAGTGCTGAATCCGAAGGGCCATTCCAGTACAAAGGTGATCTTCAAGTTCAGTCATACAGTGCCTCGTATGGTGCCATCACGATGGTGGAGTGGTAGCTGTTGTTTTACGCAAACTCCACCAAGGGTAGGTGATCCTCCCACCTGCGACCAAAGTCAAGGACACATACACAGAGCATGTCCTCAAGTGTCTAATGGTCCTCTCCATCTGGACATCCGTCTGAGGATGAAAGGTGTTGCTCAGGCATAGCTGCGTCCCAAATTCCTCATGGAAACCCTTCCAAAACTGGGAAGTAAAGAGACCATCTAGGTCAGAGACGATAGACGACAGCACACCATGAAGTCGTACGATCTTTTGAATGTAGAGGCATCCTAAGCTCTCTACTGAGCTTTGCTCTCTGATCTGTAGGCAGTGGGCTGACATGGTGAGTCGGTCAACAATCACCCAGATGGAGTCGTGTCCTCTGGAAGTACGTGGAAGCACCATAATGAAATCCATGGATATCCCGTCCCACTTCCACTCTGGAACCTCTAAGAGATGTACCAAGCCTATTGGTACATGGTGCTCTGCCTTCACATGCTGGGAAGTGAGGCATGGTTAAACGAACTCTGCTACAACCTTCTTCATACTCAGCCACCAATGTTGTCGTTTGAGGTGCCGGTACATCTTCGCCACTCCTGGATGTACTGCAAGAGGGGAAGTGTGAATCTCCCTCATCACTTCCTCCTGCAGTGCAACTGGTACCATGGTACGTCCCCTGATGAGGATGACATGCTCTCTTCCTTTAGAAAATCCATCAACCACCTACCCTGTGGAAATCTGATCACGTCGCGTCTCACAGTCAACATCCCCACGCAATGCCTCTCGGACCCACTTATTTGGTGGAGGAGTGACTGTGAGGGACTGTAGATAGGCTGCCCCATCTCTATCCATAGAGGATATCTTCAAAGCAGCTAACTACTCTGTCGCCTCCCCATGTAGTTAAATACCCAATCTCCTACTGAGATAATAAACCACAACGTTCCCCATATCAAGAGTATAGACTATCTCGAAGTCATAGTCCTGGAGGAACTCGAGCCATCGCCGCTGTATCAGGTTCAGGTCCTTCTACGAGAAGATTTACCTGAGACTCCGGTGGTCAGAGTAGACTGTAAAGAACTCTCCCATCAGATATTTCCACCACGTCTTCATGTTGAAGACCACTGATGCTAACTCCAGGTTATGGGTAGCATAGTTCTGCTCATGCTACCTCAACTGCCATGAACAATAAGCGATCACTACTCGCTCCTGCATCAGGACACACCCGAGTCTGGTCCATAATGAATTGCAGTAAACTACGTACCCTACGCCCTCCTCCGGTAGCCTCATGATGGGCGCATTGGTCTATCTCTTTCTCAGCTTCCGGAAGCTCTGCTGGCATCTATCTTACCACACAAAGGGTTTTCCCTTCTTCCTCAATGCTGAAAGAAGTGCATAAACTCTGGATAATTCTGAAAAAAATCTATGATAGTACCAAGCCAGACCTAGGAAACTATGCACCTCCATCACACTCCAAGGTGGCTCCAATGAAAGTACTTCCTCGATCTTCATAGGATCCACAACAACTCCCACCTCCAAGATGACGTGGCCCAAAAAGTGAACCTCTCTAATCTAGAACTATCACTTCAAGAGATTACCATAAAGCTGGTGCTCTCAGAGTGTGTCAAGTACAACCCGTAAGTGGTAGGTGTCCTCCTCCTCAGTAGTTGATTAAATCAGTATGTAGTCGATGAAGACAATGAACAAACGATCGAGGTAACACTGGAAGATTCTGTTCATGAGACTCATGAACACTATTGGTGCGTTGGTTACACCAAAAGGCATAACCAATAACTCATAGTGGCCATACAGACACCTGAAGGCTTTCTTCTGCACATCCTCATCTCAAACTCTGAGCTGATTATAGCCTGTCCTGAGGTCTATCTTCGAGAACCATCGTGATCCATTGAGATGATCAAAGAGGCTGTCAATCCTCAGGAGTGGATACTTGTTATTCACGGTCACCTGATTCAACCGATGGAAGTCGACACATAGTCGTAAGCACCCATACGCCTTCTGGGAGAATAAAATCGGAGAAGACCAGGGTGAAAAACTAGGTCGGATGAATCCCATTCCCTGTAAATCCTCCAGCTGTACCCACAGCTCACAAAGCTCAGCGGGAGCCATCCAATATGCTGGAGTAGATATCTGTGTCGTCCCGGGTTATAGGTCAATGTAGAATTCTACATCTCTACGAGGAGGTAGTCCTGAAACATCTTTAGGAAAAACATCCACATATTGATCCACCGCAATATGAAAACTCGGACTCCCCACATCAACCACTCCTAGGATGAGACTAACCAACTGATGGGTCATCGGCTACCCTCTCTTCTGCGTATGTCCATCCTATGCTACAAAGTCTCCCCTCTCTCCAGTGAAGGTGAACCTGCTCCCATATGTGCGGACACACCGCACATTTCTCCTAATACAGTCGATATGGTAATCGACTGTACATAACCAATCCATACACAAGATGATATCTTAAGGCCTCGACGCCACTAAAAGAAGATCTCAGCCGAAGCTCTCACCTCAAAGAGTAAGCTCACACTGCCAGTACCAGTGGGTAATCGTCGAGTCTGCATCCGTAGGAGTCGCTAGTCGTAAGGATCGAGCCAACGGCTCTGTCAAAATCTCTGAGCTCCGAACAAGGGAATCGGTAATAAAGGAGTGACTCACTCCTATGTATATAAGAACTTCAGCAAGGGTGGATTAGACATAGATATTACCTCAAATCATCTCAGGTGCACTGTGGTCATAGGCCTCGACTTCCTAGAGCTGAGCCTGCCCCTGTCTGCCAGCTCCCTAGGGTCAGGGTGGTTTTTTTGGTGGTGGTGGTGGTACATCCTCGAAGCGTCCTCCACCAACTACTGCTTGGCCAAATACTCTTCTTCGTCCGCCTGCTCCCTGCGGACCGCCATGGTCGAACCTCGGTCTCTACCTGGGAGGTCCCTCTACTGTCTTTTACTCCTCTACATGGGGGGTCAGGTAGTCACAATCCATGTGGCCCTGCCTGCCGTCTACATAGCACTGCCTGCCTCTCATATGACTGGCTCTACTTCATGTGCCCTGCACATCCGAACCAGTATCCTGAGGTTACCCACCGGATGGCCTGGTCCGCTTGGACCTCTGCGACATCTGTCTACTGCCGGCTGCAGAAGACTCTGCTACGTGTCGCCCTGCGGTGGGTCTCACTAGCAGCGTCGGCTCAGCAAGAAAGCTCTCTATAAGAAGATCTCTCTCTAGTACTACTTCCTACGTTAGAATACTGAGGGAGATCATTGAAGCCCTGATCTCATGCCTCAGTCCCTACTCAAAGGTTTAGGCCCGGAAGAATGGGTCCCATAACATGTTTATGGAGTATCGTGAGAAGAAAGTAAATCTCGCAGAGTACTGGGCTAATGTCATGCTTCCCTGCCATAGCTGTAGTAACTCCTCGATGCGCACTGCACTGTGGGTGGCTGGAACAAACTCTGAGCTAAAGAGGCTCTCAAAGTCCGTCCAAAGTAGTGATTCCTCGTCATTCACCTGGAGCATCGGGATCCACCATCTAACATGCTGCTACATGCAGGAGACTCATCACAATGATCACCATAAGGTCTTCTGGTTTCCCTACCAATCTGAAGACTCTGATGATAACTTCCAGCCAATCCTCGGTTTCAGGAGGGTCCGTCTCTCTGCGGAACCTGGGCGGCCTCTGTCACTGAAACTCGTGCAATGCCCTCAGGCGTCGTTCACTCTCCGATGCTGGGGATAGTGGTATAGGTGGCCCAACGGGTAGTGGTACTGCTGGTTCCTCCGCTGTAATGGGGCCCTACACCAAGGCCTCATCTCTCGGTGGGATGCAATCTCACACGTGGCTTGAAACCCTATCTGGCTGCCTTCGTGGGGCCATCCTGAGAAGAAACAGGTAAACCATGGTTAGTAAAATATACATGGTGATCTAACACAAAGTAATCATAAAGAAAACTTTTGAAACACACATGCAATCAATGTTTTCATGCACTGAGTCAGAAATTTGAAGTCAGGGTCCTGGCATATGGATATGATGGCTGCCACACCAGCACTGGACTCCCTGGACTGATAACCACACTCAATACTCTTAACACTATTTCTTCACAGAAAAGAAATTATCAGAGTCCTGAGTTCTATGGTAGAACAGACTACTCTGATACCAATTCGTCACGACCCGTCCTCGGGGCCCGTGCCGTGACTACCCCAAGCCTGCCTTCCATAGGCCAGGGTCTGGCAACTAGAACCAAAGGCGTAAATCCTGATAAAAAGGGAAGGCTTTTCCTATATATAAGTAAACATACACAATAGAGTATGCAAGTGAAGTAAGAACTATGTAAAACTGAGTACAAAAGTAAGTGTTGAATGGTAAATGGGCCAGTATTCAAACCCAACTGAAAATACAGTACAACTGAGAAAGAAATTACAACAGCAGTAAGTTAAATAGCAACCACCGTGTCGTCCTCCAAATATCCCACCTGAAGGGTGGGTACAGATGGTCTCCTCAACTCCTCATGTTCGTTCGTTCGCTCTGTGTAAATTCCGTATAGTGGACCACCTCTGGGTACCGTCCAGCTCCACAAGCCTCCACCTCGATCAGTGTTGTCTATTGTTTGCATCCAACACAATGTAGTGCGGGAATATCCCTTATTGGGGTGAGTATACGATACAACGTAGGGACCCCAAGACCCCAGAAGGTCTCCCAGAATCCAAGAAGGATAAACCACAAAGAAAAGATAAAAACAAGAAGTATCAACGAACTCTACATAGGTACATTCCCATATATATACCTAAGTCATCAATCTCAGTACAACTCCATCTTCCGAGCCCATGCACAATCTAGTCCACACATGAACGAAGACAATAATACCAATGATAATGATTGAAATTTCAGACTCATCTCACACATGCATACTTCTCACAAATAGGGGTGGATATGATTAGATGTAGCCTCAGAATCATCTCCTCTGCCGAAACCATGTAGGATCCAAGTACAGAAGTCTTCGCTGTCGAACCCACGTAGGATCCAAGTACAGTAACCATCGCTGCTGAACCCAAGTAGGATACAAGTACAGTCGTCATCACTACCGAACCCACGGAGGATCCATGTACATTCATCCTCGCTGTCAAACCCACGTAGGATCCATGTACAGTCGTCATCTTCGTCGCAGTCGCAGCCAGCTCTAGGGTTCCCACACACAGCGTGCTCGATTCTGGGAGGGTCTGCACCACGAGTAAAAGGGGTCGATACATCAACTCTCACAAAGTCCAAATATGATGTATCCCAAAGTTCCGTCTCAAAAAAAAACTCAATGCGATAGACGGCACATCAAACAGACCCCTGGTCTGAGAGATATTTGTTTTTCCATTCCAGGGGCCCGGTTGGAAGTATGCTCGTTCCAAACTCGGACATTTACCAAAGTTTTACAATACTCACATAGAGTATCACAGAAGGACCGCCTCGTCAAAAGGGTCCTAGTGCTGCATACAACGCATCGATCAGACGCGTGGTCTTTAATTTATTCACGTTTAAGTGAATAATGGGCTAGTGTTGCATACGATGCCTCTATCGGACGCACGGTCATTATGTTGTTCACATTCAAGTGAATAACAGGCCTGACCTGTTTATCCCAGTGGGCCGACGGGTCGGGTTATCCCAGATTGACAGGTCCAACCCAGCTGGGGAGTCAGACCGGTACGAAGGAAAATGAAGCTCGACCCGAAGTGCGTGGCCCGGCCCGAAGTGGTGTGGCCTGGCCCGGCTAGCTCATCCGGTAGGTCGAGCATCTTGGCCCGAAGGCCGAGCGATCCAATGTGGGGGCGCGGAACCCAGCTATCCGAATTGGCAGCGCCAAGCAGCGCTGCCCTCCCAAACCGGCTGGCTAGGACGGTCGGCCTTCTGGTGCAAGCGGCCCGCATGGCGGGCCGCGGGTTTCTTCAGCGTTTTTCCCTCTCGGCGCCGCGGTTTGGATCGGCCCGGCTGGCCGACGGGCCAACCGGTTTTCCTAGTGTGGCGCCCTCCTGGCACCGTGACTCCCCTTCGCCCGGCCGGCTGACGGGCCAACTGGTTCTTCCGCCGAATCGGCCCACGAAGCAAGCCACGGTTTCTTCCGCACAGACGGCACGACGACACCAGCTTCCTTCGCTACATTCCCAGCACAGCCTGACGGCATCGTGCCTCCTCCTCCATCAGTTGCCGATTATAAAAATATTAAACAAGATCAACGGAGGGTCGTTGGTCCGTGTTCGTTTGGCCCACACCCTCCGCGTAAGCGATAGAAATTGTCCATATATGAACAATGATATCCAATGAAGAATTGAGTATGAAAACATTCAATTTCAATAATAAACCTCTACCTCAATAATTGATGGTGTACGTTGAGAATGGTAGAAGACGGCTTCACGGGGTGAGGTTTTGTAGATGACGTCAGTTTCCATCTTCGTTCTTCTTGTAACCGGTGTTCTTCGTTGAAGAGACTTCATTCTTCATCGAGAGACCTGGTGTTCATTTCAAAATCTCAAGAGCTCTCCCAATTCTCCTTAGCCCAATGAATGACCTCCCCAAACTAAAATAATAGTCTTATGCTCTTATTTTATTATCACATGCAATTTTAAATTAAAATTTAATCAACTTCCTTAATTAATTGGTGTGGTTGAATTCATTAAATTAATGTGTTGAAAATTAAAAGAGAGGGATAGGAGGAGGTGAGAGGTCTCATTAATATGGGAGAGTTGTCAAAATTAAACAAGGGAGTTTAATGGGTGGTTTTATGAGAATTATGGGGAGTTTAAAGAGGGTTTTTGGATGTTGTAAGGTTGGGGCTCGTGTGGTCCCCACCTCTCATATAACGACACATGGGATGTTGGGGGGTTGTGGGCCCCACCAACAACTTCCCATGGGAGGGTTTAACTTCCAAGGTTATAAAATAAAATTTTTAAACAATTTAATTTATTTTAATCTAATTCCCAAATAATATTTCTCAACCCGCTTAAAATGAAACTGCGGTAAAGGTCCCCTTAAGCAATTACTGGTGCTGCGAGTTCATCGGTGCCCTAAAATTTCAATTCTGAGCACCTGTTCAAAATAAAGAAAAACCCGCTCGTTCGTTTACTGAACGTACTCGAGCTAAACTTTGGAAATTTATTACGGGGACACCGGGCCTCAGAATTATGTGACATCAGAAGCCACAGACTCATAAAATTCCAATGTATTTAAGAAAATAAAATTGTTGAAATTTCTGGGTCATTACACCTATAGATATGGGTAGAAAACATATGTGAGGCCTTTTAAAAAAAATAAAAAATGGTGGGGGTGTACACTAATTTTGATAACCCAATCATGAATTCTAGAATGATGTGGAGGAGTTTTACGTATTTAGGTTCCAAGTTATGGGACTTTGGTGAGTGTAGTTCTCGGGTATGGGGCATAAGAAAAGTATCGAATAACTATAGAGATAGGGGATATTTTGAACCTCTGTATGGGGAATAGTTTTATAGTGCACTCTGTTTGATGCCTTGAGTAAACAATCTCCCATATATGGGTTAAGGAAAAGTATCAGCTTAATTGGGAGACATGGTGAAGGATTACACATGTATATTTTAGGGTGAAATCTCATCCTATTTGGGGGCCAAATAAACGGATCACCATATATTATGTCTAAAAATGTCTCAACCTAGTTAGCGGCACAAGAAAAATAGATCCCCCGAAGGGTATCTAGACTAATTGGAATCGTAGTGGGATGCATAGGTGATGTATCTCGAAAATATGGAATCATATTTTTAGGTTCACCCTTATATTGAAACCCTTTGTATCTAGGGAACATGATGCCTTTTTTATTACAAAATCATAGTGTGTTGGGAGGTAAATTCCCAAGTGTTGTTTAACTATGATGGTTTCCTTCATCCTAATCCTTACGAACTGTAGTAGAAATATTTTATTGTGTAAATTTATAGAAATAGATATTTATATGATGTAATTAATGTTACTTTACTTTATTAACATATTTATTCCCTTAGAGGGAGCTAGATGACATGAGCGTGTGGATCTAGGTTCTCATAGATTGTTTTGGATTTCGTCTTACGAAATATGATCCATTATATGGGGGAGATGTGGTGTATTTGGATTCCAAGGGTGTATATAGAAGGATAAAAACCCTAAAATTATATCATACCCAACTATTTAGAATATCACATTTCATGACATGAATTGAGCACATCGAATGATAGAATACATACATTTCACATAACTCTAATGATCACACTGTTGGTGACTAGGCTTTGTAGGAGGCGTAAGTGTGATCCTAGGGAACCAAAAAAAATGACTTGGTAAAACACATGGAAAATCATAATATGATTTCTTGGAATGAAAATGAAAATAACTTCCAATTATGAGAAAATATGCTATTGATTTCTTCACTCAAACAAAGTATTCATCTCTCAAAAAAAGATAATTGAGATATTCCCCACCCACTCAAAAATAGATTCAATCTACATGAAGAGGATCAAATTATAAATAAAATGATACCACTTCATGAATGAATAATTTGTGTGAGTATCATTCCCTATGGATAGTGTGTCATTAACCCCGGAGTGTAACACGTGAATATTTTTTAAATTGAAAACTATTTTTTTGTGGAAATTAAGACATGAAAAACATAACACTAAGTTATAATTAAATATTATTTCAAAAATATAAATATTATGACCTTGCCAATAAATTATCAGGTATTAATAGAAATAACGTTAAATTTAATACAAAATTACACACACATATATATATAATAAACTCAGTAGTTATCAATTGATTATAAATTAAAATAATAATCATTTGAGAGTAATAGAAATATTTTTTTGGAAGTGGTTTTTATAATTGAAAATTTTTTTTATAATAAATTTAATTAGTAATCTTTTTGAATGATTACAATTATATATATATATATATAATATTCCATAGAATGTTTTCTCAATAATCGAATATTTTTTTCATGGAAATTTATATTAAAAAATAACTTTTTATGTTTAAAAACAAATTTTTCTTATAAATTATTATTGTGGAATTTTTTTCACTTATTTTAAAAATAATTTTTTCCATATTGAAAAAATTTATATAAACACAAAAAATTTATTTTCAAATAAAAATTTCAAAAAATATGTTGGATTTAAATAATTATACTTTTTGAAATTTTATTTTTGATGTATAAAGAAAAATAATGATTTTTTTAAAAAAAATTATATCTTCTTTTAAAGAAAATCAATTACTATTATAATTTTAATAAAGTTATAAATGTATAATTTCTAAAACTATATAATTATTTATAAAATATAATTAATTTTAGTAGGTTTAATGTTGAATTTTGATTAAATTTTTTGAATACTAATGTGAACATATTTTTACAGAACACCAATTATTCGTCATTTTTTGGATTAAATTTATATTAAACTATAAAAATATTTTGAATTGAATTTATAAAAATAGATTCTACATTTATATTATAAATAATAATAGTAATAATATAATTTTATCTTAATTTTCTATCATAAATAGTATAAAAAATAGTGACAATTAATTTTCAAGGTTATGGTTAAAATATGTTTATCAGGGTGGTTAATCTAAATTATAATATTATGTTTTCCTAATGATCATTTCTAAATGGAATTTTATGTAAATATTTATAAACTGGACTATTTTATCGATGATTATATAGTCATTTGGATGAATTTTCTTATGAAATATGTTATAATATAATATTCATTTAGAAAATTTTCATGTGGGAACCCTCCCCACAAACAAATTGACTCATCCTCTCAAGTCCTATCAACAATTCAAGAAATTTTAAATTCAAAAAACATAAAAACCCACTTAAAATATTCCATAACTATTATTTATAGGTTATTTATATTTAATACCTCCCATGAATTATTTTATTCTAACAAATAGTTTTTGTCTGGAGAAGGGGGATCATTTTCAACCGAAGGTTTTTATTTTAATTTTTCTTCTAACGAATATTAACCCTATTCAAATATTATTAAATTATAACACTAGTATATTATATATAATTTTTTCTATAAAATTAATGGAATAATTTCTACACAAATACTATTATAAAAATAAGAATAGAAACCATCGATCAAATGTATAGAGGAAAATGTCCCCACAAACTGATATAATTCGATTTAGATCAACACCTATCAAAGATGACTATAATTATTATCATTATATATATATATACGATATTTATGAAATAATTATACTTGATTAAATATAATATCACATATATATTCCAAACATCCAATATCTTTGTGAATGATATTGGTGTTAATACATTCTCGTGGAATACTGCCTCGATTAAGTGATGTGATATGTGTTTCTATTAATTTTTATATGAATGGTAACCTTTATAGATTCAATACATATATATGAAATATATAATAAAAAATTATTCATTAATTTGGAATAAATATTTACATTTCATTCATTCTATCCCTCAAAAAATAAGAACTGTGTACTTGCGTATGTACATCATTCCATCTCCATGAACGGTGTAATTCATTTTTCTAACTATAATATTTATTGATGGAAATAATTATGAATTTAATGAATATAAATTATATTTAAATAATTAATATCATTTTTATATTATGGAACCATAATCAATGTATAAATTAAAAAACTCTCACACCTAATAATGTATGAAAATAAAAAAGATAACACCCTAAAACAATAGTTTTAATAAAGGATTATTAATAAATAGATGATGAAAGATTATATGAGTAAAATTTATGATATTATTAATATATATATTATTCTCAAATACAATTAAAATAAATTTAAGTATATTATATAGTATTATTGAGTGATTTCGAGGAAGTGAAACTTGAGGTATGTGTTTTTTATCTCACAATTAATTCTAGGGGAAATATTCAATATTCTCAATGTTTTTATCTTATGTTTTTTATATTATTCTAATGAAATTATTTTATGATTCATATATTTAAAATTTTTGTGTTATTTATTTCAATCAATGATTCTATTTCCCTATGTTTTTTACAATAATTTTTCCTATGTTATAAAGTATTTATGTTAGAATCTCTTCATTTGTTGATATTGTTTATTGTTATGATCCTATCATAAAATATTATAATCTTTATCTCAAAAAACATAGTAATTTTGTTTCCTTATTTTTATTATAGGAGGATAGATGTTATAATTTTGTTTTCCTCACACCATTTATTTATTAGGAAAAGATAATGTTTGTAATGAAAAAATCATTATTTCCCACATTGATCGAAAATAGTTTTTTAATATTCAGGTTTTATGAAACAAATTTCATGATTAATTAAAACATTATCTAATGATTATTTACGGATTATATTAAAAATTATTAGTTTTTTAATTTTTTTATTAAAATGAATCTTTTAGTTGTTTTTTTGTATATGGTAGTTTTGACTTTTTAATTAAAATGTTATATAAATCATTATTTTAATATATACAACCAAAAAAGAATTTTCCACCATCATGAACAATAAATTAATTGATACTTAATTTATTTTCTTTTATTGTTATTTTCAAGTTCAATTATCTCTTTAGTATTTAATAAATTTTTATATTTTTAGTGTCTTATTTCTAAATGTAAAGTTTATTCTCATTAGGAATTTTGTAATGATATTTAATGGTATATATAATTTCTTAAAATTGAAAACATCAAATGTTGATTATGGTTTACTATGTATATGATCAAATTATTACATTACTATCCTTTATCTAGATGTTTTTTGATTATTATGAAAAATTATTTTGAAATCCAAATAATTTCAAAGGTTTAGGTAATAGTGAAATGTTTATGAAACCCATTTACAATTAATTGGTTATAAAATTTTGAGTGATTTTGTTACATAACAATGTGTGATTTTAATTTTTGTGGGTGGGACTAGATTTATATTTCCCTATAATTCATTCAAATATAATTAACATTATATGAGACAGAAGGGTACTTGAATGGTTATCCCAAGACTAATAAAAGTGGGTATATATGATTATATACAAATCCCAACATAAGGTACACGATAGTTTATCGAATAACCAATGAAGGTACATGGGTGGTTATCCCAAGACTGACTTTATTTAAATGTATTTTCAGGTAGCATTTCATTATGATTTTTAAGATTATTTTTATTGAAAAAATTTATGTCTTGCAATAATGTTATTCTCTCATGGAATATTTTATTCGATTTCATTTTGATTAATGTATAATTAACTTCCATGATATATTTTTTTATTATAGTATTATCAATGGTATACAAGGTATGGTTCTCAAATGCTCTTTAAATGTTATCATGCATTTATTCTCATTTTATATTGATATATCTTTTATTTTATCTTATAGAGCATCTAACTCACACATTCATTCATTTCCTTTTCATAGGTAATGAATAAATGTATTCAGTATGATATGTTTACGATTGGTGGCAGTTGTGACGAACATAGTGGGAGAAGATGTAGTAATCTTATGAACTAATTACCAATGTATCGATGTTTGAAAATATACTAGACCTATAAAATAATAGCATGGATCATTATGTTCTGTGTTGAATGTTGATATAATTATATGTAATATCTATGTATAAAATTTATCAACATGTGTTTGAAAATGGTACTTACTTCCCTCAGGTTTTGACCCTTCCCATGATTATTCTTAGGATAATTTGCATTTTTCTTATGAACCATAACCATGATTTTAACTAGTTGATGACAATATATGACCTAGATTAGACCTATATAGTATTATACTGAAAATTATGTGTCATTATTTAGTCACACTATATATTATTATATGGTTTATTTCTATGATTACAATAACTCATTCAATTCTCTTAGGTTTTAGTTGATAGATGGATCTTGGAGGAATCATGTTGATAATGAATGCGATGGAAAATATGGTGATTATGAGAAACTAATTTAGCACATGTTCGGAGATATATAAGGAGAGATGTATATAGTTTTTAATCTTAATTAGTTATCAAAATATATGATTAGAAACATGACTCAAATACAACTCATAGATTCCAAAAAGAAAATAATGATATATTTTGATAAGGGATCAGTTGGTGGAGACCACAAAGGAAAGGAGACTCAGTTTCCTCTATGCTAGATATAAGGAATGAGACGCCCTAGAGAATGTACAAAAGGAAGGGGGTTTTTTATATTTAAATGAAGGACATATAGAAATTAATTTAGAAGGTCTTCAATGACTTATGTGTGGGTATATTGAAATTATCTAATTCAATGGCTTTATTTAAATGTTATTTATTATACCATGAATGACATATGTTATAATAATTATTTCAATGAAAGGGTGGAAATATTTATGTATTTATATCCTAGAATTATATTGTAGAAATATTTTTACCATTGGTATTATAGATATATTAATAATGAAACATTTAAGGATTGTGTTAATGTTAGATCCATATAGTTTTTCAATCATGATTAACATATGAGTTGTTGAATCAATAATGTTTTTTTTTATTTTACTATCAATTATTAGTTCGATTTAATAAAAACTACATTTTTAGTATAAAGCTATTATATTTTAATCAAATTTATGAAATATTGGGATATTTTTTATAGGTATAAGATATATCTAATCCTTAGGGTAAACATGATGTTTTATTTTAGTATTATTTAACATTTCATAATTATAAAGGGGATGATAAAATTCAATGTTAATATAATAATTGAAGATTAATATTGTCTGGGGATGTTTAACATATTTATAGTGTTGTTATAATAATTATATTAATATAGTTTTTTAATGATGAAAAATCACCACATTTAGAAAGGACATGTTGTTTGAACACATAACATGAGGGAGAAAAGTGTGAAATTCCTTGCATTGGCCCACATGATGTATTTTTTATCATGAAAATTCATTCATTATGTTGTATAAAGTAATGATTATATTGAATTTTTGGAGCATTACATGTTATTATTTTACATGAGGAAGAATCATTGAATTATATTTTGGAACCATATATAAATTTAATATGGTTTTATGGTGATTTAGCTTATTCATGCGAACAAATTGTATATTTGGATATAATTTGACTAAGGGATATACATTATCATTTTTTGAATTAATGAGTGACTAATGTTTATTGTAGATAAATGTTAAATTAATCTCAAACGAATATGTGATCAATTTCTTCAGATTTTTTTTCAAACATGGTATGAAAGTTTTCTTATGAATTATGATGATTGTTATTTATCAAATGATCTATGTTCAAATTATGGTTTTATTATTGGGGCTTTAGAGATTAATATTGTATTCATTCATATAATGGTCAATTCATTGGGAAAATATATTACCGTTAATAAAAACATTACAGTTTTTGTTAATTCCTAATGATATGAAGAATATATTTTTATCATTTTGTGCAATATATGATCAATTATAGGTTGGTTTATTGTTGTTTTTCCATTAAAACATAATCAATAATAATCATCATTGATAGAAAATATTATATTGTTATTTGGATTGAGAAAACAAAAAATGTATACTTCTAAAGTATTACTAATTCATTATGTTCCTCATATTAATGATATAATAATTTCTCAACATTTGGAAAACATTTTTATTATGAAAATTTTATCCAATTTCATTCATTTTCAATGAATTTAAGGTATTTTTTATTGTGTTTTTGGTTTATCGTTTTATGGTAATTAATATTCTCCTAATCATTGTGTTTCATGTGATCAATGATCTATTTCACTTTAAATCGTTATTTTGGCATCATTATTTTTTTAATGAACATATTTTCACATCCGAAATTTTTTTCCTATATAGAAACTATGTTATGTGTTATTCTACGTGACATTTACAATTCCATTTCTCTATCAACACAAGGATGTTTTATTATCCTTTGGTACGACGTGGGATTTTGAAAAAGGTTTTCTTAGATGCAAATACATTGATTACCAAGATCATGTTCAATTTATTAGAATGTAATTAATTGAATGGAGGTGGATGATAAGGTATCACCACTATAATTTTTAAAATGAAAACTATGTTTCATAGTCTATGCGATACACACCATAATGCCTAAATATACCATTAAATATTATTATTTAAATATTAAAGTTATAACCACATCATTAAATTGGTTGGTTTTAATAGGAAAAATTAAATATAAAAACATATGGGGTATACAAGAATAAAATAAATTCTTTGGTTAACATTTGATTATAAATTAAAATAAAAATTGTTTGAGAGTGAAAGAAATATTTTATGAAAAGAATTTTTATGTACGTACGATCCACATTTTTATCATAAAAAATTATATAATTCACTCATGGGAAATTACTTAATAATATTTATATATTTTATATTAAATAAGAAATTTATCATTCGTATAATATTTTCTTTAGTAATCTGATAGGAATAAATCAAGTTTTATACTTAAAAACTACATTATTTCAAAAAATGTATTTCTAATATTTTAAGCTGTAAATTTTAAATATTCTGAAATTAAATTGAATAAATGATAATAACTTTTAATTTAACTTATGAAAATTTTCAAAGATTTAATTTCTTATAATTTTCTGAAATGATTAATTTTTCAAAGAATATTGTGAAATATATATTGTTTCATAAAGTTTTCTTTTTCTTAAAAAATAATCATCTTACTTTTAAAGCTATCTTATAATTTCAAGTAATTTCAATTATATTATTATTATTCTAATTTATGATATCTTAATTTTTCACATGATGAATTTTGATATAAAATATTTTTATACTTGTGGAATTTTCTTTCATTACTATACCAATATTTCATTACATATATGGGTTAATATTTAAATTAAATTATTCCAATTATAGTAAATGAATTTTTTAAAATGTATTCCTTATTTAGAATAGGAATAATTAATATTATATAACAATTCTATATAATATTTTTTCATAATTTTTCGTAAAAATTATTTCAATGAATTTTAACCGTTAAGGTTAAACCATGTTTACTCAGTTGTTAAAGAAAAAGGGATGGGTTTGATTGGAAATTAAACATGGGAAAATAATATAGATTGGATATATTTATACCTTAACCTATATAATATTCTAATATATATACATTTTGAATAATTATTCATGGGGATGACTTTATCATTTCATAAAAATTTTGGAAATTTTCATGTGGACCCCTTCCCCACTTATAAAATAACACCTTTTATCTGTGAATATATAAAAATCAAGATCCTTTTAGTTTATTCAATACCTAAAAAATCCTTCATTACCTACCCATGTCCAATATCATTTTTTTTGTTTATTAATCCATCGAAAAATGATTTTGATTCTTGCCATTATAGGTTGTCCGATTAATATGTATTGTTATTAATCACGATTTTTTATTTTATTTCTCCATTCACCTCCTTGAAACCAAATTCAACTACAGTAAAATATTTAAAAAATTATATTCCATTTAATTAGATTATATTTTGTTAAGTTAAAAACCTATATCCATCTCCCTTTCCATAATATGATAAATGAGACAAATGATCCTATCTGTGTAAGATTATCACCTCCCAAACCGATTTTGTTCATTTTCAAGCACCACATATCTTGGATAAATATAGTGATGTATTTGATATATATATATATTATTCATGAATAAAATATTTTTATTTAATTATAATATCACATCTCTCTTCTTTCCTTAAAATCAGTGGTAAAACAATAACGCTGCCTGTGTATAAGTGTGGACTACCACCTTTATGAAGTGATGAGATATTTTTTAATTTTATATCGACATGTATGATTATAAGAGTATATTAATTTAATATGTTTGATATATATGATATAAATCATATATTTAATGTTTAATTAATATTTACATTTTGTTCATTACATCGTTTGAATAATTAAAACAACATTCATACACACACACAACCTTCTATCACATTGAATGGTGTAATTAATAGTTCTACATGAAAAATGACTGAATGAATCTAAATTTGAATATAATGAATCTATATAATATATATTATTAATATAATTATATATATTACGTAACCATAATAAATTAAAATTGACCAAAACAACCTATCAAAAACACTCAGGATAAATAAAATATTTAAAACCTTGATACGATGATTATAAAAGATAAATTATTAATAAATGGATATTGATATATTATAAGTTGATAATTAATGGAAATATAAATATTTATATTATTGTATTATAGAAATATATTAATCTTAAATTTATTATACATAGTGTTAGAGTTCTTTAAAATTAATGGGAACTCAATGTAGGTTGTTTTCATCTATCTTTTATTTATGGGAGACACATCCTATATTCAGAACACCTCATTTTTATATAGTGTATATTCTACCCAATATTGTATTTAATGATTATTATACTGAAAATAATTGTGATATTAAAATCTATATATGCTTCCTCGTTCAAGTTTTTATTATTTAAAATTTTCCAAAGTGGTAGGGGTTTTATTTATCAATCTCATTGTTTTTCTAGACTGATCAAATAGAATACTAGATGAATAAATGTTATAATAAATATCTCTAAAAACACATGAGATTTATTAAAATATGCTTATTTATAAATGATATATATTTTCTTTTCTTTTTTTTATCATTATATACTCAAGATCCCAAAATGATTCTTTAAATGAATGTTACTTTTCATTTTCTATTCGGACAAATATAATTTTATTATATATTCATGTTTTGTAAAACAATATTGTATAGAGTTTAAAATTTTATATTATGATTGGTTGAAGAAATATTTTCCCATTTTTGTTTCCATAAAAAATGGTTTAACATTATTCTTCTTGTTTCTCTGAATGTGGTACTTTTGACTTTTTGTTTAAAATGTGAAATGAATTTCTATTTTAACATACACTACATGAAAATAATTTTCCAAAATCATGACCAAAATATTATATCAACAAAATTTAAAATATTTAAATGTTATTTTCTCATGAAATTATTTCTACAATATTAGTTAAATTTTTATATATTAACATTGTGATTACAAATTGGAACTGATATTTTTCTCAAGAATGTATGAATGAATGTTTTAAAGTATTTCAATTAATTAATTATTACATCATCATATTTTTATTATTATTTTCTTTTATAATTATCTAATAATTCCATATTTATCCTTCCCTTGGATGTTTTACCATTATGGTGAATTTTTTATGGAAACCATTTCATCAAATGGGTTCCAGTATAATTAAATATTAGTTATACATGTTTCCTTTTCATAAATGATAATATTATGTATGATGTTGTGGAAAAAATGTATTCATTTATTTTTTTATCAGTGGGAATATAATAATATATTTATATAACACAATGGGTAAAGATTAATGGTCTATGAACTCAACACGAACAAGTGAAGTTAAACGATAATAGTAAAATAGGGGTATACAAGAGTTTATTCCAAGCCCAAAAGAGGGTACTCTGGAGGTTATCCCAAGACTAAAGTATGTACATGGTTTGTTATCCCAAATATAAAATAAAGTTAATTTCATCTTGCGTATCACTAATATTTAATTTTATATTCATATATTTATGCCAAAAATCAATGTCTTTTGTCATTTTAATTCTCTCAAGTATTGTGGTATTTGATTTTATTATGTATAATGTATTTTGAACTTCCATTCTTTATTCAATGACATATGATAATTATATATGGTATTTTGGCTATGTTTTCAAATGGTATTCTCATGTTCTCAAACACTTATTGTCATGCTATTTTGATATCTCACTTGTTTTACCTTACTATGTATCTGAGATCAATATTTGTAATGTTTACTTTACCAAGTTTTTGAAGAAAGGTAATATGTTTTATATGTCCAAGAAGGGATATTTTTATGAACAAACATGTAAGATATTATGTTGTTTACATATGATATAGTTTTCCATGTATCTATGTATCCGAATATACATTTCCAAACTGATTTTGGCATGAATTAATATGTTATTTATTGATTATTCATCTAATAAGATGTAGTATCTTGGTATGAATAGTTGAGTTCTTTACTATGATAATTAGTACCATAGTGCATGATGTGTACAGTGAAACTGTGGTTCAGGAAAATGATATTATAATCTAATAATGGGACATTGATCCCTCTTTAAATAGTGGGTGGCCACATTGCCTATAATATTCACCATGTTCAACAATCATGTTGTGAATTTTTGTATAGATCATAAGTCACCAAGATTAAATTCATGTACATCAATTCAATTTGGATAGCAGTTTAACTAGAAAACATTATAGGACCTACTATAATGGTGTGGTAGGACCACTTGTACAAGTGTGCAAGTGATGTGGAAAATAATTAAATATATTATTAGAAAATATTATTTATTGACATTGTAAAAACACATTATTATTTGATGTAAATGGAATTAGATGAAGTTTTCTCCCATCGATATAGAATCTAATTTTTCTAATCACATAAAACCAAATTTTCATTTCATATCTCTATTTTTCATGACTTATCTACAGGTTTATTGGGTATTTTACAGTTTGTGTGCCATTTGTGACATTATTTTGTGATTATAGTGTGTAAATTTTTTTTCTTTTAGTAAATTCGGTATGTTGGGTATTATCTGGTCGAGGGATTGTATGGATATAGATAGATAATCTATAAATAAATTCCATAGGAATGTGTCTTGTAGATTGGTGATTCAGTTATTTCACTTTAATGTGGTATTAGGGTTACATAATGAGCTTAATAGTACAACAACAATGAAAAAAGTTCACATAAATTCACTAATATTGACACCATATCGATTCTTTAATATTTATAACTTGGGAAGATAGGACATAAAAAGGATAAAATTTCAAGTTTGACAAGTTTGATGGGAAAATCATTGTATTTTTCAAAATATAGATAATTTATTATCTCGTTATAAAATAAATGGAAGTTATCTTTCCTGGAATAATAATAGAGAAGATGGAGATACTCTAATTTCATAGGTTTTATATAACGGAGATCAATTCCATTCTGATCTCTTTGGATAAAAATGCATCCTTTAACATTTGATAAATGATGAAATTGGAATTTTTAATGATAAATATAGTGTGCATGTATGAGAATACTTTAGTGATGAAAAATGGTTTCATGATATATATACTATTATTAATTAGTTATCATGATTATAGGAAGATTGCATATTATATAAATGTCTTCAAAATTATTTGAAGTCTACTTGAATATGTCAATGTGAAGTTATATGGATGATTTTTGGGAAACATTCTTTATTATTATCAAATTCCGATGGTAGGGATGTGATGATAACTATAACAATAAATTATAGTAGAAAATATAACTTGTTGATTTGGGTAGTTTAATGGATTAACATGAAAGAATAACTCACATAAAAAAGGTTCATCTACCATATAGTAGTTCTCATAATGACTGTTGAAGTGGAAGGTTTACTCTTCAATATTAAAGTCATCTTAAATTAATAAAAAGTCACAAATAAAGAGATGTGGTAAATAATATAGTTTTACAGTATATTTTTGGAACTATGGTAAGAGATCCCATCTCACAAAATACTGTATGAATAAAGTGTAAATTTTACATAAAGAACATCTGGAACTAAAACATTTATTATTTATTTTGATTCTAAATGAATTAATATTTTACTATTGAGTTATTATGTACTAATATAATAATGGATCATTGATTCAAGAGAATCATTTCCCTTCATGACATAAAATAGTAGAATGATGAATTTTTTGACCATAAAGAACAGTGAGAAGCACTTTGTGGATGTTCAATCCCTATAAATTTTTGAAAATGGTGATATGAATGAATAAATAAAAAAATTAATTTTTCCTTTATCTCAAGGTCATTAATCACATAATAGGTAAATGGAAAAAAAAATAGTTTTCATCAGTTATAAAAATGATTTAGTGTTCAGAATGAGCATCTCCAATGAAGTATTGAGGTTAACATGGTGTTTATTAGTTGTGGATAGAGGGATAATTGATAGAACCCAATATCCTACCTAGAGATCCCATTGAATGACCACTTTTATAAAAATAACTTCAGAGATATTAGAGTTATGGAATTTCCTTCCTAGGAATCTCAGTGAGAATAATGTGATGTTTCTTTTAGATCAAGGATATTTAATGACGGATCAGACAGACTTCATAATTCATGAGAGTATAATAACTATGATGAAATGTAAGGATTCATTCAACATAAGATGGATAATCAATAAAAATAATTTGGAACATTTTAACATAGATGATTGGGGATCTTCTATAATTCATCCCACCGAGGGTAACTATTATTTATGATATTTCGTAATAATTCCATAAGGATGTTATGGTTATATTTTTTGATAATAAATTAATGAATGTTAGGTATTTTCAGTTGATATAATTTTTAGAATTATACAAGATGTAATATAAAATTCATAAAGTCCAATAATTGTGGTGAATATAGTAGAAATATCATTATAAATTTATGCAAAAATGGAGGGATATGTCTTGAGAAGATTTTACATAGGACACTAAGGAAGAATTAAGTCTAAAAAATAATGAAATAGAAATTTACCAAAATGTTTTTGATAATTTGGAATACTTTTATAATTTACAAGGATATTTTGGATAAATTGGTTGAATGTGTAGTGTATATAGTAAATTTATTTTATCTGTATTGGTGGTGTAGAAAATTACAAATGTGTTATGGTCCCGTTAAATATGGAAATTAAACCATATCAAAGATATCAAAAACCCTGTTTATGTTTTTGTTGATTATAATGATAAATATATAGTCATTGAAAAATCCCAGGAAATGTTTTTATGATATGTATGAGAAAATTTTATATTTTTAATTTAGTATAATTATAAGAAAAATTACTCAAATTCCATAACATTATCATTAATGAGTGGTTCCTATAAAAAAGAAAAAACATGAATGTGAAGGATGTTTATGGAAAATATTTGATTAAAATGATTCAAGATTTTGTGGTAGGGTAATTCAAATGGAGATAAGTTTTAGAGATTCTACAAGGATGAATAGAATGTTCAAATTGTATAATAGTGAAATATGTTTAAAAATTATATCTGGTTGCTAATGATCAATTTTGTGTACTAGATTCATGGTATCTAATTTTCAAATACTCTAATGAAGTATTAAAAAAATATTTAAGATTGTTATTTCAATATGTTAAGATCATCCAAAGTCAATAAAACAAATTCATAGTTAAGATTCCAGCACTCACAACTTAAATTTAATAGATGGTGTAGAATATTATATCATAGATGAGTTGGGAGGACATAATTATTTCAAAAAATGGGAGTTATCTATGTATGATGAGTTTAATTCACTCCTTTTGAATAGTTCATTTTAGATATCAGTATTTTCATATAGAATTAATGTTGTTGAGAATAAGTGGGTCTTTCAGATAAAATAAGAAGTTGATGGTACGAAGTGATAAATTCATAGGATAGTTATGAGTGGGGTTCAATTTAAATATATCATGAACATCTCCAAAATATTTTCACTAGTTTTTAGTTATACTACCATTCACAATGATTCAATCATGGTCATATATAATTTTTTTAAAATGGATATAAAGATAAATGTTTTCCATCGATATTAATATTTGTAAATTTACATGAAAAAACAAATTGGTTTCATAGAAAAATAAAGTAAAGAAATTTTTGGAAAGATAAATAGTATTCTATTTGAATTGAATCATGAACCATGAGAATGGAAGCAAATAAATGATTCATTCCTAGAATATTGGATTTTTGTGAGGAGAAGTGTGAACAGTTGTTGCTACCTGATGGAATTCGAAGGTGTTATTTTTCTCTTATTGATCTTATATTTTGATGGAATGATTCAAATGGATATAATAATTAAAATATTTCTGGATATGAAGGTGTAGTTTTATGGAATCTTTTTCAGGAAATATCTCCCAAAAGAGAGTATGATTTTGAGGATGAGAATAGGGTATTATGTGAATCCAGGAGCTTGTTGTTGCGTATGTGGTGTTAAATTGAGAATATTATCAAGGGATTCAGTATGATTTGTTTCAATCTATTCATAATACAATTTAAGATAGAATTGGGTCTTTATAAGTAAAAATAACTGAATATGGATTATGAGAATGAACCCATAATAATGGTTTTTTTCAAAAACTATATGAATTTTTATGTATTCAAAATTGTACAAACAATGGTACATTGCACATGTAGTGGGAGTATTTATCTCTTTAATATCCTTGCATATTAAGAAACACTGAGAATTTAGTAAATCGATTATTTGGTATCTAAAATGAATTTAAAGTACACCATTATACCTTGATAAATATGAACCAATATTAGGGGATGCAAATTATTCCTCTGGGAAATATTCAGATACTCAGTAGAGTACAACTAGTTTTATGTTCCCTTAAAATGGAAAAACATTGTGTTTGATGTCACTATTTCAACTCGTGGTTAAATTGTTTACAATGGAAGCTAAATATATGTTTCTAATAGACGCTAGAAATTAATTGGTATGGATGATTCATTTATTATAGAAATTGATATGGATGTAGGTTTAAATATTTCTCTTATATGATAGTCATTGTGAAAATAAATTGGATGGGAATATAGTATTCCATTCATAAAAGAAGCTCATCAACCCAAAATATCATTTCATACAGATGTTTTTATAGTATGAGTGGGATAGGATGCACAACATAGTCATGAATAAATAATCCATTGGATACATTCACCAATACATTAGATCAGAAAATTCTAAGGGAAATTGTGCCTTAGTTGGGCTTGGGTGATCCTATGGTGGATGGTACACTGAAAAATGATGTACTTTAATTATTTACTAAATACTTATTTTTTAACAATCTTAGTTTCGATTATACTATCTCAATATGGGATTTATTTAGAATTATGAAGGATATTTTAGTTTACCATATGTAGTCTACAAGAAGAAGAAACTCCAAATGAAATCCTATATTAATGATCAGTTAATGATTAGTGAATATAATCACCTGTTCATAGGGTGGGTTATAGTATAATTGTGTAGGATGATGGTTTACTAGGAAATGGACATTTGTTTATTTATTTGGGAATGAATGTTTCTTGTTTTTGGTAACATCAAATTTTCAAAACATTTAGATTTCTGGGGATGAAATATACAGATGATTAGAGGTCACAATGTTCAAATGGATAAATAAATAAAAGTATCATATGGAAGTGTATAATGATGTCCAACTAGGACCATATATAATGGTTAGGTGGAACCACTTTTACATATACTCTATTAACATGAATAAAATTTATCATTAGAAAATATTTCTAATTTTGAATATAATTTTTATTATTATTTCATAATAAAAGAATTTAATGCAACACTGTCCAATGGGTGTAAGACTTAATTATTTTGTTCACAGAAAACAAGTGTCAAATCATGTCATTTTTTATCTTTATTTATTTAAATTCATAGGATATGTTGTATGGAGTGTGGGTGGGTTTGTGTAGCTTGATGTGGTTAGTATGGTTTGTTAAATTTAAATCTTTTAGTACATTAAATGAAAGGGGTTTTCATTATCTGTCTTAATGGGGGACATTTTTCCACTACCCCAATGCCACCTCCTATAGGATTGGTGATGGAGACCAGCACGATGTCGGATTTTCAATCACATTCATGGCCTTAGATTAATGTACCTATAAAAACAATAAAATATCTAAGACCATACTATTATAAAATAAGAATTACTGATAATCATACATTAATTCAGTTAAATATATAATCACTTAGTTTATGATAACATGTACATTAATATAAAATGAAAAAATATAGACACAACAAAATAAATATAAGAAATGTCCAAACTAAATGTATAATTGGGTAATAATTTCATAGTAAACGTAAGAACACACTTTTGTCTTCCATTATCAAAAATCATCATAAGGGCATGTTCAATCTAGGACACTGACAAAATAATGTTAATCTAAATAAGAAAAAACACATGTTGGAAAACCCCTTACAGGGATGTGTATAAAAATACACTATAGGACAAAAAAATCACTAAGAATATAACAACGATTATAAAAGCAGTTATATCATCACAGGAATACGAAAACAGCATATATAAAAACATCCAGATATACTCAATATAGACACACATTCTCAAGGTGAAGCCACAACCACAATGGTAGCCTAGTATTCCTACTCATATTTATCATATAAAACTCATCATGAAGAAAAAACACAATGTATCAGATAAAAATGATGGAATCTATTATATATTTCAGGTTTATTAGGTCTCACCATAATAACTACACATTGGAAGTCTAGATAGATCGATACGTAGATGAGGATCACATGTTGTGATGTAGTGTATACCAATATCTAAATCAATATTATCCAATTAAGTGGTTGATTAATAGCCATGTAGTGTTGGTCATGATGATACCAGTAATCCTTCCAAGGCCAATGATGATGACAGAGGATCTCACTATCAGCCTCATGGTGGGCTTCCCATAAATCTATCATTGATATATGTTCCATAGAGATGGATTACATCCTATTCATAGAATATAACTCTAATCTATACCCTTATAGAATGTATGAAGGGAAAATTACCTAAAAAGATCATCCATGAATGAGGTGGAAAATGGCATGAATCTATCTTTGATGATGTAAACGACAGTTTTCTATAAGTTCATGTCATCTACCTCTAACATCAGATCCTACCTGTGATTCATACCCAATTCCATTATCCATGCCAGAGTACACAACATATCTATTATTTTGTACTCCAAACAATGCCCATGATAGACTCATCATGTCTATTCCTGAGTAAATAGTGTATCTTAGCCCATTTTCTCTTATCCATGTATGTGTACTCTCCAAGGTACACACAAATCTAGTATGTGTGGTTCACATTCCTTGACATATCAATGACATTCCATGTGATCTTAATCTTCTCCATGATTCCTTAGGTCTGTATAATGTATCCCATACATTTTTCAACATACGAATACATTCTTTTTTACTATGTAATTTCAATGAACCATAGAATATTCCACCTCATATGCTCACAAAACCAACAAAATTGATTTTTCCATGATCACTCCAGCGACTCAGGTTTTATCCCCATCCGACATTGGAATATTCCTACGAATAATTCCAGAGCTAGGTGCGAAGACGACGTGCGATTCCGAGGTCTGGTGTGCCCGAAATTAATTTTATAAAAATATTAAGTATTTTTGTACTATTCATGTGGAGGGGTGTGATATCTCTCAAAAGGTGGCTCAGAATGGGAATATGAGGGCACGGTTGCATCTAGAACGTGCCGTTTATCCTAGGCGGGGTGTAAACTTTGGTTGTGCGAGCCTGTTGTGAGAAATGTCACCAGGGGCATTTTCGTAAAGAAATGGAAAAGTTTATTTATGAGAGACTGCTCGAATAACTGATGAATCGAGTCTTAAATTTCAATCTTGAGTGTGAAGTTGTGTTCAGTTCTCTGTGTTTACCCTAGGCGCAACATAGTTTTTGTCGGCGTTGGGCGCTAGGTCAGAGGCGGGTTGGCAGAGTGATGAAATGAAGTTTATAATTAAAAACGGGGAAACCAATCATCTCCCCCACCTCATTTCCCCTTGTGCGCACAGCGAACCCCTCCCCCTCCCCCTCCGTTCTTCACCAGATCGATCCTTGGGCGTCTATTTTCAGCACTGATCGTCAGCGGATCGAGCTCTAGTGCGTCGCAGGCATCGTTCTGCACCTGCAGCTTCGGCGATCCGCCAACAAGTAGGTGGTTTGATTTTTAAAATCCAGGATCCTAATTTGGTTGGTTTTCTCTTTTTTGAGCCTATTGATGGGTAGATCCGGTCCCAGGGGGCTTGAAGATGCCTTCATATGAGTGTTTGGACCCACAGGGTGCCCCTGGCGGCCCTGGAAAGGGACTCTGGAGCGACACCGACATAGAGGCGTTGTAGCCGCTGGCGACGGCGGCCCGTGGTGGCGGGCCGCGGAAGACAATTGGTACTGCTACGATGTGGTAGTCTAGTGTCAATCAATGGCGACCCCCGCACGGGGAGTCGGCCAATCCCACGTGCACGCTGCGTCGGCGGCGGCACCGGCCGGGTCTGCCGGTGCGGCCGGTTCGGCACTCGCCTTGTACCCGGGGGTTTTAGAACCCCATTTTCATACAATCCTAGGTTTGGATTCGCGTGCCTTCTACGAAAATGGGACCCTTGCGACGAGGCGAATGCTTCGGTGTGGGTTAAGAGGTTTTACGATTCGGGATCGTGTCTCGGGAGCATGAAACATCAAATAAAATAATATTATTTTATTATTATTCAACATAGGGCCATTGTATCTTCTACCAGGAGCGTCTAATTGACGTTCCCTTAGAGGCGTTGAGGCCCTGATGGTACGATAGACATTTCATGATGGTTTCCAGATGTTGGGACCGAGATTGGGGTGTTGGCCCTATGAGGCTGGGTTTGGGTGTTTGCAGAGAAACGCATCCTCCTCACCAGGAGTTCGATTTTGGCGGATGAATAGTCGATCCTGGGTGTTTTTTCGAGAGGATCGCAATGGTGTGATCCATTCGATGAGTTTTGGGATTGAGGCATGGTCCCCACTCGAGCTGGCTTTGGTGAACAGTTTATTTTTCACCTGATGACTATTATGAACGATCTAGTAGTCGATTCTGTGATTTTTTCGCGAGGGGATCACAGTGGTATGTCTGGCTTGAAGAGTTTCGGGATCGTAGTGTGGGCCCCACATGGGCTATCTATGGTTAGTAGTGCCTTTTTTATCGGTTGTACATTTTGGGAAGTAAACAACCTATCCTATATGTTTTTCCATGTGGATCGCGATGGTGGCCTCGGTATCGGCCATGTCGATGCGTGGTGTGGCATTATGGCAGGTCACTCGGGTTAGCAATGTTTGAACCAGCAGTGGTTGAGGGTACTCCCTTGGGTAGTTCCTATGAGGGTTTGCGCAACATCTCAACCTTAGTTTAGGTTTTTGATCCTCCCGATGGGATGTTTAATATGTTAGAGTTGTGGCATCCCTCTAGTGGGCATGGAGTGAGATCATCTAGCATCGATTCCCTAGATCAGGTTCTTGGTATCGTTGTAACCGCTTATCCACGGGTGTCAATCCCCTTTCTAGAAGGTTATTCCCATAGGGTTTGTGGCATCATCAGGAATATAATACCATACTCAGTGGGATATTCTTAGTAGGGTAGAGGTATCATCAGGTATACTATCCCCTACTCAGCATAGGTTTATAGTAGGGTTGCAGTATCATTAGTTATATGATCCTATACTCGGCGCGTGCTTTCGGTAGGGTTGGTGCATTGTCGTTTTGATCACCTACAACGCGAGTTATACCAGATAGGGTTCCGGTATCGTCGTGACCACCCTTACATGGGTGAAAATCCTATATCTGAGAGACATGTTTCTGTACGAATGCTGGATCGAGTTGTGGTATCCCCCAGCAGATCCTAGGAGTGATCCACTATCTGTGAGATCTACGAATTCCAGATCAAGTTTCGGTATCCCCCATTAGACCCTGAGTGTGATCCCCTATCTGTGAGATCTTCGTATACCAGTGTGGATTAAATTATCCCCTAGCATACCCCAGTTGTGATCCCCTATCCGAGGTGTTTTTTGATTACGTTATTTCAGCAAGGTTTCCTCAATGACGGTGTCTAACGAGAGTGATCTCTTGGGTGATTGTATGAGATGTTTTTGTGGGACCAGATGGAGTGTATCACTCAGACGGGTGTCATCTAGGATGGCAGTGATCATGTTGCGTGTTCTCATGGATGGGAACCATTTATGGTGATGAGGTCGGTACCTCATGTGGCTTGGTGCGTGAGTTGAGTATATATGTATGTTCAAGGTGCATGTATGGGAATACACCAGGATTGAGTTGACTAGTTGTGTTTAGATGAGGATGGTCACAAGATGGAGTGTCTCTCTCACATGGGTTCCATCTAGGTGGGATGAGAGGTCATTTTCCTTTCAGTTTCCCTCTTTTTTTGGGTTATTAGGGTGCCTACTGATTATTTTAATACTCACCCCTGCACGGGCATTTCCCACACATGTTTGTGTCTTGTGTAGACCACATACCTTTCGACAGAGTCCCATGAGTACCCGGAGCAGGTAGTGCTTAGTTAGCGGGTTTGACCGAGGAGTTTACCAGAGCTGGGCCGAGGAGCTTACCGACATGTGTTTTGGTAGTGTTTTTCCCTCCTTCTGAGTAGGTTGGACACATCTGTAGTTTTCTTTTCTTGGGCCCTATTTTTTCCTTTTTGTACTTCTATTGCACTCAGGTTTGGCATAATTGTATTCATGCATTTTCTTTTCAGTTTTATATATCTATGCATTGTTGCATGGAGGTGTATGTGGGTGTGTGTGTACAGGTACCTTATGCTAATGCCTCCCTTGTGTTTGATAGCCTACTCAGCTCTAGACAAAAGCCCCTGGCCTATGGGAGGTGGGCTTAGGGAGTCGCGACATTAGCCCCATTAGGTCAGGTCATGACAAGCATACCCATGGGTTGTAAATTGATGTCAACTAAGCACGATCATCATTGGAGATTCAAATTTCATCCATCCCAGTTGCTATTAAATCACCCATAGAATTTTCATCGATGTATACTCGAAAACCCACACATTATTATCCTCGATATAGTCTCAATCCATTGTCAGCATTTTTGCAGCTCGATCAATTCATTGATCAGAACTCATATCACTGATGACAATCCATTGTGCTAAGAAATGTGTGTGCCATTATGGTTTATTAACATATTTCAAACCCCCCTCCAAATAAAAACTAGTTTTCAATAAATGATAAGAGGAGTAGGAAAATGATGAAAAATGGACATGACATTGGTTTTGATTGAATTAATATTAATGATCTATTATATAAATAATCAAATTCGACCAATAATACTAGAAATATGGGTCTATACCCACTATATGATTGAACATTAAATTAATCTATTGGTCGATTTCTTTGTTTTCCTAGTAAGATAAAAAAATATGGATAAATCCAAAAACAGTAAATGTCACAAAATGATTTGGATTTATCACTAATGAGGAATGGGAATTTGTTATTGTCATTGGAAAGATCCTTGAATCTCCTTGAACATATATCGATGATCCTTGATTCGATTTCATTTTCATTAAAATTATAAGGCCCCAGCCTTAAACCTTACTTAATATTGAATTAAAATAATAATTCACGTTGAGGATATTTTCAGGTTTAGAGTTTTAGAGAATTAGAACATAACTATTACATCTCAAAAGGTCACAAAGTAGTCACTTCTACTAAGTTTCCATAATAAAAAAACTCTTAAAAGAAACGTGTTTAGTTCAATGTTTTATACAGCATGACATTCCCTTGATCCCATCCTTGACCTTATTCCACATTAAGTCCTGTGAAAACATTTCAAAAAAAAACTTGGGGTGACCATAAAAAAGCTCAGTAAGGGATAAACAAAGAATGAAAACTGTTAGTTTTTCAAAACAACAAGTAAACCATGAATACTTTATTAATGTAATACTTTTCACCTTCATGAAGTAGTAAAAACTCTTCACTGAAAAAAAAGTATCATTACTTACCTTTTTGTAACCAAAGTATTACCATAAACCCCATATAAAGAACACATAACATATATAAAGGTAACTTGGGACATAAACATACTTAAGTGGAATAACCATACGGTCGACTTCCACACATATCACTTAATGGAATAGCCATACGGCCAATTTCCATACATACTTAATGGAATAGCCATACGGCCGACTTCCATACCCAATGCATTGGAGGTTATAACGTAACCACCCGTCCTGGAATTCACGGCACCACCCGTCATATGGTTTATAACATAACCACCCGTTAAAATGTCCAAGTACCAATATAAAATCATAAAACATAAAACCAATATAAAGGAATGATAACATTTCCAGATTTCAATCACAATATATCATAAATATATTGACATAATAGAATCCTTTTTCAAAACCATTTTCAATACCAAAATACATAAAATAGTATATGGTATTTATTTTATTCTAAAAACATTACGGCTTGTTGAGGAAGCCAAAGACCAAATAATACTCGCGGTGGCGGAAAAGGCCATTTTCGCCGCGTACGTTAAAAGAAACATTCCATTTTGTCATTTTGTAAAACGCTTCGTGGAAAAAGATTCCTTTTGTATAAAAGTAAAAGTCAAAGGGTTTTATACACCGTATAAAAGAAAGTTGTGTATAAAATAAAATATGCTTCAATGAAAAGAGATTGAGATGAAGTCCCTTACCTCGTGTCCGACTTGACTCGATCGTTCTTTAACGTCCTGAATAATAAACTTGAGTTAATTTATACTTGATTAAAGACCTTTTTAATTTTCATTATTCCTTTTATATCACTTATTGCCATGTTATAAACATTATGTGACCATTTAAGTTAATAATGTTTGTCTTCTCAATATTTGGTTCTTAAGTCGAAAGTGGACTTCTTACAATTACATGTTGTTCGTGTGGTCAAAGGTTCTTTATATCCAGAATGAAATTCCTGATTTGGATATAATATGTATCATATATATCCAGAATATGATTGTATTTATAATATTACATAATCATTTATAGGTAAGAAATGAAATGCACCGTTCATGGAGACGGTAAGCCGTACGTACGCATGAACGCTACTTTCATTTCTTTGTCTTATTAATGGAATTAAAACTAAATGAGAGGTATGTATATTTTAATTCCAGAATTATATTCATCATTTAGATATATCATTAATTATATATATCCTTTATATAAATGTACTTTTAATAGTACATTACATTTGGGGATAAGAAATGAAATGCACCGTTCATGGAGACGGTAAGCCGTACGTACACATGAACGCTACTTTCATTTGTATCTCATACTTTAATGGAAAGAAATAATAATGATATAGAGGTATATTATAATTCCAGTATAACATCATATATAATAACTTTAAATCCATCCTTTACACGTCCCACATATGGCATTAACGAATCACATCACTTTGAGGGGGTGGTAGTCCGCACTTCCTTAAATGAAGATATCGTGTTTACCCATAATGGAAACCATAAAGGTAAGACCAAAATGAAAAAAACAGAAGCTTAAAGAAAAAATAAACATATTATATATCATATATAAAAATAGTGACATCATAATGGCCACCTTTGAAGGTGTTAAATGAGTATTGAACAATCATCGTTTCGGGAGGCAGAATTTCGTCATCCACGGAAACCGTATGTTCTTTAACCATTTGATGTAGTTGTGTGAGAGTGTAGCTCGAATAAATATTATAACAAAATCCTAGTATATTGAAGATACTGGTGTTGTTACAAAATAAGTAAATAAAAAGAGTTTATGGGGTTGGAGAAGAAAAATAAAACAAATGAACATGAGAGAATGAATTACCTTTAAAAGTGTAACTCCTTTTGATTTGAGCCTAAAGGCTTCCTTTGAAAGGATTCTGCCCAAAGTGAATCCTCTAGGATGAGGAGAGGGATGTGGAGAGAGTAAATGGGCAGGCGTTGGCCGAGCCAAAGGCTTGAGGAGTGTGTGAAATGAGGTAGAAGTGGGGGCCTTTTATAAGAGGAGAGGAGGGGCACTTTTGGAAAGTAAAGAAATATTACTTTATTTGAAAATGTGTTTCAGTTTTAAAAGGTCCCAAATTGATATAATTCGTGGATACGGTGATAAGGGTTCTTAATCCACTCATACAATTGGTTTTGGACATGTTTAGTTCATATATTTTACATTATCTTTCCATTTTATTTAAATCGTTAAATAATGATGTCATCGTTGCATCATCATGATGTCATAAATAATTTAATTTATTTAATGTCTAAAAATTAAAAAAAAATACTGTGATGTAGGAAATCTTTTTAGCTTTCCAATGACTATTTATAATCAAAACTCTGACTTTTATAACCCCATTTAAAAATTGTGTTAGTAAAACATATCATGTTTGTGTCATTTTTACGTTTACATTAAATAAAAAGTTATTTATGTCATTTCCCAACCAAAGTGTCCCCATGGGGTCCCCAAGTTGACCAATGGATTGTATTGGTCGTCCATCACACATCCAATGAGGTTAGGACATGTGTCAAGTTCATTTCATATTATTAAAACATTATTTTTACCTTAAACTACACTAATTACCACTAATCGCGATTAAGAACTTAATAAGTTACTATTCACCAAAAAATTATTATAATCTCATTGAACCACATTTTACATCTTAATGACAACCATGTATGTCGGATTTTTGAAATTCAAAACACAATGATGGCAAAATTTCATTTAAACGGAAAATCAGTCTTTATAAGTACCACTTAGTGGTTTCACTATTCATCAAAAATTGAAGTTTTTCAGAAAATTACCAAAAATTCACCCTAAGATATATTTGATATTACCAATTCAAAAATGAAGTCTATTTTAAAAAATTCAAAACATATAAGTCACATTAATTAATTTAATAATTAATTCCCGCTGTCAGAGCAAATAGCGTGTTTTTATGAAACAATAAGTATCAAAATATTGACACTAGTTTAAGTCCGATTTCAAAGTGAAATTAATTCCAACGACCACTATTGGATTTAATGGTAAAAATATTTTCTAATTTCACTTTAAAACCAATTAAAAAGTTAATCTAATCATATAAATAAATTAGATTAAAAAGAGGTTTTGAATTAAAATACAACATTTTACACTATTCATTAAAAAAATGAACTTTATCAGAAAGGTACCAAAAATTTACACAAAGTAAATTTTGATGTCCTGATTCTAAAGAAGAGTTATATTTGGTCCAATATGATTTATAAGATCGATCAAAACTATATTTAATGACGGTTCACCGTCAAAAGGTGATAAGTGAACCCTTAGTGAAAATTAGGGTATAAATGCCTAAAATTGAACTCTTTCCATATTTTAAGCCTTTATCTTTTATTGGGTAAATGTAAAAACATTTAAAAACATATATAATCATATTTTAGTTATTTATATCCATTCCTGCCAGTACAACGGCTACTCGTTAACTAACATTTAAAATAATATTATTTTATTACTTGTGTGCAACGTAAGTTTCCAAAGAAACTCATCGTTGCGTACCGAGTACAATATCGAAGGTAGAAACCCCTTTTAATTAAAATTAATATTTAATTCGTAAATATTAATAAATATGAAAATTATTTATTCTTTATTTACCTGGGATGTTACATAAATATTCGTCAACACTCACTCCAATGGAACTAGAGTAATCTATATATCCCTAATATTTCATCATATCCATATATTTATAGAAAAACAATTATGTAGCTGCATCACATAATACAAAAATAATTTATTTATTTTATTTTTATCAATTCTCCCACGATTAAACACAACCAGAACGTCTGAAGAACAACATGGTTAAGTCGCACCAAGGGTAAAATCCATGATCTGAACTCAATGATAACCTCTTATTTCAAATCCAATCCTCAATTTCTATTTTATTAGACATTTTCAGGAAAAATACACTCATGTTATATTTAAAAAATTTACTGTGTTTAAAAATTAAATTCCAGACTCTGTGTGACTTATAATTGCATGTTGTCACAATTGGTAGATCCTAAAATAATCTATATAGTATTTAAAATCATATCATGGGAAAATAATGGTGGTTATATTATCCAATATTGAGGAATTACAGATCAGAAATATAGATAAAAATTATATAAATAGAGATATGGATACTAAGCATGCATCTAGGTCTTATAATACACGATACTCTCCAAAATATTCATATGAATCCATAAAACACAAAATAATGATATATCTCACCAATGGGGGATCCCCATCAGCTGATCTATAATCAATATCAGGTACTCAGTAAAGGTAAATCCATCATTGATGTCCAAATATCCCCAGCTGATAACATGTGATTATTTATACATGTACCTCATAGACTTTGGCATGATGAAGACATAATTCACAAACTATAAATGTGGCAGTAATGCCAATATGTACACAAACTAACCAAATATACTATTTATCTTGAAAGGGAAAATTAATCATTGATATAGATTACTTCCCCTAATAATTTTCACCAATATACATCATGGTGAGACCATATTAACACATTATATCCCTCCATGAACTATAAAGGTGTATATAATAATTCATTATTGGACATAAAATGGATCTATATTGTTCTTACCCACTATTTGATGATCATCACCTTCTTTTTAGTTGAAATGTACAGTCCTTATCCACTCATATATGATTAGAACACAAATCGTCCACTCATTTTTTCCATAAGTTTGGTGGTGAAAGTTTATAATAAGATGAGAATGAGTCCCAAATACCTCCTACAATAAATTTAAAAAATGTTTTGGGGAATGAGGATCACAGTCAAAATTGATCATTAGGGGAACTATATGGAGTCGGAAAATCTCATCTATGTAGAGGCATCGTAATCTCTCTACTGAACTCTGCTCTCGTATAGCTTGGATGTTGACCTACCTGTGAGTCAGTATACGATCACCCATATGAAATCATTTCCCATATATGTATGTGGTATCACCATCAAAATTCCCATGGATATCAATCCCACTTCCACTCTGGAACCTCATGTGGTTGAGCTAAACCTATGGGAACCTAGTGTTTATCCTTCACTTGCTGACAAGGCATGAAGAGATATACTCTACAAATCATTATTCATTCCATTCCACCATTACTAATGTAAGAGGTCATGTTATATAATTTCGACACATGGATATACATCCAAAGGATCTGTATGAATATACATTATAAGATCCTCCTAAAATGTCACTGGTACCATTATACATCCTTTAAAAGGAACAACAATATCCTGACTAAGAGCATATGCTCTATATGTCAATGTAAATATGGTCTTATATTTGGTATCCCAATTTGTTCCTTTTTGAATCACATTAAATGTTTAGGGGAAACAACCATAGACTAGAGGAAAGAATATGTATCCTTAAATATATAAGGGAACTATATTGAGACCCAATTCTTTGAATCTTTTCATAGAAACTGTGAACAATATCTCCAACTGTGGGTATATGCTACCACATTACCCTTCCTAAGTGATTTTTCAGTCATAACATCATGAAACTAGATAAAAATTATCTATCACCTCTATCTCATATTAAAATAATTCTATGAAAACATATAATTTATACTCTTGTGTTTAGAATAGATGATAAACCACTCTTCTATTAGGTTGTGTCCACACATCTTCAATGAGAAAATTACAACTAATAACTCAAAATCATGGGTTTTTATTTATACACATGTTATCTAAACCTATTTAAACCATAGAAAATCAAATCCCCCCTCTAAATCATTATACAAACATGTATGTAATTTGATGCATCATAGAACACTACATACTTGACACACTTATATGAAAATATTTACATGTTATAACTCTCCAATCAGTCCCTTAACTCTTAGAAGGCATGATGGATCCTCAGATCCCACATGAATGGCTTACCCTTTTAGTTAAAATATTTCAAGGGTGATAATATGTCAGAGTACTATGGTATACATATATGATATTATCCTTACCACCCACGTAATCTCTATACATCTATCTTTCTCTTGGTGGTTCGTTGGGTAAAATTTCCTTGACCGTCACAAGGTCCATAGCTACAATGTCTTGTTTGATAACATATTCCAAAATGTGGACATAATAGTCTATAAATGGAAAATTAATAGTTTTTAGTAGATATTTTTCTCTTAGAGTACACCTATAACAATCCTCATATGTCCAATTTGATTCTCCTTGATCGACAAGTTCACATGGATATCACCAATGAAGATGACAATGAACTAGTTTAAGAAAGACTCGTTGATCTATTTCATGAATCCCATGAATAGTACTAGGGAATTCATCGTGCCAATGGGAATCATAATTTTAATCATATAGTCCATAATGAAATGATAGTTTTTCTTCAGTACATCAACATCCCATGCTCAAACTAGTGATAACCTAATCATAGATCAATATATAAGATCCACCGTGGCTCTATGAATAGACCGAATAGGCCATGGGTCATTATTAGTTGATTATTTGTTTAGATTAATCTATTTTATGTGATGATAATCCACACAAAACCTCAAGATCATGTCTCTATTCTTTGAAAACTACATCGTGGATGAACAAGGTGAAACAATGTCTCTAAAAAATCCATTCTTCTAAAATTGGACTAACTACACCCTCAACTCTGGAAACTCTATCAGATATATCTAATATGCATTCACATATATCGAGGCCATCCAAGGAAGTAGCTTAGTATATAAATCTATCACTCAACTGGGAGGTAAGATCATTATTTCCTCAGTAGGGATACCATCCTACTTTTCCACCACTCTATAAAATAGAAAATTCATAGCATCTTCTGCACCAAGGGTCTTTATGTCCCACTGATGATTATTCTACTTCACCATCATATGAAGGAGTCCATTAAACACTTTCTATGTTTCCTTTTCAAACATATAGTAATACATCATCCCATTACTATGGACACCCCAAATACACTGTCTAAAATAGTTTATATGGGCATGAATGGTGGGCAACCCATCCACACCTATGCTAAAATTTTATGTCCTCCTAGGTTGTAGAAAGAGATCCAAAACATAACTCTTTCCTCTATGATCCATGTAATAATGTGGGAAAAAAGTGTGTGATAAATGACATACATTCAATATGAGTATCCAAATGCAATGTTCAGGATAAAGGATCATGAAGAATATCCAAGTCTAGAACATTATAAGTAGAATTAAACATATCAATTCCAGTCAATTCAACCATTAATAAAAATATGTTAGAAAACACACATATCTTTCCTTATATAATATATTAAGCATCTAGTATACAAGCCATGGGTTTCTAAAGCTTCCCTCATCACTCTCCCCCATCTCTATGTTCCTATAATAGACCACCATTGGTGGTGGTGGAGACAAATCATAATGTATACCATATACAACATCTATCACACCTCCTATTCTATATCTTCCATTATGTGGGTTTTCCTGATCCCACTATTTCCTCTTCCTATGTGACACATCGATTTCCTCTCTATCACATACAAATCATGTCAGATGATCCTATGAATGATTTACCCCACCATCAAAAGAGTAACATCACCACTCTCTTAGAAGACTAGATCCATCATGTGTACCCTTAACCACAGACCCTAGTCATGGGATCACCTCCAAAAAAATATAACACGATCAGGTAATTATACCTATCATTGGATCCCTACCACTGAACATTCATCTCTGACAATCCCATTGTTGGGAACAACTGTCTATGTTATATCCTCTTGTAAATGTTTTACAACAAAATCAATCTCTAGAATTCTATCTTATGTAGGAATGCATAGAGGTATACTATTGTCTTTAAGGTATTTACATTTTCCATGGTTGAATGTTTGAGACTGAAATAAATAATCATTCATTATATCCCTCGTGTACTGAGAGAGTTTGATGAACATCAATGAATACTAAAACAACACCATACTACCCTAATGATGTCATAGAATCTTTTGTATGTCCAAAAAAATTGTCATTGTATGTGATAACTGTTATTTGAAAAGGAACTCAATTTCTAAGCATGATAGAGGCACCTCATAATTTTATTACATCCTTAAACCCCACCATCATTTAGTAGAGCTGTTGAGAAGGTTTTCTACTAAGAACACCATCTTTTTTGTGGGTTTCCTGACTAGATGGAAGACTCAAACCACGATATCAATCCAGTAAATACCCACCTATGGGTCGAGATCACCGCAAAACCAAAGGGGGCACTTTAACATAAACTCATGAAGTGAACTCATCCATCACACCTCATATTTTGTTATTGTCGATACAATATTCTATTAGACATGTGTAGGTATGAATATTACACCACACAGAGGTAACACAGTTAAATAGGTCATGTTTCAATGCCTCGTTTCTTAGGGGACCATCCTCATGATCTTTTGTTTGAATTCTATCTAGAAAACATCCTGGAGGCATCATAAAATATTCTTGATCTACCATAGTAAATGTGTATATCCGGAGAGATAACTCAAGAAGGACATCGAAACCATAAAATTTTCATATAGGATGCATGCCCCAATGTTTTCAATTAAACCATTTTCAACATGTACAATGTCAAAAAGAAGTTAATCAGAGTCACGATGTGTAAATACTTCAGCCAACGATCCAACATTGGTCTCCATATAAAGAATGATCAAATCAGAACACTTAACAATATTTCCCCAAAATAATATCATAAAATACAGTCCTATGTTAGAAATGAATCCTTTTCTACCACTCAATCATGAACCAACCCAATAGATCCCATTCCTCTAACTCCCTAAGCAATTCCTCTAATAGGCCAAGGGCTGACGTCTAGCATCGAGTAGACATATCTTACACATGGGTGGCCATAACCATAAGTACTTGTAATTACACACATATCCAAGAAAATAAAATAATCAAATTTAATCCACTAATACACATAAATTTAATTTTATAATAATCCCATCCAAAAGTGTATGGAAAAATGAATTGTAACAAAAAAGGGAAAAATACATTCCCACCAAATGAAAATGATGACATGTTGAAAAACAATTATAAAAGGTGAATGTGTAATAGTAACCACAAGATCACAACCTAGTCTACAAGGCTCCAAATGTTACATCGGGTCCCTCGAAATCTCTATCTAATTACTAGTCTTATGTATAAGATGTGACATGATTGGAAAATTTCATGCATGGTTGAGTGTAATAATACCCATTATGAAACCCTGAAATCACTAATCATATAACCTATACGATAATATTAGAGATATCATAATAGATATATGAAAACAAAATGGATAAAAATAACTTCCATATATTCTGATTGTAATCACATAGTCTCAAGGTAATTCCACAACACTAAATCTAGACTAGGATTCATGTTAAAAAGTTCCACATAACAGTGTTCACTAATTACATACTCCCGGAGTTTGATATTAATGATGGAGTGAATAAGAGGATTAATTCTAGTTGGGTCACTCTATAATATGTACACGATAAAAGTAAAAATTGATTGATACAAATATGAGGATAACACCAAAGGGAATGTAGAATACTAAAAACCCAATCTAGAATAACCCACTATATAAGGGATTAACGCCCGAATTGTGTTGATCATGATGATACCCAGAACCACACCTAGGGAAGTAATTTTGATAGATGATCTCAATTCAGTCCTCATAGAATGATTACCACAAATATATTCAAGATAGAAACTCTTCAGAGAGGATCACCAATTGATAAATAGGATGAGACTCTATAATAAACCCTCGTGGTATGGATTAGGAGAACATAGACTAAAAAAATTATCCTAACTAAAGAGGATGAGGGATCCAATCCATAATTAATAGAGTAAATGATGTATAGTCGTTTAACATAGTGTGATCCTTCAACGCTAATTCCTAATTATGTATGATGTCCCATGACCATATCTACATCCAGGTGCCTAGTGTGTCTGAACTTTTTTACACCAGATTGGGATCATGTTTAGATGGGCATATCCACACATGAGTACAATTTGTTTCTAAGCCCATGTACTACTATAAATTTATATCTACCCTCCAAGTTACATTTCCTTCGACAAGGTATTATTCAATCACTTTGTAACAATTGTCTTATTTAATGTGATATTTAGATTCTCTTCAGAACCATAGAGTTTCATAGGGGTTCCCACATAGTGTGTAATAGTATAATACATTCCCTGTACATTGGTATTTCCTATAACTCTAGGTTCTTACACATCCCAATCTAGTTCCATCCTCACCTATAGTTTATCCTCAAATCCCAATGATGGATTGATAATCTGGGACTACAGAGATCAATCGTCACTGACTATTCAAATTACATTGGTCTTGGTTTCTCATAAATAAATTTTTTGGGTTTTAATATTCTTATTGTCCAAATACCCTATCCATACCTCATTGATATTATCCCAATATGTTTTCAAAATCATGGAATCTCATTCATATCATCAATAGGAAAACTGAACTATGATAATAACCAATTTCACTATAAAATGGGTGTGCAACATCTTTTTTCCCACACTTATCAATCCCCCAGCCAAAATGAATTTTAATGAGGAATGAAAGATGTAAAATGATAGAAAAATAAGAACAAATGGGAAATGTACTTGTTCATTCATGGTATAGACTCAACCGATTAAAATTAGAATGATGAAAAAATCCCCTGTTAAAATAATCAATATCTCCAAAAAAATCCTTGCATTGTAGGCCTATACCCACAATAAGATTGAACCACTAGTCATTCCTTTGGTCAAATTTTTTGTGTTCTTAATTGGATTATAAGACATGGTAAATCCAAATAAATTAAAACATTATACCTCAATATTGAGAGATAGCTGATGAACAATGAGACTGCATCATTGATGATGGAAGGATCCTCATATCCCATTGGACACTGATCGATGATCCATGACTCAAAGTTATTTTCTAAAGAAACATCCTCCAACACTATCTCCACCTAATTTAGGGATATATGGATAACCCAAAAATCCCATAGCAGCCATATATTTATAAATTTAACCATCATTTTTCTATGACTCTTAATAAAACAAATAATTGAATTAATTTAAATAATTAATTATACCATAATGGAACATGTCTAGAATGTCTGAGGCACTCTTATGTAAAGTAACCCCAATGATAAAACCCATGAATTCATCACAAAAGAAGAATCAAATTTTCAATTCGATCAACTATTTCTATTGTATTATTTTTTTCTGGGAAATAATGATTGTGTGATATTTAATATATTTTAAAATAAATTATGTCTACACCGGGCCTCAGAATATCATACTGTCTCAGTGCCTAACACTAAAAATAATCAATATAATGTTCCAAATTAATACATGAATCATATTAGATTTGATACATGGGTAATTTCAAATATATGGATCATCAGGATCTTTTAATTTCTACTACACATAATATATAGAGGATTTCACATGGTGGATAAGTGATTCCATTATACCCCCTACAAACTGTTTTTTAGCGAGGGATGAGATGCTATTTTTTGAGGAAGAATGGAAGAGAGTGATTTACTCTTACCTTAAAATAACCATTAGTACATGGATAATAATATTCATACACCCCCACATATTTAGTCACTATCCAATGAAATTTATGAGCTACATGACCAAACATGCTAGTTTGAGTTTGGGAACTTAATGTCCCATATGGAAAAAGGTAAATTAATGGCATATGGATATTATATCCAATTATGAATACAAAAATATCTATTTATGGAAGGTATATTGGTAATTGTTTTTCAATTTATGTAAATTACATGTCAGAGAAACCCACATTAATGTGAGAGGTGAATTTTATGTTATGTATGCACTCTTTAAAACATGGGTATTCATAAACCATTATATACCAGAAATTGAGATAATCTTCCGTGTATAAGGACAAATTCAATGAGGTGAAATTACTCAGAAAACCTATGAATAGTATTAGTTATTTCAAGGTTTAATCACAATAGACATGGGTGCCAATGTCTCATGAAACATAGTTTTTGACACCTAGTTCATAAAAAAATCATCATTAATAGTAATAATTTGAGAACAACTAATTAATATAGATTAATAATCCATGGAGAAAAACATAGGGTACTGTTCATTAATTTTTTTAACCAATATGAGGCTCTTGTATATTTTTTTGATAATTTAATTAAATATCTCAAATGATAACCACTAATATGAAATCTAATTTTTTAAGGATAACACAGAGTGAGACTTTGATGGGCTCATAGATATGGAGATGACATGTCACAATTGTTCATATATAAATTTTTGTGTATAAAATATGTTAATTGACCCCCATACTATACTGTTCGTGAAAGGCTTAATTTAATGATCCTATAAAAATTATATATGTGGTTGATTCACATAGACTTCATCTCAGTAATATTATTCTATCTAAAAATGAATTTTATTGACGATGAGGTATGATCTATAATTGGAAACATGTTGACCAAGAATAATATTGTGGGGGGAAACCATTATTATGCATGAACCGACATCTATAATTCCAAAAGTAAGACCAATAAAAACCGAAGTGGGAAAATTAGGTAAAATTCTTAACACTGCAACTAATGATGTGGATACCCTGGTTTTGTCCACACCACTATGGCATTTTGAAAAGATACTTATATAATGTTTCCATAGGTATGTAGTGACCTTGATGTTGATTTATATATTTGTCATAACATCATTATATAATAAGACCCACAAACTTCCAAAACAATAAATTATGTTTCAATTGAATCATGATCTGCTGAAAAAGTTTTATATTGTGATAAATATGATCTTAAAATATCATTTGGCCCTTGAATATGAACGTTTTTATTCTATATAAATTAATATGAAATGAATGAAAGAAATGTTTTGAGATAATATTTATGATTTAAATATGTAAATTCCAATTGAAGAGATGGGAGTCTAGGAATAATGACTATATCAACTATTCGTAGTTTTGAGACCATGATCTTCTTCAACAACGATTTATATAAAATCTGTTGAAAATACATTTCTACCCATGAACACATAGTTATCTTAGAGATTGATCTCAACACCTAAAAAATCATGAATCATCTAGATGAATTGATGGATCATTGCACTGTACATATAAAGAGGAAATAATCCAATTATTTATGTCTGGGAGACATTATAATCTCTATAAAAATATAGATAACAGATCATGGGGCTAATGTAATAAAATTTAGGCCACACATTTCCAAATTAGAATTCTGTATTGAGGCTTCCAATAAATGTATTTAAGAAATGACCTCATAACGGAATGATGAATTCATATTAGTGATTAATGAATCTGAAAAATGAGAGTGTTTCAATTAATCATTTAGTATTTCCCAATTGGTGTAAGATGATATGTAGTTCTCAACATGACATATTTTTTCAATATCATTTTTTATAATTTTTTCATGGGAATTAATTATCTTATCTTATAAGGCCCCAACCTTAAACATTACTTAATCTTGAGTTACATCAAAAATACACATTGAGGATCTTTTGAGGTTTAGAGTTTTAGGGAAATAGATCATAAATCATGCATTACACTCCAAATTTAAACAAAGTGCTTATATAAAAGATAGTAACCATTTTTACTATCATTAGAAACATATTTAAAATAAAACATAGATTCTTTCTTGAAATTTCCTTAACACTATCATCACATCATGTACCTTTCCTTTGACCTGTGAAAAGACATTTCAAAAACATGGTATGAGCATAAAAATCTCAGTAAGGGATATAAAAATACCAAATGAAAACATTATTCCATGTATGAAATCATACATTACTCCTAAAACATAAGAATTTAATCACACCTCTTCAAATAATGAATAAATCATAGAAATCATAAGACATAATGGTATCTTGAGGAATTTATAACATTCTTACGTAGGGAGTAACCCTCATGGTTACATTTGGAATACCCATCACAGTATATTCCCTAAATCTCTTCAGAGAAACCATAACGTTTAACCCCTTCGCGTTACCCAATGCATTGGAGATCTATATCGGGCTCACCCGCCCATAGTTTATCACAAAACCACCCATCTTCATAAGAATTCCCAATATCCATAACATAATCGTATCAAATAAAACATGCATAAAGGAAACATGACATTTCCACTTTTCAATCACAAGATATCAATACAACACATTGATATAAAAACATTATGAAAACCATTTTCCATACCAAAATAAAAGAAAAGTAAAACATGGTATTTATTTTTCATTAAAAAAATTATGGCTTGTAGAGGAAGCCGAAGCTCAAATAATGGTCACGGTGGCAGAGAAGTCATTGTCGCCGCATACGTACGAAAAAAAACATTCCCTTTTGTCGTTTAGTAAATGATTTGTATAAAAAATATTCCTTTTGAATAAACTTAAATGTCAATGGGGTTTATACACAGTATAAAAGAATGTTGTGTATAAAACAAAATATGCCTCAATGAAAGGAGATTGAGACGAAGTCCCTTACCTCGGGTCCGACTTGACTCTATCGTTCTTTAACCTCCTGAATAATAAACTTGAGTTAATTTATACTTGATTAATAACCTTTTTCAGGTTCATTATTCCATTTTATATCACTTATTACCATGTTATGAACACTATGTAATTATATAAGTTAATAATGGTCATTTTGTTGATCATTGGTACCTGAGTCAATAATAAAATCTTTATAATTACAAGTTGTTCATGTATCCATCATATCAAGAGTTATATTCATGATATAGATGACATATATATCATATATATCCAGTATATACATGCATTTATAATATTACATAACATTTAGAGGTATGAAATGAAATGCATCGTTAATGGAGATGGTAAGCCGTACGTACGCATGAATGCTACGTTTATTTCTATTTCGTATTTTATAGAATAGAATCATAATTATATAAAGGAATATTATACTTCCAGTATAATATCATATATAATATCATTAACTCCATCCTTTATATGTCCCACATATGGCATTAACGAATCAAATCACTTTAAGGGGGAGGTAGTCCGTACTTCCAAAAAATGAAGATATCGCATTTACCCATAATGGAAACCATAAAGGTATTCCATAATTGAAAAATACAGAAGCTTAAGGAAACCATAAACATATTATATATTATATATAAATATAGTGTCATCTTAATGGCCACATTTTAAGGTGTTAGAATAATATTGACCAATCATCGTTTCATGAGGCAGAAATTCACCATCCACCGAAATAGTATTCTCTTTAACCATTAGATGTTGGTGTGTGTAAGTGTAGATCGAATATTTTTTATAAAAACATCCTAGTATATTGAATATACTGGTGTTGTTTCAAAATAAATTAATAAAATGATTTTAGGGGGTTGGAGAAGAAAAATAAAACAAAAGAACATTAGAGAAGACTTTACCTTTAAATCAAGTAACTCCTCTTGCTTTGAACCAAAAGTGTTTCTTAAAGAGCTTTCTGCATAAGAAAAGGCTTTTAGGATGAATAGAGGGATCTGGAGAGATAAAATTATCAGATCTTGGCCTAACCAAAGGCTTGAGAAGTGTGGGTAAGGAGGTAGAGGTGGGGGCCTTTTATAAGAGGAGAGGAGGGACACTTTTGGAATGTTATAAAATGTTACTTTATATTAAAATGAGTTTCGGATTTTAAAGGTCCCAAATTGATATATTTCTAGTATAAGGTGGTAAGAGTTCGAAATATAGTCATAAAATAGTTCTTTGACAAGTGTAAGTCTTATATTTTACATTATCATTTCATTTTATTTAGGTCGTTCATTAATGAGGTTATCGCTGCATCCTCATGATGTCATAAATAATTTAATTTATTTAACGTCTAAAAATTATAAACAAAATACTATGATGTAGGAAATATTTTTAGATTTCCAATTAATATGTATAGTCTATGAGATCATTTACACAGACAAAAATAAAAATGTTTTACTCGGGTGATACATTCTTTAGTGATATTCTCTTTTCTTTAAAAATAAAAAGTTAAAGTGTCACTTACACCCAAAAGTGATTCCATGGGGTCCCAAAGTTTGGAACAAGGCATCCCATGGTCATACATGACACAAATAGTAGTATCAAGACACATGTTGGGGTCATTTTGTATTATTATGATATTATTTTATTATCCTTAACTACTCGATTACTAATTAATCAAGATAATTAAAGATAATTACCGTTGTTACTATTCATAATGCCCAAAAACAAAAGAGTCTTAATTACATAATTCGGACCTTATGATTCCAAATATTTAATCCATTTTACCAAATTCCAAACATACAAATCGCAATAATGAATTTAAAAATAATTCTCGTTGTCAAAACAAATAGCAGGTTTTTTTGAAACAATATCTATGAAAAGATTCGAACTTTTTTATGCCCAATTACAAGGTGAAATTAATTATAATGAACAAAATTGGATTAAATGGTAAAAATATATTCTAATTAAACTTTAAAACCAATTAAATAGATAATATATCCATATAATTAAATTAGATGAAAAAGAAGTTTTGATGTAAAATGCAGTATTTTTCACTGTTCATTAAAAAATGAACATTGTCAGAAAAATAACAAAAATTTATCCAAAGTAAATTTCAATGTCCCAATCATAAAGATAAAGTTTATTTTGACAAATAGAGTTTATAAAATTGTCAAAAGATAGATTTAAAAATGGTTCCCCATCAAAAGGCGCTAAAACAATGTTTTAAAAATATCAGAGAATTCTATGCTTTGGATTGGATTTATTCTCATTTTAAGCCTCTAAAAAACTATATAATTCATAAATAGACATAGATAAGAATATATATTATTCATCAATTACTTGGGATGTTACATCCTTCCCCCTTTAGAAAATTGCATCCCCGCAATTTTTTTACGTATCGAATAAATGAGGGTATTTATCCCTCATTTCATTTTCAAATTCCCATATTGCCTCTTCAATAATGTGGTTTTTCCACAAAACCATTACATGATGAATCACCTTATTCCACTACACTGGTTCCTTTTGGTCAAGAATCTGAAGTGATTTTTCCTCAGAAGAATGGTTCTCTTCCATCTGAACTACCTCTGGACTCAAAACATGAGATGTATCTTGCATGTACTTCCTTGACATTGAAACATTAAAAAAATTGTGTAACTGAGATAAAATCGGAGGTAAAGCCACTCAGTACACAAATAATCCAAATCTCTCCAGAATTTCATATGGTCCAATAAACCTTGGACTCAAATTTCCTTTCTTACCAATTCACATCACACTTTTCCATGGTGATACTTTGAGACAAACATGATCACCTGCCTCAAAAGAGAGATCCTTCCTCATGTTGTCTGCATAACTCTTCTGCCTGCTCAGAGATGTTTTCATGTGTCTCTGTATCAGCTAAACTTTTCCTACCAACTCTTATACCAATTCGGGTCCCATCAACTTCCTTTCACATACTTCATCCCAGAAATTTGGATTTCGACACCGCTTCTCATATAATGCCTCAAATGGTTCCATCTGTATACTGGAATGAAAATAGTTATTATAAGAAAACCCAACCAAAGAAATATGTTATTCCCAAATTACCTGATAATCCATCAAACAAGCACGTAGCATATCCTCCAAATTTTGAATCGTTCATTCTGACTGCCCATCTGATTGAGGATGAAAAGCTGTACTAAAATTTAATTTAGTACCCAATGACTTATGAAGGCCTTTCCAAAAGTTAAAAGTGAACATGGGATCACGGTCAAATACAATGGAGATGGGAACTCCATGTAACCTTACTATATCTTTAAGATAAAAACGGGAATTCTGATATAGGGAAAATGTATCTCGTATAACAAGGAAATGAGTAGATTTAGTCAAGCGATCAACAATAACCCAGATTGCATTATTACCTCGAGGTGTCTTTGGCAATACCACAATTAAGTCCATGGATATATTCTCTCATTTCCATTATGGAACTGGTAAAGGTTGAAGCATCCCTTTCAGTAACTGTCACGCTGCTTTAACCTGTTGACAAGTCATACACTTCATAGTAAAATCAGCAATATCTCTTCTCATTCCATCCCACCAGTAATACTCCCGAAGATCTCTATACATCTTAGTACTGCCTGGATGAACTGAAAACAGAGAACTATGAGATTTACATAACCAATCTCTCTTCAACGGTGAATCAAAAGGCACGGAGAATCTCTTCACAAATATCAAAACACAATCTTTATCAATGTTGAATTCAGGAAACTTACCCTTCTGAACCAGCTCTACCATTTTTGTAACTCACTATCATGCTTCTGTGCTTGCTTAATTCTGTCTGATAGAGAAGATTTCACTGATACCTGAAACAAAACAGATGAAAATCCTACACCAACAACTTCTATGCCAATTTTAAGCATATCTTTAAGCAAAGGATCACGATCCAAACGTAACATGGTTAATAAAGCATTACTTTTTCGACTCAAAGAATCAGCCACTTTATTTCATTTTCCCAGATGGTAATGAATTGTACAGTCATAATCCTTGATTAATTCTCGCCATCTACTCTGTCTCATGTTCAATTCTTTCTGATTGAATATATACTTTAAACATTTGTGATCAGTATATATTTCAAACATTACACCATACAAATGATGCCTCCAAATTTTTAAAGCGAAAACAACATCAGATAATTACAAATCATGTGTAGGGTAATTTACCTCAAGAGTTTTCAACTGACGTGAAGCATAAGCAATTACCTGATTATTCTGCATTAGGACGGAACCAAGTCCTTTCAATGAAGAATCACTACAGATAACAAACTCACCATTCCTGGAAGGTAGTGCTAAAACTGGAGCATTCACCAATCATTTTTAAACTCTTGAAAACCATCATCACATTCTTTTGTCCAGATAATCTTAACACCCTTCCGAGTTAGCTTGGTCATTGGACTAGATAACTGGGAAAAATTTCTAACAAACCTTCGGTAATAGCCTACCAAACCAAGGAAGATATGAATCTTAGTTAAATTTGTGGGTCTTGGCCATTCTTCACCAACCTTTGTTTTTGCAGGATCAACAGTTATCCCATATTTAGAAACAATGTGGCCAAGGAAAGAAATTTGTTGCAACCAAAACTCACACTTGATAAATTTCCCATACAATTTCTTTTCTTTTAAGGTTTACAAAATAATCCTTAAATGACTTTCATGCTCCTCTTTACTTTTAGAAAACACCAAAATATCATCAATGAAAACAACCACAAACTTATCGAAGAACTCATTGAAAATTATTTTAATAAGGTCCATGAATACATCAGGTGCATTGGTTAGCCCAAAAGTCATAACTACAAATCTATAATGGCCATATATTGTACGAAACACCATCTTCGGAACATCTACTTCCTTTACCTTCAACTGATGGTACCCTAATCTCAGGAAAATCTTTGAAAAATACTGAGCTCCCTGGAGCTGATCAAACAAATCATCGATATGAGTCAAAGGATATTTGTTCTTAACAGTGATGTTATTCAGGGCTCTATAATCAATGCCAAGTCTCATTAGACCATCATTCCTTTTAAAAAATAAAATATGATAACCCCATGGTGATATGCTAGGTCGAATGGAACCTTTTCTAATAAATATTTCAATTTCTCCTTGAACTCTAAAAGTTCAATTTGATCCATTCGATAAGGGGGTTTTGAAATTGGCTTGGCATCGGGAACTAAGTCCAAAGTAAATTCAACTTCCCGATCTGGTATTATTCCAGGAAACTCATTAGGAAAACATCAGGATACTCATTTACCACTGGCACATCATTAATCTGAACAGTTCCTTTGTTTTCAACAATATGTGCAAGGTAACATTCATTTCCATATTTTACAAGTTTCTCAGCCTCATGATATGATATCAACAGTAAGGGTTCATTCCTGTACACAAAATGAAAGTCTTTCTGAAAAGAAACTTCTTTAGCTCTACAATCAATCTTAGCATGGAAAACAGAGAGCCAATTCATACCCAGGATAACATCAAACTCTACTAGAGGTAAAATAATAAAGTTTTCAAGTAGGTTCTTTCCAAAAATATGGATATGAAGATTCATATAAATTATTTTTGCCTCAACATTTCCCCCATGTGTTTTTACCACAAGTTCAATAGTCATTTCTTGAGATGGTATTCTCATTTTAATAGAAAAGTTTTCAGATATGAAAGAATGTATAGACCCTGAATCAAACAACACACTGGCATAATCTAAAAAAACAAACAAAGTACTTGATACCACTTCATTTTATGGCCCAACATCTGTAGAAGTAGTTGCAAAGGATTTCACCACCCCCTTTTGCTTGTAGTCTAACTGCTTCCCATCATTTGAGGTCTTTGATGAACACTCGTTTTCATAGTGAACCATCTCATTGAACTTGAAACATTTCACTAACTATAAATCAAATTTGGAATTACCATCACCTTGATCTTTTCCAATGCAATCATGATCCTTATGTCCCATATTACCACATCGGTAGAACTTTACCGAATTCAGAAGACATTACCAATCAGGCCTTTTACAACATTTATCACAAACTTGAAACTTAGTTTTCTTACCATCAGACCTTTTTTAAAAATTCATCCCTTTCACATGCCACCTCGGTCTCTTCTTATGTTGGTTGTTATAGAACACTTGATCATCGGAAAACTCCATTCCCACCATCTCAACACATCGAACAAGCTTTTCATAACTTTTGAACTCACGAGAAGCCAATTACCTTTGATATTATGGCTTTAATCCTGAGTAAAAATGATTGATTTTACTATTAAGTTCTCGAATAAAATTTCGAGCATACCTTCCCAATCGAGTGAACCTTTCTTCATAAGCAGCCACCGAGCCATACTCTTACCTCAATTCCAAGAATTGTTTTTCCATCCTAAGTTGAACGGCCTTAGGAAAATACTTCTCAAGAAATATACCTTTGAATTCATCCCAGTCGAGAGCATCAATCTCATCAGCGTCCCTGATATTTTTAACCATCGACCACCACTGATCTGCTTCAACCTCCAAATGGTAAATAGCAAGACTAACCTTTTTATTGTCTGAACACCCCATGACATCGAAAATCCTCTCCAATGCTTTAGTCCACCCTTCACTTATCACAGGGTCAGATAATCCTCTAAATGATTGGGGATGTTACCTCATGAAATATTCCACCATTGACATGTTCCTCTGCGGTTGATCTTTCTTATCTCGTGAATGGATACCACCACCATTGATCGCTTGAGTCAACTCTGCCATTGCTGCAAAAAACTGTTCAGTTCCAATTCCGACCATCTCAGGATGCTGATTCGAAAGGTAATTTCCTTCTATATGCCTGCCTAGCACTACTTCCCTATTTCCTCTACGGAAAACCATTCGAAACAAACATGTCTTAGATGAATCAACATGGTAATCTTCAAATGCTATATCATTTTCATTTGACCATAACAAAAAACATATTTTTGGATAATCATTTAAATAAATTCTAAATCCTAAAGTTATCTAAACCGACCTCTGATACCAACTATAAGGCCCTAGCCTTCAACATTACTTAATCTTGAGTTACTTCAAGAATACACATTGAGGATCATTTCTGGTTTAGAGTTTTAGAAAATTAGACCATTAATCATGCATTACTCTCCACATTAAAACAAAGTGGTTACATAAAAGTTAGTACTCATTTTTCCCATCATCGGAAACATATTTAAAATAAAACATAGATTCTTTCTTGACACTATCACCACATCATTTACCTTTCCCTTTACCTGTGAAAAACATTTAAAAAACAAGGGATGAGCATAAAAAGCCTAGAAAGGGATATAAAAGTACGAAATGAAAACATTAGTCCATGTATGAAATCATACTTTACTCGTAAAACATAATCATTTTAACATACCTCATCAAATCATGAATAAATCACATAAATCATAGAACATAAAGGTAACGTGAGGCATTCATAACATTCTTACATAGGGAGTAACCCTCACGGTTACATCTGGAATACCCATCATAGTATATTCCCTAGATCTCTTCAGAGAAACCTTAACGTTTAACCCCTTCACGTTACCCAATGCATTGGAGAGCTATATCGGGCTCACCCAACCTTAGTTTATCACAGAACCACTCACCAGAATAACAATTCCCAAGAACCATAACATAATCGTATCACATAAAACATGATTAATGGAAACATAACATTTCCACTTTTTAATCAAAAGATATCAATACAACAAATTTATATAAAAACATTATGAAAACCATTTTCCATACCAAAATAAATGAAAAGTAAAACATGGTATTTAGTTTTCATTAAAAAATTATGGCTTGTAGAAGAAGCCGAAGCTCAAATATGGTCATGGCAGCGGAGAAGTCGTTGTCGCCGCATATGTACGACAAAAAAACATTCCCTTTTTTCGTTTAGTAAATGCTTCATATAAAAAATATTCCTTTTGAATAAACGTAAAAGTCAAAGGGATTTATACACCGTATAAAATAAAGTTGTGTATAAAACAAAATATGCCTCAATGAAAGGAGATTGAGATGAAGTCCCTTACCTCAGGTCCGACTTGACTCGATCATTCTTTAACCTCCTGAATAATGAACTTGAGTTAATTTATATGTTCTTAAAGAACCTTTTTCAAGTTCATTAATCCTTTTTATATCCATTATTAACATGCTATGAACACTATGTAATTATTTTAGTTAATAATGGTCGTTTTGTTGATCATTGGTACTTGAGTCAAAAATAAACACTTTATGATTACAAATTGTTCATGTATCAATTATATCCAGAGTTATATTCATGATTTAGATATCATATATATCATATATATCCTGTATATACATGCATTTATAATATTACATAACATTTAGAGGTAAGGAATGAAATGCACCGTTCATGGAGATGGTAAGCCGTACATACGCATGAACGCTACTTTTATTTCTATTTCATATTTTTTGGAATGGAATCATAATGATATAAAGGTATATTATAATTACAGTATAATATCATATATAATATCAATAACTCCATCATTTATACATCCCACATATGGCATTCATTAATCAAATAACTTTGTGGGGGCGGTAGTCCGCACTTCCTAAAATAAAGATATCGCATTTACCCATAATGGAAACCATAAAGGTATTCCATAACAGAAGCATAATGAAAAAATAAACATATTATACATCATATATAAATATTGTGACATCTTAATGACCACCTTTTAAGGTGTTAGACGAATATTGAGCAATCATCGTTTCATGAGGCAGAAATTCGCCATTTACGGAAATAGTATGCTCTTTAACCATTAAATGTAGGTGTGTGTAAGTGTAGCTCGAATAATTCTTATAAAAACATACTGGTATATTGAAGATACTTGTTTTGTAACAAAATAAATGAATAAAAATAGTTTCGGGGGTTGGAGAAGCAAAATAAAACAAAAGAACATTAGAGAAGACTTTACCTTTAAATCGGGTAACTCATCTTGGTTAGAACCAAAAGGATTTTTTAAAGAGATTTATGCTTAAGGTAACTCTTATAGGATGAATAGAGGGAAGTGGAGAGATAAAATGAGCATATCTTGGCCTAGCCAAAGGCTTGACAATTGTGGTTAAGGTGGTAGAGGTGGGGGCCTTTTATTAGAGGAGAGGAGGGGCACTCTTGGAAAGTTATAAAATGTTACTTTGTATTAAAATGAGTTTCGGATTTTAAAGGTCCCACATTGATATATTTCAAGGATAAGGTGATAATGGTTATAAATATACTCATCCAATAGGTTTTTGACAAGTGTACGTCTTATATTTTACATTATCTTTTCATTTTATTTAAATCGTTCATTAATGAGGTAATCGCTGCATAATCATGATGTCATAAATAATTATTTTATTTAATGTCTAAAAATTATTAAAAATACTATAATGTAGGAAATATTTTTATATTTCCAATTAATATTTATAGTCTAAGAGATCATTTACATAGACAAAAATAAAAATGTTTTACTTTGGTGATACATTCTTTTGTGATATTCTCCTTTCTTTAAAAATAAAAAAATAAAGTGTCACTTTCACCCAAAAGTGATTCCATGGGGTCCCAAAGTTTGGCACAAGGCATCCCATGGTCGGCCATGACACAAAAAATAGAACTAGGACACATTTTGGGGTCATTTTTATTATTATGATATTATTTTATTATCCTTAACTACCCGATTATTAATTAATCAAGATAATTAATGATAATTACCGTCGTTACTATTCATAATGTCCAAAAAAAGAGTCTTAATTACATAATTTGGACCTTCTGATTCCAAATATGGAATCCATTTTACCAAATTCCAATCATAGAAATTTCAATAATGAATTTAAAAATAATTCCCGTCGTCAAAACAAATAGTGGGTTTTTTTGAAACAATATCTATGAAATGATTTGCACTCGTTTATGCCCCATTACAAAGTGAAATTAATTCTAATGAACACCATTGCATTTAATGGTAAAAATATATTCTAATTACACTTTAAAACCAATTAAAAATATAATATAACCATATAATTAAATTAGATGAAAAATCGGTTTTGATGTAAAATGCAGTACTTTTCACTATTCATTAAAAAATGATCATTGTCAGAAAAATACCAAAAATTTATCAAAAGTAAATTTCATTGTACCAATAATAAAGAATAAGTTTATTTTAAAAAATAGAGCTTATAAAATTGTCAAAATATATATTTAAAAATGGTTCTCCATCAAAAGGTGGTAAAACAATGTTTTAAAAATATTAGAGAATTATATGCTTACTATTGGATTTATTCTCATTTTAAGCCTCTAAAACACAATATAATTCATAAATAGACATAGAAAAGAATATCAATTATTCATTACTTACTTGTGATGTTACATATCTATAGTCTTATCTCCTCAAAAAATATTGGGATACCCCAATCAAAATTTTCTCCTCATTTTTTTATCTTTTAAATGGAAGGAATTTTTTCCCTTTGATAATTTTAAATAATCGATATTATACCTATAATAAATAATTTATATTATATAAAAAATATAATGCCGAATAAAAATAATCACAAAATTCATTTCAAAAATTATGGGGAAATGTATTTGGAGGATCATAAACATTAATTTCATAAGACAATAATTAAATATGTATATTCCAGCATCAATTAGACTTATTCCCTCAAAGCGATATAGAAATGTCAAATATAGTATCATTTATACCATCACTATAGGTCAATGTGAATTTATGATAAAAAGGACCAAGTGTTTTAGTCTTCTCCTGATTTTCTTCACCACGACGAATATAATTTTTTTTTGATATAGTGGTTTATGAAGGAGCTCAGAACAACTTGAGGGGGCAGGGTAAATCAACGTGAATTTTTTTTTATTAAAACTGATGGATCTTGTTACCATGTTGGATGAACCTTTTAAACCTCCTAGGAAAATTCATTAAACGAGGGGGGCCCATAATTTTAATTTGTTCACCATAATGGGCTATATCCCAGGAGCTTATGCCGATAGTGTTTTGGTCGTAAAAAAAACCACCAATCATCACTAGCTATGTATTATAAGGATAGGTCAAAGTCACTATGTCTCATTCTATATACATTTAAAATGGTTTAGGGATATCTCACAATTATCCATGTAATGTTTCCATTGAATCCCCCAGCTCATATCCTTTATATAATTATCACTTAGTTTATCAACTTGAAGCTCCCTTAAATAGATTGGAATATATGTCTATGTCTTCATTCCGTATAAGAAACTACTTTCATCTATGACCTGAGTAGATGAACACTCATAGACACATCCAATTAAACCTAATATTCAATGTTATCATTTGCGAACCCCCTTCAATAATATCATACCTTCACAGAGGACAAACCTTCATATAGCACACACCTTCTCATAGTAGACCACTTCGTAGAGCTCACTGCATTACAGAGTTCAACCCTGCACAAAGCCTAGGTCTTTGTAGAAGAAACACAATCCCAATGCCTATGTGCATCTGCAGAGCCCACTATCCTCATGAAGCACACTGCCTTTTTTGAACTTCCTATATTTTCAAATCAGTCAATACAATGAAGATTTAACTTTATTCAAGAAGAAATTAGTCTTTAACAAATCACTAGATTTCATAGACAACCGGCTCCGTGGAGCACCCATTTCGTTGAATTAATCCTTGCGAATCCTTGTTTTTTCTCTAATGTTCATGTTGAATTGAGAGGGGAGGCCCCCTATTTTTCGGGGAGGTTGAACGTGTAGCTCCGCTTCGCTTGGCACGATTTCTAGATCAGTAAAATAAGTCATCAAAGTGCATCTTCGTTCATAAAGATCCATGAATATTACATTATCAAAATTCATTTTGTAACTACAATGCTCTCTGTCAAATATCTTCATACTGCCTCAATGCTCCACTCACAATTCCTTTCGTCATACCTTATTGATGCCTCAATTCTCAAATTATAGTAATTGTAGAGAACACCGTATCAATCCTCATGTCTTTATGAGTCATACTTTATGATTCCCATATCTAAGAAACTCATGCTTTTATGATATTTTCATGAGAACTTATATACTGATTATAGATTGGACTGTATGATCTATTTCCTGGAAATCTCATTGATCTTATATTAGAGTAATGACAACAATCACAACCCACAATCCATTTCCAACAATGAAAAAAATTGGTTCCATTAATCTCCCCCTCTGGGTTTTTTTTGACAATATTCAGATAAATTCATTAGGGTAACACCCACTCTCAAAACCTGAGATGCAATAATAAACTCATACAACACTCTAGGTATATGTGAGTAATGATTGTGGTAGAAAACAGTGCCACGAGCTGGGTATCCACATGACCTCATGCACACCTCCCCATATTCCAGTGAAATCTGAATAGTAGTGAGGGTCTTTTAGAAAACATGGGGAGAATATAACATCTTTACCAGATTAAGCCAGAGTAGAAAATAGTTTTAATAGTGGTAACAAAAGGGTATAATCAATATCATGCATAAATAATCAATTCCCAAACTGGGAACCACAATATACAACCGTAAATATGTCATGAAATGCTAAATTTATATGTGAACAAAACCAAAAAGAAAGGAAAACAACGTGAACCCCAAAATGGCCCAAACACCATATCTAGACCCTCACCTACACATTTCCCATGTCCATCTCAACTCCGTAACATATGGACCTTGCCATTATCTGGGCCTACAAGCATGAAATATACTCGGGTACCCAATGGAGGCCTGAGCAGGGAGTGGGTATAACTTAGTAGAACAGCACCAACTATTTCAAAAAAATATCAAGGAATGTAGATAGTGCTTGAAAATGACAATAATTTTAAAATAAAGTTAAACAGTTCAACATTCAACTATACCATATGCTCATTTTATTTATACTACCATTGAATCTAGGTTCACTACCTAGAAATTTCATGGTTTAATCTACACTTTTTCATTTGGTCAATGGATTAGGCTTATTTAGTGTTCTCATGCATATGGGAACAAAATCATGTCCAATATCACTAGGCATCACATTATAACAACCCATATTCTTCACCCCAATGGCTTGGTTTGTGTGTAATGAAGTCGTTAGTGGAATAGAACATAATCCACCTCCCTATCCTATGTATTTCTGAGTGACAATAGTACCTCGGTCCAACTAATCCTTTGGGTGTAGAACCTCATGTCGATACCCCACTCTTTCAAGCCATACTAACAATATTATTTATCATTAACCAAAATTTATGATATCCCAATAAGAATTTCCAGTATTATTTACAATATCACAATAATATCACTAAAATTGAAATTAACATTATACATAAATCCATTAACACATTCATCATTCATAATAATTAACCTTTTTGTCCCATTTCCCCTTTCCCATGTTGACTCACTAATCATATTCATGTGAAAACATAATTAATTATCATATTTCTGCAATTCCCTTTTAATCCATTTAAATGCCAACCCAATAATCCCTTAGCCTTTAACCAAATTATTCCCAACAATCCACAAACCATTGATACTATTACATAACCTAATTAACACATTCGTTAAAGCTATATATAAACAGGAATACATTTCACACCCTATGTTCCCGTTAGCCAATAAAGAGGTTCGACACAACCCATGGGTGGCCCTAAAATAGGTCACATAATCCTTTATGCATCCCATGGGGATCTTGAGTGTTTACTTATGTTTTTTAGACTCCAAACACATTAAATCATGTCAAGGGCACCAATAACCCATCAATAGAGTGTATGGATAAAAACCCTACATGCCTAAATCTACACAAAAACCAAATGATATAACTTGTCGACCACGTACCTTGAATCCATTGGCGAATGCCCACTCAATTAATGATTTAGATCCCAATTCAACAAACCCTTGAATCCTCAACCTAAATCTCACTTAATTTTTTTTCAATGCTATGTAAGAAGATATAAGAATAATGGGAACCCTAAACCAAAAATAGAAGAAAGGGGGATATTTTCATTACCATGATCATCAATCTGCAACCAACGACACACCAAAAAACCCTATGATGAGGGAGATAGATCCATGGATGTTCTGGGGTGATTTGGTTCTTTCCTTGGGTTACAAGAGGGAGGGGGGAATCCTGATTTGGGAATAAAAATCCCATAATTGGATTTTTTTAATTTTTTAAAAGTTTCGAGGCCATTAGGTTTACCCCCATGGTTTTCTGAACTGTGCGTAAATCGTGCGGATTGATACTACCAGAATGATATCCCGTTGAATGGTTTTCTGAATTGTGTGCAAACCATGTGGATTACCTAGAAAAAACCTTTTCCCCATTTATCATGTCCCAAACCCCCGGAACACCCACTATGATGTCTCAAGTACTTGGGAAAGCACTTAATTGACCAAAATGATGGGATTAAACTAAAACACAAGTAAACATACCTTTCGAAGATCCAGGAACATACAACCTCAAAACCTTATAATGGGTTGTCACCGAGTTTCTCTTCTTGAGCATCATTGAGTTTCCAAATTAAAGCAGTCAGGCCACTTGTCCCTCATATAAGACTACCTCGACCATGTTTCCTCCTGAATGTTTATGTGGTTCTATAGAGCATGAACCGAGGGAATATCCTTCCCCATAAAGCTATCTCACTATGAACCACAATATGAACTGGGTTATCTTCAAAGGATATATCGGCCTCATATTCGAAATCCTCAATATTTATCACATGTGATGGATTTGGGTGATACTGTCAGAGTTGTGAAACAGAGAAAACATCATGCATCTAAGTATACTACTATGGTAGAGCCAATTGGTAAGACATAGATCTGATCCAATCCATAATCTCAAATGGCCCCACATACCAAGGTTCCATGTTTCCATAATTCTGAATTCAACGGTGACCCAACCTTGGAGACACCTGAAGAAACACACTATCACCCACCATGAACTCAAGAGGACCCGAACACCAATCTGGATATGACTTATACCTAATCAGAGATGTTTCCATACTATTTTGAATCATAAAAATTGTATCCAACGTCTCCTGAAAAAAAAGGTCCTAACAGCACATACTCCCCATCCTTTAACCAAGACATTGGATATCTACATGGTCTCCCCTAGAGTTCCTTGAATGGTGCCTTCTGAACTGTATCCTGAATATTATTTTTGTAAGAAAAATCAATAAGAGAGTAGTGTTTCTCCCACAAACAATTTAAATATAGAACACGTGCTATAAACACGTCTTCTTATACATGAATTTTACTCCCCAACATCCCATTAGTCTATGGGTGGTAATTTGTACTCCAAAACACATTGGTACTATGTCCGTTTTATTGTTCCTTCCTGAATCGAGAGGTGAATCATGGATCATAGTCCGAAACTATGGTTCTCAGCACACTATGAAACTATACTATTTCTCGAACATACAATTCCCCCAATATGATGACTATATACATCTCATGAATTAGGACTAAATGATGTACTTTTGTTAGTCGATCTACCACAACCCAAATTACATCATTTTTCTGAGGCATTCTCGATATACCCATCACGATGTCCATTATGACGTCATAACACTTCCACTCTATATTAGTCATTTATTACAAAAAACCCACCTGGACACTGATGTTCAACCTTCACCTACTAATATGTATGGAATCAAGACACAAAATCTGAATCTTCTTTCTTCATTCCCAGCCACTAAAACTTCCTACAATGATGATGATACATCTTAGTCATGCGAGGATGCACTGCCCACTTGATGCGTTAAACCCAAGAAATATCTCCTACTGTACATCTGTCGGCATCAGAACATGTCCATGAAGATAAGAAACTCCATCATCCCTAAAAGTCCAACCAAATGGAGACTCCCCACCTTTAGTACATTCCTTCACAGCTAAACACATTGGTTAACCTATTGACACTCTTTAACTCAGCTCAAAAGCATGGACTCAACATTTATATGTGCAAGGGTCGTTTTCCCATGCACATCTTATACCTCAAAATCCATCAACGAAAATAAGGCAATCATCACCCACTCTAAATTTGATTCCTGAACTACCTGATTCTATGTTTCTTGGCTCAGAGCATTTACAACACTATTCCCATTCCATGGCATGTAAAAAATCTCAAAATCAAAAGACTATAAGTACTCAACCCACCATCATTATCTAAGATACCAATCCCACTAAGTGAATATGTATTGAAGACTTTTATGGTTAGTAAAAACTATAATGGTTTCTCCCATTAAATAATGCCTCCAACACTTTAAATATTGATCCATAATATCTATTTCTAGACCATGAGTAGGATAATTCATTTCATGCTGCCTTAAGTTTCTCGACCCATAAAACACATACTTGTCATCCTGTATCAACAATTCCCCATGTCTAACAATAGAGTCATCATGGAACATGGTGTACTTGTTACATTGTTCATGTAAGATCAAAATCGATGGGGTAGTCAACCGATTTTTCCACTCCTAAAAGTCATTATCAAATGCCTATGACTAATAAAACATAATCCCCTTCTTGGTTAGGCCTGTGAGAAGCCCTATCAAATAAGAGAAATCTCTAATAAACTATTTGTAATAACCATCCAAACCCCAAATAAATGAGAATATTAGATACATTCTGGGGTTTCTCTCTAGACACCACAACGTGAACCATTCCTAGATCCACTAACACACCTGAATTAGATATGATGTGTCCCATAAAGTGAAACTTATCAATCAAAAAATATCCTTTTGATTTTACGGTGTAAATAATATTATATCTTAGTGTACTCCTAATGATATCAAGATGTTTGGAATGATTTTTAGGAGGTCTAGAGTTCACCCAGTTGTCATCAACAGTGAAAAATGCATAGTGATCTAAATATGGGTGGAATATCCAATTCACCAGGTCCATGAACACTGCTGGTGAATTGGTCAATCAATACAGAATCACCTGAAATTAATACAATTTATACCTACCTCAGAAAGCTGTATGGGGTTGTCAGATGGACTCACCCTCAACTGATGGTGTTATGATCTCAAACCGATCATAGAAAGAACTGAGGAAAATCTAATCGGATCAAACATGTCATTGAATATAGGAATTTGGTATCAGTACTTAACAGTCATTGGGTTCATCTTATTTAAATCGACACATACCCTGAGTGACCTGTCAACCTATTTAGAAAAAAACTCTAGAGATCCTCATGGTGATGTACTAGGATGTAAAAACACCATACACACCAATTACTCTAACTGATCCTTCATTTTTTAGAGCTATACTGGCACCATTCAATAGGGCGGAAGGGAGATAGGCTCTGCACCCAAAAAAAATTTGATTGTAAACCCAACATCTCTCTCAGGTGGTAATGCCATGAATTCCTTAGAAAACACATCCTAAAATTTGTCCACAACACTAGGGATGAATTGATATCCTTTCTCCCCATCATCTAACATATGGCAGGACACTTGGGCTGTGTGTTCCCCCAACTACTAGCGAAGCGGCCCAGCTTGGACAGATCGAGTATCCCACTAACCAAGAAGAATATAAGTGATCCCATCAAGAGATGTGAACATTACCCGACAACAGTTAAATTCTATATGGAATTTATATATCGAAATCCAATCCATTCCAAATATTATGTCAAACCCTATCATCTATAGGAAAAACAAATCCCACAAAAATGAGAGCCTCCAATCTCAAGAACAAACCCCTTCACTACATGATGTCCCCAACTTGTACCCCTAGCGGTTTATCATGCGACATAACCCCACATTTAGTATCTATAGTTAATCAAAACACAACTACCAAATGAGCATAAATAAATGAATAAGTAGAACATGTATCAAATAATGCACTAGAAAGTGTGGAAGCTACAAGAATCGTAACTCAAATAGTAGATGGTCCTGCATCACCACCTTCAGGTATATCCTAAACTACATGGAGATGACCTTCCCCATTTTCTTGGGTTACATCTAAAGTACCCTGTAATGCACAGTTCTATTGGTAAGTATTATCTCTTCCCAGAGTTCCACATCCATTGCCTCTACCAGTAGGAATCTTGGTGCTCCATCTTTCTTCCTGATATGGGGTAACCAATCCCCTAATTACACTCGGTATATGCATCTAACCTCCATCATTCCTTGACCATTGTGGTTTTTTGCAGAACCTATGCATGGGGCCTAACATTTCATATGCTAGAAACTCAACTGGTGGGCGAGGACAGTGCCCACGATTGGGCCTCGGCTGGACACACTGATAACAGAAATCCCGGTCTCCAACCTAAGAAGTTAACAATATCTTATAAATTCTTTGTGTGCTTCAATCTTCATGGATAATTCCAACATAGTTCTTCCTAGAATAGGAATATGAACCACATGATTTCCCAGATATAACCACAAGTTCACTACATAAAAATCTCATTAGGTTCCCCTTTGAGATAAGGGCTTGGTCCACCACTTCAGAAAACCATTTTAAATGAAAGATATTCACCTGAGATCTAATCTCGTGTCTCAGACCATCCTGTATGCGTTTCGTTACATCTACCTCGTCTTTTATCTACATTAGAATTAATCACCTCAAATCGGTGAAACGACTATCATTGTACATCAATGACATTGTCCCCTGAGTCAAAATTAGAAAATATGTAGCCTTCTCATGCCACAAGTAGTATGGGTAGAATTTCTTGTAGCACCCTGGGACACCTTGAGAGGTGAGCGGTGAATCAGGGTGTCAACTTTTTCTTTTAAATTAGAGGATCTTGTTCCCATGTTGGTAGGAACTAGTTGAACTTGTATGACGGATATGATTAGAAATCAAACATTCACATGAAAAAGGGGTGACACAACAAATTTTACATGGTTCACCACTAAGGGCTACGTCTAAGGAGCATACGCCGATAAATTTCCGGTTGTATATAATTCCAATAATCTTCTCTAGATGTGGATTATAATGGTTCGGGAACAATCACACTGTCCCAGGCTCACTGTATTTACAATTGTTCAGGGATAGCTCAATGCATCCCTTGGGTCAGTCCCGCTGACTCCCCCTGGCTCACTACCCTTGGTGAAGTCACACTCAGTTTATATACGTGATGGTCTCTTCCATAGATTTGCATTTAATTCTTTGTCTCCATTTAGCACGAGAATCTTCTTTCATCAAAGATAGGAATTGATGCACTAGAACGCACAGAACCACTGAACCGGATAACCAGAACGTGCAGACAAACTTCACTGACAATTTCTCTCAACACCAAACCATTGCGCGCAAAACCTTCTAATCGTGCGCAAACATTATTTTTCACGTGGAAAAATATTTCGCGAAAAACCCCCCTTTTTCACGCAACTGAACCTTTTATGCATCAAACTAATTTTTACGTGAAACTCTTCATTTTTCGCGCATCCCGAAATTTTCCGCGCAACTCAGGATATTTCGCGCAAGCCCCTTTACGCGATCCTTTTTCGCGCATCAGACCTCGGATCTTCTCTAAGTCTTCAACCGTATGGAATGATGGGGGGTCACCTCATATTTATAGGCGTTTGAGACCCCCGCACACAAAATTCCCTTCAGCACGAAAACCTCTCATCTGGAACGCAATATTTCGTGTAGGTATCATTTTCCGCGCACCTCCCCAGATTTTTCACGCAGCCCATGCCTTTTCCATTTTTCGACGTTTTGATTCCGAAACACTATTTGTGCAAAAAACAGCTCTCCTCTATTTCGCGCACCACACTATTTTCCGCGCCCAGCTCAAGAATTTTGCGCAAAGACCTTATTTTCCGCACACCACTTCCTCTTTGTGCGCACCTCCTTTTGCAGACAATCCATGTCTTCATTTTCTGATTTTGAGGCCAAAAAATTTGGAAAACACTGGGAAACAACACCACCTTCAATACTGTTGTCTGCTTGAACTGTATGACCACTTTGCTGGCACACATTCAGAACTTCCCCTGAGGATTGACAACAAACACAAACCAAACACCAATTCCTGCATAGAATAGCCATGGTTCCAACACTCCCCCCCTTTGGGTTTGTTGGCAATCACCAAATAAATTCAATAAGATCACCAACCCCATGCAATCCAAAAATGCAAGGATCAACTCATCCAAAACTCTAAGTCTACGTGACCATTGATCGGTGTAGAAAACAAGAGAGGAAGCTTGAATTGGGTTCCCGTGTTTTGGAATTCTCAATGACGCAGAAATTTTCATACAGTGTCATAGAAGAATTATATATCCAATGAATTCCTTCTCATCCATCTCATCCTATCACTGAAACTGAATTCGTTTCATGAATGAACATGCCTGAATTTATTCCTTTCTCCCACATTGACAATAAACCCAAAGGCTGGTGATTTGTTCAATGTTCAGCTCAAACCATAATCCCCCTGGATAGTATCTCCCCCAAAAACCTGCATCACATCCATAAACAGATAGAAACAGTTACCATAACTGGGGAGATGGGAATTTCGGAACCTCCTTACGCAGTCGAAGGTGGTTGAACACCGAGGTTCAACTGATGATTTTCAAACACAGCTGCTGAAAGTGGCTTCGTCCGGATATCAGCTACTTTCTCATCAGTTCCCACGTGATCCATTATAATCACCCCTTTCTCAACATTTTCTTTGATAAAGTGATACCTGATTTCAATATTTTTTGTACGAGAATGCTGAACATGATTTTTTTGTAAGATCAATTGAACTCTTATTATCACAGTAAATCAACATTGGTTGCTTTACCTCATCACAAATATCTATAAATTGTTGTTTCATCCATAATAGTTGAGTGCATGACTTTGTGGCAGATATATACTCAGCTTTAGCAGTACTAAGAGAAGTACTTTTTTGTTTCTTGCTCAACCAGCCAACACAGTTATTCCCAATAAAGAATGCTCCACCACAGGTGGACTTTCTTTCCACAACATCACCAGCCCAGTCAGCATAAAAAAATACTAATAATTCATTGTCCCTTCCTGAAGCAAAGTATAATCCACAATTGTGAGTACCTTGAATATCCCTCATGATTTATTTTACTGTTGCCATATATTCCTCCTTTTGATTACTCTGAAAGCGTGCTGCAAGACATGTGTCAAAAACAATATCTGGACGTGTCGTTGTCATGTACAGTAGGCTCCCAATGAACTTCATGTACATGGTGGGATCTACAGATGTCCCATCCTCATGCTTTCCATGTTTGGTTCCAATTGCAATCAGAGTTTACATTGGTTTCGAGTCTTGCATATTAAACTTCTTCAGCAGCTCTCTTGCATACATTTCCTGAGAGATAAAAGTGTAGTCTTTCCTTTGAGTCACCAGTAGTCCCATGAAATATGTGAGCTCCCCAATCATTGACATTTAAAATTCTGATTTCATATGATTGGAAAATTCATCCACCGATTGCTGCCTTCTGCCACCAAATATAATCTCATCGACATAAGCTAGAACCATGAACTGATCTTTCGGAGAATTCATTACATATAGATTGTGATCTACTCCTCCTCTTTTGAATTCCAGTTTCTTAAGGTAAGAATCCAGTCTGGATTACCACGCCCGTGGTGCCTGTTTCAATCCATAAAGATCTTTCCTTAGATAGCAAACCTTTGATTAATCAGCACCAAGAATAAAACCCACTGGTTGTTCAATGTAGACTTCTTCTTCGAGTACACAATTTAAGAATGCTGTATTGACATCCATTTGATATACTTTATATCCTCTTTGGAGAGCCATGGAAAGGAATAGCCTGATTGACTCCAGTCTATCCACTAGAGAAAAGGTTTCTTCAACATCAACACCATCAATCTGAGAATACCCTTTACATACCAGTCGATCCGTATTTCTGATAACACTTCGATGCTCATCAAACTTGTTCTGGAATATCCATTTTGTTCCAATCACATTATGAGCTTTGGGTCTCTAGACAAGATCCCATGTCTGGTTCTTGTCAATCTGATCTAACTCTTCATTCATGGATTTCACCCAGGATTTATCCTTTGAAGCTTCTTCAAATGAGGATGGCTCCACCACTGACAGAAATGCAGATGGTGTGTTATTCCTCATCCTCCTTGTTTGTGTCGGTGCATTGCTATCTCCAATTATGTTAGAAGGATCAATCTTTGCTCTTCGATTTCTCCTTGAGGTTCAGTCGCATTCTCACCATCCAAGATTTCCTCTTCAGATTCTTCATCTGAGTCAACATCATGATGTGACGCCTGTGTCTTTTGTACACCTTCCTCAATTTTTGTATTTGAATTTATTCAATGTTCACATTCATTCTCATCTTCAATCTCATCAGCATAGGTACTATTTGAAGCATTTGGGGTTTTTCCTTCAATGATTTTAACATCACTGCTTTCCACAATCCTCCCCAAGCATTTATTGATACACTTGTAAGAATTGTTGTTCATTGGATACCCAAGAAAAATTGCTTCATCAGCATTGTCAACAAACTTTCCTTGGCTTCCTTCTTTATTCCGAATGAAACATTTGCTTTCGAAAACATGGAAGTATTCCAACGAAGGCTTATTTCCATTCCACAATTCGTATGGTGTCTTTGTTTCTCCCATATAAAGCCTTGTTTGATTCTAAATGTGCACTGCAGCTTCAACAGCCTTCTTCCAGTAATGGAGAGAGATACCACTCTCAATTAACATAGTCCTGGCCATATTGTTGACCAATCGATTCTGACGTTCAACAACTCCATTTTGTTGTGGAGTTCTCACAAAAGCTACCTCATGTTGTATTCCATGTTTTTCTAGGTAATTTTCGAACTCGATGGATGTGTATTCCCCTCCATTGTCCGATCATAGGACTTTTATTGTCCGTCCAGTATCGTTCTCGGCAATCCGGCAGTAAGTTTTCATGCAATCATGTACTTGTCGCTTCCTGTGAATCACCATTACGCAAGCCATTCTTCTATAATCATCAATGAATAGGACGAAGTACCTTTCTTCATAGGTTCCAGAAACATTTATTGGGCCACATACATGTTTATGAATGAGATCAAGATGATTTGATGCCCTTTTCTTCTTTGACCGATATGAACTACAAACCAACTTCCCACGAATACAAGCATCACAATATTTTTCCCGTTCTCGTTTTAGAATGGGAATATCCATGACTATCTTCAGCTTAGATATATTTTCCATGTCTTGTTGGTTAATGTACCCGAGCCTTCGATGCCACAAATTTTTATCGTCTTCAACAGACAAATAGCATGAGTTCACTTTGCTGCCAACCTGATATAAGTTTCCATCTGTTCTACAACCATTCATAAAAGAATTTCCTATTTTTCCTTTTATAATGAAGCCTTTTTTATTGATGTTTACTATGAGCCTTGAGTCACAGAGTTGACTTACACTGAGGAGATTTTGGCGTAGACCGTCCGTATAAAGAACTTCAGTCTTCTTCATCTCCCCATTGGCGAGAGCAGTATTCCCACTGCCTTTAATCTTCAGAGCACCATCATTACCAAACTGTGTTGTTCCATCAACCTTCTTTTCAATGTTCTTCAAAAGGTCAGCATTTCCCATCATATGGGAAGATAATCGACTATAAAGGATCCAGGGGTTGCTGCTCTTTGTATCTTTGAGGGCTACTTCTGCAAGATTGGATTTCACGATCTTCTTCTTCTCTTTCCATGAGATATTGGATTGAGCATAGGATACTGATGGACATTTAATACTTTATTACACATAATATGAGTCTTCATACCCCTAATCTTCTTCAAGAGGGGAAAACTGTTTCTGAGAACAACATCATCAGAAGGATAAAAACGGGCACGTCTTTGAGTGTTGTATGAATTTCTCCTTTCGTACCGCTGCCTGCAATACATAGCATTGTGGACAAAGTTAGAACAATTAAAACAGTAACCATAGAATCTATTTCTTCTATAATATGGAGGATATGAAATTGGTCTCCTTTGTTGACTTCCCAGATCTTCCCCATTCACGTAGCTCCTTGCCTCTTCGCAGTATGACGATGTATGGCCCAGATAACCACAGAACTGACACTTCATGAGAGGAAATATCTTTTCACTTGAATTTATCCTCATGCATCCTTCCTTGGGAGAATAGTTGAACTTCCTGTCATTTTTGAAAGTTTGAGGTTAATTTTTAGTTCTTCTTTTAGTTTGGATTGAGGGTTTCTTTTTCAACATTTCATGTAATGTTTCCGCATGTCCAACTTTCATCTTGTCGTTATTTTGGCTCTCTTTACTTCGAGCAGTTGATGTCTCAGCTTCACAGCCAATTCCACTCTTTCCCATGTAATTGGGTCTTTGATCACTTATGATTTTTCCAACCCCATCTGAACCACACTTGGCTCTTGCTAGTAATTCTGCATCTGATAATCTTCCGAAATGAGTTTTATTCTTTCCCTCATTTTTACTTGATTGACATTAAATTTTACTTCTAAGAGTAACAACTTCTTCCTCAAGTCCCTCAACAGTCATGGACTTCTCTTCTAGTCGGGATGAAAGGTCATTTATGAACTTTGCTTGTTCTTCAATTTTAAGCTTTAGTTCTACTACATCATCTATGCTTTCATGGATTCAAGACTGAACTCTCACTAGTTCTTCTAGTCGTTCAATCTCTGCTTCAAGCTCATCAACATATTCTGATGATTCTTCCACCATTTCCTTCCACTTATTACATCTCTTACATTTATTATGAAGCTTGGACAAAGCATCCTTAATTTTAATCGTTGAATCACCATTAGAAATAATCTGATTATCTATGTCTTTTTTGATCAAGGTTTCTTACTTTTCAACCGTAGCCATCATGGAAGCATGCTTTCCCATTTTAAATTCGGGTTATTCTTCTTCTCAAAAATCAGTATCCTCGTCTTCCTCTTCAAATACAAAACTCTTCCTCTGTATTTTCATTCCAGATTTGAAGTCTCTATTTTTGAAAACCCTTTTTCGAGGCCTCTCGATCTTCTCATCTTCACTATCTTCATCATTGATATTTCTTAAAAATTGAGAGGCAATGTGCCTAACTTTTCCACAACGAAAACATGTGAGAGGTAACTTCCCTTTGAATTTTACTTTTCCCTTCTGAAACTTATGTGCAATGAGAGAAAGAATCTCTTTTTCTTCGTCATCTTAACCGCTACTATCTTTTGAGATTTTCAGTTTATCCATGGCCTTGAACACCATTTCCTTTCTCACACGAGTTGTAGCATCTTCTGGTTTGACTCTCATTTCGTAAGCTACCAAGCTGCTCAGTAGATCATCAAGAGAAAGTTTGGAAAGATATCTTTCCTCAAGGGATGACACCTTTGCATTGTACATGGGTGGAAACCATTTTAATATTTTCTTAACAATATCAATGTCTTTGATTTATTCACCTAGACCCCGAATTTCTCCAACCACTTCAGTAATTCGATTGAAGAATGAGTCTGAATTATCGTCTGGGTGCATCTTCTGATCATCAAATCGATTGTGCAGGACTTGTAATTTTTCCTACTTCACTTTTCTATCTCCTTCATAAATATTTTTGAGTTTATCCCACCAAGAATTTTCGGAGTTGAAACTCATCACCTTTAGATAGATCGGATCAGAAAGAGCTGCGGTGAGTGCATTTTGTGTTTTAGCATCTGCATCAAGAATTTTCCTGTCTGTGTCAGTCATAGCCAGGCCTGTTGGATCAGTGACTTTTATTCCTTGCACAGTGGAAAACATAACTTCCATTCCATGAGATATTAGATGAGATCTCATACTATTCTTCCAGATCTGAAAATTACTTCCATCAAAGAGAGGGACTCCCCTAACATTGACTGCATTCTCCATGGAGACAGAGGACAGATTCAATGCCAGTAACCTCCCTCTGATACCACTTGTAGGACCCCGGGACACCCTGAGAGGGGAGGGGTGAATCAGGGTGTCACCTTTTAATTTTAAATTAAAGGATCTTTTTCCCATATAGGTAGGAACTAGTTGAACCTGTATGATGGATATGATCAGCAATCAAACATTCGCATGCAAAAGAGGTGACACAACAAATTTTACTTGGTTCACCACTAAGGGATACGTCCAAGGAGCATAGGCCGACAAGTTTCTGGTCGTATCTAATTCCAATAATATTCACTAGATGTGGATTACTATTGTTTGGGCATAGTCACTCTATACCAGGCTCACTGCCTTTAAAATTTTTTAGGGATAGCTCACTACGTCCCTTGGGTCACTCCCGTTGACTCCCCCAGGCTCACTGCCCTTGGTGAAGTCACACTCAGTTTATAGATGTGATGGTCTCTTCAATATTTTTTCATTGAAGTCTTTGTCTCCTTTTAGCATGAATCTCTGCTTGCATCAAAGACCAGAATTGATGCACTAGAACGCACAGAACCACAGAACCGGATAACCAGAACGTGCAGACAAACTTCACTGACAATTGCGCTCAACACCAACCCTTTGCGCGCAAAACCTTCTAATCGTGCACAAACTTTACTTTTCATGTGGAAAAATATTTCGCGCAAAACCCCCTTTTTTTGCACAACTGAACCTTTTATGCGCAAAACCAATTTTTACGCGCAACTCTTCATTTTTCGCGCATCCCGAAATTTTCTGCGCAACTCAGGATATTTCGCGCAAGCCCCTTTACGTGATCCTTTTTCGCGCATCAGACCCCATATCTTCTCTAAGTCTTCAACCGTACGGAATGAAGGGTGTCACCTCATATTTATAGGCGTCTGAGACCCCCGCGTGCAAAATCCCCTTCGGCGCAAAAACCACTCATCTGGTGCGTAATATTTTGTGTAGGTATCTTTTTCCGCGCACCTCTCACAGCCCATGCCTTTTCCTTTTTTTCAACGTTTTGACTCCGAATCACTATTTGTGTGAAAAACTTCACTCCGCTATTTCGCGCACCACGCTGTTTTTCGCGTCAAGCTCAAGTATTTTGCACAAAGCCCTTATTTTCCACGCACCACTTCCTCTTTGTGCGCACCTCCTTTTACAGACAATCCATGTCTTTATTTTCGGATATTGAGGCCCAAAAATTTGGCAAACACTGATAAATAGTACCACCATCAATACTGTTGTCTACTTGAACTGTATGACCACTTTTCTGGCACACATTCGGAACTTCCACTGAGGATTGACAACAAACACAAACCAAACTCCAATTCCTACATAGAACAGCAATGGTTCCAACACTCCACCCCCTTTGGGTTTGTTGGAAATCACCAAATAAATTCAATAATATCACCATCCCCATGCAATCCAAAAACGCAATGATCAACTCAGACAACACTCTAAGTCTACGTGAGCAATTTTCGGTGTAGAAAACAAGATAGGAAGCTTGAATTGGTTTCCCGTGTTTTGGAATTCTCAATGATGCAGAAATTTCCATACAGTGTCATAGAAGAATTATATGTCCAATGAATTCCTTCTCATCCATCTCATCCTATCACTGACACTGAATTCGTTTCATGACTGAACATACCTGAATTTATTCCTTTCTCCCCCGTTGACAATAAACCCAAGGGCTGGTGATTTATTCAATGTTCAGATCAATCCATTCTCCCCCCTGGATAGTATCTCCCCTATAAACATGCATCACAGCCATAAACAAATAGAAACAGTTACCATAATCGGGGATAGGGGAATTTTGGAACATCCTTATGCTGTAGGAGGTGGTTTGACACCGAGGTTCAACCGATGATTTTCAAACATAGCTGCTGAAAGTGGATTCATCCGGATATCAGCTACTTTCTCATCAGTTCCCACGGGATCCATTCTAATCACCCCTTGCTCAACTTTTTATTTGATAAAGTGATACCTTATTTCAATATGTTTTGTATGAGAATGCTGAACATGATTTTTTGTAAGATCAATTGCACTCTTATATCATAGTAAATCACCATTGGTTGCTTTACCTAATCAAAAATATCTATTAATTGTTGTTTCATCCATAGCAGTTGAGTACATGAATTTGTGGCGGATATATACTCAGCTTCAGCAGTACAAAGATAAGTACTTTCTTGTTTCTTGCTCAACCACCCAACACTTATTCCCAATAAAGAATGCTCCACCACTGGTGGACTTTCTGTCCACAACATCGCCAGCCCAGTCAGCATCAGAAAATGCTGATCATTCACTGTCCCTTATTTCAATAAAGTATAATCCACAATTGTGAGTACCTTGAATATACCTCAAGATTCTTTTTTACTTCTGCAATATGTTCCTCCTTTTGATTACTCTGAAAGAGGGCTGCAAGACATGTGGAAAAAATAATATCTGGCCGTGTCGCTGTCATGTACAGTAGGTTCCCAATGATCCTCACGTACATGGTGGGATCTACAGATGTCCCATCCTCATGCTTTCCAAGTTTGGTTCCAATTGCAATCAGAGTTTACATTAGTTTGGAGTCTTGCATATTAAACTTCTTCAGCAGCTATCTTGCATACATTTCCTCAGAGATAAAAGTGTAGTCTTTCCTTTGAGTCACCTGCAGTCCCTTGAAATATGTGAGCTCCCCAATCATTGAAATTTATGATTCTGATTTCATATGTTTGGAAAATTTATCCACCAATTACTGCCTTCTGCCACAAAATATAATGTCATCGACATAAACTAGAACCATGAACTGATCTTTTAGAGAATTTGTTACATAGAGATTGTGATCTACTCCTCCTCTTTTGAATTCCAGTTTCCTGAGGTAAGAATCCATTCTGAAGTACCACGCCTCTGGTGCCTATTTCAAGCCATAAAGAGCTTTCTTTAGATTGCAAACATTTGATTAACCAGCACCAAGAAGAAAACCCACTGGTTGTTCAATGTAGACTTCTTCTTCGAGAACACCATTTAAGAATGTTGTCTTGACATCCATTTGATATAATTTATATCCTCTTTGGAGAGCCATGGAAAGGAACAGTCTGATTGACTCCAGTTTAGACACTGGAGAAAAGGTTTCTTCAACATCAACAACTTCAATCTGAGAATACCCTTTACATACCAGGCAAGACTTATTTCTGATAACACTTCCATACTCATAAAACTTGTTCTGGAATATCCATTTTGTTCCAATCACATTGTGACCTTTGGGTCTCTGGACAAGATCCCATGTCTGGTTCTTGTCAATCTGATCTAACTCTTCATTCATGGATTTCACCCAGGATTCATCCTTTGAAGCTTCTTCAAATGAGGATGGCTCCACCACTGATAGAAATGTAGATGGTGTGTTATTCTTCATCCTCTTTTTTTGTGTGGGTGCATTCCTGTCTCCAATTATGTTAAAAGGATCAATCTCTGATCTTCGATTTCTCTTGTGAGGTTCAGTCACATTCTCACCATCCAAGATTTCCTCTTCAGATTCTTCATCTGAGTCAACATCATGATGTGACCCCTGTGTGTTTTGTACACCTTCCTCTATTTCTATATTTGTATTTATTCCATGTTCACATTAATTCTCATCTTCAATCTCACCAGCATAGCTACTATTTGAAACATTTGGGGTTTTTCCTTCAATGATTTTAACATCACTGCTTTCCACAATCCTCCCCAAGAATTTATTGAGACACTTGTAATCTTTGTTGTTCATTGGATACCCAAGAAAAATTCCTTCATCAGCCTTGTCACCAAACATTACTTGGTTTCCTTCTTTATTCCGAATGAAACATTTTTTTCCGAAAACACGGAAGTATTTCAACGAAGGCTTCTTTCCATGCCACAATTTGTATGGTGTCTTCGTTTCTCCCATATAAAGCCCTGTTCGATTCTGAATGTGCATTGTTGCTTCAACAGCATCCTTCCAGTAATGGCGAGAGATACCACTTACAATTAACATAGTCATGGCCATATTGTTGACATGTCGATTCCGATGCTCAACAACTCCATTTTGTTGTGGAGTTCTCACAGAAGCTACCTCATGACATATTCCATGTTTTTCTAAGTAATTTTCAAACTCGATGGACGTGTATTCCCCTCCATTGTCAAATCGTAGGACATTTATTGTCCGTCCAGTATCATTATCGGCAATCCAGTGATAAGTTTTCATGCAATCAAGTACTTGTCACTTCCTGTGAATCACCATTACACAAGACATTCTGCTATAATCATCAATGAATAGGACAAATTACCTTTCTCCATAGGTTACAACAACATTTATTGGGCCACATACATCTGTATGAATGAGATCAAGAAGATGTGATGCCATTTTCGTATTTGGCCGATATGAACTACAAATCAGCTTCCCACGAATACAAGCATCACCAGATTTTTTCCGTTTTCATTTTAGAATGGGAATATCCGTGACTATCATCAGCTTAGATATCTTTTCCATGTCTTATTGGTTAATGTGCCCCAGCCTTCGATTCCACAAATTGTTTTCTTCTTCAACAGAAAAATAGAAAGAGTTCACTTTGATGTCAACCTGATATAAGTTTCCATCTGCTCTACAACCTTTCAGAAGAGAATTCCTTGTTTTTCTTTTTATAGTGCAGCCTTTTTGATTGAAGGTTACTATGATCCCTGAGTCACAGAGTTGACTTACACTGAGGAGATTTTGGCATAGACCGTCCAGATAAATAACTTCAGTATTCTTCAGCTCCTCGTTGGTGAGTGCAGTATTCCCACTTCCATTAATCATCATAGCACCATCATTACCAAACCGTGTTGTTATATCAACCTTATTTTCAATGTTTTTCAAAAGGGAAAAATTTCCCATCATATGGGAAGAGTATCCACTATCAAGGATCCAGGTGCTACTGCTCTTTATAGCATTGAGGGATACTTCTACAAGATTGGATTTCATGATTTTATTCTTCTCTTTCCATGAGATATTGGATTGAGCATAGGATACTGATGGACTTTTAATACTTTCTTCCACATAATCTGAGTCTTCATACCCATAATCTTCTTCCATAGGGGAAAAACTGTTTGTGAGAACAACATCATCAGAAGGATGAAAACTGGCACGTCTTTGAATGTTGTATGGATTTCTCCTGTCGTACCGCTGCCTGCAATACATAGCATTGTGGCGAAAGTTAGAACAATTAAAAAAGTAACCATAGAAGCTATTTCTTCTATAATATGGAGGATATGAAATTGGTCTCCTTTGTTGACTTCCCAGATCTTCTCCATTCACGTAGCTCCTTGCCTCTTCGCAATATGACAATGTGTGGCACAGATAACCACAGAACTGACACTTCATGAGAGGAAATATCTTTTTAGTTGCATTTACCCACATGACTTCTTCCATGGGAAAATAGTTGAACTGCAAATCATTTCTGAAAGTTTGAGGATAATTTTTAGTTCTTCGTTTATTTTGGATTGAGGGTTTCTTTTTCAACATTTCATGTAATGTTTCAGCATGTCCAACTTTCATCTTGTCGTTCTTTTGGATCTCATTACTTCAAGCAGATGATGTCTCATCTTCACAGCCAATTCCACTCTTTCCCATGTATGTGGGTCTTTGATCACTTAAGATTTTTCCAACCCCATCTAAACCACACATTTCTCTTGCTAGTAATTCTACATCTGAGAATCTTCCGAAATGAATTTTCTTCTTTCCCTCATTTGTCATTGATTGAAATTCAATTTTACTTCTAATAGTAACAAATTCTTCCTCAAGTCCCTCAATATTCATGGACTTCTCTTCTAGTCTGGATGAAAGGTAGTTTATGACCTTTTCTTTTTCTTCAATTTTAAGCTTTAGTTCTAATACATCATTGGTTCTTTCAAGGATTGAAGACTGAACTCTCACTAGTTCTTCTAGTCGTTCAATCTCTGCTTCAAGCTCATCAACATATTCTGATGATTCTTCCACCATTTTCGTCCACTTATTACATTTCTTACATTTATTTTGAAGCTTGGACAAAGCATCCTTAATTTGATTCTTCGAATCACCATTAGAAATAATCTGATTATCTCTGTCTTTATTGATCAAGGGTTCTGACTTTTCAACCGTAGCCATCATGGAAGCATTCGTTCCCATTTTAAATTTGGGTTCTTCTTCTTCACAAAAATCAGTATCCTCATCTTCCACTTCACAGACAAAAGTCTTCCTCTGTATTTTCATTCCAGATTTGAAGTCTCTCTTTTTGAAATTTTTTTTTGAGGCTTCTCGACGTTCTCATCTTTACTATCTTCATCATTGATCTTTATTAAACATTTAGAGGCAATGTGCCCAACTTTTCCACAATGAAAACATGTAAGAGGTAGCTTCCCTTTGAATTTCCCTTTTCCCTTCTAAAACTTCTTTACAATGAGAGAAAGAATCTCTTTTTATTTGTCATCTTCTCCGCTACTATCTTTTGATATTTTCAGTTTATCCATGGCCTCAATGCCATTTCCATGATCACACGAGTCGTAGCATCTTCTGGTTTGACTCTCATTTCGTATGCTACCAAGCTACTCAGTAGATCATCCAGAGAAATTTTGGAACGATCTCTTTCCTCAAGGGCTGACACCTTTGCATTGTACCGGTGTGGAAGTTTTCTTAATATTTTCATTACAATATCAATGTCTTTGATTTCTTCACCTAGAACCCAAATTGCTCCAACCACTTCAGTAATTCGATTGAAGAATGAGTCTGAATTCTCGTCTGGGTGGATCTTCAGATCATCAAACCGATTGTGCAGGACTTGTAATTTTTCCTCCTTTACTTTGCTATCTCCTTCCTAAATATTTTCGAGTTTATCCCACATGGAATTTGCTGAGGTGAAACTCATCACCTATAGATATATCTAATCAGAAAGAGCTGCGGTGAGTGCATTTTGTGCTTTAGCATCTGCATCAGGAATTTTCTTGTCTGTGTTAGTCATAGCCAGGCCTGTTGGATCAGTGACTTGTATTACTTGAACAGTGGAAAGCATAACTTCCATTCCAAGAGATCTTAGATGAGATCTCATCCTGTTCTTCCAGATCTGAAAATTACTTCCATCGAAGAGAGGGACTCCCCTAACATTGACTGCATTCTTCATGGCGACAGAGGACAAATTCAATGCCCGCAACCTCCCTCTGATACCACCTGTAGGACCCTAGGACACCCTAAGAGGGGAGGTTTGAATCATGGTGTCAACTTTTTCTTTTAAATTAAAGGATCTTGTTCCCACGTTGGTAAAAACTAGTTAAACCTGTATGATGGATATGATCAGCAATCAAACATTCACATGCAAAGGAGGTGACACAACAAATTTTACATGGTTCACCACTAAGGGCTACGTCCAAGGAGCATACGCCGACAAGTTTCCGGTCGTATATAATTCCAATAATCATCCCTAGATGTGGATTACAATGGTTCAAGCACAGTCACTCTATCCCAAGCTCACTGCCTTTACAATTATTCAGGGATTGCTCATTGCGTCCCTTTGGTCACTCCCACTAACTCCCCCTGGCTCACTGCCCTTGGTGAACTCACACTCAGTTTATAGACGTGATGGTATCTTTAATAGATTTCCATTGAAGTCTATATATCCTTTTAGCACGAGACTCTGCTTGCATCAAAGACCAGAATTGATGCACTAGAACGCACAGAACCACTGAACCAGATAACCAGAACGTACAGACAAACTTGACTGACAATTGCGCGCAACACCAAACCTTTGCGCGCAAAACCTTCTAATTGCACGCAAACTTTACTTTTCATGTGCAAAAATATTTCGTGCAAAACCCCCCTTTTTCACACAAATGAACCATTTATGCGTGAACCCTATTTTTATGCGCAACTCTTCATTTTTCGCGCATCCCGCAATTTTCCGCACAACTCAGGATATTTCATGAAAGCCCCATTACGCGATCCTTTTTCGCGCATCAGACCTTAGATATTCTCTAAGTATTCAACCGTACAGAATGAAGGGGGTCACCTCATATTTATAGGCTTCTGAGACCCCCGTGCGCAAAATCCCCTTCGACGCGAAAAACTCTCATCTGGCGCATAATATTTCACGCAAGTATCGTTTTCCGCACACCTCTCCAGATATTTCGCACAGCCCATGCCTTTGCCATTTCTCGACGTTTTGATTCTGAAACACTATTTGCGCGAAATAATTCACTCCACTATTTCGCGCACCACGCTGTTTTTTCCACCCAACTCAAGTATTTTGCGCAAATCCCTTATTTTCCGCACACCACTTCCACTTTGTGCGCACCTCCTTTTTCAGACAATCCATGTCTTCATTTTCTGATTTTGAGGCTAAAAAATTTGGCAAACACTGGGAAACAACACCACCTTCAATACTGTTGTCTGCTTGAACTGTATGACCACTTTTCTGGCACACATTCAGAACTTCCACTGAGGGTTGACAACAAACACAAACCAAACTCCAATTCCTGAATAGAACAACCATGGTTCCAACAGTTCTCAAGGAACGTCTCCTAAAAATATGTACTTATCATTCCTTCGGCCTTCTCCATTTGGAACATGATTTTCCAACGTCATTTTTCCTGACCCCTCAGCATATAGTCTTTCATGAAGACTCGCTTTTTGAGAGGATTCTCTAGATGGTCAAGAATAGTACTCATGGATTATATCCAAAACTCAACTACTTATATCCCACCCTCTCAAGTAATGGTCACAGTGAATGACAACTGAAACTCCCGGGTGACCTCAAACATTCTTGATGAAACCCACCCTCAGTCTCAACCCATCATCTTCATAAAATAAGAAATGTTGTCATAGAATTGGCCTTCCATATCATCTAGGATCACCATGTTCTCCTGATCCACTACTGGAGGAGAATTCTCTGAAATGTCCTCAAGTCACCCAACTGCCACATGTCTTCATGGTGGCATTTCTCTACAATGAAAAACACGAGCTTTATAATGAATCTATAATGATTTTATGCAAAAGGAAATAGATTCAGGTAGGCTCTTCAATTTCCACAACCACACAAATTTGTATACACTACAAAAAAGAGACCACCGACAACTGTATCACTACCTTTGGCCATCTCTCTTATGTCTATGGCTAACATGTGATATAATTTACATGTTTACAAGTCTAATATTTCACTCCAATTCAAAACAATTTCCATGTCCCCATTTACACTTATGATAGTTTAATAAAACTTTCTTCTTTGTTAAGCACAATATTTTTATTATTTCTTACTCTTTTGAATTTCCTCTGTACCCATTCATACCATCCCATTAGTCACACTTTCATTACTTTTAATAAAACATATGAATCAAAACAATTATATATCGCACACCCATCCCTTATTGGTTCCAATCATAATGCATGTAACTTACCTACTAAGGTGACTATAATGATTCATGAATGTCCAACCATGTTCCCTTCTTTCCATGATAAAAGTATCCCAAAACCGTAAAATCACACAACAAATGCATCACCCGATGGTAAAATAAAATCAAATATAACAACACACAACAAGAACAACAATCCCCTACCAAGGTAGCATAGGTCATCCCCCGTACATGGGTTAGCTACTCCCATGCCTGAGCTCATTACCAAGGCATGAATGTTTCTAACCTCTTATCTACCAACCCCAAATAGTTATAAAGAGAAAAAAACTCATCTGATACAACTTTGTAATGTCCCCAACCTAGAATCAACTAACTGGTGCCCTGAGGCGGGTTTCCAAATGACCTCAAGAATTACACTCCATACGCCAGGGGATTTGGACTAGTAGAGAGGGTCTTTTAGGACACATGGGGAGACAATACCCTCTTTACTAGAGTACGCCATAGTAGAAAACAATTTAATTTTTGAAAAAAGGGAACAATACATACAATTCATAATTAAGTAATTCCCAAATTGGGTACAACTATATACAACTGTAAATATGTCATGACATACTAAAGTACCATGTGAACATAACCAAAAAAATGTAAAATATCAGGATCCAAAAAATGTCCTAGACATTAAGTATAGAACCTCACCCAAACATATCCCATGTCCAACTCAACTCCCGAGAATAGGGCCCTTTCCCTTGTACTGACTTGCAATCCTAAAATTTTCTTGTGTACCTAATGGCGGTCCAAGAAGGGTGTGAGTATAACTGTATTGGAAACCACCAATAGTGTCTATAAACTATCTACTTATGTAGATAGTTCATGAAAATTATAATAATATAAAAATAAAGGTAAATTGTACAATAGTCCACTCTAGACATTGGTAATTAAATATATACAAACATTTAATATAGGTTCCCTACATAGTAATTTCATTATTTAATCTACCCATTTTCATGTGTTCAATGGATTGGTCATATTCAATGTTATCATCCATATGTGAAAAAATCAAGGCCTATCTCACTAGGTATCACATTATAACACCCCATAATTTTCACCTCAAAGCCTTAGTTCGGGTGGAATGTAACTATTAGGGTAATAGAACATCATCCCCTTCCCTAACTCATGCATTTAGGGTTGAAGATAAAACCTTGGCCCAACTCAAGTAGTCAGAATATAACATCAATTCAATAACCCACACTTTCATGAAATGTAAACATGCATATTTATTATTGAAAACAGGTAATCATATCACAAAAATCATTGAAAATATCATTTATAATATCAAAACAATATCAATATAATAAAAATTAAATTTATTCCTCAATCCATTAAAAAATCACCATTTATAATAATTAAACCTTTAGTCCAATTTACAATTTCCCATGCCTATCTCACTAAGCATATTCATGTGTAAACATAATTTCATTTCATATTACCATCATTATATTTTAAAAAATTTAAATGCCAACCAATTAATCCCTTATCATTTAACCACAATAGAGCCAACTATCCACAACCCTTCTAACCTTTTACAAAACCCAGTTATTATATTTTTAAGGATCTATATATATTTGAATCTATTTCACACTGTATGCTTCTATTATCAATTCCGGAGGTTTGGTGCACCACATGGGTGGCACTAAAATAGGTCACATCATCCTCCATTCATCTCACGGGGATCATGAGGGATTCAGTAGGTTGTTTAGACACCCAATAAATCACATCATTTCAAAGGCACCAAGAAATCATCAAAATACTGCATGGATATAACCCAACAAGAAAAAATCCACAAAAAACCAAGGGATATATCTTGTAGACCACTGACCTAGAACCTGTTGCCGAACACAATATCAACAGAATCCTTAGATCCTGATTCAACACCCCTTTAAATATCAAACTATATCTTACTAAAAAATAGGTGTTTGAGAGCTTCATAAGAATATATAATAATAATGGGAACACTAAACCAAAAAGATAATAAAGAAGGAGATTATCTTTACCAGTATCTTCAATTTGCAACCAACAACACCCCAAATGGACCTATAATGAGGGAGATCAATTTTTGGAAGCTCTAGGGAGATTTTGTTTGTTCCTTGGGAGGAATGGAAGGACGATGAGAAAATTAAATATTTGGGTATTATATTAAAATAATGGATTTATTTGTAATTTTTGAAAAAATTTCTGGCCTCTCGGTTTACCCACACAGTTTTCGAAATCATTCACAAATCGTGCGGAGGCACATGCCTATACGCCCTACTATCACAAGGTTTTCTAGACCACGCAAAAACCATTGGGATTGCTAATACCTGCATGGTCTCCCCTCACATGGTTTTCAAAACTCTGAATAACCATGCGGATTACCAAGAAATCCTATTTCCCCCTTTTTCTTATCCCCAACCCCCGGAACTCCCCTGAGCCTTCTCAAGGACTCGGATAAACACATAAATTTCCAAAATAAAGTCCATAAATTAAAAATAAAGTAGAAAAACCTTAAAATTATCTGAGATCATATAATAATAATATCTATTTAGTTTTCTAATATTTTATTTTTATCATTTATAATAAATTTTACTATTATTTATTGTCAATTTTCATCACCAGGTGTTATTTTATTTAATTTATCTGACTGTGATTTGTAATGTTGATGTTAACAACGATAAATTTATTCCAATATAATAATTAATATATTAATTAATAACATATTATATATGTTACTTTCTGATTTATAATGTAATAATTTCACTCAAGGGGTTTTTTTCACGATTTGTGATGATGATACCGGTGTAATACTTATTACAGGTAATTTACCAGCACTAACAGATTACATAATAAATATAATTTTTTTTATCATTCATACAAAATTAAATTAATGAAATATATTACAATGTAATATCATATAAATATTAAGATATTATTTTATTTGTAACCATCTAGGAATGGTGGTGATTAAAAATAAAAAACATCGTCCATGGAAGTTGTAGTCTTCATATATTAACCAACATCATTTTTATTTTTTAATAGATAGAATGAAATGAATTTATAATGATGTATCATTTCTATATAATAATTATGTAATACATATAATGTTTATTAATTTATTACATTATTATATCTACATATTTATTATGTAGAAAATGACCCTTGTTGTCCATCATGGACGTAGTCTGCATGTTAGAAAGAGTGTCATTTCCACTTTTTAAATACATGATAGGGAAGTAGACAATGGGAATACCATGAATATAATAAAATTAAAGTATACCAATATTACTTACTTCATTAATTTAATATTGATATAATAGTATTTGATGAGTATGTTTTGGAAATATAAATTAGAGAAGAGTATGAGGTCAACATCACTCACTTTGAGGATTTGAGTCTTATCTTGAATGACTTATATGATTTGGAAGGCATATGGATTTTTAATTTCCAAATGGTATGAAAAACATGGAATATGAATCTAGGTAAAGTAAAATGGGTTGGTACTAAAGTGTAATTTGAATGATATATGAGCTCAGTAGTGGGTGGTAGTCTGCTCCTTTTAGAAGAAAACAAATATGGATTTTCCATGAAAATGATTGTTATGTACATGGAATAAATGGAATTACATGATATTTTAGTGATTTTGGTGAGTAAATATGTCTATGAGAATTATATATTATTTTATAATTTAATAAATTTCATCATGGTGGGCTTCTTTGAAAATTTATTATAATTTGAGCCACATTATTTTACTCATTTTTACCCTTATAAACCATGATTAAAAATAAACCACGAATTTTTTTTTCTAAAAATTTAATATGAACCCTCGTAAAAAATTTTGACATGACGATGAATAATTTTTTATCTCTTTAATCTAATATAATTTCTAAATCTTTTAAAATAATCTTTTAAATTAAAACGTTAAATATATTGAAAAAAATTATTTACCTGAATAAATTTACCCTTTAGATATTTGTAGATCTTATTATAATTTCATATATATTTATAATTAAATTACTAAAAATCTATTTTTCTTATATAAAATATATATTATCATCATAATATATATAGTTTATATCCTAAATGTAGATCACGTAATGATTATTTTTTTTATTAAAATAAATATTTTTGCTTATATTTTTTTCTTTTAATTAAATTATTTTTAATGAATCGTGGATATGTGTTAATTTAATATTTTAATAATTATTAATTAAAAAATTTCAAATATATATTTATTAAATATTAATTAAAAATTAAAAACACTTTTAACGAATAGATATGTAAAAAATATTAATTTTTTATTAAATACTATTCACTGAATTCTAATAAATTTATATATATTATAAAAATTCAATTTAAAAAATCCATTGTTATTAAAACCATTACCTAAATTATATAATTATATAATAATATTATGTGATATATAAATATATATATTTATAATATAATATATCTACTATGTATTATTTTTTTCATTACTATTTACTCATAATTTACTAATGTCAATATTGTATTTCAATATTTTATCTTAATAATATGTTTCACAGTTTATTATTGTGACATCCAAGTATAGAGGCCACGTGACTAGTTCTATTTCCTAGTTCAAAATAAGACTTCAAGCACAAAACCTAAAAAATCAATGGCTTTCGACAAGCATTAGGGGTCTAATGCGGTATGGTTAGGGAACTATACCCCCAAATCAGAGAGAGTAGTAATAGTAGAACCATCAAAATATTGGAGTATGAGGGAAATATAAATAAATGTGATCATGACAGACCAGAAAAAAATTCTACACATAAACATGAATTTTAATTATAATATATAAGAGTATACGTAGAGGATCCTTGAATTCCATATCTTAATATCATGACTATCTAAGATACTCCATCTCAGTCATGTAATACTAAGCCTCAGCCATATATAAATCTTCAACCATGTGAACCATGCTTGAGTAACCTAGTGTAATTGTTTCCTGGGAAATGTGTGAGTATATAGCATAGTTGGGAACTACGAACATGGTCCGGTATTATAACTGAAATTTTGGGATATTCTAATATGACATCACTTGAAATAAATAATTACACTATATAATAATAATAAAATAAAATAATCATTTTTAATTCATTGTTATAGGACCTCAATTGACCATCACTAATTTGGATAGTGTAAGGGTGTCCCTTGGAATGTTTCCTTGTCTTTATCCTCATTTTAATAATAGATCCTTGGATGAAAACTATGTAGTCTAAATACTCAGGAACAATTGGAAAACATCTCCCCATAAATTTCATTATGGATTGATCCCAAGAAAATTGATAATCTCTATATACTCCAGTTATAATGAATATATCATAGACCATTACCATTTTTAAGAAATCTTCGATAAAAATTTCATCACCATATATATATAATAATTTTTTAGATGCCAGGAATCCTGATCAAGTAGGATTAATGCCATCAGTCTTGAATGGCCAGATCCTTGGAATGACCTTCACATTTTAAAATAATAGTCTTCATAAAAACAAGAAGAACAATAATTTGCAAAACCCTAAGCCTATAATTCTAGATCCATGATTATATTAGAATCATAGGGATCCAATGAATATAGGGTGTCCCATATAAATTTTAGGGTTAATTCCAACATCCATTGAATTATTAATGTCACTAAACATGAATTTCATAGGGAGAAATGGGATTCGAAGAAGTTGTCATCATTCAATCATTCTCACCCAGTCCCATATAAAGGCCAAATCCAGATCTCAAGAAGAATATCTAGGCATCCCAGAAAAATTATTTTTATCATTTCAAGCCCACTTTATAGATCCAAATATTTAAATATGGGTTTCCATAAATATATTCTAACAACCTAGTGATGAAAAATATATAGAAAGAGATGTGTGGACCAATCTTTGAATCCCATAACAACATTTACAGACCCTTTAGATCACAATTTCTACATGGGTTTTAATTTGATACCTATTTTTATCTATAATTTCTAACACATACACCTTATTCATGTCATATATGATTAGGAAACCCCCATTTTTTCTCTCAGTGATCACTATATTGGAGAGATCCCACTCTGAATCCTTCATTGTGACTTTCTTATAGGGCCAATTCCTCATGCATGAAGGATATATTTTCGATCAGCATAATCAAGTCATATATTAGCCTCATAATCCATTATCTTACACAACTATAGAGAGTTTATTAAAATATGAATCAACATCCTTCTATTTTTACTAGACAATCTAGACTAGTAAAATCTCCCAATTCCTGGTCTATTATTCATATGGCCTGTCTAAAATGGCTACTCATGTCTCAAGGGTCTTCACTCAGATAACGGGGGTCATCCATATCAACTATAGTCACCCCACTTCCTCTTTGTTATCTACACTTAACAAAGACTATTTCTATTAAACGGCTCATCCATTTGTGTACAAGATTTTATTACAGTTCTTATGGTACTTAGTTCCCTATGTGCATTGTTTCTATTGATTCATGCCATCATGAAATTTTAAATTTTAATTTACATTAAATATTTAATTTTAATATATCAATTAATTAATGCAAGGTTTCATTTCCATATGCTAGAGATTATATATAATAACATGTATATAAAAGACATGAATATATCGTTAAGTATAGTATGATGACCACATACCTCTTGTGAACACATTGTGATTTATTTTATAAAAACCAAAAGCCTCTTCCAATTCCCTTTTAGCCCCATCCAATCTTGCAAAAAAATTAGTTCCTAAATAAATCCAGAAACCACTATAAATTAATTTAAATCATATTTTATTAATGTAAAAAATTTAAATATTAACTCTAAAACCATTGAATTTGTCATAATTCAAAAATCCCACCACGAAGCCTCACTATGCATGAACCACAACATTACACCCACTAGATATGCCATAAAGAACCCTAAAATCAAGTCAATGCATAGAATTTTCTCTTCATTTCAGAATAACAATATTAATTATGTTAATATTGTATAAAAACCTATGAAAATTCAAATGGTGACATGACATGATTACTGACCAGGATGTTGAGTATAGATTTAATCAATAGACTATGCCATCATATGATTCATGAAATCCCCTTGATTCTCGGCTAACTCTAAAATACTCTAGATATAAAATAATTAAATTTCCAATGGAGAATGAACATAAAGGAAAAAAACATGATGATATTACTCAATTAACAATAATTATCTGTTGAGAACACCCATATGGAAGTTTCTCAAGGAAGAAATAAAGGGGGTGATTTTTTTTGAAAAAGTGGTATATGAGAGGATATAGGGGATACCCATTTAAAAATTCCTAGGGAAATATATAATCCCCCCTTTTAATAGGACTCTTAGTTTTTTGACACTCTTGTATATACCATTCAATAATCATACGTATCACACTACCTAAACACATCCCCCTTGAATGGTTAATATTCATGGTTTCTCAATCGTGCACTAACTATGTGCAATGTCTCTATAAATCATCTAAAATTTGTGATGGTTTCCTTAGGAATTTAATGAAATTTTAAACATATCCTTGATCTGTCCATTTAAATTATCTATAATCCTCTGAAATTTAATTTTATACATCTTGAATTTCTAGGTGAAAAATGGTTTCCCCCAAACCATGAACCCCATACTATAAATTCATTTTTTTAAACATTGGAAACAACAATATAATTATAAAATAAAAATATGAAATTATAGTAGTTGAAAATTTATATTACGTTATGAATATTAAATATTATTCAGAAACAAGGTCATGAAATCTACAAACTATAATAATAAAAATTCAAGTGAATTTTTAGTGGAAATCTATATTCAAAACAAGACCCACTAAATATACCAAACCATACTCAATTAATGGTGTTCTATGATGGAATGTTTATTGAGCTTATGAGGCCCAACATCAATCACACATAACCAAACTCATCTAAATTTTAACTACCGCTTAACTCTATTAGTATTCTATAAATAAAATTTCTAATAACACTCTCCTATCATTAGTTAACATGATTCAAAGTTAAAATTTATACTCAATTTATAGTTATTGACACCATAAAATTTCTCTTGTAACATACAATCCAGATTCCACCACACTTGATCCATCAATGTTACAAAACAAAAAATTATCATAGTTTTCCACCAACCAATTTGTAATGGTTCCAAAGTCATCACACTAAAATATAAATTAGAACAAATTTTATGTTTTGATAACCATTCTCATTCCAAAAATTTATTCCAAAGGAGAACACGAATTTACTACCCTAGTATTACAGGGGCATGCAAGATTTTTTGTAAAATTCATGGATAATTATAGAAACATACCCATAATAAAAAAATTATGAATATAATGTAGTCCCTATCCCACCTTATCCAATTCCATGAAAACCAGGGTTCAGAACTACTTTGGTTGACAACCCTTTAAATTACCATCCACATTCTCTGACACACCAATCATTTTCCTAATCTCAAGGGGTTTACTCGCAAAGGATTCTTGATACTATTTTTATTTATACCCTAATGTACCAACTTTAGATATGGTGTGATTCCATTATTAAACCCAAGTTGACTAAACCTTTCTTCTTTCTATACAGAGAGAACAGATGCATTCTCGATCTGATTAGGTTTAGACCATCTCAATTAACCCAGAACCAAACACCAAGGTATGGACTACATTTAGAAACCCATTTAAATTTATATCCACTAATATATATAGAATATAGATAAATTGTGTTCCTTTTATACTATAGTAAAAAAAAATTCTATACACTATCTCATGATTTGACTCATGAAACCACAATCGTACCCACACATGGGTGTATTACCATGATCGAAACCACACTCCCCAATAATGGACCATCCTAACCCAATATTTGAAAAACATAATTATTAATCATCATGTTCCATGACCCATTAGTTTTCACTCATGATGAATTGGATAGGATGAATCATGTTCCACCATGAATCATCTTAATAAATTAACCATTGATGAGGGTTATACATTAAGCCTCCCTATAAATAAACTTTATTAGAATCATCTATAAACAAAAAATTTGTTGCTCCAACATGAGACATGATCAATGAATTTCAAACCCAATCCATCATCACTCGTCCAAAAAGTAAATTTCATTCATTTAACCTTAAATAATACTACCCGTAACTAGATGACATACTGCCTTAATCACATATAAAAATTATTGGTTCTACGTTCTAGTATCACCAAACCACAGAAAACCCGACACATGATCTCTATATTCGCATCATTAAAAATGGTTGACCATGTTCTATGAAATTTGAATAATTAAAAAATCAGTCCACATAGCTCCCATTGTATGTTTTTACTATTCATGATTTTTCACTTGTTCTCTCTCCATATACGAATGTGTACATTGGACTAGTACAATTGTGTATGATGGCGGTACCAACCTCAATATTTAAACCTAAATCACTAGCTTCAGCACTTTATGCACTATTTCGTTAAAATAATAAGGCCTCTACAGTGTATCTTTGTTTCCCACCATGTAAATAACTATAATTTTAATGTAAAAATATAGTATATATTTTTATGTATATTTAAAACATTTTAAAAATACACTCCCAAGGATTATAATTACTTAGTATCTTTGGTTCCTAGAAACACAATCATATTATCTTATAAAATATATTCAACATCTCCCATAATGATAGTCCAATTTAGTACTATTCATATTCATACCATATATAAAAACATTCTTTATAACCTAGGTAAAATAAATATATGTAATAGTTGATATAGAAGATTAGTAATTATAAACATGGGAGATATAAATTGATTCTCATAATAAATAATATGATATGAATACAGGTATCAAATCATGTTGATAACATGAAATTTTCATAACTACTCTATCAATTATAGTAAACAAGAGTCGTTAGATAAATATTTATTGTATAAAAATAAATGATTCATAATATTATGAAAAAAAATAAAAATTCTTGACCCATAATATCATTTCATAAAATAATGACATCACCATAAGCATAATAACCATTTAAATTTTCGTTGTTAACTATAGAAAGAATAATGTGTTTTCACTAAGATCTATTTCCAAAAGTATTTCATGAACATCAGTATGATTCTCATAATAGATCAACTACTTCCACTTTTTTCCCATTTTCGATCATGCACATTGACTTATTTCCCAACGTGGATTAACTACATCAATTTGATTCACAGAATTATCTCATGGGATATAATAGTTTACCCGATGCATTGGTGAGATATATCATTACAGGACCACCCTCATCATTATGAAAACCATACAATTTTTTTCCAAAATATCCTACATCTCAAATGATATCATCATATCATAATCTAAGAAAAAATATGAGCCTCATAATCTTTTCATCATCCCTTCCAAGCTTAAACTATATAAAAAAAATTATTTTCATAAACATTTCATCACCCTAATCATAAACAATCTGATTAATGAATATGGATGGTACCAAAAGATAATATCACCTATAAATCATAAACAACATCAAAGGATTTTTTTATGAATAAAAATTACATTAAAAACATTAATGAGGAAAACACTCTTTCAGTTTCAAAATATACTCTTTAAAATAAAATTAAATCCAAAATTGTTAAAAAAGAATTGTTGAAAAGAAATAAGAAAACATGTAAATGATGCATCAATTACCTAAGTTTTCATTATGGTGGGAAATTTTATTTGTTTCTTATTTTTTTAAAGAAATCAATACATTCATATTTTTGGTAAAAACAAAAAAGAATTAATTAGAAATTAACGAGAAGGTTAATTTTATAAAATTTTCTAAAAAGTTCAAAAATGGATAAAATAACAAATAAAATATTCCAAAATACCAAAAAAATTATTGACATCAATTTTTAAAAAAATTTGATAATGGATGATAAAATATTATCATCTTAATAATAAATAATTTTTAGTTTCTATTAAAAAATTCTTTCACTAAATAATGAAAAAAATTGAAGAAATTAAAAAATTAAAAATTTAACATAATGAAATAAATTTTGGATAATAAAAATGTAATTTATTATATAGGTCTGTATAATTTAATTTATGTAATGTAAATTGATGAATAAACATTAGGTAATAAAATTGGGTTGAAACATAAATTTTTCACCTTAAGTCTAAAATTCCCTCATACATATTTAAATCGCCAGTATAAAAAATAAATATTTGTTAAAAATTTATTAAATAACTATAAAAATATATATCATTCCAATTATGATTTACTTAATAAATATTTTCACCTATTTATTATAAATTTTATAGTGAACTCACTTTTTTTGGGATAATTTCATTATTTTCCATGAATGTTCTGATTCTGCAGTCATGACAATTGTAAAATGATCATTGTAACCTCAATTTAAAAATAATTATAATTATATTTGTGTCACATAGTTTCATTATATATATATATTCCATCATAAAAAAATTTATTTATAGAATAATTAATTACAATATTAATGGTGATTGTAGGTTGTACATACACATTAATGTTGTTTTACTATTTTTTGGATGGATTGCAAGGATATTAAATAATAACTCACATTTAAATAATCATTATTATGGAATATTAATAATATATATTCATAAATTCACTCATTATTACCATCAATGATAACCAATGATGAAAAATTAACCACATCGATGTGTAGAGGTGGTAGTCTCAGGGTACTCATGAGCGACATTTTCGTTTGACAATGTTTTGGTCAGTAAGAAGTGAGATATGATATTTTCATTAAGAAATTAATTTCAATTCAATTAATATCAAATATAAAATTTAACCATAACATAATACTCATCCATAAAATATGGTAATGAAAAAATAATTGTATTTTTATGTGGTCAGGGTAAGATATTCAAATGTAGTTGCGATAATTTCACATCCATTTTGATATGTAAGAGGGTGGATAAGGGTTTTTAATAATAATAAATATAATAATTTATTTTATTTTATATAAAAATGGTATTATTAAATCACGAAACTAATATATTTATAGAGAGTAAATGAATAATTAAAAATAAATTAATTGGTTAATAATTTAACCTATTATTTGAAAAAAAAACTCCGCTTCATTTCCTCTTAAAAATTATAGGGATGGTATTTATGAAATACAATAACATCTATGATGTTTATATATGACTTTAAATGGTTATTTTTTTGGGATGGTCAATATTAAAAGTTCAATGATCCATGTATAAGGGAAAAGAGAGGGGCCCATTTATATGTGATGGGAGGTGCACCCTTGAAATTTAATAAAATAAAAAATATAATAAATTCAATATATTTCCCAAATTACAAAAGTGTATAGGAATTTGAATATATGATATGATAGATTTGATATCACATAAATTAATAGGAATTTTTTTTGCGGTTTTTTAAATATAATCATTTAGTTTACACATTGGATAACTTATTTTAACCATAAACATGAAAACATGTTTTTTAAACATAAAGATTTATAATGTAACATATAAGGATATAACTAGAATGTAAATGTATAGAGGGTGGCATGTTTTACTATACTTTAACCACATTATCCTATTTCAGGATATTTATGATTTCTAAAAAAATTAATAATGTATTATTCCAATAAAATATTATTAATGTCATTATTGAAACTATTCAGTTATTTAGACTTAAAATAAATAAATAAATAGTTATAATTAATATATAATACATTTATAGTAAAATAATATATCATATTAAAATATGAAATTTTTTTATCACCATAAATCTTTCATGTTGTATTACTTTTAATATAAAAAAATCATTTAATTTATTTTCCTATTTATTAAAAATTATTGCATCAAATTTTTATTTAAATTTATAGTAAATATATAAATAATAATAATAGTAAATAAATTTTTATGACAAATGGAATTTCATCAAAATCAAAATAGTTCTTTATATTAGTTCATAAAATTCTTTTTTCTTTATTTTAATATATAATATATATTTAAAACTAAGACAGTGAAACTTTATAAATATTATTTATTTAAATTGTATTTTAGTGATTTTTTAAACATGTGTCCATTAAATAATTAAATATTGAGGATAAGTTGTTAAGGGTAAAATTAAGATAATATAATTATAAATATAAGAAAATTATCCCATTATCACTTATATTTAACATAAATTAACACGATTAACTAATTATAGAAGTGGTAAAATTTTACCACAGTCACTATTCATCATACCAAAAATAAGATGTTTCTATTTTGAAAATTTGAACATTATGATTAAAAATGTATTCCATTATATCTTATTCAATTTTTATTGGTAAATAAATTATTTTTAAAATGTAAACATCAACTTTATGAAAACACATTTTTATGATTAAAATTTTTTATAGAAAAACTGGTATTATTGTATCCCATGTGAAAATACTGTTTAGTAAATTTTTAGTTTGTTATTGGATAAATGAAATGGTATTTATTTAATATAATTCAGAAAATGTGTCTAATTAAAATTTTATGATAAAAAGACACTGTGAGAATAAAAATGTTTTCCATAAAAATATCAATTTTATTTTGAAATGAAATTAATTTTTTTTTCTAATTTATAGATAATATTTATATTTATTTTATGAATATGTTACAATCTATTTTTCACAATATAGTTAGTCATATTCATACTAGTTAGACCAATGGATAATAAAAAATATTCACATAATAATATTTTATTATTACAATATGATTCTTTAAACATGGTAATGTAAACAAATTTATTTATGGAATAATATTTAATTAAATATTAGCTTATTACATTATACACCCTTATAATGATTTTATCCCTTGTAATTCATCACTATGATAAAAACATTATAGGATACATACGCCTCATCACATATTCCTCCAACAGCCCATGTACCTTAAATTTTTTTTATTATATGATAAAGCCACCTTTTATGCGATGAAGGGGGTGGAAACCCAAAGACATCGTGTACATAGGAAAGTCACACTCGAAGGATAGAATGCATAAAAACATAATGAAAAAATTGAAATTCCCCTCCTAATCATTTGATCATAAAGAATATCATCACTGTTGCAAGGCTAATCGGCAAGAAAGTGACATGTGTAAAAGAAAATTATCGATCTGATGGCTGACGCCATACCAACTCAAACAAACAAATCCCAAAAACACAAAAAAGGTGAATCACCTGCATTGAAACCTCCACTAAAGTTTGTTTATGAAGTCACATCCGGTAACAAAAACTTACATCATTCAACAATTAATCCATTCAATCAAACCAAACTACTATGATGCGACCCTAAAACACTTGGATGTATGGGACAATTCCAACAATTTAACGCATAACACTCTGATATGATCATACTAGAGAAACCCATAAATCACAAGATGCAATCCAAAACAACTTAACATGAACATCACCATAGAAAAAATTATACAAGAACCACACAGAAACACTGATGATAAAACCTTCCCCCTACAGGTCATTATAGATCTATGTTTGAGCCACTGAAATCATGAATAAGGCATCCCCTGGACATGCCATACTGAACTAAGAAGCCCAACGCATCATAAAACAAACCAGAAAAATGATGATGTGACTGAGAAATAAGATCTACTCTGGTCCTCTCCAGAATCATATCATCGTGAATGAGGATCAACGGTACTAGTAGATCAGATCCATGATAAGTCATAGCGATCTCAAATTTTTTGGGACATGCCGATATGAGTGGAATTTGGTTCCCCATCGATCCACGCTGAAGCACAACTGATCCTCACCAGAACTCTATAGTGCCACACTAACGCCATGATATGTTGAATCTGAGCCATCCTAGAAGAGGTTGATTCGAGATCTAACCAGATCAAAGGGGGAAGGGGATATGAAACCTATGGAAACCCTAGAAACAACAAGCAAGAGTGAAGAGTCCCCACATAGGCCACTCTTAACATCTTCATCCCTTCTTCAGGTTCCAACATATCTTCATCCAATATTTGTTTTCTCCATAAAATTTGAATATGTGAGTGGTTATGCTTCATATGACATTCTATTTTTGATCCAAAATATCAATATATTTTTCATCATAAGTGAGATCTTGTTCTAATGAAATGTTCTATGATTTAAATAAATTTTAAGGACCAATATGTACTTCGTCAAGAGATATTCATGGAAAACAACATGAAATTGAGTGAAATTTGGTGGAATTTTCAAATGATAATCTACACTCCTAATAAAATCATAAATTTTAAACTGTCCAATACATTCAAGGATCAACATTCAATTATTTAAAAACCACATTGCTCTATTCCATGGATTTATTCCTAGGAATACCATGTCACTTATTTTTAATTCATTGTTGAGGCTTTATTATATGCTTCATAAGATTAAATCATTTTTTATTTTAGGTATACTGATTAAACCAGGGGAATACTATTAATGTCTTTTATATATTTCCTTATAAGTACCAATGGATTATTCATATTTACTATTTAGCTCAAGGAATTACATTTCTATTTCTTCCATATAACATTAGTTAAGTATATACTAAAAATTTCCTATTAAAAACAACTCATTCTAAATTTTTGATTTCTTCCTCATGTCTCATATTCATAATAATATTATACCACTATCCTAAATCTCAATATAAATTATAAATTTCTATGAAAAATTTTCATTTTTTGATTAATTTAAAATTGAAAATAATTTATTAGTGGTGATTATCCATCACTAAGATACAAATTTTTTAGATGACCAACTAAAATAAGGTTGATTTTACATTATTAAAGGCTCAAAAACATACTGTTTCCATATATTATCAGTTGGAGTTTCATTAAGATTAAAAGATTGGGAATGTTGTGTATTAATTTTAATAAGATTTTTTATTCTTAATCTCACTAAATTTGGTCTCTCCGTTGGAAAATAATTTCACTATATAACATATTCATTATTGACATGGTTTCCTCATACATCCTACATAGAGTAAAACAAAAAAATAATGTTTTGAGTGTTAATCTATTGTCGTCCGAGTGAGATATCATAAAATAATGAAATATATTTCATAAGTTTCCAGAATCATGACACCATTAAAAAATATATGATGATAAAATATTAACCTTGTTTATCCAGGGTCATTACCATAGCATTATGGTTTTATCCAATTTATAAATGTATCCCCAGTGTATTCAAAATTATTTAACAATCCTAAATTCCACTGATTGACTAAAAAATTCTCTGATAAAAACTACAAAGTATTCATATTTAATAAAAAATAATAAATCATTTTAGATTAATATTCATATAATTTATAAATATACTCCCATGTACAATAATGGTTTAGGGTCTATGGAGACTCGATAGGAAAAATTTATTTTTAGGAATGATAGTCAAAATCTCCCACGATGATCTTACATTGTGTATCCTTTTAGATATTCCATACCTAATATTTTTCATCATAACTTCTGAGCAAATAAATAGATTAAATGAAGAGATTAGAATCTCAGTTTGGGTAAACTTGGGAGATATTAATGAATGACCAAACGATTTTATATTATAAGAAAAAATACATGATACCAGGAATATATGATTTAACATTCATACCCAATCTATCAAATATATCATACATGATTCATGTCATAAATCATAATCATTTCAAAATATATCATTCAAAATAGTAAAAAATCTTGAAAAATTAATCATGAATCATATTTTCATGTAATTTAATTGTTGTATCCAAATAAATATTGAAACCATTTAATAAATAATGCTAATTATCATGACCATAATATCATAAAGGTTTATCAATCATCACATATTTCTCATAGTTGGTCAAGAACATCAATATGTTTTCAACAATTAACTCATGATATATAATATTGTAACCAATTAACTGGAGGAATATATAATTTTAGGACCATCCAACACATAATTGAAATCATAATTATATGTGTCACAAGATCATAAAACATTCATCATATCATCATATCATATCCTATGCAATGGAAAAGATTTTCATTAACATTTAATCAATATATAATACAATAAAACTACAAAAATAAACAGGTTTCATGAAAAGCATTACAAAATTTCGCTAAACCATCATATTATTGAATTAAGATGGTATAAATATATCATGGGACATTAATAGATGGTAATTACCAAATTATTTTGTAACTAATGAATAAAAATATCATTAAAAATATTTTTTTTTAAAAATAGCATTATAATTTTAAAATCAATTATTTAAAAATAAAAAAATACATAATATAATTGAACACATTTTAAGTCAAAGTAAATATTGAGAAAGAGAACTTATTCCACAAATCAAAGAGTATTAATGATGGAGGTAAATTTTATTAATGTTGTATACATTAGAAGATAACATTGCCATCTAATTATTGAGAAAATGAAACAAGGTAAAAAATTTGGAAAATGACGAGAAGATTAATTTTATACCATTTTTATTAAATATAAGAAAGAAATAATTAAATTTAAGAATAATTATATATTATAATAAATAATTTTTAAAAAATTATTAGGAAACATTGTAATGGAATAGAATGATTCTTCATAGAATAATAAAACAGTGTATGTCTTCCATACAAAAATATTTTATAATAAATTTCAATTATATTGAGCTAGATTAAAGGAGAAAATATATTATAAATAAGTAACCATAATAGAAGTGGAACTAAATGGATTTATTTTCTACGTTTAATATAATCTCATCTAAAAAATTTCATCCATAAATAATCCCTAATAAAATCAGATTAAAACATAAATCACATACCTCAATTTTAGCATTTCCACATTAATTTACTGTCCTATATTACAATAATGATAGAATTGTTGTAAACATATTCATAAAAAATAAAAATATCTCTAATTCCATTTATGATTTACTGATGATGTTTTTTCACCTACTTATTAATAATTGTTTTTTAAATCACTTTTAGGATTGATTACTTCCTCATTATTCATGCATGTTTTAGTTTGGTAGTAATAATATTTTCACAGTTATTTGGATTAAATTGTTTCATGAGTTTTAATAATGATATTAATATAAAATATTCTCAATATATAAATACATTCATCCATAAATGTTATATATATATATATAAATAATTTTCATCTTTCATGGAGATGGCAAAACGTGAGTACACATAAATGTTGTTTTTACATTTTAACAAACAGAACAAAAGAAAGGTAAATAATAGATAATTTTTTTAAAAAATAATATATCATATAAATCATATATATTAATATAATATATCATATTTTAAATCCATGTAATTAGTATATTGTATAGGAATCACATTCCTTCATGGATTTGGTCATACAAACGTATGAATGATCAACGTTATCAACAACCATCATTTTGTATAGTAAAAAGATTTATATTAGATAATAATTTTAGAAATATATAAATATATAATATATCATATATATTCTTTAAATACATCAAAATAGTTATCAATAAAATATGATGATGTACAATAAATTTTATCTTTATGTGGAGACCGTAAGTTGTTCATACAAACTATGGATAATTTCACTTCCCAGTTGATGGGAATGAGGAGGGATATTGGTTTATTAACACTCATAAAAAATAAAATATATTGGATAAAAAATATATTATTTTTTAGTAACAATTCATATTTATTGGAGGTAAAATAGTAATTAAAATGAATCTGATTTGTTAGGGAGATATCATCGTCAATGAAAAAAACACATTTAGATCCCCTATAATGGGACACATGGTTAATATATTCGGAATTCCAGAACCAATATAATTTTTCTAATGTACTGGAAAATATATGTTTCCAGGTTTTTATCATGGAATTATGCTCAAATTTTTGTGAATAAGTGAATAAAATGGTTTTCTTTTATAAGGGATGGGATGAGAAGTCATGGAATTTATTTAATTATTAATATTGTACAATTTAATTACCTAGATAAATTTCCTCTAAAAGAGTTGTTATTAGAAGATAAGATAATATATAGTTTAAATACAGTAAAATAATTATATTTTAATTGGTTTAATTTATATTTAAACCATATTGTTTTTATTAACACATTAGTTAATCTATTTTAACCTTAAACATAGTAACAACATTTTCAATCTTGAAGGTATATAATTATATTTATAAGGTGTAAATTGGATCCTAAATTGATAATGGGTAAAATTTGATATAATATAATTTCTGTTTTTTCTAATTTAATTAATTTCCATATTTTTTATTCATTTAATAATATGTTATTTTGATAAAAAATCAATATTCTAAATTTTGATACTATGCAGTTAATATGACCTAAAATTAATAAATTATTAATGCAATTAAACCATAATCCAATAGAAAAAATGTTATATTTATATATAAAATTCCTTGAAAACTATAACTAAATCATTGTTCATTACTATTAATATTTTAAACTCATTTATTATATTTTTATATTAATTTCAGAATTACCAAATTGGTATTGCATAAGCATGTTTTGTAATCATATAGTTGATAACAATTATAAATAAACATACTTTATTTTTTATTTGTAAAAATATGTTAGAAAAATGAGAATATATTTTTTGAATATATAATAAATTAATATTATTAGCATCATTAAAAAAATGTGAATAATTTTATTTATGAATATAAAAAAATATTTCATTCGTAAAAACTATATTTCATAAAAGCACCACTTTTATTTTGAACTTATTTTTTTCATTTTTTATTAATTAATAAAAAAATGAATTATTTTTTTACTTATGTAACCATTTGTTTTCCATAATTTTTTTATTCATATTTATAGCTACAAATCCATGATAATTTGATAAAAATCTCATAATAATATTATAATTGTATAATATTGTTGGATTACACTTGATATTTCTTGTAACATAAGCTATCAAATAAATAAAATATTTGTTAAAAAATATTTCAAAAAATCAATGGGTGTTACACATAAATCCATAGAATGTTATCTCATGTAAATGTTTACATCCCATGAGACATCATCCGCATTCCTAGCTCAAATTAACTATGAAATCAAACATGTAATACACTAACTATAGGGTCCAATATCCATAATGTATTATCGTTTAGACACTATCAATTGACCATGGAACTTATTCACTCTAATTATCCTCATATGTGAATTTTAACATGAAATCTTAGTCACATAATATAGTTACCCCTAATTTTCATACAAAAATATCATATCTTAATAAATAATTATTCAATACATACAATTACAATCCATTCCATAATTATATAGGTAAAGAGTATTTACAAAAATGGATACATTGATAATAGGTTCCTAAAATATATACATATTTAATGAAATATTTCTTTATAACTGGAACACATTATTGAAAAATAACACATAAAACTTTTTTTAATATTCTATGGATATGAAAACACATTTAATAGTGAGATGAGATTCATAGAAAAATAAATAAATGTATATTTAATTCACTATTTAATCATAATATGAGAATAATGGGTATAGGAGTATAAAATTAAACTAAAAAATCATACCAAAAAAAAAATTACATCCGAAATATGATCCATATAACAATTCTTATAAGTTTATAAGACATAAATCATAAATGGTTCAAATTAAATTAGAAAATAAATCAAAACATTCATAGAAAATCTTGTTAGAAAAGAGATGCATATAGTATTGAAAAATAATAATCAATGAAAACATTATAAGCTACAAAACAAGATGTTCAATAAATATATTTCTTGGGCTAACTGACCAGGTATCTTATTCGATTCTGGGATAGCTTCTCATATAACATTTTTTAGATTGGGATAAACTCAAGTGTACTACTTTTCAACGATTTAGAGAACATCGATTAAAAAATTTCAGATCATAGAACATTAATATTTACATAATTCAGTATAAGGTTATATTATTTTTCTCCCAACATCCAAATAATTATAAATAAACTCATTTCAATGCCAAAAAAATTAGAAAAACACATTTGGATTTAACCATTAGAGAAAATTGATTTCATTTTTATTTAAGAATATTTAAAGTAAATTATCAATAAAAAGAATAAAGGCTGTATAGTTTTTAAATATATCAATATATATTAAATACTCAGTGATATCCTAGGATGTCATAAGGGATGAACAATTAAATAAAAATATCATATGAAAATTTATTTTCTAGAATTCTTATTTAATTTTTAATATCAAATTTAAATAAAAATAATGTCACCTTTATTATGGAAATAATTATCTTTTTAATAAAAATTATAAACACATAATGGATGCTTCAAAACATTAATCATCCAAGAAAAATATTAATTTCATTCATGGTATGTATGTTAATATCATTTTTCCATTCACATTTTAGTTAAAAAATACAAAGTTCCTCATTCAAAAAATGAAAAGAAGGTTCCTTCTAAACCATAGAGAAAATGTTTTAAATTATTTAAAAAAGATAATAAAAAATATTATTATAATAGTAAAAAGGTGAATTTGGTTTCGAAATCATTGTCATAGAAGAAAAATAGTTTTCCCCTTATGATAGAAATAAATAAGAGTTCCCATAAAAACATTTTTTCAGTATCTTCAGTTCTTAATTTTGGGAATAATAAATTAAATACTGTGTTCAATAGAAGTAATTAAAAGAGAGAAAATTTAAAAGTATTTATCTTGATCAGATAATATACATTCCATCAATTAAAATTATAGTATAAAATATATTTACTAAAATGAGATTAAAGTGTAAATCTGTTACATATTGATGGAATTTCAGTAAAGGGGATGGTACCAGAGGTAAAATAAATTAGTTTTTATTATAATGAAACAAAACATATTTAAATTTTTTTTTAATATATTATATTTTCCATGTATCACATGTTAAAACCATTTCATTATTAAATAAATAAAAATTAATGATTCGAGCTATTAACTATTTTTTTTCTTGACAATTTCTTTTTGGTAGTTTTTCATATTTTACATTGGTCATGACTCCCTAATATCTATAATGATACATATGATATTTATATCACATATATCACTATATAGTGGATTATAATCTTCCATAAATGGTAGGTACTAGGAAACTAAGTAGACCAATAATAGAGGGGATATGTCATTCATACACATGGACACCACATTTACATTTAGAAAGATAATAGAAAACAATGATAAATCATGATTAACCATTAATAAATAATTAGAAAATTATATTTATAATATATATATATATATATATTATACATCCTTGTTTCCATTCATTTAAAGATAGAATAAATGAACATTTGTTTTGAAGAGGTGAAATTCTACACCTATGCATGAGATATGTTTTCATTTTCAATGAGACTAGATGGTAAGAAGGTAGATATAATATTATATATCTTTAATAATAATAACTTCATAAATTTAATTTATGAAAATTAAACCCATAATAGCACTCTTCCATTAATGATGGTGATGGAAAATGAATTGTATCACTAATTAGAGGTTATTGTCCACATTTGTACACAAGAAATACCATCAATTCTTCTTTTATTGTAAATAGTGTTGATACTGGTGGTTTGAGGATCATAAAAAAATTTCATAAACTTAAGTTAACTAATTTATATTTTTCTGAATTATAAAATTAATTTACAGGATTTATATGAACAAATAAATTGAATGGGTTGGGGTAAGGATATTTTCTCTTCTTTAAAATACCTCCATTATATCATTTGTTAAGGACCCTTGGAATGGTCTCTAAAGTAGAAAATAACCGCAATGTAACTACTAGGAATGATGATAATATTAATTTTCTTTGCTTTATTCATGGTAGAAGGCTCAATTTTGTGGAAATAAAACAAGAAAGGGGTATCCTTTAAAAAGGGAGAGAAAGGACACATTGGGAATAACAAATAGAAGATAGAAATATATTTATTTATTTCTCATGATATTTGATTCTAAATGTAAATATATTCCATGAAATGAGTATTAGGTAAAAATACGACCATCCAATAATATATAGACTTGTTTTTTTCACATTTAAATTTCTATATTTTTGTTTAACAACTTTGTTTATCAATTTTTTTCATAATCGATGTAATGCATTTTTATTAATAAATAGTACAAATTTAACATATATGTTCAATATTATTTAATAAATGGATAAGGGATGAAATTTTAAACAATTAATTACCCTACATTCCATATTTCTTGACTTTAATGATTTTGAAATAATTTAATATTAAATTATTTAATACAAATTATCAGTCATGTTATTTCTGATACAATACATTTAATTAAACAACAATGACAACATGAATTAAAATAAATTTCAGTATAAAAATTTAAGAAATTAAAGAATTAGAATATTTAATTATAAAATTAATGGTACCGTAATGTCACCTAAATTATATTACCTCTAAAATTTTTAAAATCCATGTTGTAATTTTTTTATTAACAGAATAAATTCCCTTTTTGTGTTGCATAAGATATTTTGGTAAATATTCTGTCACTATAATGTCATAAAATTCAATGATTAAAAACAATTCATATTAAAAATAAATATTTTACTCCAAAATCATCCTTATTTTTTCTTTGTATTAAAAATTTATAAATATTAAGGTATGGCGACTGACACTTATTATTATTTTCTTAAAATAATATAAGGTATTAATCAATGAAAAATTGAACCAAATGTTCATATTTTTAAGGATGGGTGACTATGGATGATCTTAAATCATTCAATAAGATAATGGTAAAATGATTAGTACTTTTAAATCCATAAACCATTGTTTTAACGAAATTTTACCATGTTTAGCCTTCCTATAGTGGTAAAACTTTATCATGTTTTCTATTCATAATGAACACAAACAAAAGGGATATATATTAAAAATTTTAATATAACAATTCTAAATATTGGTTCTATTTTAGATGGGTTAATTAATATCTATGGAAAAAATAATATTCATAATTGTGTAAACTACACATTTTTTCATAATTCAGTTTTCCATATTCAAACCCCATTGCAACCACTAGGAAACAACTATCAAATTAAACAATAATATTTCATCATTATATCGTAGTTTTATTAAACTCAATATTGAATATAATGAAATCAATATAGTACAAAAAAAATTATCTATTAAAAAATATATCATAAGATATCATGATGTTGCATTCTACCCCCTTATACTGAACATATCTATCTAAATTCAATAAATATTATAAAAATAACACTGTGACATATCTTTTTCATCACATTCTCATGTTCCCAGTTAGATTCTTCATGTTTCAAATTCCTACAGAAAGCATTAACCATATGATTAGTCGCAATCCATATATAATTATCATTATGATTAAAGACTCCAATATGTTATTATTTATAGTAATATTCGTGATCTAATTGTTTGAGATATGATTTATGTGCAAGTGATCGCTTAGATATGTAATTCATTAATATAGAAACAAGGAATACATCATGAATATAAGAATGGTTTATTTGGTAAACATTGCGATAAGATATCTTATAACCTAAATCATAAATCTTGAATGGTCCAATATATATGGAGTTCTTTATTAATTTCGTTACAAATTTTATACCCATAATAATTTTGGAAATTCATATAAATACCTTATCCACGTCATCAAATATAATATTTATTCAGTGATAACCACCATAATTTTTTTCAACTCTTATATTCCTTGATAGGATTCTAAATGGATCCAATTTTACTATCCATTTCTGTATTTGGTACAGGTCTAAATCAATTTCATTCATTAACATAAACCCATAACATTATTGTTATTCATGAATATAAATAGAGGTAACCATTATGATCAATATCAATTCTTCAGTGATGGTTATAGTCATTACATAAGTCTTCTATAAGAAGGTGTTCATCCTAACCACTTCTGAAATCCATTGAATTGGATAAATTCATATCCTCTAGGTTTTAAATGGTTCCCTAAGACTAAATATCTATCATAGGATGATATAAATAATTTAAGCAAAACTCAATATCCATATCCTGTTAAAGAATTTATAGAATATCAAGGTAATCCTCAGTTTTTGATATGATATAATATAATGTGGTACTTTGTGTAGCCATTGTACATTTTTAATTTTTATTCTTGAATGACGGTCAAGAAGAAAATATTTTCTGATAGAAATGATGTTTTTTACTTCCTTATGAAATCAACCTCAACAAGAAAATACAAAAATTTATATATTATTGGTAGTTCTATAAATAAATAAATGGATAAGTTTTCATGTTCAAAATTTTATGGGTATTTGTTGTAACAACCCTTAGAATTATATCTCTTAGAATTAACATCAAAACATACCAAACATGGATTTACATACTGTTAAATATATATCATAATGTTATCCAATGGGAAATACCCTTTCCAATATCAATACGTAATAATATATCAATAATTAATAATTATTGATGAACAATGAGTCTAATCCAATAACTCTTTCTATTAATATCGTATATAAGTAACATGTCCACAATTACTGAACCATATCATTCCATCACAACCAATATAAAACTTAAGAAAATTCATAAAATTATTCTACAATTAAAAATAATCTTTTTATACCTCTCTATTCCTCGAATTCATTGATGGTTCTATACTCATTGGAGTAAGATAATATTTATCTCCATCCTTCATGATTTCTGAATCCATCTATTAAAAATCAATAAAAATTTGATACATTGTGGGCCTCTTCATATATCAGTTATAATTATATGTTCCACTCAAATAATTAGACATTTTTTCACATTTCAAGGGTGGTGATTTATTAAGGTGTCATAATATTTAAGTAGTAGGACTTGGGTGTAGCAGAATCACCTTGATGACATGGTCGACATTGATTTTATTCTATATATATATATATAATAAATACTATATATGAAAAAGGGTATAATGTATAATCGTAACAATATATTATCTGACTATATGAAATTTTGAACCCATAATAATACGTTTACTCACATTTAATTCATAATTAATTTATAAGATATATAGAATTACCTTAACATGTAATTATCTATTTTTTTTATGATCTCGTTGAATATATTTCATCATTAATATGAATTTTCATAGTAGGATCCATGAAAACAATACAACTAGGAATGGTTCACATAAATACCATATTATCAAAAGATATCCATATTATAATAGGGTGATAGAACTATATATACCAGCCACTCATGTTGTTAATTATTTATCATAAAAAAATTATTCATGAAGAAGGATGAAATCATAAAGGTACCTCAATGGATTGATTGTGGATGAAGAGGTCACATGTTATCATGTCATTGACATATCTATATGGTTTTTATAGATTCTATATATATCCCTTGGTTATAATAATACTAATTTTCAAAATTGTTATAAATTGATATTAATTATGGAATTGATTTTTGTCATAAAAATTACACTTAATATGATTCCCTACATGACAATTTTAGTTGATCCCATGGTAAAAAATAAAAATAGTATTATTTTAATTGGTTGTTATACCCAACCTATTCAGAGTGTAAATAAATATATTCTTTACAATTTCCAATCATAATATTATGATTGTTCTTCTTTCTATATCCAGAATTCTTAAATACTTTAATAATGAGTATTTATGTAATAAATAAATGTCATTAAATTATTCACTGATAATATAATTTATATTATATTAACTAATGCATGAAATAAATATTTATTATTTTTTAAATCACATAATATTTCAAATAACCTGTGAAGAAATATGAATAATAAAACAACAGAATAAATATTATTTATACAAACTTATTAAATTACATTCCTGAATTTAATTTATATTGAAGATACATATAGTGTTTAATATATCATACGTGCATCTATAACATATTTCATGGTACAATTTTTTTTTCCCACCTATAATGAGATCAAGATACACAGTTTGTTACCCATATTTCAATGTGTGTGTCCTTAAAGATGCACTGGTTTTCAATACTCATGTCATGTATCAATTCAAAGCCACATTGAGACCCCTCCAATTTTCAGCTATGAGAAAATGTGTATTATACATCATATATAGTGGATACAAAATGTGTAGCTTTTCAAACCAAGTTGTAGTCTATCTTGATTGATATATATACCTGATTTTGGATGATCTTATATCCTACTTAATCATATATTTTATATTTAATCACAATATATACAAGAGAAACCACAATACACTACATATAATGTGGAAGAACACATCATGTACTCTGTTTTTTTCTATAAAATTCCATTGGAAACTCCAGGTGGTCTTTGTAATAGATTTATTTTTTATTTAATCTCAATCATTTATAAGTTGTTATTGCATTAATGATGTATTAAATAAATTATTATTATAAGTTTTGAAAAGGAAATTATCTAATGTTAATAAATTTTTTACATCAATGAAAAAAATCAATGAATAATAAAAATTTAAAATATAAACATTTTACCCCCTCTGATACAACTAATAGGGTTTGGGCGTTGGGGAAGTGTCTATGTGGTATTGAAAACATTGATTATACTCTTAATATTTGGAAAATATTTGTTTCACGTGATAAAAAACATCATACCAATTGAAAAAAATAGGTAATTTGAAAATATAAAATTAGAACCAGAATAAGGATGATCTTCACATGATATTTATTATTAATTTTTCAGATGATATAGAATTACAACAACATGTAATTATAATTATCATGTAATTATCTTTTTATGGATTATTTTATTGTCTAGATCTCCTAATACTGTCATTTCATTGTTGGATCCAAGTCAAGAATCCCACTTGTGAGTAATCAAACATGGTACACAAGGAGTGAATGTCAGCTTAGATTCATCAGGTTATAACATGGTCAATCTTGTAACACCCTAATATTTTATGAATTTTTTATCAAATAAACTAAATTTCAGGTATAGCTTGTGTTACAAGGAATCCAAAGTTTTTATGAATAGTTATAGAATATTAATATTATTATTTAAACATTGTAGCTATTTTTAAGATATTAAACAATGTGGAATGAGTATTAATAAAAATTATTTAAATATTATTTATAATTTTTTAGTATAAATAAAATATATTTATAAATATTAATTAACTTTAGGAAATTCCGTGATATGTTTTAAAAATATTATTTTGTCAAATATTTTTTTTCTTTTTGTGTGATAAAAGTTTAATTAAATATTGAAATATATAGAAAACTAATTTTTTAAAATAAATTTTATTTTTTTAAATAACTATATCTATATTATTTAGGGGATTATTATTGGGATTATTCTAAAATGATTAATTTTTCAACAAATAGTGAAAAATATTGTTCATTATTGAAATGTAACTTTAGGTTAAATAAATTTATATGGTTTTTTATTGTTTTAAAAATATCTTATTGTAAAAAAATTATTATTATATTTATTATTCAAATTTAGATTATTTAAATCATTTTCATTTTGAAATTGGGCATAAAAAGTTTTTAAATGTCATATGATTTTCTCTTTCAAAAATAGCATTCTCATTGTGTCTTTTGGATTAATTTTAGATTTATTTTATCCACTTACATAAATGGAATTTTAAAAAATGGTTTCAATATTTTGAATAATCATAATTTTTATATTAAATTAAATTAAATTATCATTTGATTAAAATTATTAGAATGAAATTAATAAAATTTTAATGGTTAATGTAAAAATGAGTTTACAAAGTGTTAAAAAATAGATGTGTTAAAATTGACCAAAAACAATTAAAACACACATTTTATTGAAATTTTTATAGATTTTATCTTATATTATTTATAATTTTCCATTTTTGATCCTTTTGTCATGATAAAAATGTGGGTACACCTTTTTCTTTTCAAAAACTACTTGTGTGCTACTCAGATCACTTATATGTGCCAACACCTCATCTCTATTATTCAAGCATAGAATATAATTTGGTTCAGCCATAACATGACCAAATATAAGGCCCCAGCCTTAAAACTTACTTAATCTTGAGTTATTACAAGATTACACATTTAGGATATTTTTAGGTTTAGAGTTTTAGATAATTAGATCATTAAACTTGCATTACATTCCACATTTTAACAAAGTGGTTACATAAAAGATAGTATTCATTTTTCCCATCAACAGAAATATATTTAAAATAAAACATGGATTCTTTATTGACACTTCCTTGACACTATCATCATATCATGTACCCTTCCCTTGACCTATGAAAAACATTTCAAAAACATGGGATGAGCATAAAAAGCTTAGTAAGGGATATAAAAATATGGAAAGGAAACATGAGTACATGTATACATAATAATGAAATCTTTCTTTACCAATAAAACATAAGCACATTAACATAACTCATAAAATCATGAATAAATCATAGAAATCATAAGACATAAAGGTAACTTGAGGCATTCATAACATTCTTACGTAGGGAGTAAACCTCTTGGTTACGTTTGGAATACCCATCACAGTATATTCCCTAAATCTCTTCGGAGAAACCTTAACGTTTATCCCCTTCGCATTACCCAATGCATTGGAGAGCTATATCGGGCTCACCTGCCCTTAGATTTTCATAGAACCACCCATATTAATAATAATGCCCAAGAACCATAACATAATCGTATCACATAAAACATGCATAAAGGAAACATAACATTTCCAATTTTCAATCACAAGATATCAATACAACACATTGATATAAAAACATTATGAAAGCAATTTTCAATTCCAAAATAAAATAAAAGTAAAACATGGTATTTATTTTTCATTAAAAAAAGGTATGGCTTGTAGAGGAAGCCGAAACTCAAATAATGGTCACGGCGGCAGAGAAGTCGTTGTCGCCGCATATGTACGACAAAAAAATTCCCTTTTGTCGTTTAGTAAAACGCTTTGAATAAAAAATATTCCTTTCAGATAAACGTAAAATTCAAAGGGGTTTATACACCGTATAAAATAAGGTTGTGTATAAAACAAAATATGCCTCAATGAAAGGATATTGAGACGAAGTCCCAAACAAAGACGGTATCCTTGGATTAAGGATAAATCAATTACATAAATATGTGTGACAAACTAATACACAAAATATAAGTGGATATTAAGTGTAAATAAATTAGAGGTTATTCACAAATATTCATAGAATGACATATTCAAGGAGTAAAATCTTATCCCAAAGAATAAAAATTGGCTTAAGATGTTCCCTTGAAAAAATTTGACAGCCTAACGGCGTCACTACAAAATTCAGAAAATGAGTTGATGAGAGATAAAAAGGGTATCTCATCACTTGGACATAAAATTTAAATCACTAAGGATATAGAAGAACATATCCCAACATAATGATATGTGAATTAAAAGACATAACAAAAGAATTCTTTTAAAAATAGGAGGGTGAAAGGTTTCCTTACTGACATGGGTTTCATTCGAAACATACACCCCGTGAAATAAGGACAATAAAAAATTGATGTAAATACTCATAAATGAAAGTATATTTCACAATGAGTAAAATAATGGGCAGTACATACACCACTCAAAGGAAATTGTGGCAAATGTAGCAAAAATTTAACGGGAATAAAAGTGAGATGAAAAATCCCTTACGAAAACTCGGCATCCTAACAGCGCCAATTAAAACATACAAAAATGGATTGATGAGATCAAATAGGGTCTCTCATAATATTAACATAAAGTTTACAGAAAGCGGTATATAAAAGAACATCCCACAACATAACAAGGATGAGCTTAAAATTAGTGACATAATGGAGAGTACTTAAAAAGAAAGAGAGAGGTTAGATCTCTTACGAAAATTCGGCAGCCTAACGGCGCCACTCAAAACATCCAAAATGGATTGATGAGAGAGAATAGGGTCTCTCATAATATGAACATAAAAATTAAAGTAAGATTAATATAAAAGAACATCCCAATCACAAGAAATATGAGCTTAAAAGGAATGACATAAAAGAGTGTACTTAAAAAGAAAGAGAGGAGTAGGATCCCTTATCTCGGGTCTGACTTGACTCGATCGTTCTTTAACGTCCTCAATAATAAACTTGTGTTAATTTCAACATGATTAAGAACCTTTTTCAAGTTCATTATTCCTTTTATATTACTTATTTTCATGTTATAAACATCATGTAATCATTTAAGTTAGTAATGTTTGTTTTGTCGATATTTGGTTCTTAAGTCGAAAGTGGACTTCTTACAATTACATGTTGTTCGTGTGGTCAAAGGTTCATTATATCCAGAATGATATTCATGATTTGGATATCATATATATCATATATATCCAGAATATACATGTATTTATAATATTACATAATCATTTAGAGGTAACAAATGAAATGCACCGTTCATGGAGACGGTAAGCCGTACGTACGCATGAACGCTACTTTAATTTCTATGTCATATTAATGGAATTAAAACTAAATGGGAGGTATGTATATTTTCATTCCAGAATTATATTCATCATTTATATGTAACATACATCATATATAATAACTTTAAGTGCATCCTTTATACATCCCACATATGGAATTAACGAATCAAATCACTTTGAGGGGGCGGTAGTCCGCACTTCCTAAAATGAAATTATCGTGTTTACCCACAATGGAAACCATAAAGGTATGCCACAAAAGGAAAATACAGAAGCATGAGTAAAACATTAACATATTATATATCATATATAAATATAGTGGCATCTTAATGGCCATCTTTTAAGGTGTTATATGAGTGTTGAACAATCATCGTTTCGTGAGGCAGAAATTCTCCATCCATAGAAACAATATGTTCTTTAACCATTTGATGTAGGTTTGTGTAAGTGTAGCTCGAATTATTCTTATAACAACATCCTAGTATATTATAGATACTGTATTTGTTACAAAAGAAATGAATAAAAAGAGTTTAGGGGGTTGGAGAAGCAAAATAAAATAAAAGAACACAAGTGAAGACATTACCTTAAAATCGGGTATCTCTTTTTGATTTGAGCTCAAAGGCTTCATTGGAAGACTTCTGCAAAACATGAGGCTTCTAGGAGTAATAGAGGGATGTGGAGAGGCAAAATGAGCCGGGGTTGGCTGAGCCAAAGTCTTGAGAGGTGTGGGTAAGGTGGTAGAGGTGGGGGCCTTTTATAAGAGGAGACGAGGGGCACTCTTGTAAAGTTAGAAAATGTTACTTTATTTTCAAATGAGTTTCAGATTTTAAAGGTCCCAGATTGATTTATTTCGAGTATAAGGTGGTAAGGTTTCGAAATATACTCATCCAATAGGTTTTTTACAGGTTTAGGTTTTATTTTTTACATTATCATTTCATTTTATTTAAATCATCAAATAATGAGTTAATCGCTACATCATCATGATGTCATAAATAATTTAATTTATATAATGTCTAAAAATTATAAAAAAAATATCATGATGTAGGAAATATTTTTAGATTTTTAATTAATATTTATAGTCAAATATATCTCTTGTATAACCCATTTTAAAAATTGTTTTAGTGAAACATCTCATGCTTGTGACATTTTTATTTTAACTTTAAATAAAAAGTTATTTATGTCATTTTCCAACCAAAGTGGCTCCATGGGGTCCTCATGTTGACCCATTGATTGTATTGGTCGGACCTGACACATCCAATGAGGGTAGGACATGTGTCTAGGTCATTTCACCTTATTAAAACATTATTTTTACCATAAATTACACTAATTACCTCTAATCGCGATTAAGAACATAAAAGTTACTATTCACCAAAAAATTATTTTAATCCCATTGAACCACATTTTAATTCCTAATGACAACCATGTATGTCGGATTTTTGAAATTCCAAACACAGAGGTGGAAATGTTTCATTTAAACGAAAAATCAGTTTCTTTAACTATCACTTAGTGGTTTCACTATTCATCAAAAATTGATGTTTTTCAGAAAAATACCAAAAAGTCACCCTAAGATATATTTGATATTACGAATCCAAAAATGAAGTCTATTTTACAAAATTATAAACATATAAGTTGCATTAATTAATTTAATAATTAATTCCCGCTGTCAAAACAAATAGCGTGTTTTTAAGATACAATTCGTATCAAAAGATTGACTCTAGTTTATGTCCAATTTCAAGATGAAATTAATTCCAACGACCACTAATGGATTAAATGGTAAAAATATATTCTAATTGAACTTTAAAACCAATTCAAAAGATAATATAATCATATAAATAAATTAGATTAAAAAGAGGCTTTGAATTAAAATACAAAATTTTTCACTGTTCATTAAAAAATGAACTTTATCGGAAAAATACCAAAAATTTACAAAATGTAAATGTTGATGTCCCGATTCTAAAGAAGAATTTTATTTTGTCAAATATAACACATAAAATTGTCAAAAACTGGATTTAAAAAAGGTTCTCCATCAAAAGTTGGTTAATCGACATTTTAAAGAATATGAGAATGTTTATGCTTAAAAATTGGATTCATTAACATTTTTAATCCTCTAACGTTTATTGTAAAAAGTAAAAATATTTGACAAACATATATAATCATTTTTTAGTTAGTTCTGCTCATTCCCTCCATTAAAACGGCTTGACGTTAACTACCATTTAAGATAATATTATTTTATTATTAGAGTACAACGTAAGATTGCAAAGGAACTCGTTGTTGTGTGTTGGGTAAGACATCGAGCATAGCGTTCCCTTTAAATTAATATTGACATTTTATTCACAAATAGGGATAAATATAAAAATATCATATTCTTTATTTACCTGGGGTGTTACATTCTTCCCCCCCTTTTGGAATTGCGTCCTCGCAATTTCAAAATTGGTCTCAGAAACATCCTTGAAAGTCCCACATTGGAACAAGAGTCGGTAAAACAATCACTTTAAAAGAATGGGAGAGAAGTAAAAATGTCACCTGAGTTAACCCATACTAGGATTCCAATTATGAAAATAGTAATATGGAGGATAAAACAAAGGGTCATGTTCTGATGGATAGTGATAGTAAACATGTCTAGGAGAAAGTTAACCATAAGAAAATCGTAAACTTGTGATGGGTTAAACAGTATTGGATACCCCAGTAGGAAATGTTAATGGACAACATTTTTTTCAGTTACTTTTTATTGAGGAATTTTTTTTGATCTTAACTAAAACATAAGGAAACACACTTACTTGTCATGTTGACTTTCAAATTTTACTATATTTCTTACACGAACTCATATTTTCTCCAAAAGATGAGTATTTAGGATGACTTGTTTACATTAAGAGAGCTATAATCAACTTCTAGAGAATCACCTAACCCAAAAAAGAGAACTATAGACTTCCCATGTCTTTATAATTTAACCAAAACCAAAACCAAAAAGGATAGTACAAGAGAAGATAATCAAGAAAAGGATAACCATTTATAAAAATAAAATCTATTCTTAATCTCCAAAATTTGTCCAACAAAACCCAAAGTTCAACGAGGACCATTTGATAAAAAATATGTCCATAAAATTATTCAAAGTAAATTAAATTAATATTGAAACCCAAATATTTGAAGGATTTAGTCACATAGTCTTCCAAGGTACAAATTAACTTTTATCTCCAAATAACATCAGTTACTCTTAAATTCTCATATTGAAAAGTAATTAACCTAATCACATATCCTCGATGATAGGTTAATCATTTCCATAGATAACCCAAAATAAACTTACTCTTGATTCCTAAAATAATCTAACTAAAAAGAATTAGTCAAACTAACTAGGGACTTCACGTAGTCCAGTGGTAGGCGATAAATACCAATCGCACGTTGGTTGTGGGTTTGATTCCCACAGCTTTGTCCGACGCGACGGGTTGTCACACGGTCTGCATGTTGTCCTTTTTCCAAAACTATATAATACTTAAAACATTCCCAAAAACGAGATAAAATCTTAAAAAATGATCATAACATATTTTAAACTCAAGTTTATGTCATGCCTTTCATTTTCCATCATAACATATAATAACCCATAATTACCTCAAAAGTAAGGATCATGTAAACTCTAATGGTTACCATTATAATTATTATCTGAACTTCCACATCGATTGGTCATCTCATACAATATGCATTATAGATCATACCAAGGTTCAAGTGGTTGATCATGACTCCTTGATAGTTTGTTTAAAACAACCATGAGTTTCCTCATTGAATCCCCCACTTTATCTAGTATCTTACTCAGAGAACCACCACAGTTTCCTTCAAACCTGTTCTCTCTTTGGAGCCTGCTAGATCCATCCATTCACTAAAAACAGAAATGTCAGTGTGAGTATATCAACAAAACCATCATGTACTAATGATAAAGGTAAACACTAAGATATACTTACTCATTAACTTTATCTAAAACTAGGACTCTTTCTGAAATCCTAACCATTATGGTAATGTCACTTGTGCTCAGAGAATACCCTAACCTCTAATGTTATCTAAACCGACCTCTGATACCAACAATAAGGGCCAGCCTTAAACCTTAATTAATCTTTAGTTATTAAATGATTACACATTGAGGATCTTTTCAGCTTTAGAGTTTTAGAGAATTATATCATAAAACTTGCATTCCATTCCACATTTAAACAAAGTGGTTACATAAAAGATAGTATTCATTTTTCCCATCAACGGAAACATATTTAAAATAAAACATGGATTCTTTCTTGACACTTCCTTGACACTATCATCATATCATGTACCCTTCCCTTGACCTGTGAAAAACATTTCAAAAACATGGGATGAGCATAAATAGCTCAGTAAGGGATATAAAAATATGGAAAGGAAACATGAGTACATGTATACATAAGAATAAAATCATGCTTTACCCATAAAACAAAAGCACTTTAACATATCTCATAAAATCATGAATAAATCATAGAAATCATAAGACATAAAGGTAACTTGAGGCATTCATAACATTCTTACGTAGGGAGTAACCCTCTTGGTTGTGTTTGGAATACCCATCACAGTATATTCCCTAAATCTATTCGGAGAAACCTTAACGTTTAACCCCTTCGCGTTTCCCAATGCATTGGAGAGCTATATCGGGCTCACCCAACCTTAGTTTTTCACGGAACCACCCGTCTTCATAATAATTCCCAAGAACCATAACATAATCGTATCACATAAAACATGCATAAAGGAATCATAATATTTCCACTTTTCAATCACAAGATATCAATACAACACATTGATATAAAAACATTATGAAAACCATTTTCAATACCAAAATAAAAGAAAAGTAAAACATGGTATTTATTTTTCTTTAAAAAAAGGTATGGCTTGTAGAGGATGCAGAAACTCAAATAATGGTCACGGCGGCGGAGAAGTCGTTGTCGCCGCATACGTACGACAAAAACATTCCCTTTTGTCGTTTAGTAAAACGCTTTGTAAAAAAAAGATTCCTTTCAGATAAACGTAAAAGTCAAAGGGTTTTATACACCTTATAAAAGAAGGTTGTGAATAAAACAAAATATGCCTCAATGATAGGAGATTGAGATGAAGTCCCATACAATGACGGTATCCATGGATTAACGATAAATCAATTACATAATTATGTGTGACAAACTAATACACCAAATATAAGTGGATATTAAGTTTAAAACAATCAGAGGTTATTCACAAATATTCATAGAACAAAATATTCAAGGAGTACAAGCTTATCCCAAAGAATAAAAATTGTGTTAAGATGTTCCATTGCAAAAATTTGACATCCTAACGGTGTCACTACCAAATTCAGAAAATGAGTTGATGATAGATAAAAAGGGTATCTCATCACTTGAAAATAAAATTTAAATCACTAAGGATATAGAATAACATATCCCAACATAATTTTATGTGAATTAAAAAACATATCAAAAGAAGTCTTTTAAAAAGAGGAGGGTGAAAGGTTCCCTTACCGACATGGGTTTCTTTCGAAACATACACCTCGTGAAAGAAGGACAATAAAACATTGATGTAAATACTCATAAATGAAAGTATATTACACAATGAGTAAAATAATGGGAAGTACATACACCACTCAAAGGAAATTGTGGGAAATGTATCATAAATCTCATAGAAATAAAAGTGTGATGAAAAATCCCTTACGAAAACTCGACAGCCTAACGATGCCACTTAAAACATACCAAAATGGATTGATGAGATCAAATAGGGTCTCTCGTCATATTGACATAAATTTTTCAGTAAGAGGAATATAAAATAACATCCCCCAACATAACAAAGAGGATCTTAAAAGAAGTGACATAAAGGAGATTACTTTAAAAGAAAGAGAGAGGTTAGATCTCTTACGAAAACTCGGCAGCCTAACGGCGCCACTCAAAACATCCAAAATGGATTGATGAGAGAGAATAGGGTCTCTCATCATATGAACATAAAAATTAAAGTAAGATTAATATAAAATAACATCCCAATCACAAGAAAAATGGGATTAAAAGGAATGACATAAAAGAGTGTACTTAAAAAGAAAGAGAGGAGTAGGATCCCTTACCTCGGGTCCGACTTGGCTCGATCGTTTTTTAACATCCTGAATAATAAACTTGAGTTAATTTCTACATGATTAAGAACCTTTTTCAAGTTCATTATTCATTTTATATCACTTATTTCCATGTTATAAACATTATGTAATCATTTAAGTTAATAATGTTTGTTTTGTTGATATTTGGTTCTTAAGTCGAAAGTGGACTTCTTACAATTACATGTTGTTCGTGTGGTCAAAGGTTCATTATATCCAGAATGATATTCATGATTTGGATATCATATATATAATATATATAATATATATCCAGAATATAAATGTATTTATAATATTACATAATCATTTAGAGGTAAGAAATTAAATGCACCGTTCATGGAGACGGTAAGCCGTACGTACGCATGAACGCTACTTTCATTTCTATGTCATATTAATGGAATTAAAACTAAATGAGTGGTATGTATATATTAATTACAAAATTATATTCATAATTTATATTGAACATAAATCATATATAATAACTTTAAATACATCATTTATACATCCCACATATGGCATTAACGAATCAAATCACTTTGAGGGGGCGGTAGTCCGTATTTTCTAAAATGAAATTATCATGTTTACCCACAATGGAAACCATAAAGGTATCCCACAAAAGAAAAATTCAGAAGCTTAAGTAAAACATAAAAATATTATATTTCATATATAAATATAGTGACATCTTAATGGCCACCTTTTACGGTGTTATATGAGTGTTGAACAATCATCGTTTCGTGAGGCAGAAATTCACCATCCACAAAACAGTATGTTTTTTAACCATTTGATGTAGGTGTGTGTAATTGTATCTCGAATTATTATTATAAAAACATCCTAGTATATTGAAGATACTGGAGTTGTTACAAAAGAGATGAATTAAAATGTTTTAGGGGGTTGGAGAAGCAAAATAAAACAAAAGAGCACAAGTGAAGACATTACCTTAAAATCGGGTAACCCCTTTTGATTTGAGATCAAAGGATTCCTTGAGAAGACTTATGCCCAATGTGAGGCTTCTAGGAGTAAGATAGGGATGTGGAGAGGCAAAATGAGCAGGGTTTGGCCGAGACAAAGGCTTGCGAGGTGTGGGTAAGGTGGTAGAGGTGGGGGCCTTTTATAAGAGGAGAGGAGGGGAACTCTTGTAATGTTACAAAATGTTACTTTATTTTCAATTTATTTTCGGATTTTAAAGGTCCCACATTTATGTATTTCTAGGATATGTTGGTAGGGGTTCGAAATATACTCATCCAATAAGTTTTTTTACAAGTGTAGGTTTTAGTTTTTACATTATCTTTTCATTTTATTTAAATCGTTAAATAATGAAGTAATCGCTGTATCATCTTGATGTCATAAATAATTTAATTTATTTAATGTCTAAAAATTATAAAAAATATCATGATTTAGGAAATCATTTTCTATTTCTAATGAATATTTATACTCAAAAATATGACTTGTATAACCCCATTTAAAAATTGTTTTAGTGAAACATCTCATGCTTGTGACATTTTTATTTTAACTTTAAATAAAAAGTTATTTATGTCATTTTCAAACCAAACTGGCTCCATGGGGTCCCCAAGTTGACCAATGGATTGTTTTTTTCGTCCATGACACATCAAAAGATGGTGGGACATGTGTCTAGGTCATTTCACATTATTAAAACATTATTTTTACCTTAAATTACACTAATTACCTCAAATCGCGATTAAGAACATTAAAGTTACTGTTCACCAAAAAATAATTTTAATCCCATTGAACCACATTTTACTTCCTAATGACAACCATGTATGTCATATTTTTGAAATTCAAAACACAGAGTTGGAAAAGTTTCATTTAAACGAAAAATCAGTTTCTTTTACTACCACTTAGTGGTTTCACTATTCATCAAAAATTGAAGTTTTTCAGAAAAATTCCAAAAATTCACCCTAAGCTATATTTGATATTACGAATTCAAAAATGAAGTCTATTTTACAAAATTCAAAACATATAAGTTGCATTAATTAATTTAATAATTAATTACAGCTGTCAAAACAAATAGCGTGTTTTTATGAAACAATAAGTATCAAAAGGTTGACTCCAGTTTATGTCCAATTTCAAGATGAAATTAATTCCAATGACCACTATTGGATTAAATGGTAAAAATATATTCTAATTTAACTTTAAAACCAATTCAAAAGATAATCTAATCATATAAATAAATTAGATTAAAAAGTGGTTTTGAATTAAAATACAACATTTTTCACTGTTCATTAAAAAATGAACTTTATCAAAAAAAAATACCAAAAATTTACACAATGTAAATTTTGATGTCCCGATTCTAAAGAAGAATATTATTTGGTCAAATATAGCAGATAAAATTGTCAAAAAGTGGATTTAAAAGAGGTTCGCCATCAAAAGGCGGTTAATCGACATTTTAAAAAATATTAGAATGTTTATGCATAAAAATTGGATTCATTCACATTTTTAATCCTCTAACATTTATTGTAAAAAGTAAAAATATTTGAAAAACATAAATAATAATTTTGTAGTTAGTTCTGTTCATTCCCTCCATTACAACGGCTAGGCGTTAACTACCATTCAAGATAATATTATTTTATTATTAGAGTGCAATGTAAGATTTCAAAGGAACTCGTTGTTGTGTATTGGGTAAGCCATCGAGCATAGCGTTCCCTTCAAATTAAATTTGACATTCTATTCACAAATATGGATAAATATAAAAATTTCATATTCTTTATTTACCTGGGGTGTTACATTCTTCCCCCTATTGGGAATTGCGTCCTCACAATTTCAAAATTGGGCTAAAAAATATCCTTGAAAGTCCCACATCGGAACAAGAGTCGGTAAAATAATCACTTTAAAAGAATGGGAGAGAAGTACAAATGTCACCCGAGTTAACCCATACTAGGATTCCAATTATGAAAATATGGATATGGAGGAGAAAACAAAGGGTCATGTTCTGATGGAGAATGATAGTAAACATGTCTAAGAGAAAGTTAACCATAAGAAAATTGCAAACTTGTGATGGGTTAAACGGTATTGGATTCCCCAGTAGGAAAAGTTAATGGACAACATTTTTTTCAGTTACTTTTCATTGAGGAATTTAGTTTTGAGCTTAACTAAAACATAAGGTAACATACTTACTTGTCATATTGACTTTCAAATTTTACTAGATTTCTTACACGAACTCATATTTTCTCTAAAAGATGAGTATTTAGGATGACTTTTTTAAATTAAGAGAACTATAATCAACTTCTAGAGAATCATCTAACCCAAAAAAGAGAACTATATACTTCCCATGTATTTAGACTTTAACCAAAACCAAAACCAAAAAGGTTAGTACATGATCAGATAATCCAGAAAAGGATAACCCCTTATAAAAAGAAAATCTATTCTTAATCTCCAAAATTTGTCCAACAAAACCCAAAGTTCAACGAGGACCATTTGATAAACAATTTCTCCATAAAATTATTCAAAGTAAACCAAAATAAGATTGAAACCCAAATATTTGAAGGATTTAGTCACATAGTCTTCCATGGTACATATTAACTTTTATCTCCAAATAACATCAGTTGCTCTTAAATTCTCATATTGAAAAGTAATTAACCTAATCACATATCCTCGATGATAGGTTAATCATTTCCATAGATAACCCAAAATAAACTTTCTCTTGATTCCTAAAATCATATAACTAAAAATAATTCGTCATACTAACCAGGGACTTCACGTAGTCCAGTGGTAGGCGATAAATACCAGTCGCACTTTGGTTGTGGGTTCGATTCCCACAGCTTTGTCCGACGCGACGGGTTGTCACACGGTCTGTGTGTTGTCCTTTTTCCAAAACTATTTAATATTTAAAACATTCCCCAAAATGAGATAAAATCATCAAAAATGATCATAACATATTTTAACCTCAAGTTTATCTCATTCCTTTCATTTTCCATCATAACATATAATAACCCATAATTACCTCAAAAGTAAGGATCATATAAGCTCTAATGGTTACCTTTATAATTATTACCTGAACTTCCACATCGATTGGTCATCTCGTACATGATGCATTATAGATCATACCAAAGTTCAGGTGGTTGTTCATGACTTCTTGATAGTTGGTTTAGAACAACCACGAGTTTCCTCATTGAATCCCCCATTTTATCTAGTATCTTAATCAGAGAACCACCACAGTTTCCTTAAAACCTGTTGTCTCTTGGGTGCCTGCTAGATCCATCCATTCACTAAAAATAGAAATGTCAGTGTGAGTATATCAACAAAGCCATCATGTACTAATGAGGAAGGTAAACACTAAGATATACTCACTCATTCACTTTATCTAAAACTAGGACTCTTTCTGAAATCCTAACCATTATGGTAATGTCACTTGTGTTTAGAGAATAACCTAACCTCTAAAGTTATCTAAAATGACCTCTGATACCAACTATAAGGCCCCAGCCTTAAACCTTAATTAATCTTGAGTTATTACAAGATTAAACATTGAGGATCTTTTCAGGTTTAGAGTTTTGTAGAATTATATTATAAAACTTTCATTACATTCCACATTTAAACAAAGTGGTTACATAAAAGATAGTATTGATTTTTCGCATCAACGGAAACATATTTAAAATAAAACATGGATTCATTCTTGACACTTCCTTGACACTATCATCATATCATGTACCCTTCCCTTGACCTGTGAAAAACATTTCAAAAACTTGGGTTGAGCATAAAAATCTCAGTAAGGGATATAAAAATATGGAAAGGAAACATGAGTACATGTATACATGTATACATAAGAATGAAATCATGTATTACCCCTAAAACATAAGAACTTTAACATACCTCATAAAATCATGAATAAATCATAGAAATAATAAGACATAAAGGTAACTTGAGGCATTCATAACATTCTTATGTAGGGAGTAACCCTCTTGGTTATGTTTGGAATACCCATCACAATATATTCCCAAAATCTCTTCGGAGAAAACTTAACGTTTAACCCCTTCGTGTTACCCAATGCTTTGGAGAGCTATATCGGGCTCACCCGCCCTTATTTTTTCACAGAACCACCCGTCTTCATAATAATGCCCAAGAACCATAACATAATCGTATCACATAAAACATGCATTAAGGAAACATAACATTTCCACTTTTCAATCACAAGATATCAATACAACACATTGATATAAAATCATTATGAAAACCATTTTCAATACCAAAATAAAAGAAAAGTAAAACATGGTATTTATTTTTCTTTAAAAAAAGTTATGTCTTGTAGAGGAAGTCGAAACTCAAATAATGGTCACGGCGGCTGAGAAGTCGTTGTCGCCGCATAGGTATGACAAAATCATTCCCTTTCGTCATTTAGTAAAACGCTTTGTATAAAAAAGATTCCTTTAGGATAACTGTAATATTCAAAGGGGTTTATACACCATATAAAAGAAGGTTGTGTATAAAAAAAATATTCCTCAATGAAAGGATATTGAGACGATGTCCCATAAAAAGACGGTATCCTTGGATTAAGGATAAATCAATTATTTAATTATGTGCGACAAACTAATACACCAAATATAAGTGGATATTAAGTGTAAAACAATCAGAGGTTATTCACACATTTTCATAGAACAACATATTCAAGGAGTAAAATCTTATCCCAAATAATCAAAATTGGGTTAAGATGTTCCCTTGCAAAAATTTGACAGCCTAACGGTGTTACTACAAAATTCAGAAAATGAGTTGATGAGAGATAAAAACGGTATCTCATGACTTAGACATACAATTTAAATCACTAAGGATATATAAGAACATATCCCAACATAATGTTATGTTAATTAAAACACATAACAAAAGAAGTCTTTTAAAAAGAGGAGGATGAAAGGTTCCCCTACCGACATGGGTTTCTTTCGAAACATACACCCCGTGAAAGAAGGACAATTAAACATTGATGTAAATACTCATAAATCAAAGTATATTACACAATGAGTAAAATAATGGTAATTACACACACCACTCAAAGGAAATTGTGGCAAATGTAGCATAAATCTCACGGGAATAAAAGTGAGATGAAAAATCCCTTACGAAAACTCGGTAGCCTAACGGCGCCACTTAAAACATTCAAAAATGGATTGATGAGATCAAATAGGGTCTCTAATCATATTAACACAAAGTTTACATGAAGAGGAATATAAAAGAACATCCCCCAACATAACAAATAGGAGCTTAAAAGAAGTGACATAAATGAGAGAACTTAAAAAGAAAAAGAGAGGTTAGATCTCTTACGAAAATTCGGCAGCCTAACGGCGCCACTCAAAACTTCCAAAATGGACTGATGAGAGAGAATAGGGTCTCTCATCATATGAACATAAAAATTACAATAGGATTAATATAAAATAACATCCCAATCACAAGAAATATGAGCTTAAAAGGAATGACATAAAAGAGTGTACTTAAAAAGAAAGAGAGGAGTAGGATCCCTTACCTCAGGTCCGACTTGACTTGATCATTCTTTAACGTCCTGAATAATAAAAATGAGTTAATTTATACTTTCTTAAGAAATTTTTTCAATTTCATTATTCCTTTTATATCACTTATAAACATTATTTAATCATTTATGTTAATAATGTTTGTTTTGTCGATATTTGGTTCATAAGTCGAAAGTGGACTTCTTACAATTACATGTTGTTCGTGTGGTCAAAGGTTCATTATATCCAGAAAGATATTCATGATTTGTATATCATATATATCATATATATCCAGAATATACAAGTATTTATAATATTACATAATCATTTAGAGGTAAGAAATGAAATGCACCGTTCATGGAGACGGTAAGCCGTACGTACGCATGAACGCTACTTTCATTTCTAGGTCATATTAATGGAATTAAAACTAAATGAGAGGTATGTATATTTTAATTATAAAATCATATTCATCATTTATATGTAACATACATCATATATAATAACTTTAAATACATCCTTCATACATCACACATATGGCATTAACGAATCAAATCACTTTGAGGGGGCGGTAGTCCGTACTTCCTAAAATGAAATTATCATGTTTACCCACAATGGAAACCATAAAGGTATGCCATAAAAGAAAAATAAATAAGATTAAGAAAAACATAAAAATATTATATATCATATATAAATATAGTGACATCTTAATGGCCACCTTTTAAGGTGTTATATGAGTGTTGAACAATCATTGTTTCGTGTGGCAGAAATTTTCCATCCACAGAAACAGTATGTTCTTTAACCATTTGATGTAGGTGTGTGTAAGTGTATCTCGAATTAATCTTATAACAAAATCCTATTATATTTGAGAAACTTTATTTGTTACAAATGAAATGAATAAAAATAGTTTAGTGGGTTGGAGAAGCAAAATAAAACAAAAGAACACAAGTAAAGACATTACCTTAAAATCAGGTAACTCTTTTTGATTTGAGCTCAAAGGCTTCCTTAGGAAGACTTATGCCAAAATTGAGGCTTCTAGAAGTTATAGAGGGATGTTTAGAGGCAAAATGAGCAGGTTTTGGCAGAGCCAAAGGCTTTAGAGGTGTTTTTAAGGTGGTATAGGTGGGGGCCTTTTATAATAGGAGAGGAGTGGCACTCTTGTAATGTTTCAAAATGTTACTTTATTTTCAAATGAGTTTCGGATTTTAAAGGTCCCACATTGATGTATTTCGAGTAAAAGGTGGTAAGGGTTCAAAATATACTCATCCAATAGGTTTTGGACAAGTTTAGGTTTTAGTTGTTACATTATCTTTTCATTTTATTTAAATCGTTAAATAATGAGGTAATCGCTGCATCATCATGATGTCATAAATAATATAATCTATTAAATGTATAAAAATTATTAGAAAAATATCATGATGTAGGAAATATTTTTAGATTTATAATGAATATTTATAGTAAAAAATATTACTTGTATAAACCCATTTAAAAATTGTTTTAGTGAAACATCTCATGCTTGTGACATATTTATTTTAACTTTAAATAAAACGTTAGTTATGTCATTTTCCAACCAAAATGGCCCCATGGGGTCCCCATGTTGACCCATGGATTTTCTTGGTCGTCCATGACACATCAAATGAGAGAAGAACATATGTCTAGGTCATTTCACATTATTAAAACATTATTTTTACCTTAAATTACACTAATAACCTCTAATCGCGATTAAGAACATAAAAGTTACTATTCACCAAAAAAATTATTTTAATCCCATTGAACCACATTTTAATTCCTAATGAAAACCATGTATTTCAGATTTTTGAAATTCAAAACACAGTGGTGGAAAAGTTTCATTTAATCGAAAAATCAGTTTCTTTAACTACCACTTAGTGGTTTCACTATTCATAAAAAATTGACGTTTTTCAGAAAAATACCAAAAATTCACCCTAAGATATATTTGATATTACGAATTAAAAAATGAAGTCTATTTTAAAAAATTCAAAATATATAAGTTGAATTAATTAATTTAATAATTAATTCCTGCTGTCAAAACAAATAGCGTGTTTTTAAGAAACAATAAGTATCAAAAGATTGACTCTAGTTTATGTCCATTTTCAAGATGAAATTAATTCCAACGACCACTATTGGATTAAATGGTAAAAATTTATTATAATTGAACTTTAAAACCAATTCAAAAGATAATCTAATCATATAAATAAATTAGATTAAAAATATTTTTTGAATTAAAATACAACATTTTTCACTGTTCATTAAAAAATGAACTTTATCGGAAAAATACCAAAAATTTACACAATGTAAATTTTGATGTCCCGATTCTAAAGAAGAATTTTATTTTGTCAAATATAACACATAAAATTGTAAAAATGTGTATTTAAAAGAGGTTCACCATCAAAAGGCGGTTAATCGACCTTTTAAAGAATATTAGAATGTTTATGCTTACAAATTGGATTCATTCACATTTTTAATCCTCTAACATTTATTGTAAAAAGTAAAAATATTTGACAAACATATATAATCATTTTTTAGTTAGTTCTGTTCATTCTCTCTATTTCAACGGCTAGGCGTTTAATACCATTTAAGATAATATTATTTTCTTATTAGAGTGCAACGTAAGATTTCAAAGGAACTCGTTGTTGTGTATTGGGTAAGCCATCGATCATAGTATTCCCTTTAAATTAATATTGACATTTTATTCACAAATAGGGATAAATATAAAAATGTCATATTCTTTATTTACCTATGGTGTTACACCAAATGGCTTCATTAATTATAACTCTCATCATATAAATAATTTTTGATCATAAGTCTATCTTAATGTTGTTTTTTATGGGCACTCATGGAGGTTATCTGAGGACGAGGTATTGTTCTTCGACAAGTGTTTTTATATTATTTCATTCTCATCCACATTTTATTCTAATTTAAAAACACAGATAAAATGTCCAATTTATATTTCATATATAGATTTATTTCATGCTATGATAATTACTTAAATTAATAACCTCTTCTATCAAATTAAAAATGAGAATATCTCTCATGTGTACGGTGACATATTGCCTCATGAACAGATGTGACACATTTTCCACCAACACCTCTCAAAGTTGGGTATAGTGATAGATATATTATTTATTTATAAGATTTTTAAAATTAATACCCCTCTACAAATATATCTTCATATTCCACTTTTTACTTACAATTTCAAAAGGAATATGATAACATTGCCTCTGTGTACGATGAACTATAACATCACAAGGTGATATGTTCTGATTTTCACTTTACCTTTATATAGAAAATAATAATAGATATATTTGGTGAATATAAATTAAATTTATGACATATATGTTATTACGTAATGTTAATATATTATTTATATATCTTTTACTTCATTTATCAGTGAAATTAAAACTATATTCATGTGTACGTACAACATACTATCTACATGAATACTTTATTTTATTTTATATATCTAACATTTAAATATTAATGAAAAATACATATATATTAAAAATATATGATATTTATATCATCATTAAAACACTATATAAACAATTAACATTTCAAATGTATGATTACGAAAAAAACATTCACGAAATACAAAGAAATTATTTCCCAAAATATGAATTTAACATATAATTGTCAATAAAAGGGTTAAAAAATATCACAAATAAATCATATATGTTATGATATATATATATATGTGTGTGTGTGTGTGTCTTATTATTTAATATGTGTTTAATATAAATATATTTATTATAAATTATCATTGATTGTGTATGATGTAATTCAAATAATATAGTAAGAGATTTTGTCTCAATTTTCATTCATTAGTATATATGTTTTTTAGCTTCCGATCATATTTATGAGGTGTGTATATAGTATATTATACATGAAATAAATTGAATATTTTTTTATGATTTTTAATGTATCAATTTAATATAATATTTAATGTTACTTTAAATTTAAATGATAATAAAGTGAAAATGATTTTATGTTTCAATCTCATCGAATAAAAAATATATTTATGATTGTGATTATGATGATGAAATAATATAAACCATATCCCAATAAACACATTAATTTAATTATATTATAGTTATGTAATGAGAATAAACGTTCCTCAACATTTTCCTCTCTTCAATTAATCAATATAAAAAATAATATATTTTATAAAAATCGACTTTATTATACTATTTTCTCAAAAACACTTTTTTTCCAAAACCATGTTATATAAACATGTATTATATTTTATTTAATAGATTATAAAAAATTATAATAAAGACGTTTTTAAACATTTTTTTATATAATATTTTATCATGAATAATCATGTCATTTTACAAAACCTATTACATTTTTCTTTTACATAAAATGTGAAAATGATGTTTGTTTAAATGTGTATGTCAGGAAAACGATTTCAATAAATCATGACTCATATTTTTTTAAACAATACTTAATAATTTTCCAAGTATATATTTTAATAAATAATTTTTCATATTAATTTTTAAATTTTAAATTTTAAAAATATTTAAATAATCGATATTTTCCAATTGAAACATTCCAAGTGATTTATCCTTCAAAACCAATTTCTATATAAGATGACATTTTTTAATGTTAATTGATATTTATAGAATATATGATCAAAAGATATCATATTTATTTCTTCTTTAGGTTGATTATGTTTATGATTATAATATATTAATGATACTGTTTCTCTTTTATAGGTTATACGAATAAAATATTATTATGATACCCATTTCATTTTCAAAGGAGATTAAATTTTTGTAATGATGAAATTATTATAAAATCTATATATTTTCCATATTTTATTTTCTATAGAGAGTATATGAAATCCATTTTTTCATGGGTTTTGATATGATAAATGTTTTAAGATTTTGTGCAACCCAAATGTATGATTTTAATTATCTTATTGGTGTGGGATATATCACCCTCAAAATAAGAGGGAAATTATTAATATCTCATGAGAAAAATATGAATGTAGTAGGGAGTGTATCATGTTTATAATGGGGATCCATCCAATTTGATAGTCTTAGAAGTGTACCCCAATTAGTATGATGGTTTTGGGAGTGAACCCTTTCCACATTATTGGTCTCAACAATAAGGCTTAATGTAATATTTATATGATTTTATATACTTACATGTATGCCATAATTATAAGTAGTATGCCATTATTATAATCTCTTGGATCAGGTTATTTTATTATCGTATGATTTATGTCTTATGAGAAACAGCTCTCTATTCTATGAGATGTGATTAAGATCTTTAATATACGGGGTATGGTTTTCATATGTTATCCTTATGGTATCATACACTTATCATCGTGTTATGTTTACATATATCCCCTATTTATCTTTATTCATCAAGTGAGATTATCTTTTAACATGTTTCCTTTACCCAGGTTATGAAGAATTATATTACATATAGTGTTTTTGAGAAGGGTTATTCTTATTAATAAGATAATTGTATATAACTAAGTTCACCAATGAAACAATTTTATATGATTTATGGTTCTCAAAATAAATATATCACTTTGTTCCTCATGTTTTTGTGTTGGTGTAATTTAATAAATTTCTAACACAAAATGTTTTAATGTTCATATATTAAAATGTCATGTAGATATAGTTTGTATTAGTTGATAGGTCTTGTTATTCTTTATAAACTTGGATGATAAAGCTTTTGTGAGAACCCCTATGATATCAATTCGTGTAAGGTAATATCCAAAAAATTTGGTAATGAAGTGATTTTGTGGTTTACCAAGAAATAAATACATATATAGTATAAGGGGATATGAATATGAAAAAATTATTGTTGGTGTAATAACTCTGAAAAGGGTACATTAGAATTGAATCAATCATTACATAGTATATGATAGGGGCCCTTACTTCTCACCTGGTTTGAAACATCTATGGTATACTTGTTGGATAAGTTACCATAACATTATGGACCATCATAAAGGAATTTAATAAATTATGATCATTTTTAACCTACGTTAACCATAATGTGTTTTATATTTAAATGAAATTTTATTTATTTAGTTATCCTAAATGATTTTTCATGACTATGTACTTTTCCACTTTGATTTTAGTTTCTTGAACTATTCTTTTTGGTTTTATTCGATGTTTATAAGTAAATAATTCAAGTTAATGATGAATGTGGTGGATAAAGAATTGATTGTCTGACTATGGAACTCAATATTATAGGATTTATAGTGAAAATATCTTTTGTATTATAACAGAACATATAAGTTAATGAATATTTTTGGACTACCAAATAATAAAAGTAGGGTCACCATTCTGTCAAGTCCTTCATGTGGAAATACTCTCCATCTTTAAGTTATACTTCTAATACACTAGTTTTTGAGAAATAGATCATCTCATATGAAAATATATTTTTTGACCTCTAGTGTTCAAATAATGAAAATTTCATTTAGTCCATCAACCATTTGGATGGTAAAGTAAATAAATTATTGACTCTGATCAAGAATACAAGGAATTATATGAAATTAACTACATGGACTATGATTATTTCAGTAACATAATTTTCTATAAGAACATTTCTCAAATCATTCATAAGTGGATTCATAATAAGTTAATGACATATAGAAAAGTAATAATGAATCTATTGGTTCCTATGGGGAATAATTTACAAGATGTATCAGGTACTCTTCTATTATTATAATCCAACCTGAATGTATATTTGATTTATTCTTCAGTGTAAAAAAATTATGAATATTGTTATCCATAAGATACCTCACCATAAATGAGAATATTTTTCTTTGTGTCATCAAGGTGGAAGTGGGGTTTTGAGTTATGTAACAATCTCATGGTTTTGTTAACAATGGATTGATGTAATTCAATGGAAAATCTGAAAACCATGGAGAGAAGAACCTGATATTCCTATTTTATCAATGTGTATAATAACACATGGAAGAAATACACCTATAAAGACTAGTAAACATTTTATGTTTGGGATGTAATGTATTCAGGAAATTTATTTTTTAAGTGATATGAAAAAAGTTACTTAATGATGTGAATATAAATAAATCCTCAAAGAATGATCCCACCACTCTCGAGTTATTCAAATGCAAGGAGTACAGGACACCAGATAAAGATCTCTCATATTTGAAGGATAATTATGATGATTAATTTTAATTACCCCATGATCAGATGGATATGAGAAATATCAGGAATCACTATTTTAAATTCATGGTATGATAATAACAGGGAAAAAGATATACTTACCATACACTACAGAATAACTAATGACTTATTTTACTGTGGATAAATCCATTCATTTATGTCTGAGGTGTATTTTATGGGTATAAATATTCCATCCAAATGATAATATTTAGAATTATAAATGAAACCCTCTAACAGTGTGATGATCAAATATTAATTATATGATTCATCTGTAGTTCATTTTTTTGGAATGTGCATCTAGAAAATATTTTCATTCTTCATCTGGTTTAATTTTATATTATCCTAGGAATTGATTAGATTTATCTATATATATAAAACAATAATTTCCATGGGTGGTGAATCAGATTTGATATTATAAAAAATAATATTATTTTAAGTAATGTAATGATAAATATTCACTTATGATGGATATCACATCGATTGTAGGAGTTTTTATTCATACTTGAGATTTTTTTTATCTTAGATGATTGAGGAGAAAAAAATGAATAAATGACTATTGTATTGGTGTTTATTGATGCATTTCCAGAATATTTTCAAATCCATACAAAAACTGCGATGTTGAGTTATTAATTGAACTCAAACTTGGTTTCATACCAATTTGAAAGACACTATATAGAATTTCTACAATTGAGTAGAAGGAATTAAATAATTAAATATTGGATAATCATAACAAGGTATTCATTAAGAAATTTATGTCACATTTGGGTTCACTCATTATTGTTTTCAATAAGAATGATGGATACATGATGAATTGAATTTATTATTGGGAGTTGGACAAGATGAACATCAGGAACGAGTATCAAATACCCTATATTGATGAATTGTTTGATCAACTGTGCGGAGATATATACATTTATATGATTTTAGGGATATGAAAATCATAAAGGAAGGGGATAAATAATATATTTTTCAATAGAATTTTCAACCATCAATCAAAGAGAATATTAAAGAAGAACATATAAAAGGTAAATTGATACATAATGTAAGATAAAACATTTCATGAGTTTAACCTTGATCATGATGGAATTATAAGGTTTTGGTACCATGTGTGTTCTATCCATACCAGATTTGAAGAATTAGTTTTCTAGATAAAGAATATTGTTTTTAATTCAATATCTATCCTAGAAACATGAAATTTTATATTTACTATGAAAACTATTTCTTGTGGGATCACATAAAGAGAGATATAACATATTTTGTATCTTGGTTCCTGGGGTACCCACGAGTTAAATCTAAGAGAAACAATTCTAAAGGGTTTCTACATCCATTTCCCATACTAGAGTAGAAATTGGGAAACACTACCATGTTTATTAACATTAAATTATCCAAAACATCTAAAGAGTATAATGATATATAGTTTGTAGTCAATGACATTAAAAGTTATTCACACTTCATGATTATAGTAGATCAATCTACGGATCATATTTTCATTATTTAAATTAATGATGTTCTGAGGTATCATAGAGTACCATATTCAATTGTATCTAATTAGGATCTTAGGTTAACAATGATGTTAATGTGAATTCCTTGACATGACCTTGATAAATGCATGATTTTCATCACTAGGTATCATCCTCCAAAATTTCGAATTTATGAGAGAACAATTCAAACCATAGATGATATGGTGAGAAATTTTTCAATATATTTTAATGGTGGTTTGTATTGAAACCATCCTCTAATTGAGTATTCAAAAAACAATTTTCTTTTTTCCGAGTATTAAAAATAATCATTATGAGGACCACTAAATATATTAGTGTAAAGTTAGAATGTTCTAAAATGATTTTGGATAAACAAATACATTGGAACCTGAGATTTCTAACATAATTATAGATAAGGGTAGTGATATTCAAAAACATAAAAGGGTAGTAAAAATTTGATAGAAACGATTTGATGATAATCAAAAACATGATCTAGAAATTGAATTCAGTGAGAAGGTATTTATAATAATTTTACCCTAGAAGTCATTTATAAGCATTAAGAGGAAATGGAATCTAAGAACTAAGAATAATATTCCAAATTTAAATTCGTTTTCATATCAGGATGGTAGCCTATTGGTTGGAAATTCTACACAACCTCTCTCAAGTCCACAATGTTTTACATGTATATCTCTTGAGAAAGTAAATACATAAAACATCATAAGTAATGAACATAGAGCTCATAAAATATGATCCTTATAATTCATATGAGGAACTGCAAGTAGATATTATGGGTCATAATGAGAATGTTCTACAAAACAAGACCACTTAATAGCTCAATGTTATGTAGAAAACCCACATGTCTGAGAGAGCTACATGAGAACCTGAGGATGTAATGAGGTAAAAAATAATATATTTTTTCACATATAAGATGTAATTGTTATATAGGATGTAATTTTATTTGGGTTAAAATATTAAACATGAATATTTTTCGGAATTAATATATTTTAGAAAAAATTAAATTTCAATGACCGCTTTAATTACCAGAAACAACTTGTTTTAACAAACAATTGAAAACTATTAATATTATTATTCAAATTAAAATATTATAATATAGACATAAAACATAGAAAAATGTATTTGTATGATCACACATAAATTCATAATTAAATTTTTTCATATAAATATAATTTATTGAAAAAAGATACTTAATTTTCACTAGTTATTATATGTTTCAAAAATTGTATTTTCTCAAAAACAATTTGTCATGAGAAAATAATAAAAATGATTTCATTAAAATTGTAGAACATGGATATGAAGATATAGAATCCACACTTTAATTGATAATTGAAAAATTATACTAGGGTGGTTTTTTTGGTTTATTATAAAAGGATTTATTTTTTGGTGAATAGTGAAAAAATGTCGGGTTTAAACGAAAACATTCTTTTAGTATAAATAAATTAGATATATAATTTGTATATTATGATGGTGTTTAAATTAAATTTAGTTAAATTATATATATATTTATTTATTCAATTTATGGCATTCTTTTATTTTTAATTTTAATTATTATTTAAAAACATTTTATCTTTTTATACATTTTATCTTTTAAAAAATTATTTCTCGTCCTGACAACACCTTTAATTTTAAATTAATATTATCCACATTTGTTAACGAAATTTGTAAAAATGGAAGGAATATTTTTCATCATAAATATATATATAATATAATATATTCAAATTCATTTTTTACTATATAAAATTGTAAAAAAATTGAAAATAATGCTTTGTTGTTATGGAAAAAATTGGATTATTGGGGTTTAAATTAAGATGACAAGGTTTAAAAATGATCAAAAAATATAAAAAACCCATTTTATGGAAATATATTAAACTTGTCTCTAATTTTATAGATAATTTTCCATTTTGGATTCTTTTTTTACGTGAAAAATGTTGTTATATCTTTTTCATTACAAAATATACATGTGCATCACTCACATATCTTATAAAAGGCCAACCACTCTCCTATACTATCCATACATCCAAAACGGTTTTCTTTGTCCATGTACAAAAAAATTCCTTCCATAAATACCTAATCTAAATAAAATAATTATTTTTATCATATTTCTATCAAGGTAATTTTTTTGGTGATAACCATAAATGGTTACCCGAAGAAGTAGTAACGTTCATCAAAGAGTGTTTTTATTTTATTTCTTTCCCACCTATTTTGATTATTATAAATAATGACCATATAATTAAAAATTAATATTAAATATACTTATACTTTTTTAATTTAATTGAATTATATACAAATATTTGCACTTTCCTCAAATGAGAAAACGATAATATCACCCATCTGTGTGGAGGATAACCGCCTCATACACCAATGTACATATTTTCTCTCTGTACTTCTTGTGGGTATGATTATAGATAATATATATTTATATTTATATTTATGATATTATCATCAAAAACATATTTTGAAAACATATTATCATATATAACTTTTTTACTTTTCCTTCCAAAGAGAATACACTAACATCATTCATGTATATGACTAACTACCGACTCACAAAGGGATTTGATCTGCATTTCACTTATGTTTTACATGAAAGGTAATAAGCTATATATTTAATTAATAAAGTTATATGTATATATATGTATGATATAGATAATGATATAAAATTAATATATTTTTTATCATTCTCTTTCTTCATCCTTTGAGTAAATTCAATTACTGTTCATGCATACGTATGGCATACTCCCTCTAAGAATGATGTATTTCATTTTCTATACATAATGTTTACAGATTGGCTTAAATAAATATATAATTAATATATATTATATTTACATAATGGTTATGATTATGGAAATGATTTTATCATGATAAAAATAATAAGATGAATTAAAAAAAATAACAACATACATGAAAAACAAAGCTATTATTGGACGAAAAAGGTTTCAGTAATTGACTGTAAATAAAAATGTAATAAAAGATCATAAGTATACCATATATGGTATGATATATGTAATTATATTTATTTAATATATTTTTAGTTAAATTTAATATATATATTACTAGATGTTTAAATGAATATGAATAGATTTAAGACATTAGATAAGTTACTTTTATATTAACATTCCATCAATTATACATATGTTATAATATAATCCTATTTAATTTTATTAGTTTTTGTACCTCAAATTTAATTTTTTTTATCATGAATAAAAGTATTTACAGGAATTATAATGTTTCATTTTATGTTATTATTTAGTGTTATATATGATTGAAACTATAAAAAAGTAGTAAATATATTATGTAACAATCTCATTGATTATCCGGATTATTTATGATTATGATTACATTGATGAAAAAATTGTATACATCACTAAATAAATTAATGAATTTAAATCTCAAATTTTTTTTTCATGAAAATAATGGTTTTTCCATAATTTTCTTCTATATATGTTCTTATGAAAAAAAGTATATTTTTTAAAAAATAAAATATATTTCACTCTTTGGTCAAAAAACATTTCCTTCAAAAAATATATAATCTAAAAAGGTTCCAAATATTTGAAAAAAATTTAAAATGATTTATTCAAGAATTTTTTTTCCATGATATTATTTTTACAATATTTTTTAAATGAAGTGTATAGGTTCTTTTCCAGAATCACATTTGGGTTTTACCAAAAATATGAATGGAATATTTTTTAAGATATGTGGAATGAGTGGATTTTCTAAACATTTTTAAAATTCTATTATTTCATGGTTAATTTATATATTTTAAAGTGTATTTCATAAAAAAAATTCGTAATTTATGAATTTGAAATATTATAAATTTTAATTTTAAAATAAGGGATATTTTCCCAAAAGAAAACCTAACACACAATTTTAATTTAAAAGTAATTTATTATATAATCTGACGTCTTTTAATATTAATTAATGATTATTAGGGATATGATACAATGATAAAATAATTACTCAATCTATTGATCACATATGTTTATAATGACACATGTTTATGAAACACATTTTTTATTCATAATTTATATCAACATAAAATTATTAAGAACCCCACATATTTTTCTTGGGATATTTTTTAATGAATGGATAAAATTATTATGAAATATGTTTCTTTTCAATAAGTTAAATTATATTGAATTTTTATGAAACCCAGTTATTTTCGGGGATTCTAATGTGATGAATTTATTATGAACATCTGGAACACATATATTTGATTTTCATTATGTAATGGGTGGGTAATATATCTGCATCCGATGCAATGGATATAGTTTTATATATCATGAGATAAATAAAAATGAAAGGTCATGTGAACCCATTTTAGAAAGGAACTATTTTCAATATGATATTCTTAGTAGTTAACCTTGATGATGACAATGGATTACTTGTGATCCAATTCAACTACGATAGTATTGATAAAAAACCTGAACTATAAATGAAATGGTTTTATATGTTTATGTGAATTCCACAATTACATTCATTCTTTCATTATTATAAACTCATATATCATTTTATTTTATAGCCTTATGATTAATTAACTATGGATTGAAACTCTTTATTTTGTGACCCCATATTATGTTAGTTGATATTGGTATCATTTTTAAATATTATAATCATGTCTTCATAACATTGTACACATGTTATGTTTACATATCGCCCTTATTTACCTATAAAAATAATTTTAGGTAACCCATTATTATGTTTATATTTTAATAGTTATAAATTAATTTATTATGAATTACTTCAATAAGAAGGGTTCTAAATATGAAGAGTCCTGTGGTTTTAAAAAAATGTGAAGTTCATTTTTTTTAATTTTTTAATTTTTTTTAAAATTATGTTGATCCCACTTACCTGTAAAGTGATTTTGGAAAATTCAAAACGAAATAATTTGGAGTAGTGGGAGGTAATTTAGTACACCTATGAACTAGTTGTTTATGATATCATGTTTTCAAATGAACTATAACATTAGGTTCCTTAGTCATGTTAATGAATAATAGAACAAATATTCATAAAAAATCATATAATATATATGTATAAAAATAATAATTCATTAGAAAATATGATTATTTGAATTATTTACATTTGACTATAGAAAAATAATTCTCATTAGGGGAAAAATCCTTATGTTCTATTAATGGAATTAGAGTTAAGGAATATAGAATGTTTTATAAATATATGAATATCTAATTAGGGATTTAGATAGTATCTATATATCATCTTTGAACAACAAGAGTGATTATGGAATGTTTTAGATTTATTTATTTTTTATAGTATGTTTGCACTTTTAAAATTACACACAATCGGTTTCCGTACATTACAATTCATAGTTGATCCCATTTCCTATAACAATAATAATAATATTATTAATCTCATTACATGTTAAAAATATTTTTAATATAGATAAATATTTTTTAACCATTTTCAGTAGGACTATTAGTCTACGTATGCTTTCCATCAAAGACATTTATTGATCATTTAATAATAACAATTTATTTTATAAATAAATATCATTTCATTATTTGTTAATCAATATAATAAATATTACATTCTATAGTGCTTGTAAATACATATTTCTTATTATTTTAATCAAATATTCATTCTGATAAATGATTTTGAAAACATTGTGATAATCCAAAACCAAATAAATATTTATTATTATGACATATAAATTCAAGAAAATATTTTAGTTGAGATTTCAAGTAAATATTATGGTTGGAACTCATGGTTCATTTAAATGTTTTATTAAAAATAACCACAAAATTTCTTTTCTTGTCTTCTTATAACATTCCAAGGAAGACATGGATAAAGAATTTAATTTCACCATGAAATTCAACCTCTTAATAATGCATACAATGTAAAAAACCTTTATCTGCTACATAATAAACACTTTTTGAGAGAATATAATCTTTAAATGTTAATGATCATTATATAAATCAAACCATTCTCTATAAATATAATTCATCTAATTTTTAATTCAAAAATTAGAGCAATGAACTCTAAATCATATGGTAGATTATTTTTTCTCATGAACATTCCACTAGTGTGTTGTATAAACTATTACTATGTCCTTTTGCACGAGGACACAACTGAGTACCTTAATTGATGCATCATTATATATCACAAATGATTCTCTACTAAAATATTCTGTAATAATAGCTGTGCGGACTAAAATATTATTCACTTCTTTTAAATTTCCATCACATTCATTTTTCCAAAGAAACTTAGATCCCTTATTAGTTAATAATGTCACTGGATTGAACTATGGTAAGATATTTTCTACAAAGATATGAAAATATCTATCCAAAACAACAAAAATATGGATAATTATCACAGCGTTTTTTCTTGGATATTGTTAAATAACATATTTCATTAATGGATGTAGTGATATACCATTGGTTGAGAGTATACAACCGAAAAATGAATCTTTTATAACCAAAATGATCACATTGTAAATTTTTCATAAAAATTATCCTCATATTGGAATTTGTTACATTCATCAAGATCATGTAATATATTTAAATATAAATTAATTTTATCCTAAGGAAAAAATAAAATTATTTTTATAATAAAAATGGAACTATTTAAAAAATTCATTATGGTAGAAGGGAAATTAACATGTTAAATTGTTATTACTCTATATCCATAGTGCCATTAGCTTTTATGGAATGTATTATTGGTTATATCCTCATTATTTAACGTCAATTGATGATATCCAGAATTATGATCAATATTAAAAAGGTATAGATATTCACAGAATTAATAAAAAATACTCATAAATATGAGGTATATGATAATTATTCTAGATAATGATCTTGTTATGTTCTCAATAGTCAATATAATGTTTCATTGGATTATCATTTTCACTAAATTAGATAATAGGCTAATCCAAAGTTGAAAAACTTGTTACAAAGAATCCCTATTGAAGACTCCACTATATTTTTAACAATAGTTCTTATAACATAATTTGGGACATTGTATATGGAGTCCTAGAAATGGGTGTGTCAAAATGTATTATTTTTTTAAAAAAATCTACATAAATATTTAGAGAATGATTGGGAATTTCATCAACAAAATTATTAATAAATAACTCTAAAACCGGGATATATTTTATGTAGAGTCTCTCCCTAACTATTAGAGACAAACCACCCATTTGAGTTGGAATTTAAACCCATATATGGATAAAATTTCTAATGGAAGATAAAATCTATCATCACCATGATAGATGATCAAAGGTTGTACTGTAATATCAAAAGTGACTTATATTCCCCATGAATATATGTAGGATTTATGTAAAAAATCTATTACAAGATTATGACATCATAGAATTGAAATATATGGAGAATAATATAAATTAAATGAATCAAATTCCAACTAACATTAAGCTGTGAAGAATCATAGACTGGAGAATTGAATATCGTACCATAATGGATTTTACCAAGAAAATCAATATATATTAATTATGTATTAATTGTTTTACCCATAGAAAAATATTCATATATAAAAGAGTGGGTATATCTACATTCGAATTTAAAATTAGTAGTTCAATAGTGGATTTCTAGTGTACCTTTCACTCAGTTTTTATCATACACTTCACCACTAATAATGATCACATGATATTTCATATTTACAATGGTTCTAATAGGATACTAATGTAAATAATAATGATTTACCTTTTTTTTTAACTGGTTATAACAGTTTTTAAATTGTCTGAATAAATAATAATAGACTATGTGTGGTGAATTGACTAGTTCTTTTTCAATATAGGCTGGTTAACTACATTATATCCCTTCTACATTCAATTTCCTGATTACCTTCCAATCTATAGATAAAATATTTCATAACCCGGAGAAAGTATTTTTCCCAATTTATCCTTATACCCAAAAATGGAAGTCTCATCTTATATCATGCGTGGTTTTTATTGTTATAATTTAAATTGAACTGCTTCTATCCATTATTATCAAATCCCTGAAATTTATGGGTATATTTATTCTATATTTATACATTGGTAGAACATAAACTGACTTTTTCATATCTATAGATGTATTTTGTTCCTAACTCTCTTCAGATACATTGTTTTACAACACTAAATATCAATCAATCTTATATTATGATTTGAATATAATACAAAAATCACACCACAGATGTCCTGAAAATGTTTCCTCATATACACTAATGGAATCATAATCCTTTTAAATTATCTCAATAAATTCCTTCAATATTTCCATATGAGGAATATGAGGAATACACTTTTTGAAAAATAAAAATATAAACTCATCTTAATAAAAGTTTTCAATTTATTTCCATAGCCCCATATTCCTGATGAGAGTCTACTATTGATATTATTATCCTTTGAAATGAAATATGAATATGAAAATTTTCCCTGCTCTAATAACATGAGAATAAGAAATATCATTTCAATGGTATTGATCTATTTCTCATAAACTAATAGATATATAGAACCACTAAATTATGGTGGAAAATTCCTCCTAACATACTCACCATAATCTTATTCTTGACATTTATTTCTAGTAAGAAGAGTATGATTCATGACTTCATATTATTGTGTAATAATAACAATGATATTTTTCATTCTAGATCCCATAACATTTGTTGTATTGGGATAACATCAATTAATTTTCTTTCACATTCATAATTTCCATAGTTTTACTATGTTCCATACGAGGAATAATTCCCAAAATCATTTTGTGAGCCACTATAATCATCGGGGTAATGATCATAACCATGAAAAATCATTTATAGGATATCTAAATAACAAAACCTTTTTCTAATCTATGAATTATTATGTATAATATTGGTAATATATCATCATAACATATATGAATAAATCATGATTTATCAAAAATAAAAAAGTGAATTAATGAAAGAATACCTCCAATAGTATGAAACCAATTATGTAGTATGTAAGAAAAAATCGTGAACCAATATATGATCAAGGTTAACGCTACCAACTTTATTTGGGGTTATTAACCCAAGATTCGTTATTCTAAATAAACACATTCCTATGTAGTGTCTTTATAGAGATGTTTTTTCTAGAAAAACCACACAAAATTATTAATATAACATATTATGTTCTTCGATAGATATGGATATCCAAAACATACTCAATAAAGATTTATCCTCATATTCTCCCAAGGGATCTAAAAATTTCTATTATAATAACTCCATTAACCCATACAATTCATATATATATATATATATATATATATATAAACTGATTAGATTTTTATTCAATTTATAAAATTATCTTCCATTCCATAACTATAATTGTTTAGTGTCTTTGAAAACATGGATTAAAAATCCAGTTTCAGAAATATATAAAACATATGCCACTTAGTTCTTCATAACCAGAACATAGAATAAGAATAAGACCATTTTATAAAAGAGTGGAAAAGATGGTGTCATCATCATTTATGTAGAAATATTATTTCAATTATAGACACCAAAAAATTAATAACATGTTAGGATTGGGAAAATCCCTCATTTACCAAATTTGGTCTTTGGACTACATCATATGCACCATATTTTGGGACTAGAAAAACCACTTATGTAACTTATTTTTTCTCGACTAGGATAACCTCTAATTTACCAATTCATTAAATAAAATATTAATCTTTACCTGGTTCATTAGTGGAAAATATTATTCCATGTCTACCTATAACATAGTAATAAGTATATTCAAATGTATATTAGATAATCATAAAAACATTCATCATTTCTAGCCCCATTGAAAAATGGATTTAATATTTTTTTCATCATTGTACTGTTCAACCATCTAGAGAATGAATAATGATGGAATCAGTAGATCATATATCAAAAAAATAAAATTTAATAACAGATGATTTTATAATATATAAAAAAATAATTCTAATGTTAATTAGAATATTTCTTTAGAAATATAAAATCTTAATTTTTAGTCACATATAAAAATTTAAAATTTTATTAAGTAGTAACATAAAATATTTTTTTACAATGAACCAAGTAAAATTTTAAAATATGCCTCAGTAATTGAGCATCCATCATGGTGGGATATTCTATTCATCTCATATACATTTAAAGAAAATAACCATTTCGCATTATCTATAAAATGTAAAAGACAGAACATTCAAAAAACAACAAAAATGTTCCCTATAATTAAATTAAAAAAAATAAAAAATGGATGGAAAGTAAATTAAAAAACCCTAATTGAATATTAAAATAATTTTTTGAAACATCTATATAAAATTTTTCCTTGAATGAAAAATGATTTTTGACAGATGATAGAAATATTGTCAATTTTACATAAAAAAATTCTTTCAGGGTCTTCAGATAATAAATAATGGATTTGAAAGGAAACATATAATCAATTTAAATACATAGAGGATATGAAAAAAATGAATTTATTTAAGATTGGATAATATAATTTCCTACCGTGAGAATTTAACCCTAAAAAAGCACGATTAAATTGTTTTTGAACCATAAATCATTTACCTCATGTATGAATTCATTTAATGGAACTCTAACCTCACGTATAAGAAATATAAATTTATTATAATCACATACTATAGTCATTTAAATATATATAAAATCATATATGATCCACTTATAAAATCTCTAACTCCAATTTATTAGTATTTCCTTACTAAAATCACTTATTTGGTGTTATCTATTACATTTTTTAGAATATCTATGTGAATATTTTGATCATTGTACTTTTATCAAGGTTATATCATCTCAAGAATGATAAATATGATATATTTTCATATATATATATTTATTAGATTCATGTTTTTTATCATCCATAAAATGAAGAGATAGAAAAATTAATTATAATATTCGTGGAGTTAGTATATAGTTCAAACACGTGAATCCGGTTTTAACTTTTCGATAGATGGAATGAAATAATGGAATATAATGAAAATAATGAATTATTATTATATCATACATATCTTATATAATGATTATTTGTATCCATATTAGAATCCATGTAAAAATTAATTGATAAATGATTCACATAACATTATGGAATTCATAGTCGACACATATGGATGAATAACATTATTGTTTTCAAAAAAATAGGAAGTTAAGAAGGAAGAAACAATATAATAATTCTAGAATCATAATAATTTCATTAATATCAAGTATAACCATTATACCCAAAATAATAACAATAAATAAATTTTTGTGATTAAAAATTAATTTCATCACATTGTAGAGGTTGTTGTCACGACCCGTCCCCGGGGCCCATGCCGTGACTACCCCAAGCCCGCCTTCCATAGGCCAGGGGCTAGCAACTAGCACCAAAGGCGTAAATCCCGAAACTGGGAAGGAATTGCCTTTATAAAAGTAAACAAAACACCACAAAGTACAAGCGGAAGTAATACACTAATTACAAAAGAAAGTGCTGAAAAGTAAATGGGCCAGAATACAAACCCAACTGAAAAGTACAGCTACAACTGAAAAGAAGTACAACAGAAAAACAAGCAGCTGGAAGAGTAGAAGCAGCTCCTGGATCGTCCACCTCGGATCCTACCTATAGGGTAGGTACAGATAGCACAGCTCCTGGATCGTCCACCACGGATCCTACATGAAGGGTAGGTTCAGATAGCCTCCTCAACGCTCTCACCCATCAACCTCTTCCGAGTATCGTCTCGTCGTAAATCCCACCTCCAGATACTGACTCGTCGTGAGGCCCACCTCCGGGTACTGTCCAGTCCTCAAACACTCGGCCTCTATCAACGTTTCCTGTCGGCTGCAACCAATACAATGAAGTACGGGCAAAGCCCTTGCAGGGGTGAGTATAAGGATACTCAGTAGGGACCCCGAGACCCTCAAGGTCTCACTAAAACCAACAAGGGTAACCACAAAGAAATATCTCAACAGATAACCTCTACTTAGTTATATTCCCATACATATACCTAAGTTATCATGTAACCCATCTCAATCATGAGGAAACACAAAGATTATGAAATAAATAGATAACCACTACCTAGGTATATGCCCATACATTTACCCATGTTATCAAATGTCCCATCTTAATCATGAGGTATTCAAAAAGGTCATAGACTCAGCTCAAACCAGGATTTTCAAATATCGAAACCGTAACTGCTGAACAGCCCCGTCTCTGGAGTGTACAGTGATCCTGTCACGACTCCGAGGTACTAACCTAAGACTGATGAGGTACTCCACCTGTCAAGTACTGTGGGCCTGTTGCTACAACCAGGCACTTCCGACCATGGTTCTGCCACAACAACCAAGCACTCCCCCTCATAGCCTCCAGAGGTACTCCTTCTGTTGAGTGCCGCGGGTCTGCCTCTACAACCATGCGCTCCTCCGTCGTGGGTCTGCCGCTACAACCAAGTGCTTCCCACCATGGGTCTGCCGCTATAACCAAGCGCTCCCCCTCATAGCCTTCAGAGGTACTCCTTCTATTGAGTACCACGGGTCTAATGCTACAACCAAGTGCTCCTCTACCGTGGGACTACCTCTACAACCAAGTGCTCCCCACAAGGCTATCTGAAACTCACTGAGTCGATCGATTAGCCGTCGTCAAGTCTCAGTCGGCTACACAGTCTCCGCACTCCGCACGCTCGTCTCCATGAGGTTCCCCTCCATGAGCTACTAGTAAATACTCCAAGTATCACAAATTCCGACGTAGAAGTATCTCAAAGGACCTCCTTGTTATAGGGGTCTCAACACAACAGACGGTGCGTCAATCGGACGCCCGGTCTATGAGTTATTAACCTTTTCATCCTAGGGGCCCGGTTGGTTTTGTGTGCGAACCAACCCGCCATATCTCAACTGTACCCCAAACCCTCATAGGGTATATACTCATAGGGACTGTTTCTCAACGTGATCACCAATGCCGCTGACGGTTCGTCAAATGGACGTCCGGTCTGAAAGTTATCAGCTTTTCCGTTCGAGGGGCCCGGTTGGATTTTGGGTTCAATCCAACCCATCCACTATCCACCTTCGTCCAAACCTCAGGAAAAGAATGCCAAAATTTACGTCTAATCAAAAGGAATCCAACAAAGTTGACGACACATCAATCGGACATCCGGAGCTCGAGATATAAGTGTTTCCGCTCTAAGGGCCCGGTTGGTTTCGTGTTCGAACCGACCCGGCCATACCCAAAGTTCTCCGAAACCTTGATTGTAATTTACCAAAACGACCGTCTCGATCCAAGGATTGCATCACAACTAACGGTCCGTCGATCGGACATCCATCGCCCAAAATATGGGCATTTGAACGGAAACTGCCCGTGTAACGCCCTGACCCTAGATACCCAGAGTCCGTGCATTATTACATAACATTGGCATGATCACAAAGGATCAAGTCTTGAAAGACCGATTAGTTTAGTAGTCTTGGAAACACTAGATATATTCATAAGTCTTACATTACATCATAAGGTAAAAAAACTAAAACAACATCTTGTCTTCATATCCCCTCATACTATCCTTGCAGGTCATACATAAATTATTTCTTCTCATTCTGGGAAAAATAAAACATTGAAAGCGGTGAGCTTAGATTCTCAGTAAGGATAACAATATTGCATATGATTTCATAGATAAGTATAAACACTTAAAGCAATTTATAACTAAAACAAAAGCCTTTTAAACATGAACTTCAGCATAATATGGAAAAGATAAAATGAAATAATATCATTTACATATTCACATGGATATTCTACTAGTCGAACAATCACATGCAATATCAATAACCACTTTCATAATGATGGAATGCATAATTCCAGACTATCATAACCACATATCCAAGGCCTCGTGCCAAGACTAAAAATAAGATTTTGTCAAGGCCTTGTGCCAAGACACTATTTTATCTCATGAGACATACCAATGCATCGAGGAGCTATAGCGGGCTCCACCCGTCACATACTAAGTCCAATGCATTCCTCATATGAACAGGTTTAAACATAACATAAACATTCATATTAAAACTAGCATACGAAATGTCAATACTTTAACCACAAACCATGAATGGTATAAAAATATCACATCCACAGTCAAACATAACTCATTCAATACAATATGGAAGCTTGTATTGTATCACATTATCCTCAATCAAGAATAATTATGGATGTTGACATAGATTATAATAATTGTCGAAACTATTTGAGAGAAATATCCCCCTTTTTTTGAAATCATTTAAAAGTCACACTATTTGTCAAGAATCCATTTAAAAATAGATTTTTGAATCAAAGTGTCCCATACCACTTTGAAACTTTTTAAAAGGAGTTTTAATTTTAAAACTTTAATATCCATATAAATAAATCCTTAAAACCATTTTTTAAAACATGGACATTAATGAGAATGATTTAGAAGAAGAAGTCTTTAAAACATTTAAAAATGGTATTTTAGTTAGAGTTTCTAACCAAAAGAGATACACATGAATACAAATAATTGAGGTAATCAAAACTTTGTAATATCATGATAATAAAGGGATTTATGATATACTATGTCAAAGTACATTATATACACCACAAAAAGTGATTTGGTGTATAACAACAAAGAAGTCTCAATGGAATTTAAGTTGAGATGAAATCTCTCATAAATGTTGTATCCTTAGGTTAAGGATAAATCAATGACATCGTTATGTGTGAAAAATATAAATACATTAAATATGATTGGATATCCAGTGTAAAACAATCACAGGATATTCACACATAATCTTGTAAAAAAACACCAATGAATTGGATGTTTAACTCAACAAATGGAGAATGAGTTAAAATTACTCCTATCAAATTCATATCGATGACATGAGAAATTATCAATGGAGTGATTATGTGTATCAAAAGTGTATCCACAGAAAAGGGGAGTGGAAATTATGACATAAGAAAATGAATATTTATTCCACACATAATCTCGGAGTAAAATAATCAATGAAGTTTTCCTAAAGCCGAATAAATGGAAATTGAAATGTCGAATTCCCTTATCGATTATGTAACATATGAAACATACACCCATGAAAGAAGGATCATAAAATGATGATTTAAATACCCATAAATTAAAGTATATTACACAATGAATACAATCATGGGCAGTACACATACACCACAAGCAATAATTAAGTGGTGAATAATGGAATTCTCATGAAATTAAGAGTGAGTTAAGAAACCCCTTACTATGTAATTTTTCCTTGGTCAATGGTAGGTTAACCTCCTGTATAATGGTTAAATAATTGTTATTGAATTATAAAAGAATCATTTACATTAATATGATATCATATATGATCTTTTAACATTTATTTGTTAATAATATCTTAGTATTGTCGTCATTTTGGGTGTTAACATACTCATTTTCCTTTATATTCTTTGTTACATAAGCCATGTTTGTTATGGATAGAATGTATCTTATTCATATCAAGAATGATATCAAGTCCTTAAACATTATTTTTAAATCATCAAATGATTATTATACTTGAATGGATTCGATGGAGAATGAATTTCACCGCGTTCGTGGAGACGGTAGTCCGTACGTACACACGAGCGACAATATCATTCTTCTGATATTAAAATAATATATAATTGGATATTATATCATATATACAGAATAATTATCATGTTATATTTATTATTTACATGAGTTACACATCATTATTATACCCATCCAAATAATAATATATTGAATAACAATTACCCCACGATGTGGAGCTGGTAAGCCGTACGTACGCACGTATGGTGACATGTTATTCAAAGGGTGGATAGAATACTGAATTTGGTTGTACCATATTTATAATAACATCACAGTATATATAGGATACTGGAGTTATTATTTTATAATGGTAATAACAAAGAAATAAGAAGTGGAAGAAGAAATGAATTTGAAAAAGGGTGGTGAAAACATTACCTCTTCTTCAGGTTCTTCCTTTTGATTTGATCAAATTGGCTCTTTAGGTTGGCTTTCTGATCAAACTAAGGCCTTTCGGTTGTAGTGAGGGAAGTTGAGAGAGTATTTGGGCAGAGGATGGATGATCCAAAAAGCTTTGAAGGTGTGAAGTAATGAGAAGGGGGAGTGCCCTTTTATAAGAGGGGTGAGGGGCACCTCTGGAAAAGCTAGAAATATTAATTTATAATAAATCATATTCGGTTTCTAAAGGCTCAAAAGTTTATTATCTAAAGTTTAAGGTGGGGATAGGTCGAAAACCATTCAACCAATAGAATTTAGACAGGTTTGGGTTACTATATTAACCTTATCATTTAGTTTTAACTCTTAGTTAATTAGTTTGACATTTACCATGTAACTTTGTATTTTTATATTATATAGTTAATAAACATACTATATACATCCAAGAGACCCCCCAAGTGGTCCATTAATGATATACCTATAATGATATAAGTCATTGGGCTGAACATTAGATTTTTATAAATTTAATATCAATTAATAATATAATATTTGTTTTCAAAACTCTTTTATGTCAATTTTGACACTATTCAATAGTTGATTTTTGTGAAACTCATAGAAGAATGATTACTTCGCAAAAAGTCAATTAAATCAATCCTAATATGTAATATTATCCTATAAAATTAGTTTAATTCATTAAAAGTCTTAAATTATATTTATTTAGGTATTTATAATATCAATTATTTTAATTTTTCACTATTATGGTAATTACTGCATCATCATTGTGTCTTAAATATATTAAATTATTTAATGTCTAAAAATTATAAATAAAATATCATTATGTATAAAATCTTATTATCTTTCTAATGAATATTTACAATCGAATTTATCTTATGTATAACCCTATATTAGAAATGTTTTAGTAAATAAACATTGATTTTAACTCTTTTAACTCTTCTTTGAATTAAATAACAATAAATGTCCTAATCTAATACAAGTGGACCTAAATGATAATATTTTATTACTAAGGTTGTTTTCTGTCGAGATTCACTTGTCCAATAGAATTAGTACATGTGTTAGGGTAATATTAATATCTTTTTTACCCTTAATTACCCTATTTACTTTTAACCGTGGTAAATAAAAGTATAAAGTTACAATTCACCAAAAATTATTTTCATCTCATTGAACCACATTTTACTTCTTGATATTAACTGTGTCTCTAGAATTTTCGAAATTCCATTCACAGAAGTGGTCAAATTATGTTTTATGAAAAATTCAGTTTTTTTTAACTACCACTTAGTAGTTTCACTATTCATAAAAAATTGACGTTTTTCAGAACAATGCCAAAATTTTACCCTAAGCTATAATTGATATTCTGAATTAAAAAATGATGTCTATTTTACAAAATTATAAACATATAAGTTGCATTAATTAATTTTATAATTAATTCCCGCTGAAACAACAAATAGCGTGTTTTTAAGAAACAATATATATCAAAAGATTGACAATTGTTTAGGTCCAATTTCAAAGTGAAATTAATTATAATGAACACCAGTGGATAAAATGGTAAAAATATATTATAATTTTACTTTAAAACCACTCAAAAATATAATTTATCACTATAAATTATTTTGATTTAAAAAGTTGTTTTTAATGAAAATTTAGTAATTTTCACTATTCATCAAAATATAAGTGTTATCCGAAAAGTTCCAAAATTTCACCCTAGGATAAATTTGATATTCCAAATCCAAAAATGAAGTTTATTTCAAGAGATAGAATTTATAAAATTTCAAAAAGTAGGTATTACTATTCATAACGGCTAGTTTGATTGGTTGTAGTGTGTTAGAATCTCGAAGTTGCGTACAATGCACGCCATTGCAGTATTCGAAGGGAAACATACCATGGAATCTTGGGGTGTTACAGCCCGAGAATAGGGGGTTCGGGCCCGGTTCGACCCGGCCCGAGACCCCCTGGGTCGGCCCGAACCGGGTCCGGGTCTGGCCCGCTTGGGTGCGACCCGACCCGGATGGCGCGGTGCGTCCGGCCTAGCCTGGCGCTGGCGCTAGGACGACACCCGCGTGGCCAGCCGTTGTGGGGGTTAAAAACCCCCGCGGTCGAAGCGACCGGCACAGCATGGAGCCGCGTCTCTCCACCTCCGGAATGGCTAAGGTATTCCGGTTCGGCCCGCTGCCGCGGCTCAGCCGCGGCGGTTCCGTTTCGGCTGCGCACCGCCACCGCCTTCCACGGACCACCAGACGCGCTCCGGTGGTCTGTTTTGCTCACCGCTTCTGCCATCGGTCCCCCCGGGACCCGAGCTTCACTGCGGAGGCTTCTTAATGACTTTGCAGCCCAGTTTGTCGTCGCACGTTAATCCGCACACAATGATCAAATAATCAAACCGTGGCCTCTTAGTGGTTTTCTGGCGCGGCGCGATGGCGTCACGACTTATTTGAATTCAACGGCGTCGCGCTTCTTCGCCCATTCTCATAGTTTCCGCGTGGTTTAACGGAACCACACCTCCTTTCACATGCCCCAACAAATTCAATCAAACAAGGGGGGAGGAGGGTCGGCCATGTTCGTGTGGTCTGACCCCCTCTCGTTATTGCGATATTAGGCGGATCAAATGAAACCAAGAATGGAGACAGATGAGATCATTATCAACAATAAATAAAAACCTACCTGATGTAATAGTTGAACGAAGGTTCGTCGCGGAATTGAACGTCGCGGAAGAAGGCGTCGCAGAAGGAGAGGTTCATTGGCATCGCGGTACACGATGTCACGTTGTCGATCTCCAAGGAAAGTGTCTCTTACCATCGTCCTTCGCCGGAGGTCGGCGTTCTTCGTCGGTGATGGTGTGTTCTTAGCGTTCTTCAAGGATGAAGAACGTCCTTCGGAACTTAGAGCTTTCCTCCCCAAATCCTTTCGCACCATCAACTATCGTCCCATGAAATAAGACTTACTCTTATTTAATTAACACACAAGCCAAAGGAATTAATTTGAAAAATTTAAACGAATCCAAGAATTAATTACTTGAAAAACCTACTCAATTAATGAGATGACTTTATTTAAAAAAAGGGGGGGTTCTTTTTTAGAGTTACAAAATTAAGCGGCGAAAAGTTATGAACGTTAGGGGAAGGTGAGGGGTTGGGCTCGTGTGGGCCCCACCCCACCTTAATCCTCTCAAAGGTAGTTATCAACAAGTGGGTCCCACCCCTAACACCCTTACATAGGTTATAACCACATAAGATAGAGGAAAAGTGTTGTGACACAACAATTAATCAACTTAACAAGAAAAGAAAATAAAATTTTAAAACAATTATATTATTATCCCTCACGTTATTTAAAAAACTCATCTCGAGAAAACGCAACTCCAGAAAGGGGTGTTCTTAAGCAATTACTGGCACTGCGAGTTCATCGGTGCCCTTAGATTTCGATTCCGAGCACCAGTTCAAAACTTAGGAAAACCTTCTCGTTCGTTCACTGAACTTACCCAAGATAAACATCGGAAAATGATTCCAGGAACACCAGGCCTCAAAATTAGGTGCCATCAGAAACTGTGTTCTTGTAAAATTCTAGAGAAAATTAAGAAAAAAATTTCCTTGAAATTTACGGATCTTTACATTACACCCACCTCAGGGATTTACGTCCTCATAAAAATTTAACACAAACTAGGGATACAAAAAGCGGTAATGAGCATGCATCTGAGCCTTCCGCTCCCATGTGCTCACCCGGAGGTTCCCATACTGCTAGTGAAAGCGCACAAGAGGAATTGACTATCCTCGTAGGACCGCTCCTGTCGATCCTCAACTCCTACTGGAACCCTACAAAAGTCACCCCAACGCCAAAGTCCATCTCCTCATGGTCGATGATATGCGTCGGTTCAAGTACGTATCTCCTCAGTTCAAATACGTGGCAGTCGTCGTGAGCCCGGTGCAACTGAGGTGGATGGGTCAAGCGGTAAACCACCTCGCCAACCCTGCTGAGGACCTAGAAAGGTCTGCTGATCATCGGAGATAACTTTCTGCCTTGGCCACATCTCCGTAAACCTCGTCGAGGTGAGACCCGTATAAGGACGTGATCGTCATCCTCGAACTCAAGAGGTCTCCAATTCCTGTTTAGAACTGAAACTCAAAACTCCTGCTGCCACGAGGGTAAGATTGTCTAACTCAAGAGTGATCGGCCTCACCCTCCTATGCATGAGTTTATCCGATGCTGCCTGGGGTTTCCTTTTTGCCAACTGAGGAAAACCCATCCCGATGTTGTAGTTAAACCACAACCTTTTTGCCTAATACCGTCAATTTGTGTATGAAATGTGATTGCCCGGTCCATACTCAAACCAACATCGTAAGGCCTTAACGCTGTCACCAAGAGATTCCAACAGAAACTCTCACCTCGAGGGTCTGACAACACTGTCGGCGTAAGTGTTATTATCGAGTCTCCTCCCATGGTATCTCCAAACGTGAGGGTCATGTCCACGGATTACCTGAAACTCTAGGTCTGGGACAAGATTTGTGGAAGGAAGGAATGATTCATATCAACGCCTGTTACTATGGCAGCTAGTAGTGGACACATACTGTCCTTTGAATCATTCTTAGATCCATTGGGTCACTCTCCCTATCCGCATGCAGCTACTCTCTTCCCCTGCCATCCAGCTCCCTAAGTTCAACGGGGACAACTAAGGCAGGTGGTTGTAGCATGTTAAAACGTACACCAACTCATGCTTCTCTCCTAGCTCTGCCTCCACGTTTTCTGCTTCACAGACTCATCTCTCCTTAATGCTTACTCTTTTTGAAACATTTAACATGATCGAGTCTCTAAGACTGGAGCCGGTTTCCTATTTCTTACCGCACTGTACAGTCTTCATCCACTCCTGGATGATCTGCACCTTCATTTCCTACGATCCGAAAGAGCTGCTAAAATTTCTCCTTTGTCGAAAAGTGAAACTCAGCCTCATCCCCTGGATGAACCACTCCTATTTCCTAATACAGTCAATCCTGAAATGAATGATGCGTTCATGCCATGGATGATGTCGTAAGCCCCCGACGTAACTACCAAGAGATCCAACTGTCACTCTCACCTCCAAAAGGGTCGAGTCACACTGTCGGCATCAGTGTGAGGTCACTGGGTCTCCTCTAGTAGAAATATCGAAAGTGAGGTACAAGTGAACAGTTTTAATCGGGACCACTCGGTTTCAACCAAAAAAAAGGACAGGAAAGAAAAAATCACAAGAAAGTGTCTTTTTATTATTGAAGATCTTAGTACAAAGACACGAATATAACAGAATCATGGAACTTGAAGTAAAAGGGACGTATCCACTAGTTCTGCTCCTGTCCACCTGCTCCTAGAGCTCTACTGCCTTGTCCACTGCTCGGCTGTTGCTCAAGCACCCACCGCTGCTTCTTCCTCGGTGGCTCCTCCAACGCCTGCGGATTGAATGTGTGGGGGGTTGGAAAGTCACGTTCCAGGTGACCCTTCATGTCGCATTCATAACACTTCCTGCTCCTCGTACGACTAGTTCTGGTCCTCTTGGACCTCTGTATCATCTGTCTACTACCCAAAGATGACTCTATTACTGATCGAAAATCCTGCGGCAAAGGCAGAAGCTCTTATACACGCTAGGGGTGTAGAGCAACTGGAACAAACTCCACCCTGAAGAAGGTATCGAAGTCTTCCCATGTTAAGGTCATCTCATCTCAAAACTGGAACTAGTGGATCTACCACCTGCCTGTTGCTGCCTGATGAAGGCTGGCAGTAAAGATCACCATGAAGTCTGCTGGCATCCCCACTAGCCTGAAAACTCTCACCACAACCTCTAGCCAATCCTCAGTCGCCTGCGGGTCTGTCTCTCCCCGGAACCTGGGTGGCCTCTGGCGCCGGAACTCATCCAGGACGCTCAAGTGGCGTTCATCGCCTACTGCTGGGGCTGGTGGCATCGGTGGCCCAACGTATGGTAGTACCACTGGTGCCTCCGCTGGTGCCTCAACTGCAAGAGGGCCCTGTACCGAAGCCTCGTCGCTCGACAGGCTGTCAGTATGCACATCCCTCTGGGATCTAGCTGGTCATCCTTGTAAAGTCATCCTGAATGAAACATACATGACACGGTCAAATGATTTATACCTGGTGAGATGACCTGGTTTGAGATGACTTTTAAAAACTTCTGCAAACACACACACAATCAGTGTTTTCGTGGAAAAAGTCATAAATTAGTTGTTAGGGTCCCGGTGCATGGATATGTCAGCCGCCCGCACCAACACTGGACTCCTTGAACTGAAAACCACACTTGGTACCCTTAACACTATCGCTTCACAGAATGAAAATATCATAGTTATAAGTTCTTCGGTAGAACGGACTCCTCTGATACCAATTTGTCACGACCCGTCCTCGGGGCCCGTGTCGTGACAACCCAAGCCCGCCTTCCATAGGCCAGGGGCTGGCGACTAGCACCAAAGGCATAAATCCTAAAACTGGGAAGACATTTCCTTTATAAATGTAAACAAAACACCACATAGTACAAGAGGAAGTAACACACTAAGTAAAAAAAGAAAGTGCTCAAAAGTAAATAGGCCAGAATACAAACCCAACTGAAAAGTACAGCTACAACTGAAAATAAGTAAAATAGAAAAACAAGCAGTTGGAAGAGTAGAAGTAGCTCCTGAGTCATCCACCTCGGATCCTACCTGTAGGGTAGGTACAGATAGTGTAGCTCTTGGATCGTCCACCACGGATCCTACCTGAAGGGTAGGTACAGATAGCCTCTTCAACGCACTCGCCCGTCAACCTCCTCTGAGTATCATCTCGTGGTGAATCCCACCTCCGGATACTGACTCGTCGTGAGGTCCACCACCGGGTACCGTTCAGTCCTCGGACACTCGGCCTCTGTCAACGCTGCCCGTCGTCTGCAACCAACATAATGAAGTGCGGGAAAAGCCTGTGCAGGGGTGATTATAACGATACTCAGTAGGGACCCCGAGACCCTCAAGGTATCACTAAAACCAACAAGGGTAACCACAAATAATGATCTCAACAGATAACCTCTACTTATGTATATTCCGATACATATACCTAAGTTATCAAGTAACATGTCTCAATCATGAGGAAACACAACGATTATGAAATCAACGGATATCCACTACCCAGGTATATGCCCATACATATACACAAGTTATCAAGTGTCCCATCTCAATCATGAGGTATTCACAAAGGTCATAGACTCAGCTCAAACTAGGATTTTCAAATATCGAAACCGTAACTGCTGAAGTGCCCCATATTTGGAGTATACAGTGATCCTGTCACGACTCTGAGGTATTAACCTATGACTGCTGAGGTACTCCACCTTTCGAGTACTATGGGCCTGCTGCTACATCCAAGTGCTTCCCACCATGGTTCTGCTACTACAACCAAGCGCTCCCCCTCATAGCCTCCAAAGGTACTCGTTCTGTTGAGTACTGCGGGTCTGCCACTACAACCAAGCGCTCCTCCGCTGTGGGTCTGCCGCTACAACCAAGTGCTTCCCACCATGGGTCTACCGCTACAACCAAGCGCTCCACCTCATAGCCCCCAGAGGTACTTATTATGTTGAGTACCTCAGGTCTGCCTCTACAACCAAGCGCTCCTTCGCTGTGTGTCTACCGCTACAACTAAGAGCTCCCCACTGGGCTATCCGAAACTCACTGAGTCAATCGATCAGCCGTCGTCAAGTCTCAGTTGGCTAAATGGTCTCTGCACTTCGCACGCTTGTCTCAGAGAGGTTCCACTCCATGAGCTACTGGTAAATAATCCAAGTATCATAAATTCCCATGAAAAATTATCTCAAAGGACCGCCTCGTCATATGGGTCTCAACACAATAGACGGCGCGTCAATAAGACTCCGGGTCTGTGAGTGATTAGCCTTTTCGTCCCAGGGGCCATGTTGGTTTCATGTACGATCCAACCTGGCCATATCTCAACTCTACCTCGAACCCTCATAGAGTATACTCATAGAGACCGTTTCTCAGCGTGATCACCAATGCTGCTGACGGTTCGTCAAACGGACGTCCGGTCTGAATGTTATCAGCTTTTCTGTTCCAGGGGACCGGTTGTATTTCGGGTTCAATCCATCCCGAACACTATCCACCTACGTCCAAACCTTAGGTGAGGAATTCCAAAAGTTCTGTCTCATCAGGAGGAATCCAACAAAGTCGACGGCATGTCAATCGGATGTCTGGAGCTCGAGATATAAGCATTTCTGCTCCTAGGGCCCAGTTGGTTTCATGTTCGAACCAACCCTTCCGTACACAAAGTTCTACGAAACCTTGAGTGTAATATACCAAAACAACTGTCGCGATCCAAGGATCGCATCTCAACGGACAGTGCGTCGATCGGAGGTCCGTGGCCCAAGATATGAGCATTTGAACGGAAACTGGCTGAGAATAGGGGGTTCGGGCTCGGTCCCACCTGGCCTGAGACCCCCTGGGTCGGCCCGAACCGGGTCCGGGTCCGGCCCGCTTGGGCGCGTTCCAGTCCGGATGGCGCGGCCTGGCCCAGCCTAGCGCTGGCGCTGGCACGGCGCCCGCGTGTCCAGCGGGTGCGGGGGTGACAAACCCCCACGGTCGAAGCAACCGGCGCGACTTTGAGCCGTGCCGCTCCGCCTTCGGAACGGCTAAGCCGTTGCGGTTCGGCCCGCCACCGCGGCTCAGCCGCGGTGGTTCCGTTCCGGCGGCACACCGCCGCTGCCTTCCGCGGACCACCGTACGTGCTCTGGTGGTCCGTTTTGCTCACCGCTTCCGCCAACAGTCCTCCCAGGACCTGACCTTCATTGCGGAGGCTTCAAATTGACATTGCAGCCCCATTTGTCGTCGCCCGTCAATCCGCACATAACAATAAAATAATAAAACTATGGCCTCTTTGTGGTTTTCTGGTGTGGCGCGACGGCGCTGCGGCTTGTTTGACTTCAACGGTGCGACGGAGCCTCACTTCTTCACCCTTTCTCATAGTGACCGCATGGTGCAACGGCACCATGCCACCTTTCATGTGCCGCAACAAATTCAATCAAACAAGGGGGGAGGAGGGTCGACCGTGTTTGTGCGGTCTGACCCCCTCTCGTTATTGCGATATCTGGCGGCTCAAATGAAACCAAGAATGGCGACAGATGAGATCATGATCAACAATAAATAAACCCCTACCTGATGTAATCGTTGAACGAAGGTTCGTCGCGGAATTGAATGTCGCGGAAGAAGGCGTCGCGGAAGGAGAGGGTCGTTGGCATTTCGGTACTCGGCATCGCGTCGTCGATCTCTGAGGAAGGCGTCTCTTACCGTCATTCTTCGTCGGAGGTCGGCAGTCTTCATCATTGATGGTGTGTTCTTCACATTCTTCAAGGAGGAAGAACATCCTTCAGAACTTAGAGCTTTCCTCACCAAATCCTTTCGCACCGTCAACTATCCTCCTACGAAATAAGACTTAGTCTTATTTAATTAACACACAAGCCAAAGGAATTCATTTGAAAAATTCAAACGAATCCAAGAATTAATTACTTGAAAAACCTACTCAATTAATGAGTTGACTTTATTTAAAAAAAGGGGGGTTTCTTTTTGAGACTTACAAAATTAAGAGGGGAAAAGTTATCAACGTTAGGGGAAGGTGAGGGGTTGGGATCGTGTGGGCCCCACCCCACCTTTATCCTCTCAAAGGTAGTTATCAACAAGTGGGTCCCACCCCTAACTCCCTTACATAGGTTATAACCACATAAGAGATAGGAAAAGTTTTGTGACACAACACTTAATCCACTTAACAAGAAAAGAAAATATAATTGTAAAACAAATATATTATTATCCCTCACTTTATTTAAACAACTAATCCCGAGAAAACGCAACTCCAGAAAGGGGTCTTCTTAAGCAATTACCGGTTCTGGGAGTTCATCGGTGCCCTCAGATTTCGATTCTGAGCACCGGTTCAAAAGTTAGGAAAACATGCGCATTCGTTCACTGAAAGTACCCGAGCTAAACTTCGGAAAATGATTCTGGGCACACCGGGCCTCGGAATCAGGTGCCGTCAGACACTAAGTTCTTGTAAAATTCTAAAGAAAATTAAGAAAAAAAATTTCCTTGAAATTTGCAGGACTTTACAAATGTATTCCATACTCACAAAAGATCGATACATTCACATCCCATTTGATGGAAAAGAGAATTAATAATGGAGATTTGAGGATCAAATTTACCTGTTTAATTTTGTTTAAAATTTTATGTTATTACATTATAATGAATAAAACATACATTTTTGTTTTATATAGAGAAAAAAATTTATATTTGTTATGTAAGATGATCTCCACTTCCTCAGGAAACATCATTTAGATCGCTTTTTAAGGACTCTAGAAATGGCGAGTTTTGATGACCATAACCACGAATATTTTTATACTTTAGTTAAAAATATTATTTTGCTGTGCTTTTTCATGTTTTATTTATCATGGTTGGGTAATGAAAAGAGATATGTTGTATCATTTAATAACGGAGGGAAATGACACACTTGGAATTACCAAATTGATGAAAATATAAATAATTAATTGTCAATAAAAACATTCTAATTGGATATATATTCAAATTAATATATTATATGGTAAAAAATAATAATCAAATGAAAATTATTTTGGTTTGTGTTTTATTTAAAATAATTTCATTCGGTGAAACCCTCTACTTAACCAATTTTAATCATAACTATCGTAAAATATTTTCCAGTATTAATGTGTCATAATTTTACATACAATGAAATAATTAAATTAGAAATGGTCATGGTATTAAATTTACTAAATTATTTCTCCATAATTTTCTTATATAAATACTGTTTGAATTTTATAATAATGCAATAAAATATGATATAGCAGTCATTATAATTAATGAAAATTTTGACCCTACTCATTTAATTTTATTATATTGACTGCATGAAAGAAAAATAAATTTAATATAAATCATTAAAACAGTCCTAAAATTTTATATTTATTTATAAAATTAAAGTAACATAATATTTTTGGAAAATTTTATTTCATTTAATATTTCTAAAATGAGTTATTTTATTTTTATATTAATTGAATAAAAATTATGGTCAAAGTGCGTATGAAGTTATGCTAATTGTTGATTTACTACAAAATATTAGTAAATTAACATGATTAAATAATTAATTTATCTTTCATGAAATCAATTAGAACTGAACATATCCTTTTTATTCTTGCAACAAAAATCATAGTTATTAATGTCTAGATAGTGGTTTTCAATAATTATCCTATTCATAAAATAATATTAAAGATAAAAAATATAAAAATGAAAAAATGTATATATTTTTAACACTATTATTGAAATAAATAATTCCACACATCCAATATAATAATGTCCAATGTTGGAGGAATTTTAAAAACATAGCCAAGTGGTTTTACCCAATTTTACCATTACAAAGATGAAAATTGACTACCACAGTTGCTAATCACAATGAACAGAGATGGAAATTACTATTTTCCCAATTAGAATCACATAATTAAAAATAAGGGGATCATTTTTATGGATTAAAATATTATATGTGGTATACTATCATTTAAATATAAAAGTTTTTAAAAATATCAATACAATTTTAAGATAAATTCAGTTTTAGTCATAAAAATGTAATGATTAATACCCCACACCAGAAAAATAATTATATGAACATTAAATGATTTTATTAATTTTATATTATATAAATTATATTAAAATCAATTACAAATAGTAATTAAACAAATTTTTTATGAAAAAACACATTCTTTATGAGAAAAAATATTTTAGAATACCCATTCATCTACATTAAAATTATTTTGGTTTTAATTTAAAATCAATTACTAACCAATGGACTAATTTTATATATTTATAAACCATGTTTTTTTCATTATTTTTTTATTCCTATTTGAAATCAGCTATCCAAATACAACCTGATAATGGTCACATTTAATATTAGTGTTTCATTATTATATCTCATTTATTATAAACTCAGTGTTTCATCAAAATAAATATATATATGTGGAAAAATTTTATTTAAATATAATTATATCATTAACAATAAATGTATTAAAAATAATATAGTGTTCACATATATAATTTTTTATCATGGACACTCCATATTAAGGGAGCCACTATCTTTGGAAGCGTTAAGTGTAATATCCATCCAAATTTTATAAGAAAACAATATTTAATTTATTAATTACATATAAAATTACCAAAACGTGATGACAACAACCCATAATTCATTTCGAAAGAAGAAAAATATTCTTACATTTTCTTTTAAGGTTCCCTCCATATCCAACACCCTGAGGAATTCTATAATCATCCCTACTAGAATCTCAACATTGAACCACATGAACATATATCCTAATGATGTATAAAAACATGGAAGCATATTTATGAATAAGAATTTCATGTGGTTAAAAAATAATTATTTTTTAAGTGTTTATTACCCATTAATCAACATAAGACATCATTTGTGATAGAAATGACACAAATGAAATGGAACATGTCATGTTGATCCCACATGCCAAATCCTAATGCGTGTGACACATCCTTCCACTATATTCCATCATTGATATCCAAAATTAGTATCTAATAATTTTCCATGTTCTAGGATTATAGTATAAAAAATAAAATCACCACACATCCTAGTGATCCACTATATTCGGAAGTTATATATAACAATAATACCACATACCAAGACCAAAAATTAGGATCCCCTTGGAACATGAACTTCATAACAGCAAAGGTTTTCATGAAACACCATCCAAATACACAGCACCTGTTTAGACAAATTAATATATCTCCTGAATCCCACACACCTTAGAGTATGTTGATGTTATATATTCTTTTATTCCACATTATAATATCACTGTCTGAAGGAAATTCAACTACTTCCCTGAGTAGGTTTTTCAAAAGACCTTAGATGTGTGCCCTCATACGCCATAAGATATGTGGAATTATTAGGTTGTATGGTGAAGGGAATATACCCTAATTTTAGAGAGTATAATATCATTATAAATAATAAATTAATTATTATGCTAGGAATTGAAATAAATATGATTGTACAAGATTAATGTGAAATAGAGTATAAAAACTAAAATGATCACATGTTTATAAAAGAAAATACACTAAGGAATCAAGAATAAATCAACAAAATTTCATGAATATACAATTTGGTCTATATTATTCACATATGGTTATTCCTTGTCCCGGCCTAAACATGCAACCAATGTGAAGGCTGCTCAGGTACTATAGTGCAATGGAATTCTAGGAAATGTGTGCAAACATAACTCTACATGAAACCATCAACATAATCCTACATTATAATAGAAATTTAGTGATATGTGCATATGAAATTATTTGGAAGGAATTATTCCACAATTTTAAAATATAGAAATAAAATAGCCACTGCTGATCCTTTTTGCTAATATACTAATCAACCACAATTACATTAGCCATTTCATGGTTTTATCTGACCACATTATATTGACCATGCCTCCACGTGAATAACAGGATCTAGGTTCCTTCCCTGGAGACCCTTATCATTTAGTAAAAATGGAAAATGTATCATCATAAATGAACCCTTGGATAGATATGATGAATCATATGAATCTATCCAAAATTTAGGTATAATGATTGGATTATGATTTATTCCTGAGAATTCTACCAATCACTAGATCAAATATAAACTGATTATCACCATGCTAAAAAATATTATCCCTTGAATACTAGGAATCCTAAAAATATATGTGTAATTTCATCATGATTTTCTAGCTATAACCTTATACTACCATAGATATCTAAATATAATAGTCATCATAAAAATGAAAATAATTGTGATCACAAACACCATGATGGGATGAATGGATATAAACAATGTTTGGAATCATAGGGACCTAAGTAATATAGGGTATCCAACATATACTGAATGTCAATTCCTTACATATGTGAAATTATTAATATGGTTTAGCTTTCATATTCAATGGGAAATTAGTAAGCTATGAAAATGACATATTCCAAGTTGTCTAACAAACCACCACATAAATCCCAACGCTAGATCCCATGAATAACTTCTAGGAATTGATAAGAGTCCATAATAATAATCTCATTATTATATTATATTTCTAATGAATTATCTTCAGGTTTCTATAGATGAGTTACAATAAAGAACTAAAACAATATATATTGGAAGGTAGCGGTTTTCCAAATATAAAAACCCATCACCACTACTATAACTCATCAGTATCCTAATATTTTTATTGTTTTTGTGGCTACACATATCATCATCTCTACTTATGATCATATATACCATCTCAAGGTCATCAATGAACGTCGCACCCATAGGGGCCGTATGTTCATCGCAATAGTGGAATAACCCATATTGTTACCCCCTAATGGAACTGGCCTCTCGAAAAAATGGTTAATACTCAGAGGAAATAAAATACCTCCACATTATTAAGTCATATCATGTCCTCAGAGGTTGTAGGGTTATTTTATTTTATTTACTAACCCATGAAAAGTCCTAAGACCTACCATTATTACTGAGGTTATAGATTATTCATCTCACCCCAACCCTTGTTCATTTTTTCTATGGTTTAACAACCATGGCTACAAACATCTCTATGGTCTTCACTCATCCAAACATTTCTATCTACAACAATCCTCATTTCTCCCCTCAGTGATATTTACATATATCAAGGTTTATTCTACGTCATGAAGCAGTGATGACATTACCTCGGTGCCTTTGATGTCACAACCCGTCCTCAGGACCTATGTTGTGACTACCCCAAACCCACCTTTCATATGCCAGGGGTTGGCGACTAGCACAAAAGGAGTAAATCTCTATACTCGGAAGGAATTGCATTTTGAAAAGTAACAAAAACAACATAGTATGAACCATAAGTAAGCACTAAGAAATAATCTATACAAAATTAAATGCTGAAAGGAAAAGAGGCCAGAAATACAAGCCCAACAGTAAGTACAGTACAACTGAAAAGCTAGTACAACTGCATTAAAGTAAAACAGAAACCACTGAGTTGTCCTCTGAGAATCCCACCTGAAGGGTGGGTACATATGGCCTTCTCATCACCCCAGGTCCGTCTGTATGCTCCGTGTACGTCTCGCCAAGTGGCCCACCTCCGTGTACCATCCAGCTCCACAAGTCTCCTCCGCGATCAGTGTTATCTGTCGTCTGCATTTAACACAACGTAGTGTAGGCGTAGACAGTGCAGGGGTGAGTATACGATACTCAGTAGGGAACCCGAGACCCCCAAAGGTCTAACAGAATCCATGAAGGATAAAACACAGAAGAAAGATATAACCACGAAGTATCAACCAACTCTACATATGTATATGCCCATACATATACCTAAGTCATCAATCCTATTTCGACTCCAACCCTCGAGACCAAGGACATCCAAGCCCAGATAGGAAAGAAGTCAATCACATCGATGATAATGATTCCTTATCAAGACTCATCTCACATAGGAATACATATCAAAAAGTGATTAAGAGATGATTAGATGTAGCCACCAAATCATCTATCACTGTCTAATGGAGAATACCCACAGAAACCTAAAACAGTAGTATTTCGTTGCTATCGAACCCAGAAAGGATTTAGTCCAGTCTCATTTCTATAGAACCCATTGAGGATTCAGTATAGTCTTGTTGCTATCGAACCCATGGAGGATTCAGTCCATTCTGGCTACTGTCGAACCCACGGAGGATTCCAGTATAGTAGTCGTCGCTGCCGAACCCAAGGAGGATTCCGGTACAGTAGACGTCACTGACAAACCCACGGAGCATTCCCGTATAGTAGTCATCACTTACAAACCAATGGAGGATTATAGTATAGTTTTTTTCACTACCGAACCCACGGATGATACTAGTATAGTAGTCATCGAAGCCTACTCTAGGGTTCCCGCACACAGCATGCTTGATTCCGGGAGGGTTCGCTCCTCAAGAAAAGGGTTCGATACATCAAATATCACAAATTTTTGAGTTGATATATCCTAAAGATCCATCTCATCATAAGGAACCGAACAAGATAGATGGCGTGTCAAATGGATGCTCAGTATGAGAGTTATTAGTTTTTCCGTTCGAGGGGCCCGGTTGGATTTCGGGTACAATCCAACCTGACCATACTCCAATCTAATCTGAATCTCATATAGAGTATTCTAAAAGGATCATCACATCATATGTAATCCAACGTGGTGACGGCACGTCAATCATAAATCTGATCTTTATGTTATAAGTGTTTCCACTCTGAGGTCCTGGTTGGTTTTGAGTCTGAAACAACCCGGACATAACCAAACATCGCCAAAATCTGGAGTGTAATATACCGAAATGACTGACTCAATCCAAGGAATCCTATGCTATTGAAAATTCATCGATTGGAGGTCTGTAGCTCAAGTTATGGTCGATATACTAAAATAGGTCCGAAGAGGGGGGGGTTGGGTCCTGTCCGATCCGGCCCAACCCGCAATGGGTCGTCCCGAACCTGGTCGACCCGACCCAGGTCCAGATCTGACGGAGTAGGGCGCATCCTCGCCTGGCGGCTACGGCCCAGCCCGATGGGGTGAAGCCTAGCCTGGGCGTCAGGCGGACCAGTCCATAGAAGGCGGCCTGGTCCGTGCCACGGATCGCATAGCTGGCCGAGCGGCCTAGTGGGCGAGGCCCCTAGTTTTCGAAAACGGCGGTGTCGGGCAGCGCCGTCCCTCCTTCCCGGCCGGCCGAAGCTGGACGACAGTTCTAGCGTGAGTGGCCCACTATCCTCCGCACGCGGCACCAAGAGGGGCAGCGGCCTTCAACCTGGCCGGCATATGGCCAGCCGGTTCGCTACCGAAGCGGCCCACGGAGCACGGGCCACATTCCTCTGCAGGGCGGCACCCCTAATGGCTCCGCGGTCTCACTATCTGTATGACTATGGAAAACCTATTCTACTTTATCCGACCGGCCCGCGGATTGCAGTTTTCGGTTCTTCCATACCGCGTCGCCCTCGTGGTGTTGTGGTTCCTTCAGCCCGACCAGCATTAGCCCGCCGGTTCTTCTTTGGCCGAGCAGGCGTGGTTGCTGGCCCCAGTCTCACTTCCGTGCAACACCTAGTGCCACAGTCCTCTTTGGCCGGTGTGCGGCCGCCATCTCTGTCGCCGCCTTCAGTCACCGCCTCCCCTGATCGTCGCCAACTCCGGTCGTCGCCACCTCTTCCAACACCATATTCATCGCGAATAAAAACAAGAAACAATGGAGGTTCATTGGGATGTGTTTTTTCAGCCCGCGTTCTCCATGTTAGGTGGTAACAAATGGCCATAGACGATCACTTGAATTCCCCAAGAAAAAAGGTATAATTTATTCAATTTAAATTATTCAAAACCCCTACCTCGTAATTGATGTTTGTTTGTCGACGAGCCGCAGAAGACGTGTGTCATGGTAGTCAGGCGTCGCAGAAGACAGCGTTGCGGAGAACAGTTTCATCCCATCAATGTTGGAGGTCGTTGTCGTAGACTTAATTCCTCGTGAGTGGTGTCTTATCCCTTGATGTGAAGGAAGAAGAAAGGATGAAGGTGTTCCTCACGATCTTGTTCTGGATGAAAAGAAAAGTAGAGAGAAATTGATTCCCGTCCTTTGAGTCATGGAGCATTCTTCGTAGAGGGGAACACATCCTTCTAATTCTAAAGAGGTTTTCCCCCACCGAAATATTTTCAAAGGAAAATATTATAATAATTCTTCCCAATTTTAATATAATTCCCATGCAATTCAAATTGATTCAAAAGAGGTGCCAATTAATTAATGTAAATATTAATTATATAGGTTGGCACATTCAATGGGTGGTAGGTGGAGAGGCTCCACCATAATAAATGAATGGTGTTTTCAAATTAAGAAAAATAGAGTTAATGTGGAGTTTAAAGGAAGTTGAAGGTTTAAGGGATCGTGTGGGCCCAACCACACATTATCTTCTGAGGGGAAGTTATGTGGGTGAGGGACCTACCTCTAAATCCCCTTTGTAGGAAATAACCACCATTTATAATTAAAATTCTGTACAACTATTTTATTTAATTTATTATAAATCCATAAAATAAAATTCAATCATGGATAAAACTAAACTACGTTAAAGGTCCCCTTAAGTGAATACCAGCACCGCAATTTCATCGGTGTCCTCAGATTTCAATTCCGAGCACCGGTTTAAATGATAGAAAAACCCGCTCGTACGTTTACTGAATGTACCGAAACCAAAATTCAAAAATATATTTTGGACACACTGAGCCTCGGAATCAGGTGTCATCAGGAACCACAGACTCATAAAATTCCAATGATTTTATGAAAAAATTGCTTGAAATTTCTGATTCTTTACATATGATCTTAGTTCTCTTAGAACACTATGTCAATAATTTTAGGACATCAGGAAATTTAAAATAATAATTAAAAATAACAATTTAAATTAATATTCTAAATTTATTACTAATTCTGTTTTTTACATTATGGTCATCAATTCAAAGAAAACTTTAATATAAACACCATGCATAAATATATAGGGTTCATATGGTGGATTAATACCAATTGTGAAGTAATTAAAATTTATATAAAATGGTCTGAAACCACTACAATGGCCTATCTAGCACGATCCTTGTTCATATGACCATTTTTGTACCTAACATAATCCAAGAATACATAATTTATTTAACTATAATCAAATTATTAGTAATTATAATATATTAAAATTGACCTCCAATCCAATTCAATTATGAATAAATTCAAAAACCTTACCGAAAATCATTTTCACCCCTACCCCATATACTAAAATCCACTGGATATCACCTATATACCCTTGACATTAAATTTATCGAAATATATACCACCTAACGCTAAGACTGTACAAAATTAAAATGAAATATTGGAAAAATAATAGAAAATTCCAAATAGTGAAATCCATGATGAATATCCAAGAGAATAAATATACAATGCATTGAGATGTCCTATCATCATAGGTTACACTTAATCCATTTAGGTTTTGGCTGATTTTCACCATCCCTAGTGGAATCCGCATTAAATCTCTAATAGTAGAAATTGAAAATTAACAATATTGAAGAAGAAAAGATAAGAAAATATAGTACAAGTATAGATTCATTTTTAATCTCAATAAATATACATTGTGACTCCCATGTCAAAGGGTTGGAGAGAGGATATAAATTGCAGTAGGATAAAAGGTGTTTATGTGAAGGATTAGGGAAGATGTAGTGGATTCCCCTTTAATGATTCAAAGGATAAAATGAGTAATTATCAAATTTTTAGTAATTTTAATTTTTTGGAATCATGATTGTCATAGAAATTTTCAAAACATGTTAATGAAACTACCTCAACCCATCCACTTGATATGGTTTGATTACTCAATTTTCCAAACTATGTGCCAACATTGTTTGTCAGGTGACATCACTGTTGATATTTGAAATGGTTTCAACTATAATTTCCATAAATATTGTCATTAACAATGATCGAGAAATAAAAAAAATTATACGTAGAAAAAGATCCATATTGACCCTCAGCATTATGGTTTGGCATGATATCTGTAAAAACAATGCATCCCAAACTATGCATCTACAAAAAAAACCACCATATCCAACCCAGAATTTATCCAAATTTTTCAATCCTCACTCAGGATACCGATATAACATCATATACACTATCTTAAAATAATAGAATAATTTTAAGATATTTTATATTTCTAAGTCTATTACATGATTCCCTTAATAATTTTCCCATCGATTAAATGAATATTAAAATTCCTCCTAGAATTTATAAACAATACCATATATAAGGTCTTTATTCTTTAGATCATAGTTATATATAAAAAAATATCACTAACATTGTATTTATTAAAGGATGTATTTGTACATAAATCTCAAGATGATACATTAACTCAATTATAAATTAATCGAATATTTTTATTTTTATTTTCTTTATTAGAAAAAATATAAATATTTCTATATGTAAATTTTTTAAAAAATATCACTAGGTACTCCAAATACATTTTCACTTTTTGACGTTCAATGGTTCATAAATTTATTTATATGTGATAAAACAATTCATCATTAGGATTATAAATTTTATCAATTCTTATTACCACAAATAAATGAGACAAATTTTTTAATGAGTGTGATCAATGATGAACAATGTTTTTATTATTATGAAAATAAACAATTGAAATATCATTCCTAAATTATTTTCCACAAAACCATCAAACATGGTCTCACTAGAGTTATTGAAAATGTAGTTATCTATAAAAAGTGTAAAATTGATACTTATTTGATAAATAATATTGAGATATAAATACAGGTAATCACTCCCATATCTATCTATATAATGAGTTTCAATAACCCTTTTGATATTAAAATTGGAAAAAATTATTTATTTCTGTTTTGGTAATTTTTGAACTCATTTAAATGGGATAGTCATGTCATTAAAATATGATTTAATGATTTGAAAGACCCATCATAATATCCAATATTAAGAGTAAAATTGGATATTTGTTAACGTAAAATGCATTTTATTTGAGTTTTATTATAATTTTTAGTGTCAATTAATCTTCCTTTTTTTAATAATGATTCTAATTAAATCATCTGGAATAGATATAAGAGTTATGGGTGTTTTTATTCAATCCATGATAATTTATGAATTTTAATAATTTTTGAATAATTGTAGATAAATTTTAAATTAATTATAATTTAAAAAAGTATAATAAGATATATTAATATTTATTTATATAAATTTTCCAAAATAAGAAAAATAAGGAATTATAATTATTAAAAAAATATCAAAACATGAATTCTCTAACCCTTCATGTAATAACTCATTAATGAAATGTATATCCTACAATATTAATTTATAGGTTTCCATTTGGATATTCCATTTTTGTCTAACTAGACTCTATATAATAAATATATTTTAATTATACATAATTCATTTTAAAGAGCATGTGAATCACAAAAAAATGTCACCCAGGTGTGTCATATGAGGGGTGTAGTTTGGCCTCTTTATATGTACTAGGGGGGATTGATTCAATGTTAATGTACCAAGTTTTTCAAAGTTATTAACCATTGGTATATCTATGTTATACGTTATATTCACTTGCTTATATAAAGACATGGAATTAATTCATTAGAAACCACAAAATCTCTACATTGAAAATTTTCAGAATATTATCATATTCCAAGTCTTATCCCAAGTGTTTTTAATAATGTTATCTGAACCATATATCCAAAATAACTAAAATAAACCAATTAAATAACCAAAAATGATCTAATACTAACTATGATGAACCATGAGGAACATTTTTTTATTTTATATAATTTATATAATAAATATTTTACATGACAAACAATTTATACTTATTTTACAATAAATGTTAACATTTCCCATTAATAAAACCACCCTTGATACCATTCAATAATTCTAAAAATTTATACTCATATTTATAAACCAGATAATAGACATAACAATAAAACAAAAAGAGTTTCATGATAGATACATATTAAGAACCTAAAAACTTATTTTCAAATAAATATATTATTGTCATATTATGAAAAAAATATAGAAGAAAGAATTTATTAACTAAAAATTATTACTAAGGGAAAGAAGTTTTGAGTTAAAAATTTCAAAATGGCTTTTCAAAATTTTTTTTTAGAATAATTTGATAGTAAAATTTATATATTTAAGGAAATAAATAATTTTTAAATAGTTTAATTTTTTTGGTAGTTTATGTTTCATTCAATGATGATTTTATATAGTTAGTGATACTATTAAAATATCATTATTTCAAATAAAATTTATAACCCACCCATAAATTTAATGGTACGAATAGAGTAATAAATTATCAAAATTATATTGTTTGAAAATTGAAAAAAATTAATTGGCTATCATGAGATTAGAAATAAAAAGAATAATAAATTTAATTTAAATTATATGACTATCATAAAAACTATTTTTATACATGTAGTTGGTTTTTTAATAAATTAAAATAATTACTACAATTAATCATTTTAATAAATTATAAAATGTACATAAAAAAATATTTACTATTCATATATTTCTTATTTAGGGTCAAAATAAGATTTAATCCAATTTTGGGGTAAAATACTCCATTTTTTTGAAAATCTATTTTATCATAATTTTCAAAATTATATAAAAACTAAAATCATCTTCTTTTAAATTATTTTTGAAAAAATTGAACCTCAATTTTTTTTTTCAATTTTTCAAAATTATATTAAATTGAAAATTATATAATGTTATTAAAATGTAATTGTTTTGATGAATAACAAAACATAATCATTTTTATTAAAATTACCATTTAGTTCAATGAATTTACAATGTACCATTTTTATAAACTATTTTTGAAAGCAATTTTATCATAATTAATATATTAAAAAATTAAATTTTGACCATTTGAAGTTATTTCATTTTGAATTTAGGTATAAAATTGTTATAAAAAATTTTAGAAAATATACTTTTCCTCGTGATTATGCTTTTAGTTTTTAATTAAATTTATCAAATTATGTCAATTGAATTTTATTAAATGTTCTCCATAGTTATATTAATAATGATTAAATATAGGTAATAATTTCAACAAAATTTATGATCCTAATGACTACTAAAAATAGTAAAAAAAATTACAACAAATATGGTTAAAACCATGTATTGTGTGTTATATATGTTGGGTAAATATTAAATTTTTTCACAAATATAATGTGGATATGATAAATTTGGATTATAATTTGGAATTCTATTATAATAATTAATTTATATTTTTCATTATAATTTCATACAAAAAAGATAAATTACGCGTTTAAAAATAATAGTTATTACTTGTAAAACTAATATATTAAATGTAAGTAAACATAAGGATTTCATGAATAAAATGTTTAAAAAATTTATATTTATTAGTGGGAGAGGTGTTTCAAGACCGTATATTCCCAATAATTAATTATATAAAACAATACTAGTACGACTTTTCTTGAGATTGAATTCCCATTATTGAATAGTGTTTTATATAAAAATCCACCTTTTTGATATATTTAAAATGAATCTCATTTTCACTTATAAAAGGGAATTAATTATCCTCTCTTATCCACAAATAAAAAACCATTGGATCATCAACTAACAAACCAAATCCCTTAAAAACATTACCATCCACATCCTTGATGCCTTTTATTAATTAGACAACCATCATATTCATTGGTTTAGTGCAAACCTAATTTATTTTTGAGAAGAAGTCGTAGCATACTTAACTGGGAATTTTTAATTTCCTTCGTCATCCAATTAAATAAAATATTCTTAAAAAATGATTAAATTAAAATACCAGTATATTCAATATACTAAGATATTTTGTTTGATTTGCTAACCTATATTTATCTCATATTTTATCTTGTGGGGAATAAAACTATCGATGGTGTGTAAAGAGAAATACCACTAAGAGAACTATTCTCATAAGATTTTTATTAGCACCCCCATTGATGTATATAATAATGGATTTAACGTATATATATATATATATTATAGTATATTTTTAAAATAATTATGATTTTATAATTATCATTTTACATCTTCCTTCGGAGCCTTCAAGCGATTGAAAAATGATAATATTTCTCATTCATCCAGGTGGACCACTTAATCCACAGTGTGATGCAATATTGTTTTATTTATATTCATAAATGAATGATAATAAGGGTATTTCTAACAAATATATTAGATATTTATGACATAAAATTTATTCTAAAAGTGTGAATAACTTTATTCCTTTCAATCATGTTATATGTCAAAAAATTAATACAATATTTATGATTTCATACAACCAATCCTCTTCATGAATGATGTAATTTATTTTTATATCTCTAAAATTAATGAAAAAATATAAATATATATTATAAATATATATTATAAATATATATATATATTATTTATAAAATTAATAAAATATTGGATATCATGGAACCATAGTAAATGTAAATGGAAATAATCCAATGAATATAATCATATAAGAAAGGCATATTTGTTACCAACTAGTATAGTGATCTGAAGAAAAGGATTATTAATAAATAGATGATAAAAGAATATTTTAAAATCATATATTGTATGATACAAATATGTGTGGTATTTTATTATATTTATAATAAATATATAATTATTAAATAGTAATTTCAAACATGTGAGATGGATGTCAGGATTGATTGAATGTATTTTTCTCAAACTTTTATTCATGTGCGCACATTCCATATTCACTACTTGTTTCCATTTTGTGGTATATATTTTTCACATGATTTTATTTCAAATTTATGAAAATTATAATTATGAGATACACATATGCATTTATATTTATTTATTTAATTGGTATTAGGATTCAGAAGATACTAATGTGGTAAGGGTTTTATGATTCAATTCTATTTTTATAAGGATTCTTGATGATTATTATTCTATTGATTAAATAATAAGAAATACATCTAAAAAATCTCATTAAATATCATCTATACTAATTATTTATTTAAATTTCATGTTTTCTTTTATTTTTGTTATCCTTATGTAATCATGTTTTCAAAATAATATTTTTATGAAAATACCAACATTATTTATGTCTATGGTAAAAACTCCATTCTCTTACATGTCCAAGTATTCTAAAAATGGATCCAGGAATGTTTTTAATATTACTTAATGATTTTGTAATTTCATTTTAACCAATTATTCACTATTAAAAAAATAAAATGAAATCTTGTTTCCCTTTTCTGATTGATGTAGATTATTATGTTTTTAAAATAATATTTGAAGGAATGTTTTTTAAAATATATTTTAGGTATGTAATTTTCTCCCATAATTTATTATCAATTATTTGAAGAATCATTTAAATATTTTTGGGGTCATTTAAAATGTAAATTATTTTTTTAATATTTGGGATTTTTTTATTTTAAATATGATATTTCGAAATAGAAAGGATATTTTACTCATGAATTTTTTAATGATATTTTTATAGTATTTCGATTTATTATGGAAAACAACCTCATATGTATCATATGATTTATTTCGAATTTAATCTAATGATACAATCCATATAATTTTATAAAATGGTTTTTTATTATGATGAAAAATGTTTTTGAATCCCATTTACTTGTCACAGGTTGTGATATGATAATATATTTATGAATCTCATTTTCTTTTCATGGGTTATGATATGTTGACTGATTTTTTGGAACATGTATATCGGAAATTAATTATATTCTTACTAGGCACAAGATTATGTAGACCATTAAAGCATTCAGTAAATATTAATGCAATATGAGCATAATGGGTATATGGTATGTTATCTAAATATCAAAAGTGCTTATATGTATTGTTATCCGAAGCCCAAAATAGGTTACACAAGTTGTTCTAAATAAATCATAAATATGGTATATGAGAGTTTATAATTATCTTATATGAGGCTATATGAGTGGTTATTCATAACCAAAATAAGGTACCTGAGTGGTTATCCCAAGCCTAATATGTCATGAATACCCAGGCGGGTACCCTTAAAATAGGAATTTTTATACTTATATTCATGGAACAAATCTATGACTTTTGAAAATATAATGTAATCCTGGCTTCTGTTCGTTGATTTCTTATTAATCATATTATTTAAATTTCCATAATTTATTCCCTTGATCTTGTTTAAGAAATATGAAATTTATCATGTGGTTTTGAAATTTTATTCTATTTCCTCGTACTTTTATGCACATGTTATATTGATATCTCCCTTCTCTAATATTATACAGAATATTACCTGATGATTTTTTATGTTTTCTTTCCCTAGACTAAAAATAATCATATTATTTATGATATTTATATAAATTTTTCTAGTTATTATGATCTTAGTGGGAGATAATATAGATTCCTCATGAACAATTCATTTACAAGATTATATTGTTAAAGGCACAAGACCTATATATTTATCATGTAGATAGTTATGGTAAGGAATAATCATCCAAATAACATAGTTTAATATATAAATTTGAATTTCTAGATATTTATAGTTGGTAGAATAATAAGGATTTTTATTCATTGGATACAAGAATGAGATAACATTTTTTAGAACCCTATTGATAAGTAAACCTAAAGGAAAATGTCTTTGATTTTTTGTAAGGGATAGAGTGAGTGGTTTCAACGAAATTACATCCACACCGGGACACTACATGGGGGTATGGTTTTTCAATAGAAGAATATAGTTGTAATAACCTTTAAAAGTTTAGGTTGTTTAAATCTCAACCATAATTCTATTGAATATTTAGTCCTCCCTTATTGTGAACCTAGTTGGACACTCCAAAGGGATAGTCATATATAAATTCAGATTTTATTTTCGAAACATCATACATGATTAGAGTAAATGATGTTAATTGATTACCTAGGATGAAATAGTGATTCATTTACTGAGAACAAGGATTCATTAATTAGGAATTATATGAATTATTTATCATGATTGATTACTCTAATTAATTATTTTTGATGGTCACGCCCTCCATTTTCTGTATATAAAGGAAATGAATATACAATGATGGTGTTGGGATGGTAATAGGTATTTTAAATTTCAAATGTATCCTATTTTATCTTAGTTGTATTATTTTCTAAATATGATTGAATGTATCATGGGAGGTAAATTCGTATCCTCAATGATATGATGTTGAATTAATAGTGAATATACTAATATTATGATTATTGCATCTCATTTATATGATTCTTCTTTTTTTGAATTTTGTTGGACTATGATTCAAGTAAGTATAATTATTATTTACTTTGTTAAATTTTCTGTTTTCTAGGGATTGGAATACATTTCAATTTATAAATCTATATCAATTTCTGAGGAAGGGATGTCACATTGATATTCTGAATCAAAAAATTATAATCTATTATAGGGAAAATGAATATAATCTTCTGATGGAAATCACATCCATTAGATCGGTCATTATTCCTATTCACAATGCATATTTATCTCATATCATTTGGGATAAACTCAATATTGATGATATTTATATTATAATAGTGTTTTTTGGGGCCTTACCAAAGGATTTAACTTGCCTTCCACTAAATACTCATATTGAGTTCCTAAAAAAACATATACATAGTGCCAAAAAAATTCCAAGCCACCTTATTGAATGGAACCAATTGTGTTATTGGAATTTAATAAAAAATACCACGAGAATCTGGATAAGTGATTCATTTTGAAAAGTGTGTCTTATTAGGGTTCACTTGATATTTTTATTATTATGAATGATCTATTGATGAATCACAACAATAATTATCGATGAAATAAGATGAACGCTATAGAAAAATATATTCTATACCAAATATTGAAGAATAAATTATTAAAATATGTGTAGAGAAATATTTTTTCCCTAATTTTCTTTCATTATAGATATGATCAATTAGGATTTAAGGATGATATAATAATGATAACATTCTATAAAAAGTCTGAACACTATTAATATATAGTGCAACAAAATTGATTTAGCAATTCCCCAGAGAACTTTATGGATTCAATTAATAGATTTTTAGGGATTACCAGTTATTTTTTAATGATATTATTATATATACAAAATTCATGGATGAATATTAATATCACATGAAAAACATTCTAAAGACCCTAAATATGGGGAAGTTGTATGAATGTTTTTGAAACTGTATATTATGGCTACAAAATGTCAAAAATTGTGGATAGAAAATCCTAATAGAGGTTATGTTTGTGTATATATCAATGATTCAAGAAATGAAAAGTTTTTTAATACCAAACTGTGTTGTTACGATCTACAATTTCCTAGGATTAATAGCATATTATCGATACATTGTTGGGAATTTTTCATGGATGTCTAACCCCATCACCATGTTAATATTGATGGGATATAAGTTCCTTTCTAAAAACAATTATTATAAAAATGTCAAAAAGATAAACAAAATATTAGCTAGTACACAAGGGGTTACATTACCATGCGGTGGATATGGTTTTATTATCAATTCGGATGCATCAAAAATGGTAATTTGGGGAATTTTCATGGATAATGATATGGTGACAAATTATTCAGCATGATAATTGAAGTTTCATGATAAAGATTACTCAACTAATTATTAAATTTTTTGGTTTATCATTGTAATTGATGATATAGATACATTATATTCATGCCAAAAGGTATGATAAATATACCAATCATAAACATATATAGTATATTATCACCCATAAAGAGTATAATATGAGTTATAGAAGATAGTAGGAGTTGATTAATTAGTATTATTATTTTATACATTACTTCCCTTGGACTGTGAATATTTGGGATGATTCTTTGAGTCCATGTGACCAAATTATCTTATCAATGATAATGATAAAAAAATTCTATAATTATATTTTTTTAAAATGTATATGAAAATAGTGATTTGAGTGGATGAATAATATCTTTCATAGATAAGTGTTCAAACATATATACATGTGATATATAAGAGTAAAATATATGACATATAATTATAGAATATTGTTATATTAATTAATGAGTATTAACATGATTTTGATAGAATGATATGGTTCAAGAACCATGAATCTGTTCTATACACACACAATTTGATAATGAAGATGATGTATGAGGATCAAATTTCTACATTCCCTATTCATACTAGAATTATGATTGTCTATAGAGGTATAAAAGAGTATTTGTGGATACTAAAAATGGAGAGAGATATTAAATAGTATATATCATGGAGCAGGATATGTCAGAAAGTTATGGATTAGATAAAAATTTCCATTGTGATGTTACAATATTTATACATAACACAATGAAAATGAGAAATTCTCAAAAACGTCATTGTCACAGGAATCCCCAAAAAAATCTATTTTCTATAATTCAATTTGGATTATTTTTTGTCAACTCACGAGTTAAAAAAACTTAATTTCCATTAGAAATGATTTCTATTTTGATCATATTTCCATGATATAAATTAATGAAGTGATATTGTGGTATAATGTACAACATTCTATTGTATCTGATCAAAATATAAGTCTTACCTTGATGTTTTGGTGAATTATTCAGAATGAGAATAAGACATACTTGGCATTAAAAATTTATTATCACCCTATTATTGATGTAGAATCTATAAAATCTTTGTAAACATATGTGTATTTGTTGATATTATTTTTTATAAACATCCATGGTAGTTCAGATTAATAGTTTCCTCTAGATTATTTTTCATATAACAATATCATTCACTTGAGAATTAAGATGGCTCATTATGAAGATCCACATATAATGAAGTTTGTGACCTCAATTTTATGATACAAAGATATAGAAATAAATATATTGGGATTTTATATGGGTAAGGAAATGGTAGATAATGTCAGATCCATTCAACTACACAATATGGAAACTCTTAGTTGATAGAATCGTTATGTTAACAATCATCGGTGTAGTCCTGAGATTGATGTTGGTGTGGTTGGATTTATAAAAATTTCATTATAGAGAAAGGTTATGAGATTCATAAATAAGTGAAAGATAATACCTTGGTATATTTTATCTTTTCCTATTATTAAACAAATAAGGATGGGATTATTTCACATGGGACTCCTACCAACCCACACTGATGTTCAAGATATCCTCCATATATCATTCATAAAAAATAAAATACATTATTTTTCTCATATACCATTATCACTTATCATAAAAATATATATATATTTCTTATAGAGTAATGAACATTTTAGATTTCAGATCATAGAAAAATATTTCAACGAAATAGGACCATTGCATTGGATAAAGTTTTGCTGTGAGACCACTAATTTGAGGATGATACATAGAAAAATCCAAATATGATGAGGCATAAGTATCAACATTTATTTATAGTGGTAATTTAATTTTAGGTGAAAAATTAATTTTTTTGGTGGTAGAATTTACCACCATGATATTTTATGAATCAGTTTTAAATAAAAGTAATTATTTTTATTTCTTATTTTCCACATAACAACGATTTTTAAAAAACATTTATAATATTAAAATATCATTTTTTAATGTTATGTTCATAACCTAACTATTAATTTTGAGGATATTAATATGAATAATGTTTTTTTTAAAATTAAATGTCATACACATGCTTAACATAAATATATCAACTATCAATTGATGATAAAAAAATAAAAACCAAATTGAATGAAAAAGATTTTTTTAAACCAGATTGCATGAATTAAATGTGTCTTTATAATAATATTATAAATCAATTTATTTTGGTGAATTATAATAATGAAATTTACATATTACTTATGCAATCAATTTTTTTCATTCATATTATATTTTCTTGGAATTATAAAAGGTTAAATTGAGTTTTTTTTAAAACAATATATCCCTGAAAATATGAGCCATATCATTTTGAAAAATTATTTGAGCATTATTTATTTAAAATTATGGAATTTTTTTTGAAAAAAATTATCTTCAAAATTTAATTCAATATTCCAAAATTATCTTACATTGAATTTGTTAATTTTTTTTGAAAATATTATTTTTCGATAAGAATTTAAAAATAATCAATATCATTTAAACTATTATTTAAAGTAATATTCTATCAATTGTGTTTTTATTAAACTAATAAAAAAATTAATTAATTTCCTATTTAATTTAAATGCATAAAAATTTTATACTTAAAAAAACATTTTGTTTGGAAAAGTACGTTTTCATTTTGATTAGTGGTAAAATTTAAAATTTTATAGTATCACTTATATGAATTGAATATGATAAATTGTATTATATATTTTGAATAAAAAATATTATTTTTTCACAGATTATGATTAATATTGATTAACAATGATATTATGAAGAATGTAATTTAATTTTCATGGTAAAGGATAAAATCAGGTTTTGTGTGTTACATGTTCTTATGATAAATTAAATTTTCCACACAAATTATATCACTAATTAATTTTTTTAATCAATATATAGATTAAATGGTTAAAACCTATCTAAATGTTTTATTTTTATTAACATTTTCTACGTATAAATTTTATAGTTAAAAACTAGTTACCGTATTTATAACTAAAATAGTAAAAGTAAGTAAACATTGAGGTTAAAGGATGTACATATATAAAACTTTGACCTTTTTTATTATATGTGGTTTTTATATAACATATATTCACTAAAAATATATTATTTATCATTTTTTAGGCACATACAATGAGAGTGACATACCATTATTTATTAATTTGTGTTATTTACAAAAATGCCACTCATTCTAACTTATAAAATGAAATTTTTCTCATCTTATATCTAAACATAAAATCACATTTTGTTTATAAAATCCCTAAAAATTCTATTAATTAAATAAATATCCATATCTTAGAGGCATTGGGTAGACTGAAAACCCTCTTGAAAATTATTTTGGTGAAAACATAATTACTTTATATAGAAAAAAGTTTATTCTTAACTGAGAATTTCTCTATTATTTTTTATTGAAATATTTCAAATTATAATTTACTATAATGAAATAATTATATTAATATATTCAATATAATAGCATTTTATTTTCCTAGTATCATATCCTATATCCATATCCTCTTCCATCATGTGAAAAATAAAACAAATGATTATGTTTACAGTGGAAGACACAATCGAAAACCTATATAATTTTTTACATCACCTCCTCTCATAGAATTATATAATAATAGATTATGTATATATAAAAATTATTAATAAAAAAATTATTCTTATACATGAAAAATATCACATATCCCTTATTACCTTCTAATACGTTGACAAATAATGAATTGTTCATGCAAACATGTGCACTACAACCTCTGCAATGTGATGTGATATATTTTTAGTTCATTTTGACATGGATGGTAATAATAATAATTTTCAAGAATACATAAGTTATATATTATATGAAAATTATTTATTATGGTGAATTATTATATACCTATCTTTCTTTATATGCATAAAAAAGATAAGACAATGTTTATTCATAATAAGGCCTACCACCGCCATGAAAGGTGTAATTAATTTTTCTATTTATATCATTTATTAATGTCTCAATGTAATGAAAAACACATATATCACTAATATGTAACCAAAATAATATTGAAACATCTCTTCAATATCATCTCCCAATATGATATTTGTTGCTTACTCGAAGTATGGTTTTATGATGTTATGGTGAGAATACTATTGTCTCAGGATCAGTGTGTATAAAAAAGTGTAAAATAACATAAAATAGTTTAAATTTTTCAATAAAAGAACTATGAAATCTTATGTCATCCAGATATAATAAAAATAAAAAGTTGAACTTATATCTTATACCAAATGATTATAATATCATGATTCTAAAAAAAGTAATGGTACATAGAATAAAGATGAACATCGATATAAAAAATAACATAAAAGGAAGGAAGGCCAAAAATATTTAAAATAGCATCATGAACACAATGATAATTAAATTATCCGTTACTATATCCTAGTATAGAGAAATTAATCATTCATGGTTGGATTGTTCCCTTTTTTGTCGATATTCATCCATTAATTCTATTCATGTGCCAATATATTACTTGAATAGTGTATTAGATATACTCATTAGGCCACTACAAATCATTTCTAGGAATTTCTTATTTTCGTGTATAATATGAGAAGTGTGAAGGTAATAATTAATATAATTATAAAATATATAACATAATGAGCCATCTCTAGTTCCTAAATGACTCCATGATGACACTATCTACTTCGGCCTAAGTTATGATATCTCTTTACATGATAACTACTGTATATATATATAAACTATATAGTTAGGGATATATGTAGAAACATATATCAATACTAAAATAGCCCAGTACCTGGGTCATAACATAGGTTTCCATCTATAATCATAAGAGTCTCTTATATTGAAAGGTGATTCTATGCATGAATGTCATGAATTATATGGGCCTCCCCATATAAATATTATAAGTCTATGGGAAACCATGGTAGGGTTTCAGTTTTATATAGGAATCCATTCTTGATTATCATTGTTATGAGAGACTCCAATCTGGTTTATCAAAATTATGTTGGAGTTCATGCACGAATATCCAAAGTACATTGGATTCCATTCCCTAATATCGCAAGTATATGTGACACCTTTCTTATATACTATATTTATATCTAATTCCATGCCAATAATATCATGTATATAGATCTCCAGGACAAATAATCACATGTATATAGGACTCCATATGGGAGATTCATGAATGTGTGGGAAACCATTCCAAGTTATAACAAGTATGAAGGACACTATAACTGAGTGTCACAATAATTTGGGATACCATACCCATGTCTCAGAATGAAGTATATCCTGTTAGTTTGGTGTAAATAAAATTTTAATGTAGTGCTCAATAGTCTTTACATTTCATTTAGTTGTGATTATAATCCTATTATTATATATAACTCATATGATATGGTCCAACGTTAAACTTCTATTTCTTTAAATGAAATAATTTCATTTAAGAAACAAGACAAGACCATATAGAAGGTGTTGTGGCCATATAAACAAGCAATGTGTCAAGGGAGAATTTAATGAGAACACCACAAGGTGTGTAAATAGTCAAAGGGGCATCATCCATCTAGGGTAATGGTGTTTCAGGGAATTTATAACTTTTAATACTAATCAATTTAGTGAAAATTTTGTATTTGGGGTATTATGTGTAAATTTCAAAATTCTCCATGAGGGCACATGGAATAATTTCACTCTATGTTATGGAAAATATACTATACCAAAAACCATATCTTTGAAATACTATCTTCAGCCATAATTTACCATAATTAAGGTTTAAATAGGAGAAATCAATGAAATAGACACGATCCATGAAAATGGGGCATATTATATCTCAAGGAAATAATATTCATGAGTGATTGTTAAATGAAGGAAAAAATAATATGACTAATTGTCTTATTTCTATCTATCAAATTTAAAAGACAAAAAATTATTCAATATCATATGTAAGTGGAATATCCAAGCGAATGTAATGGTAATGGGGGATCTTGAGCTACTAGGGGTGCTACATGTGAAGGATGATTTAAAATAGACGAATATATATCAATGTATAAAGGCGTAGAATAGAAATTTACCACAGTTTTAAGAGGAACAGAGTTTGGACGCATGTTTTTCCCAACCATTCACCTAAATCATGCGACAACACAAATTAAGAGGAAATAATTATGGGGGATTATTACATGGTATGGGGAAAAATGTGCAGAATGTGAAGGCCCTCGAAACATTTCTATATCTCACTCTCATGGCCACACATACCCACTTGCATGCTTATATTTTTTCTCATAACTCTTCATGGCCTACACAGTTGAATCACATAGTTAGTTCTAACGTACAAGAACTAAGAGACTAAATCGTATTTCCCAAAAATACAGAGTTGTTGGCTCTTAATGACCACTAAATTCTTCCAAACATATCCTTTCTCTCTTAATAACATTAAATTTGTAAATATATGGTTTTGAAAAACAATTTATCATGTTTTTTTCCTCTTAGAAAATATTAGATAATATAATATCATCCCCTTAAAAGAATTCAACCCTGAGTCTCCCTTAAATTTTTGGTAAAGTGTCAATTAATAAAATCTACATCCATGGATCATGTACATAAACCTATGAATCTAAATTCAAGACCAATAACCTACCTTGTTTCCATAGAAACGTACTATAGGAACTAACTTTACATATAGAGCCTCTTTTTTTTGGTTAACTATACAAATAATGTTCTCCTCAAAAGAAATAGAAATGTAAAAATCCACACAATTTGCTGAAGGATATGAGATGAGTATGAATGGTAATTGATATCCTATGATATATGGATGAAATTTTTCTAGGATGTGTTCCTCCTTGGTAGTTTCAACTGATAGTATTCTAGATCATCTCTCTATAATATCTTAAAAAGAATGACCTAACAATGTGATAACATTACATGTCACTGAATCCATATGTGAACAATACTATGTGTGATATGTAACAACATCTTATGACCCACCTCAAACTATAGAGGTTTTTAATGGTCATAGTTACAATACATCTTCCTATACTAAGCTATATATACCTGATTTCTAACTAGTTACCCATACTATGATTTATCCTCAGAGTGGAGTGATCCTAATAGAACTTCCTCTCCAGCCTCTAACATGAAAAATCTATAATGTAATGGATTACTGTATATGGATTCATAAGGAGAAATTAGTATAGTTTCACTGAAGCTATTATATAATGAATATTTATCATGAAGTAGTCGTGTCTCCCCAAAAAAACCAACTAATATTTCATGAATCATGTCCTTTAATATCGAAATTGTACACATTTATTTTCAATAATATGTTTTTGAAAGGTTGTTCTTAAAAGAACTGACATATCATGTTTCTTCAACTATACCTACTACAAATGGGATGTAAAATTAAAATCTATCAAATATTATTGTGTTTGGAACCCCTTAGGTGAATATTTTCTCTTGAACATATAGGATTCCAATCTCATCCATTGAAATGGTCTTTTTTGGTAGAAACATTTTAACCTTTATTAATCATTAAATGATCTCATGTTCCATATCACTACCTCAAGGGCTTCTAAGAATTCCTATCACAAATTCTAAATTAAAACCATATCATTTCCACATAGTAATATGAAATGGTTATAGAGGCCTTTCAGGTTTCTAGTGTTTTGCCTTCACATACTGATAGGTGTAACACATAGTAATGAAACTAGTTATCTCTATTTTCAGTCTTGTCCATAAATAATGGAAATGTAAGTCATGGAATATCTCAGTAATATGGAGATAAACTTCCCAAATCAATGAATTAGACCCTTATATTATTTACTCTCATATATCTATTAAAACCCATACATGGCCTTGAATTCACAAGATCCCTTGTGTATTAACAATCCAAACATGTATTGGGACCTCACCAAAAGAACCCCCAAAGATACCAAAACATAAAAATTAGATAGATTCATTATCAGTACTCAATCCAAAAGTGAAGATCTCATTGGTAAAGTTATAATGAAAGGCTACCCTGGAGGTTTTTGCACCACCAATTGCATCTTAGAAAAAAGGACATCTTCATTTACTCACAACTGGTCTCTTAAACAACACGTGTCTGATTTTTCTATCTTAGAACATCAGCAATGGTGTTTCCCTTTACTGTAATATAGTCCATCTCAATGTTAAAGGAATGTAGCTATTCAATCCACCACTAATGTTTGAGTTTTATATCACACTCTTTAATGATATAAAATATAATTTTTTGGATGGACCGCATTCCTATCTCACATATTATTGTGTTTCAAAGAACATAATTCATAAACACTAGCTTCCAACTTATGGTCATGTGTAGGGTAATTATTCGTGGGAGGCCTTAACTAATTATTCTCATAAAACACAACTTGATATCCTTACATCATAATGTCTCCATGAATAATATCTATGGTGTCACAATACACTATGTATCTTCTATGAGACATTAGGAAAATCAGGATAATTTTTGTCATAATTATTCATTTTAACTCATTAGAGTGTCATAAGGATGATTTAGAATATGTAAACATAATCCATTCAACATAAATCACGTAAAAAGTTCTTCTATTAATTGAAATTCCTCATCAAAACACCTATAATTTCCATTCATCCATACAAAACACTATACACCAAAGATGTTATTGGGATTCTCTAACAAAAATAAAAGTCTATACTTCTTTATGTCAATAGATACATATACATATTATATTTTTTGATCCAACAAGTGATCCATAAAAATGAATGAAATTTCATTTTGTGACAATAACATATATATGGTAGTCTTTTGGATTATTCATAATGATGTCCCAGTGTTTCCCACATTCTTTTAACATAAGGGAATACACAAATATGTAATCCATAAAGAGTACCATAAAGGAATCCAGATAGGATTGGAAATAATGATTCATTCGATCCATTCATACTATAGATTAATTCATGAGACCAAACGACATGAACAAATACTCATATAAGGCACATCTAATATGCGATGTATGACATGGTTTATCTGATGGTCTCACATGCACCATAGGACAACCCGACCATAAGTCAACATTTAGGAACTCCCAATATCTCTATATATGATTAAATAGTCCATCTATAAGAGGATTTGGATACTAATCCTTGACCATACGCTGATTCAATCAATATAAATACTCACAAATCATGATTTTTCTTTCATTTTTGTTGGTATATAATATATAAGTACACAAGGATATATATTGGTTCATATAAAACCCATAGATTCCAAGTACACAATCAGATACTTGAGATTATAATTCTCTATATGTGACACTGTGTAAGGGTTAATTGACACTATTGATACTTCTATCACATTCTCAATAGTGGTCTCAACATCATTCATATATAAGTAGTCCAAAAAATCAAATACGAAGACATCCTAGATTCCATGTAATACAAGGTAAAATTAGTGCATTGTGTTCCTTTATCTCTCAGAAATGGATAGTGATATAGAATTTTACTCCTAAAAAAATGATTCCATAATCTTTCTCCAGCCTCATGAACATCCCATTCTTCCTTATAAATATATTCCATACCCTCAGGTGGTGTGAATGCCACCCACTAGAGATAGAAATTAGTTTCAACATGAAAATACACTAACTATTCCATTCTAAGTATGTTGTAAAAACCAATCATCTCGATGAAAAAAATGTTTATATATAAAAATAAAACCACAAACCTCACGGGGGAATTCATAACATCAGTTTAAGTTCATGGATTGGGAACCCAATTCTATATCATGAGTTATTATGAAATAAATGTATTCTAATAATATGGATAGAAATTCCATAATAATCACATATATAAATGAATCAAATTTTCATTTATTGAGTAAGGGAGAATCTAATGTAGAGGAAAAATGAATAGTACCATGAATAATAAAAGTCCCCACACTTTTCTCCTTGACAGTAGGCTGTATCGCATCGATATAGAAAGATTTGTGACCCTGTGATATAAAATGGTTACCTTAGGTAGGTCTAAATAGCTAAAACTATATATCGTTATCATGAAAACCTCATCCAAAAAATCTTACTTGAGCTAATAAATTATTATTACACTAAGTACCTTCCTCATGAGGCATTACTATTAGTGCTCTTAAATACAGAGTTAACACATATCCTCACCGAACAGAACAAAAAGGTAGGGACTTGAAAAAACATTGAATATTCCCAATCCTTCCACTTCCTTCACTCCCAATGAAAACTAAATGAAATTTGTGTTTTTCATTCCCAATCATTTACCACACTATTAAAACACCATATTATTATTGGCATGTTACATTGGAATACCGCTTCCCCCACATAGAGGCTCAAAGTGACTACCCATGCTACTAGTCAAACAACTTCCCTTTCTCAACATGGAAGTGGCCTATAATTATCATATCGAATCCCATTGTTTTTATTCAATGATTAAGTTCTAATTCAAAGTCCCAAAAAAGATGTACTTTCAAGAAAAATTCAATATTGATCATTTTCTATAAACTAACACATCCTCAGACTATCCTATTGTTGTAAACTTGTCACAATCATGTTTTACATAAATTAACATATTCCTAGTGAAATTGTCTAAATAATCCATCACAAAAATAGAACGCTTATATAAGTGAAAAAACACCATAGCACTATCTTCACTCAGTATATATTAAAATATTTAATCATAAAGGGTTTCATGGATGTCTACTCTAACCATACTATAAAAATGATCAACCAATATATTGAGATCCCATTAACATATAAAAAAAATTAAAGAATGTATACGTTATTATCTTACCATCATATCTAGTGTCTTTTCTAGATGATCGAAGATGGAAAACATTACCTCAATCCTTAAACCAGTATTCTAGGGTCACCATACCCTGGAAATATTGGCGGTATCTTTTTCCAGAATTCTAAAATCAATTCCGCCATTATAGGGGAAGGTTTAAAATCTCTCTGTAAGACTAAAAAATCATTAATAAGATCAATATAAACAATGAATTGGAAATTGTATTCTCAGTAGTAGGAGTTTCAATATGTGGAACTATGTGTGTTAATAATGGCTGCTTAGGGCCCACCACTTCCGAAGCATAGTCATTTCCACTCTCCTAGTGAATCACTCTAGGAAATCCTAGAATAATATTTATAATATATAAATTCACACCATTGATAATATTCAATAGCAAATTGGATCAGAAATAAATAAATATTACATGTAAATACATTTATATATAAAAGTCACATCCATCTTCATTCACCAAATTATAGGGTAGGTAGACATATAGTATCATAAGAAATAAGTGGTGGAAATTTCTACAACCCAGTAATAATGTTGGATTTAGTTTAATGATTTAAATCACATGGAATAGTTCTTTGTATATAATGTTTTAATTTAATTATATATAGGGGACACCATTAATGTTTCAATTATAATGACCATTTATCTATAACCATTTCCTTTATGTATTTAATGTTATTTGAGTTCATAATCATATATATATATATATATATATCCTGATCCAACTAGATGAGTTACAATTTCATATTTATAATGGAATATGATTTATAAGTTACAGTTGGTAGGTCATGAAACATCACCCTTACAATTAATTAAGTTACCTAGATGTAAAAAGTTGTAATAGATTATTTGAATTCATGGATCACCATACCTAATTAATATAAGTATTTTCTTCATGAATTTTAATTAAAATTTATGAAAACATATCTACTAATGTTTCATCTTTTAGGACTAGTGGACTATAACTGAAATATTCAAATATCAGTTAATTAAGTTTTATCCATCCTAATTATTGTTAAAAAAATTAGTTAGATATATATAAATTAATTATTCCATTAATTACATCCCTTCCAAAAACATGATCTCCTTTCTTAATATAATATTCAACACACTAATAATATGCTTGGGAAATACACTAAATGATATAAATAAGACATTGAAAATGTATGACATGTGAATCCTCAGGTAACTAATATAATTCATGATGTGTTATACCATTTACATACTAGTCCATATAAAAATAATGTCCATCATGATAATAAAAAAATAATCCCACAAATCAGGTGAAACTTCCAATAGTGAAATTAATAAAACTATAAAAAGAAATATCTAGGGAAAAATTATTCCAGACAAAGTAATTTGGATTTTCCAGGTACAATGGTAAGATACTCCCATGAACATGTTCATTACTATATTCCAAGACATTCCAATAATCATATATAATATTATAAATAGTAATACCAAATGAAAAACACCTTAGTTACATAATTGTAATTTCTGAGATTATGATTCACACAAAAGTTACCAAACAAAGTTTCACACATTACATATGGTATGTCTTCCCATATGAGAGAGACCTCCAACTTGTATAAAGTGTTTATAATTGTACAATTTTGAGACTATAATCTCATGATCGTTGGGTAGAATATATGTTTATAGTAACATTAAATAATGTAATATATGTAATAAATGAACATATTGAAACAGATGTCATACATATCTAATAGAAAACATTTTTAGAATCTATATAATATATAAAATGATGATCATGGCATGATTCAATATGAAATGGGAATGAATATGGGATATATAAGAACATGTATAAAAATCATAATAATCCAAATTCCAACATTCCATAAATATCTCATGTAGAATCGTGTGAATATGATTGATCATATACTCCCATAATCCATCCTAGAAATTAGAAATAATGGATCCAATACAAGACGCTTCCCTCTTCCTTACCCGTATCTATAATAACAATTTTGATACTAATCAGGCGCCCAAACATATTGTAGGATATACACAATATAACACCAAAAATAGTTTCTATAACTATAAATATTGAGTATATGAAATTGTAAGCATGCATGTAAAATTAAATATAAAGAAGAAATATAATCTATAAAGAGTCTGTTCATATTCATATAGGATACCAGGATCACAATACCATCTTCATCCTACACAATACTATCTTTATATATGCACATAAATATAAATATATATTTTATATAAACTATATATATAGATATATTTATATATTGACATATATATATATATACTCAAAATATCCAATACCCATGGAACGACTCAGGTTTCCACGAATTGCCTATAGAATCTAATAGTGTTATAGTGGATGCAATTCTTGAGTATCATGATTGATTTCGGTCCCATTTTCTGAGTATAATTAGGGTATAAAATTATATTATATGGTTTTATATTAACACTAGATGCAATTATTGAGTATAAAAAGTACATGTGACACCATTATCACGTATAAAATGTATTGTGCATTCCATATTCGCTTTACAGAAGTAAATTGAATTACATTTCTAAATATCACAAGTACATGAGAACCTAAGACCAAATATAATATATTTATTACAAACAATTCTAATTATCACAGGTATACAGGTTTTCAATCATGAACATCACATGTATTTTAGTTTCCATTTCGGATATTCACATGTGTGAGCGACAACATACATGACTATCACCAGTAGGTGAGATTCCATGAGCATGTATCAAAAGTATATAGCATACCTATAATCTGCTAATACGCTCTATGGATTGGGACCCAACCATTATAAATTTAATTAAGTTAATTGGATAATCTAGTAATTAAATTTAAATCTATTAGTATGGTCATACTACTCACATAATTCATCTAATATTGACATTTCATTATGGAGTCAATCTAATGCCACATAGAAGGTTGTTTAGTGATATAAACATTTAAATTTCAAGGTATGTTTTTGATGATTTCACATCATGTGGTGGATCTAGATGAAGTGGAATCGTACATCAAGTTTAAGGGTTAATGAGGGAATTTTTAACATTGAAAACATGTAAATTTTGGGTAAATTGTGTTTTTGAGACAACACGGAGAATGTCTAGTGTGTGACATGATGAAACATGATGTACTAACCCAAATCATGGTTGAAAAGCACTAGAATACCTACCTCAAATTCTTTGTAATTTTATAATTTATTTTCATCCATTAATTTAGGATGAAATGAGATAAATAGGGAAAATAGGAAAATGCACTAAAAATTTGGCCTATCAGCACAACTAGAAATAGAATTCACTGGGATGAGATAAATAAATTTGATATGGAAGAGGAATGGTGTGATGGCCAATAGCTAATAAATTAAAGTTTTAATGGAAGAATCATTGTCCATATTAAGGATGGAGCTCAAAGCCTAGGTGAGGGAGAGAAGTAGATCGAGTCACTGGGGGTTCTTCATAATAAATAAGAGGGAAAGGGGATGAAAAGGTTATAATGATGGTAGGGTAAAAATTTGAAATTTCAAACAACTTTGACAAATGAATAGTTTTTAGTATGGTTTTTTATACCGTGCATCAAAACCATGTGAAACCATTGGTTATGATTCTCTTAGTGTGGAGGCTTGAAACAGGATTTAAACACACAATGCATCACCTTTTAGGGACCACATGATTTAGTCATGCAATTAGAACTAATCATTCTATAATGATGTGAATCATCCTAACATTCCAAAAATCTATACCACTTATCATAGTATGATCCTGAGATGCTCCTGAACCACTCCGTGGACTCTTAAGCACATTACAATAAGAAAAAACGGGTTTTGAATAACAATTTAAGGTATAAATACCTATTAGAAATTCTAATATCTTAGTATCTAAATATGTAATATATATATATATGAAATTTATATCTTGATTATCATAATATAGATAGTGGAACTATATTTAATTTTTATGAACCAAAACAACCAAACAAAAATATATCGGAAAGACGAAGCAATTATCACCTAGAATAGTGATTTTAATAAATAATTTTTAATAGAAACATGGTTAAAGATTATATATAAATTATAAATTGTATGAAATATATTATTATGGTTATGAAATATTTTTATTAAAAATATAAATTTATTATAATTGAAATTCAAATAGATATGAAGGATGTCAGATTAGAGGTATTCGATTTTTATATCAATTTTCTTCCCATAGGGAACATGCCATATTTACCACATGTATATGTTGTGTTGTTTATAGACATACAAATATATTATTTTATTATTATTATATAAAAACACTGGGAAATCAATATCCATCAATTTATCATTCATTCGTATAGATTACGATAAAAAATCTAACAATGCGGTAAGGGTTTCATTATATAATCTAATTGATTATAATGTTTTCATATGATTATCTTATCATTGATGGAAAATTATGAACTATATAAATAAAATGCTCTGTTTTATTTTTTCCATATTTATATAGATAAATTACATGTTTCCCTTTCATTATCCTCTCTTGATGTCAGGAAGAGTCAACACAAATATTTTTAATGAAAAACTAACTCTAATTTTTTTATTGGTCGAAAATGCTTTATTTTTCATATCAATATATTATTCAAATATTTTCAATAATTTTTCTAATATTATGAAAATAATTCATAATGTTATTTTTTTCTGATATGAAATTTTATAAAATGGTTTATAAGGAATAATCTTTTAAATTCTTGGATGTTTTTTTGAATTTTTGTTTCAAATGACCGAATAAATTGTATTCTATTATCATATACTAAATGTTCATAATTACCCATATTCATATTTTATTTATTCTTATAAGATACATTTATATGTATCACTGGTTAACTAAAAATAAATTTTTGAATATTAGGAAAAAAAATTATATTTTAATGATGATATTTTGAAATGAAAAGTATAATTTCCCCAATAAATATTTAGGATTTTTTATTTAATTTATAGTAATTTATTAATCTTACCATATAAGTTTATTTTAATTTATTAGGAATGTAATCTAATTTATTTCTTTTATTTGTATGTTAGGGATTATGAAAAATGTTTTTAATAATACACGTTTCTTCCCAATGTATTATGCTATGATGAAATATCAATGAAAGTGGTTTCCTTTTCACATGTTATGGTATAATGAATGATTTTATACCACACATTGTAATAATTTCATTTCCTAAAAAATGTTACCTGAATTGTATAGACCTCCAACTCATAGGGTAAATATTACTGATATATGATATCAAATTATACACAAGAGGTAGTCTAATTTCCAAAATATGAACACGAGAGATTATCCCACGTACAAAAGTGGTTACATGAGATGTTATCCTAATCTCAATGAGGGTTAATGGGAGTTTATCCGAAGCCCAAAAGAGGTTTTATGAGAGGTATTACTAAATAAAAAGGAGGATATACTAGTTGATATAGAAATACTAACATGATAAGGAAGTATATATTTTAGAAATTATTTATGATTTTCAATTCTTATGTATATTCCGGAAATCAATTTTTTATTCTATTATGATGTTCTCATGGATTATGTTATTTGATTCAATTATGATTCAAATATTTTGAACTACCAAATCTATTCTATGTTACATGATTTTGATATATGATATGGATGGAATGGTTTAAAATTTTATTATTATGTTTGTATACCATTATGTTAATGTTACATTGATATATCATTAGTTTATACATAATGATATGTAGAACTCATACATTCTTATGATTCCATTGTAAAAGTTACGAAGAAAGGCATTGTGAATGATTTTTATAAGACATGTGATAGTTAAGATGATCATAGTGGGAGATTACGTACATTATATATGAACCATTCATTCACATTTCCATGTTAATAGAGGTAATGCAAATAAACGATTCTAGCATCAGTCATTATGTTATATAGTGAATATTTAACTACCTTGATATAATATCTATATATTAATGATTAAATATCTATAATTAGTATCAGTGAAGGTTTTATTTATCCATTGGCATCAATTATTATAAAAACGTAGGGAGTTATTTAGGGATAAGTATTAATATATGATTTTTTCTGAGAATTTTGGTGAATGATAGAGAGTGTGGATTCCAATAATTAAATCCTTGTTTAGTTTCTATAATTGTGTAAAGACCCATAAAATTCAAGGAAATGTTTTTCTTAATTTGCTTTGTAATTTTACAAGAACGCGGTTTCTAACGGCACCTATTTCCAAGGCCCGGTGTGCCCGAAATCATTTTCCGAAGTTTGGATCGGGTACGTTCAGTGAACAAACGAGCGAGAATTTATAACTTTTGAACTGGTGCTCGGAATCAAATTCCGAGGGCACCGGTGGAATCGCAGCACTGGTATTTCCTTAGAAATGCCTTTTCTGGAGTTGAATTTGCTCGGGTGTGGTTTTTTATTTTTTTTATTTTTTTGGGGTTAAGTTAAGAAATAAAATAAAAGTGGTGCAACACTTTATTTTATTTCACATAAAGCCACTTAAGCTAGGTTATGTGGATAAGGGGGAACCCATAATATCCCACCCATTGGTTTGATATTTTTGAGGTGGGGCCCACACGATCCCCACCGTTTCATTCCCTCTATGTAACGCACCCTCACCCCCTTTTTAATTAAAGTCAACTGTGCGTTTATATGGGTTAAGAAACTCCTCTTTAATTGGGCGGTTATTTCGTTGCAATTAATTCTTGGAATTAAGTTTTTCGTTTCTTATCTTTTATTTTCAAATTGTTGGCATAGGGAATAAAATAAGACCAAAACTAGGTTTGTTGAGGGGTTGCTTGTTGAGAGGATTTGGAGAAACTCTAAAGCTTGAAAATATTCATCCTCCTTCGCAGAAGAACGCGAAGAATGCGAAAAACGCGAAGAACACCATCCTCCGACGAAGGGTGATGAAGAACGCTGAACCCTCAGAGATCGACGATGCGACGCCGTGTACCACGACGCCGACGATCCTTCTTCCGCGATGCTTCTTCCACGACGTTCCTTCCCCTGTGACAATCTTCGATCAACAACCGATTGAGCGACGCCCCTTCCGCGACGCGGCGATCCTCTTCTTCCGCGACAGCTGATTCCACGATGAACTCACGTTCGACGACAACGTTGAGGTAGGGGTTTGATTCTTTTAAATCTTTGTGATTTATACCCGTGGCGTATGATTAAATACTTGTTGGAAGACTTTTAAAACCGCTAATGCGGTGGGTGCGGACCAACGAACAAGTCCGAACCCATCATCGATTTGTTCTTGGTGTGAGGAATGGAGGACGACGATGAAGCAGGCCGCACAGGTGATGTGGTGTCCTTGCAGTGAAGGACGGGCCATGGGAGGGCCATTGGCGAAGACGGAACGCAATTCCGACCACCGGAACTCGTCCGGTGGTCCGCGGAGCAGCCCGCCGGTGCCCGTCATCGGCACGGCGGCGCCGGAGGCGGGGCGTGGTCCCATGACCACGCAGGACCGGAGGGGGACGGGACGCGGCAGCCGGCCGCGTCCGCTGGCAAGGGTTGCCCCACGCGGGGCCGCGAATCCTTCAAATGGGGGCAGCGCGCCCCCCGCTTCGCTCAGCCGTAACGATCGAGCCGAACTGCTGGCCACCCGACCAGCAGCAGTCGGGCCGGGCCGGGTCACGCCCAGCCGAGTTGGGTCGACCCGGTTCGGGCCGACCCAGGGGGGGTTGGGCCGGGTCGGTCCGGACCCAGATCCCCCGTTTTGGGACCCCTTTCGTTCTTTTGCCCATATCTTAGGCTACAGACCTCCGATCGATGCCCCGTCAGCGGCGATGTGATCATTGGAATGATACGGTCATTTCAATATATTACACTCATGGTTTATTTGTAATTTGGGTTCGTCCGGGTTGGTTCGTACACGAAACCAACTGGGCCCTCGGAGCGGAAACGCTCATAACTTGAGCTCCGGACGTCCGATTGATGTAGCATCTACTTTGATGGATTCCTCTTAGTGAGATGGATATTTTGGATTACTTCGCCTGAGGTTTGGACGTAGGTGGAGTACGGTCGGGTTGGTTTTTTACTTAAAACCCAACCGGGCCCCTAGGACGAAAAAGCCAATAACTCTCAGACCGGGCGTCTGATTGATGCGCCGTCTGTGACGTTGAGTTCAGATTGACGATACGGAACTTTTGGATACGTCAACTCTGGACTATGTGTCAGTTGATGTATCAGCCCCTTAGCTCGTGGAGCGGACCCTCTCGAACGAGCATGCTGTGTGCGGGAACCCTAGAGCTGGCTGCGTCTACGATGACAATGAAGACAGTACGGGAATCCTCCGTGGGTTCGGTTGTGACCACTACGGTACTTTTTGGATACATCAGCTCTGGACTACATGTCAGTTGATGCATCGAACTCTTGGCTTGTGGAGTGGACCCTCCTAGAACGAGCATTTTGGGTGCGGAAACCCTAGAGCCGGTTGAGACTTGACGACTGCTGATCGAACGACTCGGTGTGTTACGGATAGCCTAGTGGGAAGCGCTTGGTTGTAGCAACAGACCCACAGCGGGGGAGTGCTTGGTTGTAGCGGCAGACCCGCGGTACTCGATAGAAGGAGTTCCTCTGGAGGCTATGAGGGGGAGCGCTTGGTTGTATAAGCAGACCCACGACGGAGGAGCGCTTGGTTGTAGCGGCAGACCTACGACGGAGGAGCACTTGGTTGTAGCAGCACAGGGGAGCGCTTGGTTGTAGCAGTAGACCCACGGCAGAGGAGCGCTTGGTTGTAGCAGAAGAACCGTGGTACTCAACAGAAGGAGTACCTCTAGAGGCTATGAGGGGGAGCGCTTGGTTGTAGCGGCAGACCCATGGTGGGAAGCGCTTGTTTGTAGCAGCATGGCCACAGTACTCGATAGATGGAGTACTACAGCAGTCCAAGGTTAGAGGGAAGCGCTTGGTTTTAGTGGCATACCCATTGTACTTGATAGAGAAGGAGTTTCCCAATATCTATGGTTTCAACTTCATGATCGATCCTATGTGGGTCATTGCGGGGGTTAGTACCTACCGATCCTTTGTGGGTCCGACGGCTTAGATGACTCAGTGGCTACATCTGATCATCTCTATCGTCTTATGAAGTAGTATACTTGTGTGAGTTGAATCCTGTTTGTTTTCCTTTGTGGATTGTGTTCTATCTTTCCTTTGTGGATTATCCTTTGTGGATTCTGGGAGACCTTCGGGGGTCCCGGGGTCCCTACTGAGTATCTTATACTCACCCCTGCACGGGCTATGCCTGCACTACGTTGTGTTGGTTGCAGATGACAGACAGCACTGATCGTGGTTGAGGCTTGCAGAGCAGGACGATGCCTAGAGGTGGACCACTGGGCGAGATGTACTCGGAGTGGACGGATGGACCCGAGGTGCTGTGGAGGCTATCTGTACTCACCCTTCAGGTGGGACTTACAGTGGGTGGCTCAGCATTATAGCTTTACTTTCAGTTGTTGTTTTCCCTTTTGAGTTGTACTTTACATTCAGTTTGGGTTTGTATTCTGTCCCACATACTTTTCTGCACTTACTGTTGTACCCAGTTTTTACTTAGTGTTTACTTCTACTGCTTGGTTTCTCTATGGTGTTTGTTTACTTTACAAAGGCAATGCCTTCCCTTTTTACCGGGAATTACGCCTTGGTGCTAGTCGCCAGCCCCTGGCCTATGGAAGGCGGGCTCGGGGTAGTCACGACACGGGCCCTGAGGACGAGTCGTGACAAATTTGTATCAGAAGAGTTTGGTTCTACCACAGAACATTGGACACTGATATTTTCTTCTATGTGAATCAATAGTGCTAAGCGTATTGGGTGTGGTTATCAGTCCAGGGAGTCCAGTGTTGGTGCGGTGGCCGACGTATCCGTACACCAGGACCCTGACTTTTGATTTCCGACTTACTACACGAAAACATTAATTGCATGTGTGTTTCAAGTTTTCTTTGTGATTACTTTGTGTCAGCTCACCAGGTATACTGTTCTGACCGTGGCGCACCTATCTCTTATCAGGATGGACCCACGATGGTAGCCAGCAAGGGTTCCGAGAGTTATACGTGACAAGAGCCCACCGAGCGACGAGGCCTCGGTACAGGGCCCTTTGACAGCAGAGGCACTGGTGGTACCTCTACCCACCGAGCCACCGATGCAACCAGCCCCAGCCGCTGACGATGCACATCGCCTTAATGAACTGCATGAGATTTAGTGCTAGAGACCGCCATGGTTCCGCGGGGAGATGGACCCCCAGGCAGTCGAGGACTGGCTGGAGGCAGTTGTACGGGTTTTCAGGTTAGTGAGGACACCAACAGACCTCATGATGATCCTCACAGCAATCCTACTGGACGCGGAAACATCAATATGGTAGAGCATGATGCTCCAGGTACACAAGGAGGCATCTCTTTTCTGGACGGACTTTGAGAGCCTCTTCCACTCGGAATTCGTCCCAGCCACCCTCCGTGCGGTGCGAATCCAGGAGCTTCTACAGCTGCGGCAGGGAAGCATGACAGTATCCCAGTATGCAGAGGGGTTTACCGATCTCTCGCGGTATTCCACAGACATGGTACGATACCCCTTCTTCGGGACCTGAACCTTCGAGCAGGGGCTCATGCGAGTGATCAGAGCTTCAGTTGTTTCTCACAGCATTCCGACACAGACAGGGGTGTTGGAGCAAGCTCTCTTAGTGGAGAGTTTCCTTAATGAGCAGTCTCCAGCAGTAGGACCCACCACTAGCTGACATGCGGCAGAGTCTTCTGCAGCGGGCAGTAGATAGATGACGCAGGGGTCCAAGAGGACTAGAGCTATAGGTGGTCGAACGCGTGACACAGGATCGTTTGTGCGAGGCACCCGGGGTGGAAAACGACCTACCATGAGCGGACAGTGTTACTCATGCGGCGGGGTTGGTCACATGGCTCGTGATTGTCCAACCCGCCATACCGATGACCAGAAGATGAACGAAGGACCTCCCAGGCATAGGCAGAGGTTCGATTGAGGTGGACCGCATAGAGCAAGAGACCGTGGCAGGGGAGCTGGACATGCAGCTGGAGGTGGACGACGCTTCGAGGTGTTTCCACCACCACCACCAGGAGGTCCACCCCAACCGCAGGGAGCTGGTGGACATGGGAGAGCTCAGCCTCAGGAAGCTGGGGCCTACGATCATGGTGCTCCGGGAGAAGATGGACATGAGCGGGACTAGATCCAGATCTAGATACTTTTTGTTTATGTTTTTCTTCTAGCGTTGTTGATGTTTTTTTGTAGATGATTTGTGTCTTTTTACTTTGAGATGCTATAATAAAAGACACCTTTCTTTTGGCGTTTACCTTCCTATCCTCTCTTTATGTTGTTACTAAGAGGTTCCAATTTAAATACCATTGACTTGACCCTCACTTTGAGATACCTACTAGAGGAGACCCAGTGACCACACACTGATGCCGACAGTGTGACTCAACCCTTGGAGGATAGAGTAACGGTTGGATCTCTTGGTAGTAGCGTCGAGGCCTTACGATGTCATCCTTGGTATGAGTTAGTATCATCCATGACGAGATTGACTGTATTAGGTGAAGAACGTGGTTCATCCTGGGGATGAGACCGGATTTCTATTCTCAGAAAAGAAGAAATCTCAGCAGCTCTTGTAGGACCAGAAAGGTCCAAGTCATCCAAGAGCAGATGAGGACAGCTCAGAGGCGGCAAAAGTCTTGTGCTGATAGGAGGAGGAGACCACTAGAGTTCGAGTATGGAGACCATGTTTCCCAACGGGTCACACCTCGACGTGAGTTACGAGGATGTGGTCGAGGCGAAAAGTTATCACCGAGGTTCAACGGACCTTTCTAGGTCCTCGACAGGGTAGGTGAGGTGGTTTACCGCTTGACCCACCCACCTCAGTTGCACCAGGTGCACGACGACTTCTTTGTATCTCAACTGGGGAGATACGAGCTCGACCCGACACATATCATTGACCATGGGGAGCTAGACATTGAAGATGGGGTGAAATTTTCGAAGGTCCTGGTGGAGATAAAGGATCGACAGGAGCGTTTCCTACATGGACAATCGATCGCTCTAGTGCACATCAGATGGCAGCATGGGGACCTCCAGGAGAGCACATTGGAGCAGGAGTCTCAGATTCATGATCAGTACCCACTTTTGTTTCCCTAGTTTATGATGTATCTTTATGGGGACGTAAAGCCCTGGGGTGGGAGTGATGTAAAGACCCATAAAATTCAAATAAATTTTTTTCATAATTTTCTTGGGAATTTTACAAGAATTCAGTTTCTGATGGCACCTGATTCCGAGGCCCGGTGTGCCCAGGATCAATTTCCGAAGTTTGGCTCGGGTACGTTTTGTGAACGAACGAGCGAGCTTTTCTAACTTTTTAACCGGTGCTCGGAATCGAATTCTGAGGGCACCGGTGGAACCATAGTGACGATATTTTCTTAGAAATGCCTTTTCTAGAGTTGTGTTTTCTAGGGTGTGGTTTTTTATTTTTTTTATTTTTTTGGGGTTATGTTAAGAAATAAAATAAAAGTGGTTTGACACTTTATTTTATTTAACTTAAAGCCACTTATGCTAGGTTAAGAGGATAAGGGGAACCCATAATATCCTACCCATTGGTAGGATATTTCTGAGGTGGGGCCCGCACGAGCCCCACTGTTTCTTTCCCTCTAAGTAACGCACCTTCACCCCCTTTTTAATTAAATTCAACCGTGCTTTATATGGGTTAAGAAACACCTCTTTAATTCAGAGTTTATTTCGTTGTAATTAATTCTTTGAATTAATTTTTTCGTTTCTTACCATTGAATTTCAAATTATTGGCATGGGGAATAAAATAAGACCAACACTAGGTTTGTTGAGGGGTTGCTTGTTGAGAGGATTTGGAGAAACTCTAATGATTGAAGATCTTCATCCTCCTTCGCTGAAGAACGCGATGAATGCGAAGAACGCGAAGAACACCGACCTCCGGCGAAGGGCGAAGAAGAACGCCGAAACCATAGAGATCGACGACGTGACTCCGTACACCGCGACGCCGACTATCCTTCTTCCATGGCGCTTCTTCCACGACGTTCCTTCCCCCGCGACAATCTTCGATCAACAACCGATTGAGCGACGCCCCTTCCGCGGCGCGACGATCCTCTTCTTCCGCGACGGTTGATTCAGTGACGAACTCACGTTCGACAACAACGTTGAGGTAGGGGTTTGATTCTTTTAAATATTTTTGATTTATACCCATGGCGTATGATTAAATACTTATTGGAAGACTTTTAAAACCGCTAACGTGATGGGTGCGGAACAACGAACAAGTCCGAACCCACTGCCCTTTCGTTCTTAGTTTTCGGAATGACGGACGATAATGAAGCAGGTCGCATGGGCGATGTGAGGTCCTCGCAGTGAAGTACGGGCCCCGAGAGGGCCATTGGCGAAGACGACACACAATTCTGACCACCGGAACTCGTCCGGTGGTCCGCGGAGCAGCCCGCCACCGGGAGGAGCCGCAACGGCAGGGCGCGGTCCCCCGACCGCGCAGGACTGGAGGGGGACGGGATGCGGCAGCCAGCCGCGTCCGCTGGCAAGGGCAGCCCCACGCGGGGCTGTAACTCCTTCACGCGGGGGCAGCGCGCCCCCTGCTTCGCTCGGCCGTAACGACCGAGCCGAACCGCTGGCCCCCCGGCCAGCCCTAGCCAGGTCGCACCCAGGCCGGACCGGGCCAGGCCGGGTCAGGCCCAGCCGGGTCGGACCCGGTTCGGGTCGACCCATTTCGGGCCGACCCAGGGGGGTTGGGCCTGGTCGGTTCGGGCCCAGACCCCCCGTTTTCGGACCCCTTTCGGTCTATTGCCCATATCTTGGGCTACAGACCTCTGATCGACACACCGTCAGTGACGATGCGTTCCTTGGATCGAGATGGTCGTTTCGATATATTACACTCAAGGTTTCAGAGTACTTTGGGTTCGACCAGGTTGGTTTGTGCACTAAACCAACCAGGCCCTCGGAGCGGAAACGCTCATAACATGAGCTCCAGACGTCCGATTGACGTACCGTCGACTTTGCTGGATTTCTCTTAGTGAGACGGATCTTTTGTCTTACTCCGCCCAAGGTTTGGACATAGGTGGAGTACATTAGGGTTTTTTTTACTTAAAAACCAACCGGGCCCCTGGGACGAAAAAGCCAATAACTCTCAGACCGGGCCTCTGATTGACGCGCCGTCTGTGACGTTGAGTTTCTGTTGACGATACTGAACATTTGGATACCTCAACTCTGGAATATGTGTCATTTGATGCATCATCCCCTCAGCTCGTGGAGAGGACCCTCCCGAACGAGCTTGCTGTGTGCGGGAACCCTGGAGCTGGCTGCGTCTGCGATGACAATGAAGACAGTACAGGAATCCTCCGTGGGTTCGGTTGTGACCACTACGGTAATTTTTGGGATACATCAACTCCGGACTACATGTCAGTTGATGCATCGACCTCTTGGCTCGTGGAGTGGACCCTCCCAGAACGAGCATGCTGTGTGCGGGAACCCTAGAGCTTGTTGAGACTTGACGACTGCTGATCGAACGACTCGGTGTGTTACGAATAGCCCAGTGGGAAGCGCTTGGTTGTAGAAGCAGACCCACGGCGGAGGAGCGCTTGGTTGTAGAAGCAGACCCGCGATACTCAATAGAAGGAGTACCTCTAGAGGCTATGAGGTGGAGCACTTGGATGTAGCAGCAGAACCACGACGGAGGAGCGCTTGGTTGTAGTGGCAGACCTATAACGGATGAGCGCTTGGTTGTAGCAGCACGGGGGAGCGCTTGGTTGTAGCAGCAGACCCACGCCAGATGAGCGCTTGGTTGTAGCGGTAGACCCATGGTACTCAACAGAAGGAGTACCTCTAGAGGCTATGAGGGGGAGCGCTTGGATGTAGCGGAAGACCCATGGTGGGAATCACTTGGTTGTAGCAGCAGGCCCATAGTACTCGATAGGTGGAGTACTACAGCAGTCCAAGGTTAGAGGGAAGCGCTTGGTTGTAGAGGTATACCCACTGTACTTGATAGAGAAGGAGTTTCACAATAGCTATGGTTTCAACTTCATGATCGATCCTTTGTGGGTCATTGCGGGGGTTAGTACCTACCGATCCTTTGTGGGTCCGATGGCTTAGATGAATCAGTGGCTACATCTGATCATCTATATCGTCTTACGAAGTAGTATACATGTGTGAGCTTAATCCTGTTGGTTTTCCTTTGTGGATTGTGTTGTATCTTTCATTTGTGGATTATCCTTTGTGGATTATGGGAGACCTTCGGGGGTCTCGGGGTCCCTACTGAGTAGCTTATACTCACCCCCACACGGGTTATTCCCACACTACGTTGTGTTGGTTGCAGACGACGGACAACGCTGATCGTGGTTGAGGCTTGTGGAGTAGGACAGTGCCTAGAGGTGGACCACTGGGTGAGACGTACTTGGAGCGGACGGCTGGACCCGAGGAGCTGTGGAGGCTATCTGTACTCACCCTTGAGGTGGGACATCAAGTGGGCGGCTCGACGTTGCATCTTTACTTTCAGTTGCTATTTTCCCTTTCGAGTTGTAATTTACATTCAGTTTGGGTTTGTATTCTGGCCCACTTACATTTCTGCAATTACTGTTGTAACCAGTTTTTACTTAGTGTTTACTTCTACTACTTGCTCTCTCTGTGGTGTTTGTTTACTTTACAAAGGCAATGCCTTCCCATTTTATTGGGAATTACGCCATGGTGCTAGTCACCAGCCCCTGGCCTATATGGAAGGCGGGCTCGGGGTAGTCACGACATGGGCCCCAAGGACGGGTCGTGACAAAGTGGATGTGATTTTAGAAAATATTTATATAGGTGCAATATCCCCAAAAATATTTGTTCTGGTATACCATGAACATAATATTTGTGCATGTAGAATTCTCTCTTACAACACACATGATTTTACACTCCCATGGGATATAGTTGGGTTAAGTCACATTTTCATTCAAAACAGTTATGAAAAATTTTAATATATGATGATCATGAACAAACATGGTTAATCATAATGTTCTATATATTGAGATTAAGGTGTTGGGATTTAGATATTCTATGAATATTTTTATATTTATCAGTTGGATTAGTTATGCATTATAGTCATGTAAACCATTTTGATTTTATCATTGTATTAAATCAAAAATGATGAATTATAGTTTGTAATAGCTATTATCAAATACTGATGTGACCAATTTTTTCATAGCTATATGTACTATTATATATAAGGAAAATTATTTTGGAATTTTAAATCATATAATAAATTATTATATGTCTAAAAGTAATCCAAACCCCATTATATTATGATGATTGTATATCAATTCATTGATTATTATCTACCTGGAATTTATGGTAATGTTATTCCAGCAAATCATAATATTCTCCCTTTGGTTGAATTTGATGTTATTATAGACATAGACTGGATTTCACTATATAAATGTCACATCAATTACTAAGGAAATTAAGTCTCATTAGATATTCCAAATCAACCTAGAATCATCTATAATTGTGATGATAAATATGAATATTCAATAAAATTCACATCCAATGTATGTGACCTGATTCAAATTCAATAGGGGTGTTTATCTCAAATGGTATGGACTACCACAAAAACAGTTTTTCGCAGCGCCCCCCCTTTATCAGCCCTTGTTTAGTAGCACTGATAAAGGGGGGGCCTTTATCAGCGCATTTTTTTAAAGCACTGATAAAGAGTTGGCTTCAAAAAAATTAAAAATATTTTAATATATTAATATATAAATATAGTTATATAGTTATATAAATATAATATATAATTTTTAAATATATTTTAGATAAGTATAAATGTACATTTACACTTATTATACTTAATATATAAGATATTTAATGAAAATGGCTTCTTAAAAAATTAAAAAAAATCTTTTTAATTAATAATTTGATAATAATTATGGAGTAATAGTCATTTAATAACAATTTGAACACTAAAAAAATTTAAAAAATTAAAAAAAGATCCAAAATTTGTTGAAAACGCAACTCAAACTTCAAACGGCCATAACTTCTGATCCGGATGTCCGTTTCAGCTCTACCACATATCAAATCGAAGCATGTGATGAGCTCTACATCGTTGTGACTCGGGGGGACCCCGGTCAAGGGATTTTCGAGGTCAAAAGAGCCCAGATGGCCTCAAAAACTGAGTTTTTAGTCGGGGTACCCCGATTTTTTAACATTTTGTGGATTTTCACCCTCATTTAAGGGGGTATTATTGGATTTTTTTGGCGGGGTCTGAATTTATTCCAAGGTATTACATTCATTTTGATATTATGTCATTTAAATTTCATCCTTTTTTATAATTAACTGTAATTTATAATAAAAAATATAACAATATATTCATATTTTTTATATATTCACACCTAAAAATTTAATTATAAATATAAATAATAAAATATATTTACATATAAAATATATTAGCTTTATCTAAATAATAACTAACATCCATTTTATTTAAAATAAAAATATATGAATATTTATATACCTATATATTAATCTAACTATATATATATATATTAATCTAACTATATATATATATATTAATCTAACTATATATATATATATTAATCTAACTATATATATATATATATATTAATCTAATAACTATATATATATTAATATAACTACATATATATATTAGTATTACTATAAATATATATATTAATATAACTATATATATATATTCATATAACTATATATATATATGTTAATATAACTATATATATATATTAATATAAATATATATTACTATACGAATAAATATAACTAAATATATATATATATAGATATAGATATGTATTAATATCACTATATATATATATATATTAATATTACTATATATATTAATATTACTATATATATATAATAATATAACTATATATATATTATAATATAACTATATATATATATTATAATATAACTATATATATATATATTATAATATAACTATATATATATATTAATATAAATATATATTAGTATACGAATAAATATAACTATATATATATATATCATGAATTGGAAGACAAATCAAAATAGAGTAGTGGTAAAGGCTTTGGCGCGCAGGGGGGAGGTCTTGAGTTCAAATCTTGTGGGAGGTAGGGGCGCGCGCGCATGGGGGAATATAGCAGCAAGCGCTGTTAAAGGGTGAAGGGGGTGCGTGGGGTGCATAGTACAGGGGAAGAAAAGCACTATAAAATGGGGGGCTCAAGCGTTATAAAAGCCCACTCGATTCGCAGTATTTTTTAATTTTTTTTAAACTTTTTTAAATTTTGTTATTTTTTTAACTTTTATCAGTGCTTTTTTAAAAGAGCTGATAAAATGGTCATTTATCAGCGCTAAAATGAAAGCGCTGAAAGAGGAAGCGCTGATAAAGGGGTCCTATATCAGCGCTTTTTGGAGCACTGATAAAGGGGACCCCCCTATCTTCGCTGGCTTTATTAGCACTTTTTCTAGTGCTGATAAAGGCCATTTTTCATGTATTAGATGTATATTATTCAACTGAATCATTATTTTCATTCTCAAAAGGTTTCATACATGGTGACACAAATATTTTCAAGAATCTATATAGAATTTAAAAGATTGATTTGTATGAATTTATGATGAAACTCAAAGTGAGTCGTCATAAGGTGTTTTTTTCAATTATATATCCTTTAGGCGATCCTATTATATTTGTTAAGTATAATGGTTGATTGAAATTTTTGTGGATTTATTATTAATAACATGATATGATTACTATCAAGAACATGTATCAACTTACCAATATTGATAAATTTTTTGAAAAATTGGGAATAAATCTACACTTTTCAATGACTTCTGTTCACTATGGAAATCTGTAATTATGGTTAAATAAGGATGATATTACCATGAAAAATGTATATACATGGTATATACACCATAAATATACGGTGATGTCTTTTGGAATTTCTAACTTATCCATTATAATAATGTATATAATGTTTAGAGTCTTTATAGATTACCTGGATCAGTTTGTTGTATTCATTATAGAAAATATTAATATATTTTCCAAGGAAACATAAGAGAATTAAGATCACATTATAATTGTATTAAATACACTTTGGACGGATATTTTATTTTAAAAATTTATAAAGAGAGAAATATTGATACCCAATGATTCACTTTTCTGTCATACAATTTCAAGGGTATCATATTTATAGATACAACAAATAAAGATGTTGTTGAACATTATATAAGACAAAACACCATGACTATGATACATTTTTTATTGGTTTGTATTGATAATATATATTATTTTTGGAAAAGTATTCATGAGTTTCTATTCAAATCACTTAGTTAACTTGAGGAGTGTTATGTTCCATTGGATAGGTATAACCTTAACTGACTATCCTATCAGGATCTGAGATTCACACTCTTAATATGGTGGGTATGAATGTGAATAAATAACTTATTAAAATTTTATGTTTATATCATGTATAAAATATACTCATTCGCTATAATATGATAAGTAAAAAATAAGAATTAAACCAGTTGAATGTAAATGATTTTTTAGTGAGAAATTTTTTTCTGTGTGCAATATGATTTTATCATTAACAATTAAAATAATTACTTTTGGTTTATGGGTTTAATTAAATTTAGTAATTATATATTCAATAAATTTTCTTATTAATTTTATAATATTTTTATATGCATGGTATAAGAATAATTCGTATTTTAATCATAAAAAATATAATTATAAAAATTGGGTTTAAATGTTTTTTGACGGTATTTTAAAATTAATTTCATCTAATTTTAAAAATTATTTGGTTTAAAAAATGATATTTATTATTATTTTAGATAAATTTTTAAAAATTATCTAACATGTATTTTTTAGAAAACATTAAATTTTCAATTAATATTTAACAAACGTGATTTTTTATTAATTTCTCCACTTTAATGAATTTAAGATGATAAATAAGGATTTAAAATGTTTTTAAAAGTAACATTAGTTCAATTATTTTATGAATAATATAATTTATATAATTTTAATTTATTTCATTTTTAATTAAATTCACAAATTTTTTTATACATAAAACTAGTTGTCATGGGACACCCCTTTTTCATCGCGATTGTGAGTTTAATTTTAAATTAATATTTTCCACATATGTGAATTTAATTTTTAAAAAATGTATTAATTATTTTAAATAAATATAATTATTATTTGTTAATAATTTTAACATATATATTATAATGATTAGTAAAAAAGCGTAATAATTAATTACTGCGGTTACAGGGAAATGGGTTTGTCTTGTTAAATGCACTTATGTTAAAATTAATTTTCATCAAACAAATTATTTTTATTTGAAAAAATTGATTTAATATTTATAATAAGTGGGATTGTATTTACTAATAAATTTTGGTTTTATTAGTATTCTAATTGTATAAATTACATTGGTAAAAGAAACAATTACCATGGTGATAATTATAATTGTTAAATATAGTAAATTTAGATTTTAAGGTAATAAAATGATCAAAATATATGCCCAATTTAGATTTAGAGGATTAAGTGTTCCATATTTTAACTCTACTAATTTATTCACCAGTTTTTAAGGCATTTTATTTAATAATGACTTCTCATTAAGGAATTTATTTGTTATTTACAAAAAATTCAACTCCGCCTTACTTAGTAAAGAATTTCAATTATCCTATATTATCCATACATAAAAAAATTCCATATGGAAAATTATTTCAAATATAACTTCCTTAATTCCATTAAAACATTCAGAAGTACTATTATATTTAATAAAAACCTCCAATGATTTATATTGATGCAAAAAAAGACGTTTTTCTAAAAAACACACATCATTCATGACCCATGTTTTCATTTCATTTCTTCTTCAAACTCATTGTAATATTCATAAACTATAATAAATTAATAAAACCACTACCTTAAATATAATGATATGTTTATTAAAATTAAATAATAAATATACATATCCCCTTCATTCAAATAAGAAACTATCCATCATATATATGAAGGACTTCCACCTCATAAATCGTGGCAATTCATTTACCATCACTCCATATCAAGGATCAATATAATGATATATTGAAAATATACAGATATATATATATATATATTATTTATGGAATAATAATTGTTTTATCATTATAATCTCATATCCACCTTCTTAACATTCAATCCATTGAAAAAAAAATCTTGATCATCTTTACTTGTGGACTACCGTCTCCGTGAAGTGAAGTGATATGTTTTCATTTTACATTAACATAGACTATAAAATATGATAGAATTAAATAATATATATGACATATGTAAAATAAAATATCTTCTATAAATTTTAATTATTATATAAATTTAATTTTTTCCATCAATCGAGAAATAAATACAAAATTCATGAAAACATATGACATACTATCTCTCTGAATGGTGTAATTAGTTATTACATCTATTAAATTTATTGATGAATACAAATATATATACAAAAAATATAAATGATATTTGTATAATAATTCAAAATCCTGAAATTATGGAACAATAGTCCATGTTCATGAACCGAAACTACCAAATTAAAACAAACAAGAATGATAAAGTAGTTATCTCCAAAAAGAGGCATCATAATAAAAAATTGTCGATAAATGAGAGATAAAAGTTTATAATTAAATAATAAATTTTATTATCTATATTTGATTTTACGTCAGTTATATGTTGATATTAATATATATTTATTATATATATGATTCAAATACGTAAAATGGATGCTTGACCTTGGGTAATAAATTATCGTCTGACTTTTATTCCAAATGGACACATGCCATATTCATAACTTATTTCATTTTTTCATATATATATATATATCCCATGAATTTAGTTTCTTATTATTCTAATGGAAATTTTTGATCTAAATATCAACATTACGTTCTTTCATTCTTGGGTATTATGATTCAAAATACTACATTGTGAAATGTTTTTTAGTGTATGATCTCATTATGTATCTAGTTATTTATGGTTATGCAACCGATGATGAAATATTATGATCTATGTTTCAAGAAACACATGAATTTTATTTTTCTATATTAATTTATATAAATCCAATTTTTTTCATTCTATTTTTCTTACATAATGTACTCACAATTACAAAAGAATTTTTTAATGGAAAAATACATTTTTTCTTTCCTTGGACGAAAAGCCTTCCACTTCTATGACAATGTTTTATAAAAATGATTTCAAGAATATTTTTAATATTCTAAAAATAATTTTTAGTGTATTTTATCAAGTGATATATTTTTTAAAATATTATTTGATTGGAATCATCTTTTTATAATTTAATTTGTGGTACCTTTTGACTATTTAAAAGAACATAGTGTAAGGGATGTTTTATTTTAACATATATGAAATGCATATAATTACCACCTTTATGAAATATAAATTAAATGATTCATTCATCAAAAATATCCATGGTTATTTTCAATGAAAATTTTTTATTTTTTGTTTGGAATTCTTTTAGATTTTAAAGTAGTGAGGTTCAAATAGAAATTTAATATTCATCTAAAGTGATTTATTTATATTTTTTATGATATAGGAATTAATTAGTGACTAAATCAATAAATATTGATAATTATTTACTTCAGATATTATCTAATGATATATTATTTATTCTTAATCGTGGAATTTCTTGATTTGATAAAAAATGTCTATTAAACCTATTTCACTCTCTTGGGTTTTGCTATGATTAAATATTAATGAATCCTATTTATTTTCATTGGTTAAGATATGATGAATTATTTTTTTACACAAATATGTTTTATTTTTATTACATTATGAAATAACACATAATTATATATCCCTCAAATGAATATTTAAGAGATTAATGTTATATGAATGTAAATAAAATATTATAGGATATCCCAATCACAAAAATAGTGAATGTGGTATATTATCACAAACCAATTGAGGTTATATATGAGTTAGTATCAAGACCAAATGATGGTACACCAGAGGTTACCCCACTACTATGGTAGGTACATGAGTGGTAATCCCAATCCAAACTTGTCATGAATGTATTGAATAAGCCATAAGTATTATAAATTCAATTATTTCGAACTAGAATGAAATTTTTAATCATATCAAGGATCTTTTGTGTTTTATTGTTTTATATAAAAAGGAAACTATATTTCATTGTATTTACACACATTATAAGTTTATACATATACCATGTATCCAATTTTCACACACAAAAATCACTGTGTATAAAAATTGGTTATTTTTAGGATAAATATTCACATATTTTATGTTGGCCTCATTCATGTACTTACTCATTATTAATTACACTAATTGTTTTTTAAAAATTGGAATGTGCAAAAAGAGCACAAAAAGGGACTTAAAAAATGAAATCATTTATTTTAATTTAAAATAGAAAAACCCATTGAATAATTACCTTTAACACATATTTCATTGAGATAATGAGAAAAATATTTTTTTATGTCAAAACAGAAACACTTAATTCCAAATGAAAACCAATAAATTGTATATAAAAAAAATAAAATATCATTTTGGAAACATAGATCATGAAATTAATAACCTATATTATATTTGTGTCAATAATAACTGGGTCCCTTATAAATACATAGGATAATTCCTTATGTAAATATTTATTTTTTTAATAAAAAGGTAAGCTCCATTACCTAATGAATTAGTTTACTATATGGGTGCACCCAATGCTCTAACAAGAACACCTGACGATATCTAGACACAACCAATGTATATGTTCTATTGTGTTACGATGTGATCTATAATGTTGATAATCCTTTCCAATCATGTATTTTTCGATTACTCATTTCATATATAATTTTCAAGTATAATATCAAATAATTTATTCATAAAAAATATAATCATAAAACCATTAAAAACTCTTGATACACTAATATATAAAACATATTTAGATATCAATATACCATATAAAATTAAAATGATTTTAAAAATCTATAAACATTCCACACAGTAAAAAATAAATTTTCATTAAGAATAAAAATTAAAAATTATAATGGAAATTAAAATTATATTATGATTTCATCAAGGTGAAAAAATATCATCATTCAATATATCCTGAAAAAAATTTCTTCAGTATTTTCATTAGAAAAATCAGAAATATACTCATTTGAAAAATGAAATAATACCCTTAAATCCAATTTGTAAAAAATAAAACATTGGTGAAAATGACTTCAAATAATAATAAAAAAATAGTAATAATATTACAATAATAATTAAATAAAATAACCACATCAATATAGATGAATAATATATTTAAAATTGAAAATTAAAAGACAATTTTTAAAAGAATGTAATTTAGCTCAATTGAGACTCATAATGTTTGTAATATATCTTCATGAATAAAAGTCACAAGATAATTTATAATTTATTAACTACCCTTTTCATGTTAATTGTTTCCTATTATATAACTTATTACTATGATATATACAATTACATGATTGTTTCTGACCAAGCGAGATGTTTTGACTATATTACGTACTAGTCTCCAAAATGACTTGGGTATGTCAAATGGTACATTAGTACTTCATCTACAGAATAATATTTATGGAAAAATTATTATTTTAGTATATAAATTATACTTTTTTATCTATTAATCAAATATGGTTATGAAAAATGAACATCGATAGAATCACGGAGATGGTAGTCTCTACATACGCATGTGTAACATTTCCATTTCTCAAAAATCATTATTGAAAAAAGTTATGAATATTTTTAAAATTATAAAAATATTATACAATAATAAATATAATATTAATTATGTTAGTATAATTAATTATATCATTAATGTGATGAGGTGATGAATGAAAATTTCATTACATCATGTAGGTGGTTGTCTACACGTACTCACAAATAAAACTATAACTTTTCCATGAAAGGAAGTATTAGATAATAAATGATATATTATATTTTCATAATAATAAATTTTTAATCTATAAAATATATATAAATTCACTAATTAAATCCTTATAACTAATCCTAAGACATAGTATTTAAAATTTATTACATCGGTTTGCAAGGAGGTTGTCCTCTGTAAACATGAAATGCAATTTACATACCCATTTAGTAGAGACGGAGATAGATAAAGGTAGTGATATTAAAATAATAAAATCCTACTATATGGAAGAAATATTTATTAATAATTTAAAATAGATGAGGATGATTTTATGAATGTGGGGTATTATAAAAACTAAAACAAGCTGGTAAAAACTATACTTATTATTTAGTAATCCTCCTTTTCTTATCATATCATCATCTCTAATGTAGTTTTTTATCCGAAATAATGTACTTTATAATGAGGTGTGGTATTTTATTAATGTATTAAATAATGTATGTTTATCTAAAATTGTTTCTTTGTATAATGAAAATGAATAAAATATATCCTTTTATAAGAGAGGTGAGGGTAAGTCTTTGATATTTTAAGAATATTAAATTAATATAAAATTATTTTCATGAAAAAAATGGATCCCAACACATTTATTTAAAATATTTGTTTAGAATGGATTTTTATACAATTTTCAAAATAAATATGAAAGTTTTACCTATATTTATACTCTTATAATTTTTTTTATCATTACATAACTCATTAAACACTTATCGTGGCCACATGAATTTTTACTCCTTGATGGTAAATATTGATTGTATAAAATGAAAAATGTCACATTAATGGATCATGAATGATATTTCAAACAATATATTAATCATTAGACTATATATTTGAATTTTAAGAAATTTATATCATTTAATAAAATATTATATATAATAAAATATCTATAATCTCAATTCATATACCTCTTTATTAGATTTACTTTAATAATATAAATAAAACAAATTAAATTAGAAAAAAAAACATTAAAATATACCTAAAATGATAAATACATCTAGAAAAATATTTTGTCACACTGATTATATAAATGTATATAACTTTTAATATTTTTAATATCAATTATTTCACATTCCAATTACTTGAATAGGTATTTAATTAGTATTGAGTAAGCATTTATGTTAATAATTTTTTTCATGAAAAAATAAAAATAATTTTTGATGATTAAGATAATTAATTTCCATTTCAAATTAATATTTATATTCTATAATATTATCTTTATGTAACTTTATTGAAAATATTATTCTCATAAAAACAAGAGCACGACATATTTTACATTTCATTAAATAAAATATTATAAAAGTCAGAATCTTGTCAATGTTTCCCCAAAAAGTCAAAAATAAGAAAATTTGATGATCATAGTCGATATATACTCATAAAATAGGATTTACATAATTTTTTAGATCATTTAATAGTTCTGGTCATTTTATTAATATGAATTACATGATTTACCCTTTACTATAATTAATAAATTGTAATTTTACCTGTTAATATTGTCCAAAAATAAATAAATATATTTAATAATTTTATTCATCATAATTAAAAATATGAAATAAATTTTTTAAAATTTGAAACAGAGATATTTCAGAATATAATTTAAAATTAAATTGGAGAACCACAATAAAAGATAGTTTTTTGGAAAAATTTGAATTTGAATTTTAAAATATTTTTATGATATATTAAAATACAAAATCTATATTATGAATCATAATTGGTATGTTTTAAAAAAATGAACTTATAAAAATTTTTAACTATAAAAAAAATAAAATTTCACCATTTATACACTTTAAAAAATAAATTTTCTATAAAAATAAATATTTTTTAATATACCTTGAAAAATCATTATTTTCCTAAAATTCTAAAAACTTATTTCTTAGATAATATTATCATGAATAATTTAGAAAATAAATTTTTTGAACAAATTATACTAGAACTTATAGAAATTAATTATTATATTCATTCATAAAAATATAACCCATTATTCAAGACAATGTATTTTCGAAGAATAAAATGACTTTATGAAAAAAAAATTATTGACTATTTACAAAGAATTATTTTAGATGTTGGAAAGAATTATTACTGTTGAATTGTTGATAATTCCATTAATCATATTCATTCTGTACTTTAGGAAATCTTGGTTATAATCGTCACATTTAAATTATAATATATTTTTTATATTTTATAATCAATATTGTGTATCTTGTATACTATCAAACATAGTAATTCATTTTCAGAAAATTAGATACTATAACCACCCACTAAAAAACTATGTCCTCATAATTTTAAATTGTTATTAAAAACAAATGGTTTTTCTTTCTAAATAACTTTATTGAAATACCACATCATAAAAGGGGTCAAGAAACATCAATATGATAAATGGGAAAAGGAATTGACGAAGTTAAATTTGTGTAACGTGTACTAATATTCCATATAGTATATCATAATAAGGATGTGAAAAAATTGATATGGAAGAGAACTCTAACCCCAAAAGATTGATGTTGACTGATATATAACATGGTTATGACAATTTTAATCAACAAAATATTGTAAATTTTTGATGGGTCAAAAAGGCATTATTTTCTACGAAAACAATGAAAATAGAAAAAAATCCCTCAATATGTTTTTCACAATGTTTATGAATATAATTTCTATATATACTATGAAAATTGGGAATTATTATTACTTGACATATATAACTTCATTCTTTAATCAATTTATACCAAATATGCATTCTTACTCTAAATTATGAGTATTAGTGACAATTTCTTCATGCATAAAAAATCAAGATCAACTTTAATAGATTACAAAAATCCATAGAATAATAAAAACATATTCCTCGTGTCTTTAGGCAAAAACAAAAACATAAATTTTTAGCCTTTGATAAGAAAATTTCCAAAATAAATTATCCTTAAAATGAAGAATAAAGTATTTATTCATAAAAATATAACTCTAATAAAAAAATAAACTTCTATAATTCAACAAATAACTATTCTTCTATTTCCAAGAAATTATTACAACATAAGACTGAAACTATAAAAGATTAAGGATTTTATCCCGTAATCATTAATGAAAAATTTAGAGCTTGTCTCTAAATCAAAACAATTACTCTTAATGTATAATAAAAATTGTCATTTCTGAACAAATAATATCCATGATATGCTAATAATCTCCATAAATAACCTAAATCACCAAAAAAGACACATTACATCATATATAATTCTATAAGAGAATTCTTTCTTGACCAATCCAAAAAATCCTATAGTATTATGTTTTACTAATTCTAGTTAATAATCCATAATAATTTAGTGCTCCTATTCATCATCAAATAAATTATCTTAGTCACTAAATATACTTAAAATTCAATGGTTATTTGGTAATAAGTTAGTCGATTGGTAGTAGATTTTCCATTTTCTCCCTTTGGTTGTGGGATTAAATCCAACGACCATTTCGTATGGGAAGGGTTTTCATTAAGATTTTGGGTTATTATTTTTCTACCAATAAAATTATTATAATATTTTATGGAATTTTATAATCATATTAAAAATAAATAATATATTCAAAAATATATAAATCTATTAACCTCAATTTTTAACACATGGAATTCTTTTTTTTCATCTGATAATGTACTAACACATAAACACGTCAAAAATAAATTTCATTAAAATTGTTATGTTTCAATCCCTTAATCCCTAAGTTATTGAATTTCATTATTACATTGTAATGTTTATAAAGAATAAAATCCCGAAATATTGATTGGTTTAATAGTTTTGTAGGATAGATTTTTTATATGAACTATAAATTAAATTTTAGAACATAATTGACAACCTAAAAATTACATTGAAAACACCATTATTCTTTTAGATGAACCCTTCATATATGTCGTAATACACATATTAGAAACACAGAAAAAATAAAACATATGAAAGGGGAGAGATCAGATTATTAGTAAGGGTAAGAATAAAAAGAAATAATTTATGAACAATAAGAATATACATTATGACACGATGAATAAATGAAGCACAAGCCATGTAAACATAATATTGAGCATAATATGGAAGAATAAATGAAAATAATAAAATTTCAAAAAAATAATCACATGGATATTCTATAAATTTATTAGTAACATATAATATTGATGAATAATTTCATTTTTTGGGAATGAATAATGGCGTATATAATAAACATACAGTCAAGGCTTAGGATAAGATTCCATAAATAAATAGGTAAGATATCAGCCAATACTAAAACTAGTTTGTCTCTTGAGACCTGAAAATGCCTATAGGGGCTATAGAAAGCCCCTTATATTAAGATACTATGTCAAATTCATTTATAATATGAATGTGAAAATACAAAAATAACATAAAAATTTGTATTTAAAACATGCATAAGAGTTGTGAATACTTTAGCCATAAACAATGTATGCTATTAGAATAGTTCATCCAATGTCAAAATAAATCATAAACCATTAAATGATATATGGTAAATGATATTATAAGATATCAACATCAATTATGAATAATATTCAACAATTTATTTTGACATAGATGTAAATACACTAATGATATCATTAATTGTTTTAGAGAAATATAAATTTTTTACTTTAAACATTTTTTTAAATAACCGCACAACATTTAAAAAAAAAATTCATTAAAAATATATTTTTTAAACTTGTAAAGGAATACTGAAAACATTATGGTTCCCTGACGGTGAAAAAAATTCTCTCATGGTTTATACATTTTAAAAAAACCTTCCTCCAATCCTTTTTTCAGATAATCTACAAAAGGAATTGTTTAGAAAATGAAAAAATATACATTTTATTGAATTTTCTAAAAGTAAAAAGTGATAAAAATGACATTAGTCCATCATTATAGAATATTAAATCAAATTTTTATCACATTCTTAGAAAACATGCATGAGGTGAAAATGATGTAATAATTATATCATTGAACATTCAAGGATCCAAATAACACATTGAATCATTAAATCATAATTCTAATGAAATAATAAAATCTAAAAAACATTAACTATTGTTATAATAATTAATTCATGACATTATATGTTATTTTGGATTTATATAACCATTATATATGATGTTGGATATATAAAATCAAACAATACCTCAATAAAATGAGATCTAGATGAAGTCTCATACGTTTTTTCCTTTAACTGAATATGTTTTATCCTCCTGTATAATGGATTAATAAATGTTATTAAATTATACCTGAACTATAAACATATTAATTATATCAAATATGATCTTTTTATATTGTTTTTAATAATATTTAATTATTACAAATTGTTCGGGTGTTAACTAGTCCATTTTCTTATATATATATTTTCTTAAATGAATCAGTAATTTTTTTAGGATATAGATCCAAAGCCTATATAATAATAATTTTAATTTAAATATAATAATTAAAAATCAAATACAATTTTATTATCATTATAGAATATTTATCATGGGAAATTTATCACATCAAATTATGGTGACAGTAGGTCATACATACGCAAGGGCGACAGAATCATTCCCTCAATAGTGAAATAGTAAGGAATTGGATGGCATATAAATTTTTTCAAATTAAATATAATTTATTATTTATTATTTATATCTATTATACCTATAATTATACCCATAAAAGTAATGGGGTTATGAAAATAAATTACACCATGGTGTGGAGACAGTAAGTCGAACGTAGGCATGTGCGATGATTTACATTCATTATAGGATGTATGAAAGGTGGAACATGGTAATACCATATTCATAATAACATATAATAATATAAATGACACTATTTTTATTATTAAATAATGGAAACTACATATATAGAAGAAGTATAATTAGAAATAATATTGGATATGTTAGTAAAAACCTTGACGTATTCTTCAGCGGACTTCCATTAGATTTATTCTATAGGGATATGTGGTTGGTATTTTTGAGATAAATTAACCTATATAACATGTATATTTAATTTTGGAGGAGAAATGGGTTGGAATTAATTGATAAATAAGGTTCAATGTTGTGTGATGTTGCGAAGAAGGAGGCTCCGTTTTATAATTGAGGTGAGGGGAACCTTTTGATACTCTCAAAATATTAAATCAATAAAAATTAATTTCAATTCCAAATTTCCCCAAAAGTAACTCTTTTAGAATATATTATGGTAATGGGTTGAAATTAATATATCAAATGGAAATTATATATACTTTAATTATTATTTTGTCTTAATCATTTTTTCTTACCCCAAATTTATCCATTTTAACTCTTACCAAGATATAATATAGGTTTCCAGTTGACAATTATTTAAATTACTATAAAATGAAAAAACCCAATTAATTAGTAATTTATAAAAATTTTACCATAATATAATTAATTTTTCAGAATTTTTAATTTTAATGAAATTTGTATCATTATTAAATTATTTATTTTAATATATCATTACTCTCAAATTTGAAAGTATTCATTACAAGACTATTTAAAAATATAATAACAAAATGATATCTTCAAAAAAAAAAATTTAATCATCCCTAATATGTCAAATTAATATCTAAAATTATTATATGACATTAATTAAATCATATAAAATGTATTACAATGTTTCTAATATCATTTTTTTGATTCTTCTATTAATTAATCAATTACTGCTTTATCATTTTGTCAGAATTTAAGGTAATTATATTTTCACTAAATTTTTTAAAACAATTACCATGATCTATATAATCATTTTATATTTCAAAATACTATTTTTATTATATTATATCCCCCATATTCTTTCATATTAAAATTATTTCACTTAAAAAAAATAAAAAAATAAAACTATGAAAATTTGAATTTTCATTGAATATAAAATTATAAATTTCATACACTCATACAAGGGTAAATAAAAGGTTATAATATTAACGAAAGGAATATTTTGGTCTAAAAACACTCATCCAATGAAATTATCACTTTTTTAATGTTAATTTTATTGTCATTTAATATTCTTTGTAGCCATAATTTCCAAATTTACCTTTAACCATGGTAATTAAAATATTACTAAATATACTATACAAAAGACTGAAATTAAAAAAACCAATTTAAATTATTTTATCCACCTTATTCCATGTATTTAACAAATTAATCCAAATTCATAAAAAAAATTGTAGTAATTAATTTAAAATTAATCATGCTTACGAATGGATAAAAAGAGTTTTAAATTGAAAATGTAGAATTTATTGTAATGTTTTTATATTCAAATTAAATGTTAAATTGAATCGAAAAAGAAAAAATGTATTAAATGAAATGAAAAAAATATATATTTATATTAATTCCAATTAAAAATATAATTTAATAATATAAATTATTTAGATGAGAAATATGTTTTGAATTAAAATGAAATATTTTATAACTATTAATCGAACCAAGAAACTTATAAGAAAAATACCAAATATTTATCCATTGTAAATTTTTATATTCAAATTTAAAACACGAAACTTATTATTTAAAATAAAATATATAATATTGTCAAAAATTGTACTAAAAATAGGTTCTCCATTTAATTTTGTTAATATTTCCTCTTATAAAAAAATATATTTTTAAAGCATAAACCTAGATTTATTCTTATCTTATATATATATATAATATTGGATGAATGTAAATTTTTTTTATTAAATAATATATTTATATATATTATATTAATATTGCTTTCTAATTTTATTGATTTTATGTTATGAGGATAAAATGACAATTTTATCATAAAAATAGTTTTCATAAAAATATATTTCCTTTATATTTAGTTTTCTGCTATATTCATTTACAATTAATTTGTAACCAAAGATTTCAACAATATATTTTCATAATTTGGTTTATAATATTCATAACCAATAACCTAAAGGCTATATTATATCTCATTATAGTAAATAATAGTTTTTAATAATATAGTTTATTTTTTAAAACTTGTCCTTTCCTTTAAGGAAAGACAACACATTGTTGTGTTTAGTGTAATATTAACATGGTCTTCTATATAAAAAATCTAGAAAAAAATAAATTTATTCAAAAATTAAAATATTATTTTGAATTTGGGTGTCACATTCTCTACATCTTAATTAAACTGAGTTCTCACATAAAAAAAATAAATAATGTAGTCTAGGGTTTGATATTTGAAAATGAAAAATTGATGAAAAACAAACAATGTAAAGAGAGTTAATAACAAATCCTCTTAATAATAGGGAAAATGAAATGTGAACGTCAGAAAAAAACTAGGGTTTATAAAAGGATAGTATTTGTTGTAAAACATATGTTGATGGGTAATATAACAATCATATTATGATGGATGTTAATAGAGAAAGAATTCATGAGAATGTATTTGACTACAAGTATGTAAATAGGATTTGTGAATAAATGTCATAGATATAATAAAAAATGATAATAATATGATTTTTTTTCAAGACACTTTTCTTAGAATTGATATATTCATTAACTCTAAAAGGATATAAGTATATATACATTTCTATAAACACTATCAAGACCATTAATTTCATATTGAATTATTTATACTTATTCTTATAGCATTAGTTGCATCATAAGGTTAAGTAACATAATAACTTCAAAAACTGCATCCCAAGTTCATCTGAAGAAAATTTCTTAAATGCTTAACCTTTATTATTTTCTAACTCTTTAGAAGGAAGGTAACTTAATTTATAAAATTATATCATCATAATCCATTATTCAACATGAAGAATCTATATCTTTTCAGATTCATTACATTTGAATGCCTTCATCTTATATTCAATTAAAATATGATAATATCTTGAATTACTATAAAATATATTTTAAAACAAGAATTATTTATTATTAAATCAATAAAACCCATTGTTATTGGATATATTATTTAAAGAAATAAATTTTTTAAACACCATAAATAATAGAATAAATAACGTTTTAAACAAACCATTAATCTGCTATAAGGTAGTCGGTACTATCCATTTAAAAATATCCTTATAAAAAATTCCTTCATTACTACATCATTTTATTGTTATTATTACAATATTATGGTTTATCCTTTCCTTAAACTTGTTTCTTCCAAAAAAATAACGTTATACAAAATCACATTTTTTGGAACCATTCAACAATTGATATTAGATCCTTGACGAAAAAGTACTAGATTATAATCCTTATATATTCCATATTTCTCATGACTAGTTTATTAGTGATAATTTAATTAAATTTCATAATTATTAAATGGATAAATACTAATATTATTCATTCATTCTCATCTATAGTATTCAAAAAATCTTGATCGTGATCCTTAGAATATTCTCGGGTATATTTCATAACAATTGAGACATTGACTTGTGTAGTGTACTACCTGCTAACATTTGAATAATTGTACACTATGAAAAAATTAATTTTCCATTAACTCACATGAATAGTCTCCTTTCCTTCCATGTTTGTAAAAAACTACCTTTCCTTTTAAGAAAATATAAGGGGGATTATTTCCGTAATTGCTATATATGGGAATATACTTATTTCCCTCCTTTTCTTTATCCATATTTTTCTAGTTCTATTCATGTTCAAATGCTCCCCTAAGAAAACCTAATTATTAGATAATTCATTATACATCTCATTACAATAGGAAAATATGTCGTTATATGATAATAATTCTTAAGAGACTAATTCCATTTGAAAAACTTAAATTGGACCATATAAGAAATGATCTCTATTACTGTTTGGATAACTTGCACTAGTAAGGTTCACATTCATTCATCTCGGAAAAATATTTAAATGGTGATATATAATTGATTATATCCTACCATGTGTCATCCAAAAACAATAGAAATAGATAAAACAAATATATTCACCATAAATCATAGAATCATAAATTTTGGTATCATTGGGGACATCATTACACTAAAAATCCATTATAATGGTTTGTAATTAAAATGTGAAATATCCAAAGTATATACCCAAGGATTTTCTATCCAAGAATATATTATGACCCATTTTGATGTACCATGTCATATATAGATTGTCCTAACACACCTTTTAAGAGTTGTTACTATTGGTACATCTGTCCTACAGACATATCTACTTGTATAATCTAATTACAGATATATTGTTAGGAATTATTACTTAATCTCTTCCCTTCAAAAATTTTATATTGTTCTTCTATACTTATCCCTAATGTCCATATTTTGGTCATGTTCCTTAATCAATGTTTCAAAAATTTAATAATTGAGGTTTCTACTAAACATCCGTTGATACCTACTATAATGCCCATATCCTAGAAGCCTAGATCTATGGAATTAATTTACTACTTTGGCATGACTACAACAAATCGAATCCTAATGGACAGATAATTATAGTAGTTTTAAAATCCAAATTACATAAATTAACCTTATTTTCCATTTTAATGATAAATTAACACATAGAAAATACTTTTCAAACTCCATTGCTAACATAAATTTTCATTTTATATAACTCAAAATACACATCTTTGAATCCTTAAAAAAATAGTACATAATAATGTGGTGATCTCAGATGCTCAGTAAGGGTAATTATACATAGGAAACTATAATATAAAATAATCATAAACATTAATTAAATTTTTACAACTACTTCACAATCCATTCAAACATAATTTTTACTATACTATAGAAAGAACAATTAAAAATAATTTTTTTACAAATAAATAATATCATGGATTTTTAAATTATTAAATTGCCACATGCAATATAAATAAATAATATCATAATGGAAAAATGAATAATGTCAAACATTATGAACATAATGTAACACTTCATCCAAGATATAACACATAAACATGTATGTCATTAGCGAATATCCAAAATAGTTTGTATCCTGATACTTATTGATGCATTGAGAGTCTATAGAGGTGATAACCAATCATGTACTAAGTCCAATGCATTCCTTATACGAAAATGGTGAAACAGAAACAACAACAAAAATTTTTATTGGAGAACTAGATTAGGAAATGTGAATAATCTATTCATCAAATTTGAATTTGGTCAAAATAGAACATTCACAGTCAGACTGAATAATAAACCATTTAATTAGAAATTGTAAATTATAACATAATTGATAAACCAAAATTAACCATAATATTCAACATAGGATGTTTAACTAGGTTAAAATAATCTAATAAAATAATTAAAAAACATATTAATAGAAATACCAATTTTTTACTTTGAAAATGTTTATTTAAAATGTTGAAAATTTTGAATGAATTTTTTTTCATTGATAATGAATTTTAAAAACATTTCAAAGAAAATTTTTATCAATAAGGGTTCATGACCCATTGAAAAGGCGCTCATTCAATATATTTTTAAAGAAGCATTGCTTCAATATTGATGTTGGAAAAATCTTCAAGGTCCATGTTTTGAATAAAACAAAATATAAAATTTAGTGAATTTGAAAAAAGAAAAAATGGGTTCAAATATCACTAATTAACCACTAACAATTTTAAAAATATTTTTGAAATCATTTTTGTAAAATATAGACATGGATATAAATATGTGATAATTAAATGGGAAGTAATTAGTAATGGTAGACAGATAAATGTGTTGTGAATAATTGAGGGAGATGGTTCACTTTTATAAGTGAGATGAGGGGATTTCAAATAAACTCGAAAAATATTAAATTAATTTAAATTAATTTTCAATAAAAATGGGTCAAAATGAATTATTTATAATATATGATTATTATTAATAACAAATAATTCATCCAAAAAATTATTCAACTTTTATTATTTTTTTATAGATTTATTTATTTTTCCCTTATTTAACACTTTAATGTCTAATTGTGATATCATATAGGTTACACATTGAGGGTTAATATATTTACTATAAAATAAAAATAAATAATGAATGTGGAATTTATGAAATTTTTTACTTCATTAATATTTTTTATTCTATATAATAATTTATTTTAATTTTATAAGAATTGATAAAACACTATTTGTTTTAAAAATTTGTCAGTGTCAATTTGGACAATGTTTATTACCAAACATTTTACAAAAATAATAACAAAATGATATCCCTAAAAAATACTATTAATAATAACTATTGTTTCAATCTAAACTATAAATTTTGTGTATGAAATTAATTATATTAAATAATAGTAATTTGATCCTTCCATTACTTAAACATTTACCCCATCATCATTGTCTCCACATTTAAGGTAATTAGTTTATAACTAAAAATTATATCAAAATTACCATGATGTAGATAAACATTAATACTTTCTAAATAATTTTTTTACTCTATAATATCCCCCATATAACCTCTTATTATAATTATTTACTCATTAAAAACAAGTGTGACAAAAATGAATTGTCATTGAATATAATTTTATAATTGAAACATTCTCATAAAAGTGGTTTAAATGATAATAATTTCATCCAATGATGATTATGGTCCATATTTACTCATATAATGGAATTTATACTATTATTAAGCTAATTTCATAGTCTTTATAATATTATTTTTTCCCACAATTACATAATTTACCCTTAACCGTGGTGATTAAAATGTTAGAAGATTTACTATTCATATAACAAAAAAGAAATTTGATTAAATAACTGGGAAACACTAATTAAAAATATTTAAACCATTTTTCATAATTCAAAACATATAATTTTTCGTAATGAATTTAAATTTTATCCCATTGACTGAATCATAAAATGAACTTTTTAAGTGAAAACATCGAGAAGGTTGTAATGTATTTATATTCATATTCAACATAAAATTTATTTTAATGAGATTAATTTTATAAGTTGATATAACCATAATTTAATTATACTATAAAATCAATTTCAAATAGAACAGAAAATGTTTAATTGTTTAGGTGAGTAAAAAATTTTAAATTTAAATGTAATATTTTATAACCATTTATCCTAACATGAAACTTATCGTAGAAATACCAAATATATACCCAAAGAAAATTTTTATATTCCAAATTAAAAGTTGAATTGTATTCTTTCAAATAAAATATATAATCCGTATAAATATTGAATTCAAAATTGGTTCTCCATTGAAAGGTGGTAAAACGAACGATTTATAAAAAAAAATAAATATTTTTAAGCATGAAACTAGATTTATACTTATCATATACCAATTAAATGTATCGGATGAATGGAAAAAATATTATATTTAATATAATATATATATATAATTAGTGTCACTCCATATCTGTAATAAATTTTATTTATTATGATAAAATGAATTTATGAGCAATAAAATAGTTTTTCTAAAAAATTCTATTTATATTTAGTTTATTCATATATTTATTTTTAAATAATATTTAACTAATAAATTCAACCATAAATTTTCATATGTTTCAATTACTATACATTAAGCAAACGTAACAACTAGGTTATATCATATTTTATTAAATAATAATATTTCCATAATACAAATTTGTTCTGTTAAACACAACCTTACGTGTAATGCATGAAACATTATTGTCAAGTGTGGGATAAAATTAACACCCTGTTATGTATAAATAATACTAGCAACAAAAAATAAATTTATTCAAATATGAAAATATTTTATAGTCAAGGGGTGTTAAAAAAATAACGTAGGTAACCTTAAATTGCATAACATAATGTATCTAAACAAGGTTTTAAGACATTGAAGTTATTATTAACCTTAAAATAATAAACCCCAGATGACATATATTAATTATAAAAAAATATCATATCCCCCAATATCATTGAAACACTCATTTGATACCAACGTTGAGGAACTAACCTTATGTATTACAAATTCGGGTGTTTTAGTACTATAATTATAATTTTTTACAATAAGAATGATGACAATCGTTTATTGTTTCAAAGAATTATGAAAATTACATACAATGTAAACCAATTTTTTTTATTAATTGTTACACTCATTATCCTTTTTAGGACCACTAGAGAAAATACCAAGAGATATGGTGTGAATAAAGGTCTTACAGATTAAAACTAACACCCCTTCGGATTTGGATCTGTCGTTAAAAAACCACTCTTCTTTCATTCTCCCATAATAAAGTATTAAAGAAACTCAAATCATGCATGGGTCTCAAATAATTTACTTTCTTAACCTCAATGAGCTAAATCCAATGATCATACAATAATGATGTGATGATGTACTAAATCCACTAAGGCTCATTACCACAAGGAAATGTTCGTTCTTGATAACTTATATACTCCAGTTCACTACCATTACAAGGTTTTTGGTCACCTCATTGCTTAACTTTGGGTCACTTCTTGAGTCACATTCTCTAGATCATTTTGGTGAAAAGGATCATCATCATCCTCTCAATTTTTTCATTTCAATAGATAGAAAATACACATAGTTTATGGACTTGTATGTCCATTCATTACCCCTACGGAATTCATCAATGTTTGCAGATAAATTCTATGTTGATGTTAAACATTAATCCTATATAATTACACATCATTAAAACATTTCACTAGGAAATCCATTTTTAAACACACTCTCGATTCTCATGGAATTTTAGAATCTTAAATCCTTCAAAAATATCTAATAGACTTCACGAATCACTCTCTTTTTTGAAGCTCCAATTCCCATCGTGAACCACCATTATTTAAAAAATCTCACTATGTATTCATGAATCAGAAAAATTTCAGTAGTATTATTATAGCCTTCACGAACTCCAATATTTTTAATATTCACAAAAAATTCTTTTGGTTGTAATAGCATTTCAAAAACATTTCTCCAGAAACACCTCATTTAACCACCTTCACAAATCTAGAGCCTTATGAATTTCATTATGAATCTATACTATTCCCAAGGGGGTAATGGACAATTTATAGGTGTTTCTTATGATTCCATAAGATTCCTTAAATTCCATCACCATTTTGTGATTCTCCCTCATTTCCACCGCAACTCCCCCTTCTTCACCAAGATCCAAAAAAATATTTATGTAACAAAACTAGTCGTAATTGGAGATCTTTCCATAAACCCATTACATCATTCACATTAATTGTCGTAATCAATGATTAATTTCTTATAACCTTCAATCCACTGGAAATAACATTTCATAATACCAAATCATCATGAAACACATTACATTTGTATATTTTAATTTTTACTTTAAGGAAATACATCATTCACAAAGTAAGAAAATCTCCAAATTTTAGACCCCAAAATTTTCGAAAACATTGGGGAAGGACGTAAGTTTGTGTATGTAGGTTTATATAGAATATCTGGATAATACATTACATTTTATTATATAATTTTCAGTATACTTAGTCAATAATATCTCTATATCTCCAAGACTTCCTTGAAATACCTATTTGTCTATAAACAAAATCATGCCAAAAATGATGTAGTGTTACCTAGAGGGATGTTTTTACCAAAAATCATTTAATAAACTAAAAATTATTATTAAGACATGATTTTTTTCATGATAAATATTTTCACATTTTTTTAGAACAAAAAAATTTCTATTCTCGTCATTAAATACCTATGAAAATTATTTTACCATGTAGAATGAGAACATAATTCTTAATTAGGTACATAAAAGATGAAATTGATTAATTATTTCAAAAACATTTAAAACCATGAAATATTGATAATTTTCTCAATAATAAATGATCTAATAAAATAATTAATTTTGAAATTTTACAAATTTTTTTGTCAGATAACAACATTAAATCTCATTGAATGAATATAAAACCCCTTTTACAATTATGATAATCACATTCATATCATATTTTAAATCCATTCCATAATTAACTGTAGACACATTAAATTTATAGGGTAATACATTTAGTAACTACCTAATTAATGAAATGATAGAATCTATCTATTATCTACTGAATTTTAGGGATATGTGGGCTCACCCAAATCAATAATGATCTATTCTGATATAATCTGTGTGCACCCAACAAATGTGCTATTTTGGGCTCATCGATGATTCGAAATGTATATCAAAAATTAAAATAATATCTATAGGTCTCACATATTAACAAATAATAATAATGTACTAAATAAAACACCTTATTCTTGCACATTTTCTTCAAATAACCATTTAAAATATCATTAGAACCCATATGAAAAACACATTTAGTTATCAAATTAATATTTTTCTTTAATAATAAATTTAATATTCTAAAATTTCACATGTTATAAGGGAAAAAATTTCATTTGAAAAAATGTATAAATTGAACAGAAAATACATACACAATAATGATTTCATGAAATTTTTCCCATGCCATATATGTAAAATGTAAAATAATTCATTATTTTTAAAATAAAATCTCAAAGAAAAATATTTTGACAATGAGAAAAATATTCAATTAAAACAATTTACTTAAAAATAAAACATGGGTAAAAACTGATATAAAATATCATTAAATAATAATAAAAATAGATATGAAATAATATTCCAAAAATAATCATTCGGATATGGAAGGAGAAGGTAATTTTAAGGGAAATTTTAATGATGATTTTTAGAAGTATATCCATTACCTCATGTTTAAATCATCACAAATTTCCTTGATCTATATGAATAGTATACATCAGATAATTTATGATTTATTAAAAATAATTTAATGATTATTATTTATTTAATACATCTTATTACCATGTTATATACTATTAAATAATTATTTATGTTTATGTTATAATATTGATGGTAGTCAGTATATAAGTCCAAAATTATTTTAGTATGTTAACATACGGTCAATGTGGCCAGTATTATTTCATCTCAAGAACAATAATCATGATTTATTTTTTATTTTATTAAAAAAATTATTTTTGAATATAATCATTAAATATTGCTATGAATATTAAACCAAGCTATTATCAAGGAGACAGAAGGCTATACATACACATTTGTAACATTCCATCTATCAAAGACCACTATATAAAAATGGTATATATAATCATATCACTGTATTATGATAATAATATATTAAAAATAATATTATTCATTAAAATATAGCTAAATATATTATGCATGTAATGTGGTAAGGAAAAGATAATAACATCACTCGGTAGGGGTGTTAACCCTCCCATAAAAAGAAACAACATTATCATTATTTAGTTAATGGAATGGTGAAATAGTGAATGATATATTATCCATTTATAATGAAAACTATTTCCTTAATATCATATATATACATTAATTACATCATTATACCCAATCGTGAGATATGGTGATGAATATGAATTACATCAGTTCGTGAGGCGGTAGTCTCCAGTAAACACGAATGAGAGTTTCATTTCCCATTTGATGGAATAGTAGATGTATTCAGGTTGTGAAATTAACAATATAAAATATTATTATATGTAGTATATGGTTTTTATATGTTTATCCTGGTTCAATAATATTTTATGGTGGATGAGAAAGAAGCCAAACAAAAAGTGAATATAATTAATATACTTCTCACTTCAAAATACTCATTTTCTTAAATCAGTTAGAATACTACGGCTCATGTTATTCATAAAAAATAAATGTAGTATGGCTTTAGGAATTATATGTATGGATTTAATTAGTTACTGGGAAATCCAAAATGGTACACACTTGGAATATTTCATAACATTAAATTAAAATAAATTATTTTTTAATTATAATTGAATCACAAAAATTGACATCAAATATATCATGAGGGAGTATTGAAATAAACTAATAAATTTAATCCTATTGAAGTTTGGACTATATTTCTACCCTTCCCTTTTGGTTTTAACACTTGTAGAACCACTTTAACTCTCACTATTAAAACATTGATTTTTCTAATTTTTGGGTGAAAATAGAAACTATAAATGGAAACTAGACCTATAAATGAACCATGGTTAAAAATTCATATATTATTATAATAACATGGAAGTATTTACAATTTATCATAATTTTATATTATTTTATAAAATATTGTTTACTATAAAATATCCATAAGGACAATATTTTGATTTATTTATTACTTTGGTTATTATAATATAAAGATAAAATATGATATTGGAAAAAAATATTTTAACATATTCATAAAATTTTAGATTCATGTAGAAATTTTTTTCAATTACATTAATTTTCTCAAAGTATATTAATTTTAATATTTTTAATTCCATTTATTTTAATTTCTCTTAATTGAATAATAACTAAATTTGAATTGTGTAATAATTTTAGTTAATTATATATTTATAAAAAATTATAAATAAATTAAAATGATGAATGTAAATCAATCATACAGTAAAATAATATTTATAGTAAAAAATATCCACTAGATGATTGTAGATTAATAATTTTTCACTTATTAAAAATATTATTGTGTCATTTTGGCCATTTTGTTATGTATAATGTTATAGAAGTCATATTCTCATCAATGCTTCACCTAATAATCATAAATTAGATACATTTAATATTATATATGCATATACTCTTAATATAAAATTTATATAAGTCTTTGGGTCATTTAATATTTCTTATGAGTTTATTTCAATGCTAAATTACCTCATTTACTCTTCTTGTGGTAACAAATATCACTGAGTTTACTATTCACATTTCTTAAAAATAAAAGAGAAACATTTGATAATATTCGACCCAAATATTACAAATAAAAAATAAATTTTTTAAAAATTTATACACATAACAATGATAATTTAAAATAAAATTTACCCGAAAAAATGAAATGAAAATAGTTTTTAAAAATAATACATTATTAAATATAAAATATTTTTATGGTAAATTAAAGTATAAAATAAATCTAAAAGTCTTAAATATTTTATTTAAAATTAATTTGAAATAGTTAATATTTAAAAGTAATTCAATCCATAATTATAATTTTTAAATAATTCAAAATAAATTAATATTTTGAAAAGAAATCTGATTATTTCACTATTTATGGGAAAAATATATTTTTATAAAATTATCAAATATGAATGCCAATATAATATTTACATTATTAATTCAAAATTGGCATTATTAGTTTGTAATTATTTTTAAAAAATTTAATCAATTAATTGTAATATTAACTTATCAAAATGAAAAAACCCTTTTTGAAGAAAATATTTTTGGGAATAATAAAATAACATTACTAATATTTAGATTGATTATTTATAAATAATTAATTATTTAATATTAAATTATTATTACAATTACATATTTTATTAGTCATTTAATACCATCGATTCTTTCCTATTTTAAAACTACGTGATAACATTTATCTTTAAATAATAATAATTTTTTGTTCCATTAAGATCGATATTGGGTATCTTGAATACTATGGATCAAAGTATTTTATTTTCAAATCAAGTGATATTACAATTACTCACATGGGGGGTGTCTTTAACATAAAATTTTCTTTTCTTATGCATGTCATAAAAATCTATTTATTAAACCAATGGGATTCTCTCATGGTGCACATGAGCCTTAACCCTGTTTGTAAGGACACTGTAAGTGCATCCAAGCGACCAGGGATCAAATATAGGCGGAGGCAGAATTTTTGGGGTACTGTAGCGATAATGTAGTAAGTACTATAGCGGGGATTGTGCAGTACTGTAGTTGGTAGTGTAGAGGGGACTGTAGCAGTCACTATTTGGCACTATAGCAGCCAGGAATTTGGCCCCGTTTGGGCCTTCGGTCCACCTATTTGGTCCCTGAGTCCTTTAAGGCCTTTGGGCCACCCAGACCTTCAGGTCAGTAAAGCCTTAGGGCCACCTCAAGGCCTTTAGGCTACCTTAAGTGAGGATGCAAATCAAACAACCTACAATGAACAAGCTCTATAGGGAGGATGAGCAATGAGATTTCAGCACAGAAGAAGCTAAATGGATTGCAAGAATGATAGGGTATGGAACCTACCATCGAAATAAGCCTGTGCATGCACGGGAATGCCTATCCAAACAACAATGAGAAGGTGGAGAGCTGATTTAATGATGAAGATGCTGGGGAGGATCAGTTCCAAGTAGTTGGTCTGGGTTGTATGTAATATTTGAAGCCTACAGGCAATGAATTCCTCTAAGGCATATGGGCTATGTAATACTTATGCCTACGAGCCTTGTAAGGGTTCCAAATCACCCCTTTAAAGGTGGATTATCGAAATCAATAAAAAAATGAAGGCCTTCAGGCCATTGGAGGAGGATGATTCTCTCATGGTTTATATTCTATCAAGTCTTTATGATTCTTTTGTTATGAACTTCCCAAATATTTTCTGTGAATCAATTTTTTTATATTATGTCATGTGTATGTTTTAAAATATTTTATTAATTTTAGGATTTTATAATTCTCTTGTAATTCTGGTATCTCTATTATCTGTACTTTCTGAGCATCTGATGTAAACATTTTTAATGATTGTTTTCTATTGGTTATAAATAATGGAATTATATATGACATGTATATGAAGGATTATAGTTATTATAAACTTAGTGAGATGTGATATAGATACTCTATGATCTTGCCTTATACATTTCTATTTTTTAAAGGAACTATAACTATATTATTCTTGTTTGGATCATTAATTTATGTAATGAATATTCTTTTACTAAGACATAATATATATATATATGAGTGTGTGAGTAAATATATTTACAAGGTTATTGTCACACCCTATCCTCAAAAATTTAATTATTTTAATTATTTTAATTATTTGTATCCTCATATTTATTTTGGGGCCGGTCTAGGTTGAATTTAAAAATTATTCATGAAAAAATGGATCATACACATAGGTCATGGACGGTTAAGAGTAACAGTGCGACAACCACGCATGAGGGCCTGTCATCAAGACATAGTCATTTGGCATGGTTAAAGCATTATTTTCTCAACCGTTCCTCATAGACTCTCTTTAAAAATTTCTAATGTAAATTAATTAAAAGTTCAAATGAGAATTAGTAAAATAATAAATATTTGTGGAAATTATAATAAACAAATGTTTTATTAAATAATGATGATAATAATAATAATATAATAATAATAATAATAATAATAATTATACATTTATATTGTTTACATAGCCTTTATTTAAAAACCTCAAATGGGATCCTCTTCATTCCCTCTCACCCTCATGTGACCCAACCACCTCCCTCTCCCTGCATTGTGTTGGAATTCCTCTTTCTCTATGTGGGTATGACCCCCCACCACCAGTCAAGGGCCTATAGTGCACCACCTTTTTTTCACCTGTCATTACCTTGTGTGAAGCCCTCCCCTCCACCCTCTCCCTTCTCTTTGATTGGGCTGAATCCCCACCCAAAACCCCTCAATCTCGCACGACCCATCACAGTTGAGGCCCTCTTTTGAGCCACTCTTCCCTTTGGTGACAATTTCATCCATTGATTTGGTGTGTGGTCCTTTATATTGGGTATATACTCCCTCTATTTGGTGGATGTCCCCTATTTTTTGTGGTGAATAGGGTTTTCTGAACCCTAATTCTTTTTTGGGATTTTGTTTTTACGATTCAATGCAATTATGTTTTGTTAGACTTATTTTGGTTCGGTCATTCCTCCGTTGATGTTGGCAGTGGGTTTCACCATGAATTTCAGGTAATATTTTGTCTATTTCTTCAAATTCAATTAATTTTAATTACAAATTTTGGGATATTTATGTTTTTTATAATATATGTTGAACGTGTGGGTCATTTCTACAATGTTTTGATTTGTTGTTAATTTTTAATAGTTTTTATGGGACCTCACAATGATTTTTTGGGGCTATGGGTGTTGAGAATGACAATATATACATGAATAGTGTATGATATATATATATATATATATTTTTCCTCCATGTAAATATTACCATATTTTGCACGTAATATGTGCAATGCACCTATGTGTACATATATGAGTTAGTGTAAGATATATATATAATTTCATAAGCTTCATGTCAGTTGAAAATTATAAGTTAAATTACCCTACACATGTTTTTTAATTATAGGTCATTTTATTTAATTTACAAATATGGAGGAACCATTTTCTAGGATTTATGTTATGTATATATTCTTATAAAAAACATGAACTATATATTTACTCAAAAAGAATTGAACTTAAGACAATAAAGATGATTGGAACTAATAAAGGATTATTATTGCATTATTCATTATCATCCTAAAAAATAAAATAATGTGTATGATTCTTAGAATCAAAAAATTAAAACTAAATTAATCATGTTACTTATGAAACGTTCCCCTTTGGTTACAAAATTGATAAATGTTTCCTAGATGTTTTAAATGTAGGGATATCATCTATTTGGTTTTTTATTTCAATGTAGTAATAAATTTCAAAAACTATTTATATGAAACAAAAGGTGGATCAATATTTTATATAAAATATAGAATCTATTAATAGTAATAAGTTTCATGATTTTCATATAAAATAGTAAGGTCTTTTACAATTACTAAATATATAATGCATTCATTTTGATTCCATGTTGAGGAAATAGTTCTTCACCGAAGATCACCATTCTCATCTTTTCATTCATATGGGAAACATAAATTAGTAAAGAGACCATCAAGATTATTACTAGTGGGATGTTATGTAATGAGATATTGTATAACATGTTGGGAACAATTCCACTTTAAAACATGTTAATTTAGGAGGACTATTACTCTAAGGGATTCTTGAAACATAAAATTTGTCATAGTTGAGAAGGAAGAATATATAAATGGATTTCATGGTGGGATTTCCAAAGACTCATAAAGGTGATAATTCAAGTTGGGTTATTGTTGTCCAATTAACCAAATATTCACATTTTTTTCCCAATATACACATAATGTCTCTAGATAAAAATTTAATACAATATCTAAAAAAGATAGTCAGGTCACATGGAGGTCCACTCTATATTCTAATAGAATGTGATACTAGGTTCACATTCAATTATTTTAATGGACATCAAAATTCATTCATTAATGAATCAAATTTTATTATGGACTTTCAGCTTCAATTAAATTGAATGTTTTAGTGGGAAAGTAAGACCATGGAATATATGCTTTATTCTTTGTCAATGGATTATTGAGGAATTTTGAGTCAACATATTCCTTTGGTTGACATTTCTTAGTGTAATAATATTCCATCTATTATACAGATGGAACCATTTGAGTCATTATATGAAAATTGATGACTAAAACCATTTTGGGATGATATTGGAGATATAAAGGTAATGAGAACTGAGTTGGTAGATGAAAATACTTTAAATGCTTTGTTGATTCAATGACACTTGTGAAATACTCAAATATGATAGAAATGTTATCCAGATTACTAAATAAAATATCCTTCATTTTAGGTAGTTGATTATTTCTATTTGAAAAATTATCTAGGTACTCGTGTGATGCATTTCAGTAAGAAGGGGAAGCAGAGTCAACCATTCATTAGACCGTATGATATCCTAGAGAAATTTTCATCAGTTTTAAAATAGGTGTCTTCAACAATGAGTTTATCCCATGTACATAATGTATATAATGTTTCAATGTATTTGTATTATATTCCAGATTCATCTCATGTTATAATCCATGAAGTATATTAACTTGAAAGGAATAATTCTTATGAATAATAACCAGTTTAGGTAGTTGAACACAAAGATAAAATGTTACAAAATAAGGTAATGCATCATGTTATGGTCTTATGGAAGACACATATGGATGAAGAGGAAACATGGGATTTTGAATATGATGTTTGGGAAAAATATCCCCCCTTATTTGAGAATTAAATTAATTTGTGAGGAAACAATTATCTAAATGGGGGAAGTACTTAACATCAAGGTGGTGATAGAATAATTATTATATATATATATGTTTATATATACGAATTAGATTGTAATTTTACCATAAAAAATATAATACATCCATTAACATTCCTTGAATGCAATAATGAGTTTCTCTATAATCATTCCATTCTTGCAAGAGTGAGTTAAACTGAATAATAATATACATTTAATATTATTATTTCATATGGTTGTTATTCTATATTTTATTTTAAGACTAACATTCAGAAAATGTTTTTAAACATTTAAAAGTTTTAAAAGATAAAAATAATTTTTTTTAGAATTAATAGTATCATTTTATACATTCAGTGTACTTTTGGAATATTTCTATAAACATTCATATCTTGATGAATAGTGAATAATACTAAATTTTTGGATAAAAATTAATCATCATTGAATTTATGTGTATAGTAAAATAACTTTTATAATCATTTAAAATTATTACTATATATTTTATAAATCATTTAAACTAAATTAAGTAATTGGAAACAATTTCACATTGAAATTTGATATAAAAACAAAGAAAACACTTAATCATTTTTACCTCAAAACCCCCTTCGATGTCCCGCTTGTGGGGTAAATTTTAAATTAATTTCTCCTGTTTAATTGGTTAGAATCTTTTAAAAAATAAATTCTATTTTTGTAATCAATATAATTTATACTAGCTAATATGGTGAAAAAAATTACCAAAAATATAGTGAAATTAATTAGCTTTTAATTATAATGATTAATATAAAATTGGGCTTACTTAGTGGGTAAAAAATAATATTAAGACTATATATGACCAATATACTTTCTCAAAAACAATTATGTGCAAATTATTCAAACATATCCCCACTTTGATAGAATTGGAAACATTATTGGAGTTACATTATATAAAGGATACCTATCAACTGTGTTTAGCTTTTATATATAAAAGAATATCATCCCCCTATAATATAAAAAGGAACTGAAACTTCCCATTTATTAAAACATATAAATCCAAAATTTCTCATCAAAATACATAATAAATATTATCCAAAATACCCCAAAATTTATATTAATCACATTGTGATTAAATAAAACCATGATGTCCTTTTTGACAATCCAAAATAAAGACTGTAATGATATGTAACATTTTTCAATGTGAATATATGTTTAATTTATTTTACAAAGCAATAATTTATTCTTATTTCATAATTATATATATAATCATCATAATATATATGATGAAATGTTTTTATGTTAAGTTTATACCTACACCTACAAATACTTCTATAAAATGGGTAACGAAATTTGAATTCCTATATGGAAAACTACCTCCTCACGTAATGATGTCATTCATCATTTCATTAAAACTTATCATTGATGGTAATTATGATGGAAGAAATATTATTATTTGATATATATAATAAATCTATTTTTCAATCATTATTTTTATATTTTTATAAATGCATTCATTTATTTTTTCCAATTTTTGTAAATTCGATAACATTATTTGTAGACATGTGAACTACCACATCCTCAAAATGATGTGACACCTTCACACATTCCACATAATGTATTAAGGATGAGTTTAATTAAAATTTTGTAAATTAAGTAAAACCAATATGAAATTCATAACATAAATACCTTTAATTAAATATAATATATAATTTTCATTATAACCTCTTCATGCACTAAAAAAATTATTAAATCATCTATAGATATGTGGACTACCGCCTCCTCGACGTGATGTGATTCCTTTTACAAAAAAATAATTCTATATATAAATATATATGATTAAATATTATGGTATTTTTTATATAATGGTCATTTTAAAATGATAAATGTTACTTACTATATTTCCAAATTGATCATTGAAAAATAGAATTGTTACTCATGCATACGTATAACTTAATATCTGCATGATTGTAACATTGGTTCATTCTTACTAACCATATTTCATGGTAGGAATTAAAATTTTAATTTATTTATAAATATTATATTTATTTCATGATGATTATTATATAAATTTTTAAAAAACGACCCCTTTACATTAGTTTACTTATCGATGTAGTTTTGATAGAAAACACGCATATGGTCAAAAAACCAAATGTAAACATAATTGAATAAGTATTTAATTGTATATTTTAATAAGTTAAATAAAATTAATTATAAAATTTAAAATTTATTTAAATCTTTTGAATAATTGAAATATGTTTATTTTCATAGTATATTATGACATGCGTACAATTCAGACTCACGGTAAATGATTTCATATTAATGTCTATTAATGAAGAAATTTCATGATGTCAATAACATTTATTCATTTATAAAGTGTATATACATCACCGTTTACCTTATATATATATATTTACTATATTAATATGTTATTTAATGTTTTTTTATTTTTATTTTTTCATGTTGCTTATGATTTAATTATACACAGTGGTAACAGATGCTTTGAATGATTAATGATTCAATCATTTACATCTTTTATATATTGATAATATTATTTAACATATATATTTATATGGATATAAAAGTATTATAAATGATATTTTATCTATAATTTCTTATTTGGATTCTTCAATTGGACTACATTTTATTAAAGGCAAATGAAACCCCTATATCTATTTTTTGGGTATTGTTTATTAAAAATCGGTTTGAAAAATAGACTGATTATTTAAATATCATTAAATTATTTCCTATTATTAAAAATGAAATTTTGTGACAGAAATAATAAAAAGTGTAATATTTTATGTGTGATTATTATATAATGGTATTTGGAAAATTGAGGGGAGGTTTTGTACTAAACTAATGAAGAGTGTTTTTGTGATAAACAGATGATGGGTAGGGCCGTAATAGCACTCCAATTATTTAGTTATGGAAGTCAGTCATTGAGACATTATATTAAAAAGAGTGACATGTATGGATGTTGAAAAATGATTATTTAATTTAAAAGTGTGTTATTCATAATGACGTCCCAAAATATAATTATGTATTTTATATGATATCTATGGGTTTTATGGAAATCTTGTAATGGAAAAACATAATGAAATAAAATTATATTCAATGAAAAATATTTACAAATTTTTAAGGGTGTAGAGTATTAATTTTAGATAAATTTGTTATTGGGTTTTATGTTTATGAATGGAATAATGATTTCTTTCCTTTTTATTATTTTTGTGGTTTTTAGGCCCATACCATGATTTTTAATTTTTTCACATTACTCATGGATTATTAAGGGATTTGAAAGAGTCATGTTGAAATTAATTATGATTTTCCATAAAAAGATCATGCTTTATATAATAAAAGATGTATATTGTGGATAAAGATAAATACTTGTTTTATGTGTCCACATTTTATCATCTTTCTCTTTTATCAGTTATTTATGGCCTAATTTCCTAGAACATTAAACCAGAAAAAAACCTCAATGTGATAGAAATTAAAATTATTTAAATAAAAAAAGATTTTATAATGTTTTTAGGATCTGTCCTTATATGTTAATTATTTTTTACAAAAATTAATATATGACCTATCATAACAAAACACAATTCAATAATCCAAAACCTGGACCCATTTAATCATATTAAGCTTCAAAATATGTGAAAAATAACTATTAAATAAAAATATATGATATATAGGTAGACATTTTCTAGAAATATTGGAATTTTACATATTAATAGATTTTATTTTTATTTCCAATCAAACTATATAATAAATCACTTTTAATATATTATTTAAATTCAAAAAATATTTTATCAATATGGTATATTTATTTTTTAGTTTTATAAAATTTAGAGTGCATAATATGGAAATTTCTAGTAAAAAATTTGTATATAATCATGAAATTAATAGATTTATAAAAAGTTACTAGTAATAACTGATGGATATGGGTTAATTTATTATAATATAAATATTTTCAAAATAATTTATTATAACAATTAATTATAAAATAATTATTAAAAATAATAACACTTTTTGAAAAATAATTCATTACAAATTATTACTTTTATATTAATTAATATTCACAGTATACCATTAAAATTAACTATTTATATTTCAAAAATTTAATTATACTAATATATTGATATTTAAATATTTATTTGGTTTTTATAAATATATAATAATCATATAAGGGAAATATATATATATATAAAATAAGTTATCTCAATAAAAAATTATCATTCTATTTGATTATTTAATTCTCATAATGTTTTAATGGTAAGCTTACATTCTGATTTTTTTATCTCCATAAAATGTATGCTAGTCTATTTTAGTTTATATCTTTTCATGAAAAAAAATATTTATCATAATGCATAATTATTGATAAATTGATAATAAAATCATGGGATGTTACATTAATTTTAATGATGGTTACAAGACTAGTAGGTACAGATGGTATTATTTGTGATTGTAATAATTATTCTCAAAATCATCACCCCATTGGTTGTTATCTCTATTCATCGTAAATTATGTGAAGGAAAATAATTTATCAATGATGTTTTCAGTGAAGAATATAATATAAGAATCAAGTCCTAAGAGTCACATTAAATTGTTGATATTTCAAGGAAGATGCATATTAGGGACTACGTATCATTAATAGTGTATACTTCAACACTGTTATGGTGTACCACTAAGATGAAAAATTTCTTTTTTTGTTACCCAAAAACCACATTTTAAGTGTTTCAACATCAATATTTGTTAAAATGGTTTGTTAAAGAGTTATTCATTTTTTGGAAAATTTTCCAAATCCCTATATTTATCTGATCCCTTAATTCTCCATGTTTCATTTTATAGTCGTCCTAAGAATGGGATTGATGATATGGTTCATTGAACATTAATAAATATAATTAATGTTCAACATAAAAAATAAAAAAGGATTAGAATACTATACCGCTATGGTTTCATTGAAATAGTGTCCTCCACATCATGGGGGGTCATATATATCTTGATATACCATGAATATCTATACATGATAAGTATATAATAAAAACCATTAACAACATAAATCAGAGGCTCTATTATTGGAATTGTGAAATAATCCTCCAAATTATATTGACTAATATACCATGATTATACATGAAAAAAAATTAACACTATTTTTTATGATGGGAATGATCATACCCTGTTAGTTCGTCTCATGTTCTAAGAGAATACTTATTTCTGTCGTATCAATAATGAGATATTAGTATAGTATTATTATGGAAATATGTATGCACTTATAATAATAGGAATTGGATCTCCCTCAATTATAGTATTTTTTTGTGTACATCAATGATGGTTGAGACACCTTCCTCAAATATAGGAGGGGAATCTCCAAGATTATACTCTCATTCTTATTCAACATAGAAATTTAAAAAATTATATGGAACATGATTATTATATGATATTATAAATTATATGATATAAATTTTAATATTTAATATGATGGGTGGAATATTTTTTACTCCCATTGGAATTAAATTATTCATCTAAATAACTGATATCATCTAATGAAACAAACACCATAAGAGAGAAATTATGACTAAGCTCTATGATTTTATTATTCATCTAATATTCTTAATTGGTTATATATTATTAAATACATTGATTGAAAATACTTAATGGTAATAAAACTATAGTGGAAAACATTCTTAGGTGCTTGATTTATATTAATTGACAACAAATATATATTTTCATTCCTTAGTGTAATTTGTATTATGGGGGAATTCATCTAAGAAATATATAAAGGGAAATTAATATAATTATATAGATAATTTTTTAATAAAACCCATTCTTATTAATTACTCCACATATAATTATCATTTTCATCAATTAATTTTATGGAATAAATATATACATTGTACATTTTTATCCATGATTAGTATGGGAGTCTTCTAGGCCACTATAGAAGTACTTTTATAATGGTGTTTTCTATAATAAATTACACATCCTTTGTTTTCTAGTAGTCTACATCAATATATCATGACACGTGTGACTGTTAAAGGTAATTATCTCAATTCATTACCCCAATTTATCCCCTTCTAGAGTATAAAAGGAACTAATTGTATGATGAGGGAACTACTATATGGTTATGGATCTAGTGTCTCCCCAAAAGTGAATTTAATGAAATGTCATAGTGGAGAACAATAAAATCAGATTGAGGAATGATGTATCAAAACTATGTTATTAGAATGATAACCCCTAGAGGTTTTTCCACACTCTTACCATACACATGATCCATTTTGGTAGAAGGAGTTAAATGATGTACACATTAATCCATAGACTAGATTATTATGATCATTACAATGTTTATCACTATACCATTATCAATTAAATATAAAAAAGAATTTATATAGTATAATTTTCCATTTATATACACGTGTTTATTGATCTTAAAAATGGTACCTTCCCGATCTTGTTAAATAAAAGAGATAGAAATACTCCATTTAATTGAAACATTCCCCATGAGATATGTTATGTAAAAAAAACATTTTCTTCAAACTCTATATTGGTAAAATGGGCCTTGAGGATGCATTCAGGGTGTTCCATTTAATAGTTATGGGAATACCTAATAGAAACATCATTTGAATTAATGAAAAAACTATTTCAGGATGTCATATTTATGGAACAACGTTCCGCAAATATAATCACGATGATGACTCCTTAATGAGTCAGAGACCCTCACATTAATAATTCCAATATATCATATCCCCTAGTTAAAACAAAATGTTTTTTTAATGATATGTAGTTTATAACAAATTTATATTTCCATATTATTATGTTTTCTAGAAAAATAAATTATTTAATTTTATCTTTCCGAATTTATAGTTCTAAAGGATCATTAAATGATTATATATTAGATCCATTATCTTATTCAGATAATTAGAGTTCTTGTTTTGAATTTTTTTCATATATAGCGACAATAGATATAATTCTCAATGTTCGTGGTCTATTTAGAAATCATCATTCTTGACCTATTAAACCACTATGAAATATTTCTCAGTTATAGAATATGAAATATTTATTATATGTATCCTCCCTACTAGTGGAGGCATTTTAGAAGAGGATAGTGTTAAATGATCCATATTATGAACCATCATCTAATGAGAATACTATTTGGTAAGGTGGTTCCAATTACCAATTTTTTTGGATAGTAACAATCTAACAAATGATGGGGGTGGGATATCAGAAAGTGATTGGACCATCTAGGTAATCAAAAGGATATATCCCTCCACTTTCCTCAACTAATAACACTAGTTTCCCTAACACATAGAATACTGAGACAATGAAAACATTATATTAGATATAATTGATGGACATGGGATAACAACTTGTGTGTTTAGTTTTTCCCTAAATATAGTAGGAACCACAAAAAAAATATTTCAAATACATTCTATCATAAAATTTATAAAAATTAATTTTTGGTAATCGTATTTATTTTTCTCCATTTCTATTACTATGGTAGAGATTAATCCCACTAGCATTTTTGGTATTCCCAACACGATTTTCCTAGAGTGAACTATCTTTTCGAAAATATACATTAATTTGAAGAATCATGGGTATTTTTCCAATAATACGATGGATGTGGAATTAATTAGTGTTAACTTTAGGATGTACATCATATGGTATTAATATTATTGGTAGTTTGAGAATTTTATTGTTGATATCTATGATAAAATGCCCCATATCATACCATATTTAGAAAGAATAAAGAATATTATTTCATTCCTCAGAAACAAAATGATTATTCTCATTTACTACATCATGATGAGGATTTTTTTGACAACATTGATTCTTGATGGGTTGCCAAATGATATTGACCAGGATTGGAGGTTGGTGTTGGAACTCATATTGGACTGACAGTAATAGTTTTTCTTTCTATTTTCATAGTTTTGATTCATTGTTTCATCAATATTAGATTTTTTTTGTGGAGAATCATATTGAATCTTCTTATTGTGGAGATGTTATCATGAACTCCCATAGTTCACAAAGATATTTTAGGATAATATGTGTTTTTTGAAACTCATCCATGATATTTTCTCTAAATATCTTCAGAAGGTACCCCCTTAGAAGTGGCACACTCATATTGTAAATTAGGCCATTCCATCCTGAAATGAAATCTCAAACCCCGTTATTTCAAAAATGATTGAAATAACAGAGATCAATGATATTTTTTTCGCAGTGTAGAGTTCAATTTATATATGAACATTAGACACAGATCTTCCTAGTTTATGATATACACAGATTATAGGATATTATGAATGATTAATTTCGGCCATTATAAAGTATGAATGATGAAATTGTTTTTCTGGTTCCACAAATTTAGCTATTCTAATCTTGTAGCTGTATTGATACCAACAATGAATCAAATTTTGATCTTTTTTTCCAATGATGTCAAATAATAGAAAGGTATGATACTATATCTTAGGATTAGTAGGAGATAAATTCTCCCCCCATAGATATAGATTTATATTTGGTTGTAATATTAAATGTTTCATCTAAATTAATTATAAATATGTGTAAATAGAATAGGTAGATTCTAGGATCTATTGTTGTATTATGCCTCATAAAATGATCGAGTAGAGTTTGCAGGTGGATAATGATTTTTTTGGATCACCATTATGTACTATTGATATATAGTTTTACTTTTCATAGGGGTTATCTTTTAAAATCACTTGTAACTTCTACACCATTAGGGTAAATTACTGATGATCATCAAACTACATGTCTATAGAAACTAATTTTCTACGTCAAAAGTTGAATGAATGTATTGAATCTATTCTTATTAGATAAATAACTCTCTTTTTCTGATTGGGATTCAGAGTAATATAAATCTATGATTATTTATATTATTTTTACAAAGTATTAATATATCCACTATATAGTTTGTGGTTGAGTCACCTCAATGTATACAATGTGGATTTATATTTGGAAAACCATTCCTTGATAGAAATATTTCCAACTACCTCATGTTCCAAGGGGGATGTAGACACAGAAACTACATTCCCTATTTATTTAGTTTAATCTCACTATACCAGAAGAAAATGAACTTTTAGAGCTCTTAGATCTTGATTCTCCATCTAATTCATGGAAAACATTCATTTCGCATGGGGTTTCATGATAAAAAGTAATCAAAACATCTTCTATATTGATCAAAATTTTCATCATTAAAACAAATGTAAAATATCCACCAAAAAAATAAAGGTGGAAATAATGAATTCAAAATATTCCCAGACTAATCACATTAGTAATGTAGAAGACACACCTCACCCAATGATCCATGAGAAAACATAAAACAACATGAAACACTAAAAAACCAATAAAAATGACATATTGAAATCCAATGAATAAGAACAATAAAAGATTAAGTAGTTCTTAAATTTATCAAAATCCACTATGGGAACAATATATTACATTCATTCATGTAAATATACATTGATTACAATTAATCAGTATCCTTATTTTTTATCCTTGATCACAATTTATCCAATATAATATTTGTTGATAGATACATCCGTGCATTTGATGGTTTCCACTATCAAATCATAAGATAGTGAAGTATTCCCAGGATGAAATCTAATATTTTCCCTATATTCAGCCAATAAATCCAACCACCTCAACTCATATATCTAGTAAATGGAGTTATTTTATTACTCATTCTAATAACCCCTTTTCATTTTACACAGATTCTATGTGTAAAGTGATGAAGTGTAACATTCACCTAAAACATATTTCAATTATGTTTGATTTTATCATCTGACTTTTCTAACTAATGGAATCATCTTTATATCACATTTAATATATGTATATAACTATTTTATATAATTAAATCATCTATCAACATGATATATATAAATTTTTAATTCTTATCTTCTAGGTATCTAGTACACTTGTCATTACTTCCCCATCACCACCATCCAAAACATTAGATGTTAGGCAGTTGATGTTTATCCACCAAGTAAAATAACTATTCCTATAGAAATTATATTTTTAAACATACCAAAAATTCATCTTAATGGTAATCATTTTCCAAGAATTCACAAAAAAATATTCCATTATAAAATCCTAAATATATATACACTTTAATCCTATCTTGTAGTTTGAATATTTACAACACCATTTATTCTTGTAATCCTAATCTAACAGCGGCACATCATTTATTTATAATATCCTAAAATATAATATTTTTATGTTTATATAATAAATTCCTCATCCATATTATCTTCCATAGGTCCAACACTTTTTCCATCATAAACATCCAAATGATGTGAAATTTGTACAGAACACTCATTATCCTAGAATAAAACATTTTATTCATAGAAAATAAAATCACACATTATGATTAAAAAATGTTCCCTATATCTTTCCTCCTTTTTTGATCGTTCACCGTCACCTTTAGCTATAGCCACTACTTCCCATAATCTTTCATGGAAATTTACACTGCTTCAACCTTCGTGTGAGAAACTACTACTCGATGTTTCAGTTAATATAAAATTGTAATTCCACTAAGTGTTAATATAAATATTGTGATACTCTACTATGTGTCTACATTTCCTCTAAAGGTAGAGGTTGGAAACCATTATTATGTCTTCTCATCACTAAAGTTTATTCTATTCTTCCAAATTATATACCAAATAATTCGCTTCATATATTTTCAATGTTCTCTTCTAGAATTCAACATTAATATTATAAAACCCCAAAAGATATAAGATTTATTGAAGAGTAAAATCCATAGACTAAATTAAAATTTCTACTTCACAATAATACAGAATAATCACCGCGTAATCAACCTTAGAATTCTCTTAAGCTAAATTCGCAATTTTAATCGTTAATTTCCCTAAAAGGAATGAGGTTGGAAGTATTTATTCACTAATTCTAACAAAATCCACCAATTTTTAGACATAATATGAGTAAATCGTGTAATAGTTATGGAAAATTGAGTCTCTCACAATCCCCATCCCCATGATCAATTTCACCATATTTATATAGTTTATTTTAATTATCACTAAAATATAACACATATTTCAATTGAATATTTAATTTATCAGACCAGTAATCATTATAACATCAAAAAAGTGATGTAATACGGTGAAACTTTCATCATTGAAATCCATTTGGAAAAACTTTCATGTGTCTCTCTTCAAAAATTTGTACTCTTTCATTATAGAAAACTTTTTATCATACATTATTTTGATATATTTTTCAAATAAAAAATGAAATAAAAGTAATATAATATAGAATTAAAATTATATTTTATTATTGAAATATAATTCCAATAACATAAAAATACAGAAAATTTAGAACCCCATAACTATAAAATTACAACATACTTGACATCTTTCTAAACATGAAACATCAATCCTGTAGTGAATTGTAAAATAATATAAATATAATATTATTAAAATATGAATAATATAACCTGGAAATTAAATTTAAAATAATAAATATTAATAACAATATTAAAAAAATATGTATAATGTTTTTATAATATACAAATGTATTCATAATTTATAAATTTGTACTCAATTTGTAGTAATGATATTTTAGGTTGCAAATTATATTTTTCCACAAAATGTTATTTATTAATTTTAATGGTGAAATATTATTGTTAAATTTTAAAAAAAATTAATAAAACTAATAAAATGAAATTTATTTTTTAATTTATTATATCAATATTATCAAAGGGTGAAATATTAAAATTTCTCAAAAATATTGAATTTTCAGTGAAGAGTAAAAAATACTAATTTTTGTAAAAAAAATGTATTTTAATTTAAAATTACAATAATTATATTACTTTAATAATAATGTGACAAAAATTTAATTTGATTATAAATATTATAATTAATTAAATACTGATATCCATTATACCAAATGTTTGTAAAATCACTTTTTCAAACATAAAAAGTGTATTTTTTTACTAAAAAAATACTTCATTGCATTTTTCAGTTTCATCATAAACTAAATTTATGAACCATATGGAAAATTAATATTGAGAAATATTTTCTATATTAAGAATAATATAGTTCATAGTCATTAAATATGTCATTTTTATTTTTGTCCATTATGAATAGTAACAATAGTAAATATTATCCACCACTATAACAATAAAATTTGTAAAATTTGGTTAAAACTATCAGATTTTGTCACAAAATCAACACAAAAGAAACATTTATATTATTTTATTTTATTAATTAAACTATATAAATCCTTTAATAAAATATATGGCATATTGGTTCTATTTTTCGTTTGATAATTTGATATTTATTTTTTTATGATTAAAATATTCCATAATGTCACTCTCATTGTTTTAATTTCTCATATGTGATTTCATTTTGATAAGACGTTCTTATGTATGAATATAAAAGTTTATTTTTTACATGTGTATTTATTTTTATAAAATAAATTATTTTTTTTGTATTTTTTGATGAAATATATACCTTTAATACTTCTGAAACAATGACTTAATGCAAGTGAATGTAGTAGAAAATTCAATGTAAAAATTTTGAAAACATAAAATTTAATATTTAGTTGAATTATATATGATAAATCAAGAATTTAATGGTTAATAATAGTTTTTAATTTAATTTTTTGTGATAAGATTTTAATGTCATACCTGCCATGATGTTTTTAATGAAACAATATATGAATAGGCCAAAAAATGTTTTCTTGTGAGGTGAACATAGAATCAAGGATATCATCATGGGTTTATATGTTTAAGTTTGATCATATTTTTAATTTAATAAACTCAACTTTTTTAGTTTTTATGTTATGATATTTAAAGGCCATTAATGATATTTTAGAATACGTTTTTTTAGAATGATTCATATGTGAACCATAGGTTTAATATGAAGGATTATTTCAAAGTAATGGTATTTCATTTCAATGTATGTTATCTAAAAGTAATGAGACACCATTAAACATTAAAAATTCATTAATATTATGGTCATTGATTATAATTTTTATATAGGTTTATTTATTTATAAAATATCCTCTATTGTATATTTGGGTTTATCATTGGGATTAAATGTAATATATTATCAAATTATGGTTTTCTTAATTTAGTTTAATATCTTATAATGTGATAAATATTTTGAATTTTGTAAATATAGGAATAATGTTTTTAGCCTTTGATATACTCGATAGTAAATTAGATGATGATTTTAGGGCTATAGGAATGAGAAAATAACCATGAATATTTAATTATTTGATAAAGATATATTACTGAAGTGGAAATCAATTAGATAATAAGGACGTTATGTAATTGATCTTATGAAATTGAATAAAATAATGAAAATATAATTCTTTTTGTTTTCATGTAAATAAGATAAAGGAATTACTCCACTCTAGGAAATCAATATTTATATAGATATTTTATCCTATTCTATTTTATGATGAATATATGATTTTATGTCACACAACACTAGTCTATAGTTTTCTCATCATTAATAATCTAATGATCATTCAATTTATTTTGATCAATATTATATATCATTGTAAATAATTATTTAGAAATTACATTTTCCCTCTAAATAAACATTTTCAATTCCCTAAAATATTATTAAATAAGGAATCTAGTATATTTTCCCCCAAATTTCCTTTGTATTAACACAACTTAATGTTAAATAAGATTTTTTACTAATACTATTTATAGTGAGGGTTTTCAAAAAAGGTATTCTGAAATATTTACTCCATGATCACTGAGTTTATGATAAAATAATGATGATTAAAATAATTATGTCAGAGGGGAAATGTAACACCAAAATATTTTAATATAAACTATACTCAATTTATTTCATAACACTCACCAATATGCTTTAAATGAATTATGATATATAATAAAATATTTTTCATTATATGTAAATATTAAAATATAACATTTAAATTTAATGGAATGAATTGTAAAAACAATATTATAAAAAATATTTATAATTTGTTTATATTATCAATACTTCTTAATACAAAACCGAAAATAAATTAATTATTATTAAAAAAAATTGCATTAAAATAACTTTTCACATCACAAATGTTTTTATATTTTTGTGAAAAAAATATTATAATTAATTTATTTCAAATTATGAAGTTGTATTTGATAAAATGAAATTAATTTTCTTCATAATTATTTCAATATTATATATTTGTGAAAGTTAGCGATTTTTATTAAAAGAATGGCTTTTCAAGGAATAGTAAAAATAAAAAAAGAAGTAGTTCTATAATTTATTTTAATTAAAAATTAAAATTATGATTTAAGCTTTTTAATTATCTTGCATATTCATTTTAAATTAGATAAAACTTAATTTAACCCATTTGAGTAATAAATTTTTTTAATTGTCATAGAAGTTATATTTTTGTATTAACTTTTTTTTTCTAATAACTAATTCCGATTGTGTTTTGTGTTCATATCATAAATTCATTTACTACCAATCCTAGAAATTACAATCCTAAAAAATTTATTCAAAAGTTTTAATTATAAATTTCATATTTGGTAAATATTTGTCTATTATTTTTTTATTATGAATAACAATTAAAGTATATATTGGATAGATCAATAATTGTATAATGGGTAAAATAATGTTAAAACTATGTTACAAAGGTTAAGAATCAACCAAAAACGTTTCATAATTTAATATTATTTAAATAATTAAACCATATCCTTCCCATATGAAATTTTATGTAATTTTATTCACTTTTTATTTATAAATTAGATCTATATTGTTTTAAAGATATTAAATTCAATATTGTCACTATAATGGTTTTAATTTATATTTTTTATACACGTATGGATAAAAATTTGTACAAAATATGTTTTATTTTTATTTTTAAATGAAATAATTTATTTTTTAATTTTAATTTTTTCAAATACTTAGTGCATAAATAATTAACATAAATTTTTACACAATGCTACTCTGTCCATGTGGAAATAAAACTAAAATAAACCTAAACGATTTTAAATAACTAATTTTTTTCTTATATTATATTATTACATGTATATTATTTTTAATAATTATTTATTATTTATGGTTATGTGGATTGAATTTTTAATTTATACCTTTATTTTTGTTTCTTAAATATTATATATATGAATAGTCTCAAAAAATGACATTAATGACCTTTAATGATATTTAATAAAATTATTTAATAACTATTAAAATATTAGTGGAAAATTTGTAGGGGAGTGGTAGATAATTTTATCCATGAACCCTTTCTGGTCAAATTTTTATTTTAGATATAAATTTATATTACTTAATTATTGAAAATTGAATTACTATTTTTAACAATAAAAATGGTGAATTAGCTGATTAAAAAATATTGTAATAGTAAAAAAAAATAACATGTATAAATAATAGTGGAATAATATACATTAATCGAATATCTTATTTTCATCTCAATATTTTGAATTTGGAAGAAAAATTCAATGAATTTAATATTATAATGTTTTTATGTTTTGAAAATTTAAATATTGATACTTTTTTCACTTATAAAAGGGAAACATACCTCATTTTGAGCACTCTATATCAAATATTATCTTTCCAAATGACATAAAAAATAACTTCCAAAAATCATAAGGACTTAATTATTTCGTAATAATAACATTAGAGAGCTAAAAGTGTTTGGAAAAGAATATTTGGGAGGAAGAGGTATAGATTTTAATTGAATGATTTAGTTTTATATCATTTTCTACATTATTCAAAAATAATCCAACCATTGTGATATATTAATTAAATATATAAAATGGTATTATGTTTTATTATTTTTATGTATTTACAATAAAAAATCAATTTTTTCATCTAATGTAAAACAGAACCATCATCCTTGTTTACAGTGGACTACCAGCTTATAAACGAATGTAATTCATTTTACATTACCAAGTCTCATAGATTGTTATGATATCTAACATAATGTATATATAAAATGAAAATTAAATAATTATATTTTATATTGATAATATATACACAATTTTCATACCCTTCAAAATATTATAGATGATAACATCATTCATGCATACATGTTGATTACCACCATGATAAGGTTTTTTTATCATTTTTCTTCTCCACGTCACATCATAGGTAAATATAGTTTTATTTATTTATATGATATGATATTTATGAATTAATAAAAATTATTTAATCATAATATTACACTTATCTTGATTCCTAATCTATTTAAAATGTTAATGTAACTCATACAAACATACATCATACCATCTTTCTAATTATATCATATATCATTTTTCACAAGGACCATCAATAGATGTTAATAAAATTATAATTAATGTATAAAAATGATTCTTTAAGGATTATTATTATTTATAATATTTAAAAATTATTCCTTTTTAACAATGTCAACATAAAAAATTAGATTTGAAATTATTAACCTAACATCCTCAAAAGTCCTGACACAAACATAACCTACTAAGAAATTAAATATACTATTGAAATTAAGAAAATAAAACATTTAATGATAATTTAATAAAAATAAATATATATTAAATAAGTAAATAATTAATTTAAGTTTATTATAATTATGTTAAATAACATATCAGATAAGATAAAATCAAGGAAAGATACACTTCTCCTTAAATAAGAAAATTTAAATGATTTAATGATTTATTTTCAGACAAAAATTATTATATGTCTATATTATTTAAATTAATTTATTATTATAAATATATATGTATAAATTAATTATAAATGATATTATTTATTAATTTCTAAAATATTTTAATCGATGTGAAAAGTAACATTTTTATGTATATTATGTGAGACTGTTTTACTAAAAGGGTAAATGATTGAACTATTTTAATATGTATTACGTAAATGGTTTTTTCCGACACTATGACCATTATTCAATTTTTTTTACATTATAACATTTCATTTGAACACAAATAAAAAAAATTACTTCAATTTTTAATTATTTTTTGAATAATTATTTAAATGGAAGGGTACTTCAGAATCTCAAAATCTATTTCATATCATTGCCAAAAAATTTTTACGAGTATGATGATTGAAATGAAATATATACTATGTTGTTGTTATGTGATGTTTTATTGAAATTTATATGTGATTATGTGTGAGCCCTATATATCTCTTGGTAATTGGTGGTCTAGATATATCTCAGAAATGCATTAGGTAAAGAGATGAGGTTAACATGTTATAAGTTTTTCCTATGAGAATATTGAAATTTACTTAGTAGGTTGGGCCATTTATAAGAGTGACTACATGAGTGACATGAAAATAATGTCCCAAGTTTCCTAAATGATTTTTATATTCTATATAATTATATTTCATGGTAATCATTTTATATCACATGGTAGGATAATTATTATCTTATTAAATGTAATTATTATTAATCTTTTGAGAAAAAATTATTTTTTTTATGTAACTGTTTTTCAATGTCCCTGATTGTTATTATTTTCCCTTTTGATATATTTTAAATAATTTAATTTAAATAGTCATAAATAAATATGATTTATCTTTATAAAAATTAATATATGATCATAATTTCCGGTTTATTAAAATAAAATATATATATTATGATCTTATTGTTTTGAAATAAACTACCAAGTTTCTTTATTCTATTATAAAAGTATCTTACTATTTTTCCACTCATCACACATTGTACAAATATTCTTCATAATTATTAAGGATTATTATAAATGATTATACATTCAGTGTTCAAGATATGGAATATACCTTGACTAAAGATATAATGTACATATAAAGAACGTGTTTTGTAGAAAAAATACACACTGTGTGAAAATATACAATTTGTTAACTATTTTTCCTAATTCTATAATATTATAATCCAAAAAGTTCATATAAATGGATTGTGATCTAATATGTCATTTTTTATATGTTTGGGAATGTTAAAATTCCATCATGTTTATCGATTTCAAAGATAGTAATGTAAATATTATGTTTTTAGCACCAGATCAGGGTGTATGGGTTCAATGATGGTACATAAAACATTAAATTTAATTCAATTCCATTAGAATATTTCTCCTATTAGTTTTAATATTCTCTCAACTGAATTTAATAACTTGCGGGCATGCATCAGGGAAAGTTTTGGAAGGGATCCATATAAGAAGTGGAAAAATAGTTATGGTAGATGAGGGATGAATAAAATTAGTACTTTAGCGAGCATAAAAATCAATATAATACCACAATAAGTAATTTTTATAATGGAGTAATAATTTTAATTGTAATTTTATTGTGTAATATTTATAACAATTAATCATAATTACATTAATTTCAAATAAAAAATATAAATTATTATAAATCGTGCCCAATGATGACACATAACATATGAGAAAAAAATCATAACTTAATAAAATTTGATCAAACATAGAATCATGGATATAAATAATACATATAGCCACATAAAATTTTAAAAAATTTCTAAATAATTTTATATACTTTTGACATGAATTTTTTTTCCAATGTATTTTCCCTCATAATTCATGATGTGACCCTCACATAGAAAAACAATTTCATGTTAGGTTAAAAATGTGTATATATGCCAAAAGGAGTATATTGGATTTTCCTATGTTTTAAATATTATCACACACTAGGGGATGAATATTCCATATAAATGTTTTCCAATATAATAGAATAGTTATGAGAACCACCATTTGAGAATAGGTTGTGGATTTACAATGACTTATGTGTTTTTATATGTTTAAAAAAAGGTCAACGACTAGGCCTATGAAGTTCTCGGTTTGACTATCCATTTTTAATGATGGATACCGAAGGTAGAAAATTCACCATCTCGAGGGAATACTACTGCAGTATGGATTTGATCCTCAGTGAGGTTTTTGGGAAATAAACCCTATGATATGGACATGTGAGTTCATAGAGGTGTTCATGCACGCACCCATCCTTCACACTAAGAGGTTCATGCAGGGAATTACTAAATGTAATAGACAGAGAATCCACCATTGAACATGACACATGGATGTGAATTTTTTTTTGATATAACTATGAATAAAAACTACTTATCTAAGGGTCTTATTATTCCCTATAAAAGTGACACAAGATCCACATTTGACAGAGAAAAAAAACTCATAGAATTTTCAATGCTCTACTCTCCCTTGTCCTTCTCTCATGCCCCCAAAACCATCCAGGTAGCACTCTAAAACCTATATTGTTAATTATCTAAGAATAGTGGAATCTATATTCTTATATGGTGTGAAACAAAAAAAATACAAGTATACAAACTCTCCCATGTCGAAAAGAGACTAGTGTGAAGGTCCCCTTCTAAATACGAGGCATACATGAGACAACACTAAAGAGAGCAAAAGAAAACCTTTGATCATTCTGCTAGACCTCACCCAAATGTTGTCTCCCATGATATCCATCAACAATAATCCATATCTATTTTGTGAGAAAAAAACAACTTAATGTGAATAACTTGTGATCTTCATAGATCGTACCATACATGAGAATCATCTATATCCCCAAGCTTCCACATCTGTGACTACATATATACTCAACTAGGATGTAATGCATATGGATCATTTTATTCCTCTTTTCATGCCACTAATGAAAGGGAACCTCCTACCCCAGAATTCCCATCTAAGGGAGAGATAATAAAATCCTCCCATAATGTCTCTAGACATGTAAAACCATGTCAAAGAGACACACCAGTTTGTGTCACATTATGTTATAAATTCCATCAGTCAGAGTTATCACACATTTTTCGCACATAATTGGTAAGTTCCCTGTTGTCTGTGTAGGTATTAATCCATTATTCTAGGAGGACATAAACATTATTTTATGTCCTAAGGGTCTCCCTATTTTAGACTTGAGGTTTTGAAATTTTCATTCTCGTGTCGTCTTTAAAATATAAGGGTTCAGAAATCGTTTTTATTTCATTATATCTAAGACCAGGGACCTCTTAATTCCATCAATACCCTAGGATCATGCTTTCTTTTTCAATTTATTTGGATCAATACTTTACCCTCCTCTATTATCTAATACTTAGAGTAGGGAATCACTCGTAAAATATTCTCCTATGATTAATTACGGGTCATATATAATGGTGTATTCAGAAGTGACTATTCTAGTAATGAAAATTGGACAGAATTATAGGACATAAAGTCCTTTTATTCTCATATTTTATCCCCAGCTACAACAACATATGAATGTCATATAGTGGGGTTTCCAATATGTTTCACTTTCAATTATTTCTCACATCAAAGAAAGAGTCACACATACATTGAGTTCATATAAGATCAATTAATCCACATAATCATATGCATGTCTTAGTATAGAATCATTTTTAGTATCTTCATATTGACTAAATCTAGTGGTATTTCAAAGCCATGGGTCCACAAATCCATATCTTAGTATCAAAGGGAATCTTCTCATACGAGACAAACCATCATAGGGCTCCAATGATGGGAGTCCTCAAATCCATGTATCTAAATTAATGATTCATATCCCCCATGAGACCAATATTTTATAGGGACAACATAGGCATGTGTCCCCTCTTCATAACCACGTGAGATTTGATTCCAATTCAAGTGGAATACTAAGGAAGACTCTATGAGGGATAAACAGATCACCTCAAAATTACCCTGATTATCATTGGTCCATAGTCCCAGAAGGTTTGTATCAATCCTTAGAGACCACAATGGTCATAATTCCCCTAGAAAAATTTAGAATATGCCCCACACTAGCCATTGACTAGTATCTTTTTTCCTATATTTCCTTGATGAATGAAATTAAATTTCATAGTTGGGTCCCCATCAAATGAACATAAAATTTATTATGTGTCCATATGAGAGGAAGAAAACTACACGGGTTTTGATTCTATTCATAATGATATATAGAAATCCCTTATATTGGGCTCAATCCCATTATCAAAATAGCTCTATTTCACCTTGGATGGTGATCAATTCCAGAGAACCCCATTGCATGGCATAAAACCTACATAATAACAATAAACAAAAAAATAGAATCTCTAATCATTCTATAAAAGGGAAAAATTGATGAATAAAATCATATACATTCAAATGATTCTAAATTTCAAAAATTCTAATAATTGATTGTTAACCCAAGGGTGATCTTATTTATTCTTGGGAATTAATGAAACATTTGTGAACATGTTTTATATAGTCAATAGAGTCTCAATATATGAAATAATTCCCCATAATTGCCTTTGATTATTTTTTCCTCCCATTCTTTCTTCAAATGTGATTACCTATTTATTGATGTGCCATTACCCAATATGAACCTATTATTGGAAATAAGGTTTGTAAAACACACTAAAAAATGGAGTGGATGCATGTTTTTTTCTCCACAAACAAAACTCATTGGAATTAATTTGAAAATGGTGGATCTGAAGTGATTAAGTATTTCTCTATTTAAAATACAAATAATTTGACCACAAAAAATAAAACAAAACATGGAAATTTTTTAATAAAAAATAAAAAATTGTGAACATGATATTAATCCTCAACCATGAAGACATTGTGACACACACATCAGGATATTTTCTACGTAATAAAGGAAGAGGTCAAAAAGGTTATAAATTATGAATGTGTTAATTTATTTACAAGATATATTTAGTTTTAATGCTTATTTGTGTGTTTCAACTATATTTCATGAAATTTCGACTAGATCTCCCTTCTATCTGAATATTTTCATACCAGTTTATATATATATAAGCATCGGAAAATGTATAGGCTAGGTCCTCCATATATCAATGGAAACCATCACCTAACATGCATCCTAAATACTGGGATTCAAACATAATGGTTCTAGAGTACCACCATAGTGAAACCTTCGTAACCCTATAGGTAACTTGATAGGGAATAAATATTACAATTATCTAGAAGATATTCACTCAATGATGGCAGGAGTCCAAGAATTAGACAGAACCATTTTTCAACTCAATCCATTTTGGGAGTCAATCCTCGGAAAATGGTATTCAGATCCTTTATTATATTAGGGAGAAAAATAAAGTGACAACTGTTACCTCATACAGACCAGACGAGGGTTCTGCTGATGGTCCCCATCTAGTAACCACACCCTCCAACACCAAGTGACAATAAAATCTTATCATGATGGTGGTGTTGTCATTGGGAGTTATCCCAAGGGAAAAAAGATTTTGGAACACATGATGTCATGTAACATGAAATAACCAAACATTGGGAAGAAGTGACACACCTCAATTCCCATAAATTTCCATCTGTAAAATATCAAGGCAACTAGTTGGAATGAATACACACCTTCCCACACAAGACAATACATTCGGTAGAATTCTAAATCATCTATTGAAGTACACAAATCATATATGGTGGATATCTGAGAGTAGGAAGAAATCCATTCCTAGATAAATCACGAGAGCCTATCAAATTCAATGTTGAACCATGAGTATGAACAAATAGTTATGTACATCTATAATGTCCATTAGCTTTTACTAGAAGAAATTGGAGAAATAAACATGGACATTCTAACAACTAATATGGGGGTGAATCATAACTCTACCAACACACCTGAGTACTATCACTGCATACTAATGGGAAATGGTAGATAAGAGAAGGAACAAACCCATTATCCATCCACAAAATTAGAATATATGTAACTTTACAATTTTAATCAAGCTACAGTCCATTTAAATTTTTATTCGAAATCTATAATGTGACACCGGGCGCATTCTTGTGCACCATGTTGTGGGTCTGAGGTAGCAATTAATATTATTTTTATAATTACATGGGTTTTATGAAATATATTACATCACGCCCTACCATAATTTTTCTATAAAAACTATTAAAAATATTTCAAAAATAAAAAAATGAAATTGAATGTAAAATAAAATAATGTAAAAAGTGATAAAAATAAATTTTAAAATTAAATTAGAAGGGGGTTCTGAGAAATATAAAAAAATAAAAAGGGAATTACCACATTTTTTATTATTTTATTTCCTTTTATTTTCCAACCCCTTTATTTTATTTTATTCTTATGTATTTCCATTTCTTATATTTTCTTTATATTTTTATTTTCTATTCATTTAATTATTTTGTTTCTTCATTTTTTTCTTCTCTCTTATCCCATGTTGTGTCTCTCCTATAGTTCCCCATTGTGGCGTGCCTCCTATACATCCACTACTCCATTAGAAGCCCATTATGACTCCATTCATCCTCTTTTTTTAGTAGCATCGTGTGATCCGTAATGATATTGTTAAGGCTAACATTATTCACCATGAATCACTTGATCTCATAAAATATCCATCATATAGTCTTCCATGGAAGGGTTTTACCTGAAATTGTGTTTTCTTTGAAATCATCAGTTTTATTTAATTTTAATTCAAATAAAATATCATCACAGAGTATATAAGCCACTACAGTTATAAGTTATAGATTCTACTCTATTTTCCATAGGGTTTTACTTTAAGATCACATGTTTTTCCGCTCGTCAGTGCCTAGCATGGATTTTCAATTATTCCTAATATAATTTTATGAAATTATTTGGATTGAAATTGAATACTTTAATGAGATAAACTAGCTATTTTTATTCATTGAAACATAATTGGATACCCCATCGTGTTTGATGACATAATGGATATAATTTTTGATAGACCAAAATAATTAAATTTTCAATTTCATTTTTCCCAAAACCCCTCTTTGGTTGAGTTTTAAATATAATAAATTGTTTAGGATAAAACGAACCATAAATTTTGGAGTTTTTTTGTGGAGAATAATGAATGGTTTACTTGTTCAAAAGTCTTACCAATCTATTCCATTATAAAAGAAAAAGGGAGATTTTTTAATTTTGGATAGCAAAGTGTTTTGACTATGACCATTTTTCTTGAATGATCAATAAGTGTATGTCTCTTAGTAGCATAATTTTTTTATTGAAGTTATAAATGCATACTATGTGATATATTATTCAATTAAATCTTATTAAATTCATGGTGGTGAGACAATGTAGGTTCCATATTAAGTACCACACATGGACTCTCTGTCCGTGACTTGTTACCACACTACATGTCGAGGAGGCGATGACTTAGGGTTTTCTAGAAAAGAGTTTCCTGATGTTTTTTATATAATCATGTGTGGTAATACTTCCCTAAGGTAAAATTGAGGATGATACCATTGGAATAGTTGCTATGCTATGCCATGGATGATACTCTACCCCTAACATGTGATGCTCGGGAAGGATTCATGAAAATGGAATGCCTTGAGTCATACATTTTATCAGATGATTTCCATGGACAGGTTCAGTGGGATTTGAAAAAATGGATGAATTTACCGTAGATATACCTTCAGGAAGGAATCAGAATCCAACTATAAACATTAATATTCTAATGATGATGATGTATGAAAGGATTTATTTTTATGTTTATTTGGGTTCCTTGTAATGTGTGTTACATTTTGGTTCATTTAAGCACACTATGTTGACAAATAAATTTTACCTGAGCTAATTAACAATATTGGGAGTATGTTAATTTTTTTCTACCTTCAGTTTTATATCATTTATATATATATTTATCCTTCTTATTATAGTTAATTTATTCAAATTCCCATCTTAGTATGAATAAGGTGGTATGGATAGGTTCCTTTGGGAACCCTAACAATTTTATACTCATTTTATTTAGTTTATTTAATATCCTGAATTTATCGTATATTACAAAACTTCATTTGGTTGCAACATGAAATTGAATGGTTTGTACATCATGGGGGTCAGCCTACTAGAATTGTTTCCTCACACCCTACTCAGGGATCGATGTGTACCTGAGTAGACTTAATGTTCACAAGTATGGGCCAAGGGAAGCATGCCACATCCAATGTTTGATTATTTTTCTAAATTTTTATTGATATTAGGGGAATATGACTGAGACTTTTCTCTCGATGCTATTGTTTCACATTGTGTAGTTTTCCTATCAATTTTATACAATGATTGTATTCATTATTTTCCTACATTTATTTTCATTACATACATCATCACTTGACATCATTGTGTAACAGGTTTGATTTTTCAACTGTGACATTCTTTATTATTCATTTGGGATTATTTAATTGATTTTACTATATTTTGATAATTTATATTCATCATATTATTGTTATAAATTGTTCCCCTTACACTATATATTACATATTACATATGGATGGAAATTATTCCTCGCAGACACATTTAATAGGCCCTAGATTCTAGTCGGTAGCCTTTGGAGTTCAGCGAGAAGCTCTTGAGGTCAGGTCCTCATCCCATCTCAGAGCACCAATCTAGTGGCTCTCGGGACGGGGAAGTAACAAAGTGGAATAATATATGATTGATTAATTTTACATTTTTTTACTATTTCGGTTAGATATGAGACAAGGATATAGGGATTCTGAACGTACCATGTTCTCAGACATAGATATCCCATGTATAGGGGAAACCCAAATTCTTAGGGTGGGACTATAGTTATTGATTATCCCAATTATTGTTGATATGATTTTACCATTGGGTGACACATATTTTTGTGTTTTAATTGATGTTCATATTATTGAGATAATGGGTGTTAAAATTGTAGCCTTATGGTATGAGGCTAATTAATTTAAAATAGTTATTTTAGGAACCATAAGGAATAAAATAACATTTATTTCTCCATTCCATTTCTTATTTCACTATGAATATTATTGTTTAAAACATAGTGTGGGTCTATTGTGTTGTAATTATATTTATGTATTTATTTATTAAATATAATTTTTTGATAGATTTTCAGAAGATAACTTTACTTTTAAAAGGAAATTGGCATTAAGAATTATTTTACTGATCCTTCTATGTTTTCTCTTCTTTATCTAGATTAAAATATTGGAGAGGGCCATATTTTTTATTGTGCTCGAAGCCATGCTATGTACCTACCCACTTTGTATAATATTTACCTATTTTTATTGTGCACTATGTTTTTTTAATTGTTTATGTTTTGAAATTATAGAAAAATTATTCCTCGATGTATTCCTATTATACCTCAGGAGTGCGGCAATGAAGGAATTCCGAAAATGGTGGGTCTTAAACCACCAAATGTGCCTCTTGTAGTGCCTCATGTTGTGTTACCTATAGTACCACCCGTGGTTCCTACTGATGTACCACATCCTTATAACCTTCTGATGAGCCTAGACACTCTGTTTGAGGATTATCTCTTCAGGTTTATGAAGTTAGTTCTGAATGATCCAAAACTTCCACATATTTGGCAGATCTTATGCGTGGATTTACACCATAGAACCCTCCCTTCTCGTGGAGTGGAGTTCAATATGATTCTTAGTTATGGATGGAAACCATAAAGTCTATCATTGACCATCTTGATATGCTCCTAGAGTGGAGGGTTAATCATGTAGTGTACATTCATTGTGAATTTTCCAATCCTAGGTGAGATGCCATTTCTCAGGCGGGGTATAAAAAATACTTGGTTTGTGAAGACATTCAAACATCATTCTACAATCACTTATTTCAACAAAATCATTGAGATGATCATTCCATGGAATTCTAACATCTTTCTCAAAGCTCTATGATGGTATTGTAGTCTTCTACTCATTTCACAAAGCTTCAACATTTTTATCCATTGCCGAATGGTGATGTATAGGCAACTTTGAGACTCATTAAGGATAGACCCAGATATATAATTCTCTCTTAGGAGAACATATTTCATTTGACCATTATTATCGAGATCGTTAATAATTCCCAAATTTTGGAATGAAATTTTAGGGAAGATAAAACGTTGATCCATGGTAATTCCGATCCAAGACATTGTGATAGGTATTCAGGGAGTATGATGCACTACTTTGATGGTGGAAATTGGGAAAATACAAGACATATGACATGTACTGATAGCACTATCGTATGTCATCAGTGTAGAAGGACAAGTCATAATAATCCCCAGTGTGCGAGGAACCTAATAGAGTTCCGAGAATGTGGAAAGATGAGTGGCCTTTTAAATTTCATTCATCATTTTCCTCAGCATCAATATGTATAGGATCTATACCATCACCTATATCACGTATGGGATATATGATTACACAAGGGGATGGTAGGTCATATTTTAAGAGGTAACACCCCTTGAAAAGTGATACATAAAAGGATAATTGTTACTACCCATGTCAACAAGCTGCACCTTTCTTTTCGGGGGCCTACCTGATTAGAACTCCACAATTAAGCATGCTTGGCTTGGAGTAGTAATCAAGATGGGTGACATTCTGGAATGTTTCCTAGGGTGTGAGTGAGTGAGGAAAACACACACTGAAATAACATGTGTTGGCCTGTGGGGACACTCATTAGTCTGATAAGCGACCCTATTGAGTAATAGTATGTGGTGTGCTGGGAAGGAAACCAAGGTATTACGGCAAACCCATGGGGGAAAATGACAAGGTTCATGGTGCGGGGAGACAGGTCGTGAAAAATTGTATCAGAGCCAATACCCAGCCTGTAGTGCTTAGGCACTGCCTGGGTTTGAGGCTTGGGGTCCACAACAAGGGTGTTGTGATTTAAAAGGGGTGGAGTATGTAACACCCATGGAAAATTTATACTTAAAAGGATATATGTTAATACACATGTCAACAAGGTGCAACTTTCTTTTTGAGAGACTACCTGATTAGAAATCCACAGTTAAGAATTCTTGGCCTGGAGTAGTGATCAGGATGGGTGAACTTCTGGGAATTTTCCCAGGGTGTGTGTGAGTAAGGACAAACCACAATGAAAGAATATGTGTTGGCATGTGGGGAGAGTCATTAGTCTGATAAGCGGCCCTAGTGAGTAATAGCATGTGGCATGCTGCGAACGCAACCAAGGTATTACAGAAGACATATGGGGTTAGATGGAAAAGTTCATGGCATGGGGAGGTGGGTTGTTACAGAAGTACTAATCATGTTAAGGTAATGGTGGAGTCATCCAAGGTATTACAGCAGACCCATTGGGTCAGATGACAAGGTTCATGGCGCAGGGAGGCGGGTAGTGAAAAATGGTATAAGATCCAATACCTAGTTGGAATTGCTTACGCACTGCCTGGGTTTGAGGCTTGGGGTCCACAATGAGGGTGTTGTGCTTTAAAAGGGCTGGAGTATGTAACACCCCTGGAAAAGTTAGACATAAAAAGTTAAATGTTAATAACCATGTAAACAAGGTTCACCTTTCTTATTGGGAGCCTACCTGATTAGAACTCCGCAGTTAAGCATGCTTGGCCTAGAATAGTAATCAGGATGCGTGACCTTTTGGGATGTTTCCTAGGGTGTGTGTGATTGAGGAAAAAACACACTGAAAATACATGTGTTGGCTGGTGGGTACAATCATTAGTCTGATAAGCGACCCTAGGGAGTAATACCCTATGGTGTGCTGGGAAGGAATCCAAGGTATTATAGCAGAACCATGGGGTCATATGACAAGGTTCGTGGTGCGGAGAGGTAGGTCATGATAGAAGGACTGATCATGTCAAGGTAATGGTAGAGGCTCTGTTTAAGGAAATAAATTTCTCAAATATCAGCGTCAGGAGAGAGAACATTCTCGGACCAGTCATGCAGCATCTCAATGTCATGGTTCAATTATTTAATTACACAGTGCAACCCACACTAGAGGAGCAGAGTCCAAGACCATCAATGGTTGGTGGTACTAATACGATAAGATCCACCTCATCTTCTTCCCTTTTTTATAATAGTGCATCCAATTCCTTTTTATTAGTCGATATTGTTGAAATCCTTGGTTTTACAATCAGGTATCTTTACGGAATAATGACCCTCCAATATGTGTAACGACAGAGGGCATACCCCAATTCCAAAAGTGAACCCTTGTGATAGGTAAGTATTTTTTTTCTATTAGAATTTTAAAATCCTTGATATGTCTCACATCAACATCACTCATGGAATGAACTTGATAGATACTTATCATTCCCATGTTGATTTCTACCCCCGTTGAGTGTCCTTCACATCCCCTGAAGGTGACACATATTTACACATAGGACAATTGGATATGCAAGAAGACTGAGCTGGACATAAATGTGAAGGTCTGGGAAGAGTGATATCTCAATTATCATGTTTCTTCATGAGTTATTAGGGAACACCATTATAGGACATACCTCCCTTTTTGGATCATTTCAGGGATTCCTTCCCTATCAATTTATATGGCTTACCTCCCATGATGGATCTGGAGTTCATAATTGAGCTACTTCTTGGTCTGTCACCCTTTTCTATTCTTTCATATAGTATTTCTCCTACAGAGAAACAAGAAATCCGAAATATTGTTGAATACCTCATGAAGAAAGGATTTATCAGACCTATAACATCTCCATGGGGATCATTTGTTATTTTCTCAAGGAAGGTAGAAAATACCCTAAGATTTTGAATGGATTATCTTCGACATAACTAGATTATGGTAATAAATCAACATTATTTTCTTCCTATAGATGTCCTCTTTGACTAGCACCTAGGTGAAACTATTTTATCCAAGGCTGATCTAAGGATGAAATATCATCGGGTGCGTGTACTCCCATCTGGCATGCCATGTGCAGTGTTCTATGTTTGTTAGAACTTGTATGTGTATTTGGTTATGACATTCACCCGCACGAATACACTATAAATTTCATGGCTCCAATGAATTGAGGTTTTCAAACATACCTTGATTCTATTATGATGATTTTTGTAGATGGAATCATGGTGTATTGGCATTCAATACATTACAATGCAACCCCTATTGTTATCGTACTATGTACAATAAGAGAAAACTCTCTATATGTAATGATCCACAAAAGGAACTTTTTGATCGATAAGTTTTACTTATTGAGTCATATAATATCTACGATAGGAAAATAAGTTGACCCTTAAAAGGTGAGAGTAACAGTTTCATGGGAGCATCCCAAGAATGATTTCGACATACGATGTTTCTTGGGACTTATTAGCTATTATAGGCATTTCATCAAGGATTTCACCCACATAACAGAACCTCTTACAACCATGATTAAGAATTCTATATAGTTAATCTAGGCAGAAGAGTGTGGATAAAATTATTTTAGGAGTTTATGGGAAGACTAAAATCAGCTCCAATACTTATTCTTCCCATGCAGGGTAGAAGCTATACTGCTTATTTTGATGCTTCCGGAATCATACTGGGTATAGTTTTGATTCAGGGAAATCGAGTCATGGTTAATGTATCCCACAAGCTGAGACCTCAAGGGTAAAACAATCCTACACACGACCTTGATTTAGAATCCTTTTATCTTTCTATATGTTGTTTGGGACACTACTATTGGCTGACAGGTTTGTTGTTTACAAGGATCATAAAATCATGGAATAAATATCCCATCAATGAGACTAGAATTTGAGACTGCACAAGTGGTTCGAATACCAATAGTTATTAGATTTAGAGTTTGAATATACAACTGGTAATTGTAATTCCATGTCTAGAGAATGGAGCATCAGATGTGGACATAATCACTCCAAACATCCAACACTTAGTGAAATATGATGGATTTGTATTTTGAGATGAATCCAGTGGTTCAAGAACATCACGAACAACTAGTTCTAACAACTCTTACACTCAGATCCTCTCTTTTGGACTAACATCATATGCAATAGTTATCTGATCCAGAGGGACATGTATTTAGGGAATGTGTCACAGGAGAGTACCCCCTACCATGTTGGGTTGATGATGTTAGGGATAATTTTCATTACTATGTCCATGTATGAGTACCTTCAGATATATGAGAAGAGTTGATGAAGGAATATCATACCTTATTTTGGGAAGTTTTTCGAAGACATACCTGACGTATAAATACATGTGTCTTCTGTACTGTTGGTCGTGTATGAAGATGCATATATGAGGTTTCATCACTCTGTGCTCCACCTATCATCTAGTGAAGGAAGATCACAAAAAACCAGCTAGAATTCTACCACCTCTATTAATTATTGTGTGGAAATGGAATGAAATCACTTTGGTTTTAGATATTTTTTTGCAATGATCTCCAAGAGGCAATGACGTAGTATGGGTGATTTTCAATACATTGACCAAATACACTCACTTCTGATCTAAATTTGAGACCTTCTCTATTGATGATTTGGGAAGGCTGTATATCCAAATGATATAGAGACTTCATGGAACATCTTGTTCTATTGTATTTTATTCATTTTACCGCATTACTTCATGTTTTTTGAAAGGGTTACAAAAATCATTTGGTTCACATGTAATATTTAGTACTTTTTATCATCTGCACACTGATGGCTAGTCTGAGTGGACCATATGAGTATTAGAGGATTTCTTATAGGCTTGTATCCTTGATTTTGGTGGTTCATGGGGGAAACATATTAATCTTTATATGTTTACCTATAATAATAGATTTTAGGGGAAAATTAAAATCAATATATATGAGAACCTCTAATATAGAACATTACATTAAACGTGATGATGGATCATGGTGGGTGAGGAAGATCTTTCTGTTCCAAACCTAGTTCAGGAGACGTCTAAGCATGTTCGGCTGCTTTAGAAGTGTATGACTATTTCTCCTTATATATATAAATCTTATTGTAATTGTTGGGGATGAACACTCTAGTTTTACGTTGGACATCGATTCATTCTCCATGTTTCACTAATGTTGGGTAACATGCAGATAATAATAGAGGGGATGTTATCACTCATATAAAACGTGTTGTTCAAGATAGTAGAGAGAATTGGGCTATTAGACTATCAATTACTATTACCTCGAAGGTATCTTTCTAAGACCGATGACTTCATTGTATATTCGCTTCGATTGTATCATGCATAATTTTCTATTTTGTTTGATCCAGATGACATCGACATCAAAATGGATGCATCCTTTGAGGAGTGTCTAATCCGTATTGTCTATTGTAGAATGAGGGTTATCCTAGGTATGATAGTTTCATTTCTCTGGGTGCTATAGAAGCATGGACATGATTAGGATGAGACCTAGGAGAGGGAGGCCGATGTTCATGCTCAATGGCCCGAGCATTTCTCAGATGATATTCTACTACGCTCGGAAGGGAAACAAGAGGATGCATTGTATTAAGGTGGGGATGATATAATGTTGAGTCATTAATCAAGGTACAGACAATTTAAATTTGTAGTAAAAATACATAAAGTGACTCGGGGTGCTCTTTTTCACATCATGTTGCGGGTCTCAAATAGCTATTGAAATTATTTAAAGAATTTCATGGGTTTTATGTAATACATTACATCATTCCCTTCAGAAACTTCTAGGTAAAAATTAAAAAATTAATTTAAAATGAATAAAAAATAAAAAGGAAATAAAAAAATTAAAAAGGGATAAATATAAATTTCAAAATACTATAAGAATGGGGTTGCGAGAATAAGAAATAATTTAAAATTTCTATTATCCATTCTTATTATTTTTATTTTTATTTCGTTCCAATCCCTTTTATTTTATATTATTCATATTTATTTATTTTCTTATTTTTTAATTTTCTTTTCCATTTTTGTTTTCTTTCTTCCATTATTTTCTTCAGTCATCTACCTTAGCGTGTTTCCCCTGTAGTACCCTCTATGTGGTGCACCTTCTCAGGCTCCTAACCTCTTTCAAAATCATGTTGTGACTCCAATCCACTTCCATTTTCTTCGTTGTCAGGTGCACAGTAAATCTCTCGATGAGGAGAACAATACGTACCAATAATCATATTATTTAATCAACTATCCATTATAATGTCTTATGCAGAAGATTTTTTACCCAAAATACAGTTTCTTATCAAATCATCAGTTTTCTTCAATTTTAGGTGAAATGAGAGTTTATCCCAGAGATTTGGATCTTCTAAGTTATGGGGTTGGGAGTCTACACTCTTTCCTATCATTTTTATTCTTCTTTTAGGATGTAATTTCTTCCACTAATCAATGCCAACCTATAATATTCAATTTTCTTATTCTAATTTAATTAAAATATTTACCTTGACTATTGAATCCTTCATTGAGATAAACTATCTTGATTAATTTGATTCAACATAATCATATTTTCTTTTTAGTGTGCCCAAACTATTGGTATAATTTACATTATCCACAAATAATCAATTTATTAATTACATGTGTTGCAGAACCCCACTTTTGTTGAGTTTTAAATAAAATTAATTATTTAGCATAAATTGGGGCTTGAATTTTGGAGTTTTGTTGGTTTTTTATGAAAATTTATTTACATTTTGAAATGTAAAACCATGATACTCCATTATTAAAGAAAAATGGGAATTTTTTGACTTATACTGATAATGTGATTTGACTATGACTGTTTGGTTTGGATGATCATGAAGTGCGTGGTTGTTTATTGCCTAAATGTTTTTGATGAAATTATAAATTCATAAAAATTGATATTTAATTTCTTTGAATCTAACTAAATTCAAGGTGGGGTGAAAACATGCTTTTTGTATTAAGGACCACACATGGACTGGCCATTTCTAATTGTTTACTATACTACATTCTGGGAAGGCGATGTCTATGGATTTTCAAAATGAGGGATTCCCTATGTTTCCAACATACTCATGAGTGATACCGGTTCTATTTTGAAAATAAAGGATAGAACTATTGGAAAATTTTCTACGACATGAATCTAGTGGGACTCAACCCTTGATGTGCAATACACAAGTTAAAATCAGGATAAATCCATGCCTTGAGCAATAATTTTTCTTATGGAATATTTCCTTGGATTGGCAAAGTGGTATTGGTTAAATTGAAGGATTTACCATGGTTATTCCTTCAGGATGGCCTCAAAAACCCACTCTAAACTATAATATAATGATAATGATAATGATTGAAAGGTTTTATTTGATGAATTGTTGTTTTACTTATGAATTGTGAAACTTTTATGGTGCTTTGAGAAACACTTTTTTGACACATAATTTTGACCCAAGCTAAAGAAAAATCTTGGGGGTATGTTTATTTTTTTAATGCCTTCTATTTTACATACCAATATATATATATATATATATTTCTCGTTCTTATTATAGGTAATTTATTTTTATTCATAGCTTAGGCCGAAGCATGTTCTATGGATGGGTGATGTTGAGAACCCTGACCAAACAATACTTATTTAATTTTGACTATTTAATTAATTTAATGTATCATATATCGGCATGCTTCTTTTGTTTAAAACATGAAATCTAAAGGTTTAGACATTGTGGCTATTGAACTAATATTATTTTATATCTCCCCAGGCTCGATAAATTTTTGGGTACTCGAGTATAATTTATGTAAGTAGGAATGTACAATGGGATGCGTGCCTCTCACAATGTTTTATTTTTTTACTGTTTTTGATGTAGTTAGTGGCAAAGGATAGTGAATTTTCTCAAGATGTTATTGTTTCAATTTTTGTCATTTCCACTACAGTTTTATAGCGTGCTTCTATTCTTAACTTCCGTACTTTAATTTTAGTACAGACATCATAGCATGACATCATTGTGTAACTGGTTTGATTTATACTATTCAACACTCTTCATTATTTTGTTAGGATTATATAAGTAATTATTCTACGATTTGATTAGATATATGATTCATGTATCTATTATAAACATTTATCATCCATTGTGTATTTTATTTTACCTATGAGGGTATAGTCTCCCCTCCATACATGTTAAAAAGGCATTTACAGCTAGTCGGTATCCTCTGGCATTTTGGGAGATATGTTGGAGGACGTGTTTCTAACCTGGCTCGATGAACCCTTCTAATGGATCCAAATATGATGATGATACATTATATCCATGTTGTAGAAGATGATGGTTCCATAAACATCCTAAAAATGGTAAAAGGGAATACAAAAATTCATACACACATCTTTAAAACATGCCAAGATATAACAACGATAATGGTGTTTGTAGAGGGACTCGCACAAAACTCTATCTCAACTAATGGGATGACTCATCAGCATAGAATGAGGGTCATTACTTAGTAGAAAGACATCTATTCTCATATACAAGAGGGTAAATGGAAATATTCCCCCATGATATACGAACTACCGGATCATGTCTATAGCCCAGTTCCAACAAGAGGTAATTAGAATATTCCAATTCCTACTCCAAGGAAGGAACAAATACCTTCAAAAACTCTAGAATCCTATCATCAATTTCCTATCGAATCATTAGTCACAATAAAACATGATATCATATGTGACCACAATATTTCAATGAATTAGTCCCTAGTTGTCTACATGAACAAATATAAAATGTATCCTTTCTAGAAACGAATATAAAATGAAGATTCTATTTACGATCATGATCTTCATAATAGTAGAGATTATATATAACAACCATGTTTTTATTATACAATTAAATATGAGTTATTTCGTAAAATTTTCACTTGATAAGACATGGACATTCGAGATGTTTAGTTTCTTTGGGGATTAAGAACATTACATAAAAAATTAAATCAAGAAACACAGAATCTTTATTGAAATCTTCCTTTATATGACCACTAAATTCCCTTGTACTTTGCGATGAATGGGTTAACCTGGGGATATGAATAAGAAAAGGGTGATCTATAAAGCGTATTAAGGGAGTAATCAAAGAATAAAATAATGATTAAAATACATGTTAGGAAATTATTATATCAATTGAGCACAAGAGAAACATGAAAATAAAGGCATGATAAATCATGATAATCATAACATGGAAATATAGAAACAAAATTTATCAAAGAATTAGCTTGAGCCAAGTATCATTTCACATGGATAATGAGTAAACCATAATTTCACATAAATCATGAGTAAAACCTCACTGCACATTAATTATCCTGAGTCAACACTCATCACTCATGATGTGTAATGATACAATACTTTACCCAATTAATTGGAGCGCTATCAGGGCACAAAATTCTTAAACATTTCATTTCTTGCATTAGTGAGCCACATTGATCTTACAACATGGAATCAATCATGATCATTTCATCCATGATAAAGGGATGGGGAATACATACATAATGATTTATAATCAATAAGTAAATTTTCATAATGGTGAATACCCTTGATAAAGAAATGGGCATGGTATTCAATACACAATGACATTGGCGTGGGAAAACGTAGTTCAATTTTGGCAGCATAATGGTGTGAAATAAGAACTCATAAAAAATGGTTGATGAGAGAGAATTGGGTGAATCATCATATTTACACGAAATTAATAGAATGTTGGTCATATAGTTACTTGTCCCAAAAAAAATTGTGGAATTTAAAATCATAATACAAAATAATTAATAGGAGGAAAAAGAAGAGAGAGAAATCCCTCACAGAATTCTAGCATGGTAACAGGTGGAAATGGGAGGTATTAATGAAAGAAAAAGTGTTATACCATCTTACAAACATAAAATGGGATGTATGGAGGAGGTTAGAAATCATACCACAACATTTTTTATTGAAAAACAGGGCATAATAACTTAATTAAAATTAGAAAAAATTAGAAACGAAGAAATCCCTTAATTGGAAGTGTGCTTCCAAAGGATTGGTGAGGATTTAGAGAGACTTCATGGGAGATTATGGTGCCTAGGGAGGATTCTAGAGAGAGGATGGAATAGGTCAGACTAACCAAAATGGATATTAGTGAATAGGAAGTGGGTGCTTGGGTGGGTTTATATTGGAAAGAAGATGGAATTCTTTATTATTTATGTTTCGGACACCACACATTAAACTAATCAAAAGCACAAATAAAGCCATGTTTCTACCCATGGTTTTCCCATAGGGGAGTAGAAATCAATATTTTATTAGTAAAATTACAAAAAATATTAAATTAATATAGTTTTTTATTTGGAGGTGAGTCACACATTCAAGGAAAACAACTGAAAAAGACAAAATGTTTTATAATCCTTGAAGGGTCCACTAATGCATTGCAAAGTTAATAAAACAAACCCAAAGACACATTATTTTAATGTTAAAACATTTATTAGAAGAAAATAATTTTTATAATATTTTATTACATTACTATCGTGTCATTATGATGTCATAAAGCAAATTATATATTTAAACGGTATTGAATTTTTACCAAAATATTTGACTGTCTTAGAAATTTTTTAAAAATTCACCATCCGATAATTTCGACGTCCTGATTCCTATAATTAAATTCATTCTATCTAAATAACTGTATAAATATTTTATTTTTACTTTTAAAATAAAAAACAACATTTATGGAAAATTCATGGGTTTTGAAAAAAATAGCTTTCAAACCTTAATAAAAATTACAATTGTATTCATAAAAATTGTATAATCAATTATATTTAATAAAAATTTAAATATTAATAATATTTTATTTAAATATTATCTAATTAGAAAATCCATTAATTAATCAAAATATATTAATTTGTCGATTATTGACTAAAAAATACTATTTGTGCTTTAAAAACTATTTAGAAAGTAACAATAATAAAATAAATGCACATTATTTATAAAAAAAATAATGTACATAGTCATAGTGCTAGGGTATTGTTACATAACCCCTTATAACACCAGAAAATTACCAATGAGTAATGTTTGCAATAGTGGCATACTCTTGAGGTGGCTTGGATAACATCACTTGGGTGGTAATCTCTATTAACTTCCACTTCTCTCGTAGTCGGTTCCACTCAAGCTTAACTTGTTCATGCTCAACATGGGCTTGGAAAGAGTGAAGCCATATCTCACTATCTCTTTTCCAAGCTCTGATAAATGGGATTATTATGGAGAAATTCTACTAGATGTGTTCATTTCTTCATTTTTCTGTGAAATTTTGATTTGTTAAAGACATATATTTATATTAATCATGTTATCATTGTTCGACCTCTATATTAGCAACAGTCACAATTCCAAATGGTATTTTAATATCCCGAAACATTAAACCAATGATGTTAACCATTTTTTAACCATAATAAGACATTGAATTAGATCAAAAGGGATTTTAATTAATGATATTTTGGGTAGTTACAAAATTCATTTATTAAAAAAATTGTGTCATCACAATTTAATTACATACCAATGAACTCTGAAATTTTAACATGACGTCTGGGTTTCTTACCCCCCCCACCACTAATCATTCCTTAACCCTCATTATTCCATCAGTCATTGAGAGTGAGGGTCCACCATGTACAACAATACCTTAATGCACTTTCAATGTTTTCCACTTCCGTAGTCTAGACACAGTCCATGCAACATTGATTGTACAGATAGAAAATATGATGCAAATTTGGATAATAATTATTTCTAACATACAGTTTCAAAACATCACCAAGTACCATGTTTTTTTTAAAATAGTCTGATAGAGTCACCTTGGATATTTTCAAAATACAGTTTGTCTAAAATAAAGCCTACGTTTCCAAAAAGACCAAAATACAAGACTATATATATAGGCTTCTCGTAGCTCTCCCTCTTCAACAACTATCCTAAAATCAAATATTTTCATCATACTCTCTGGACATGGTGAAGTATTTTAAAATACCCTGATAGTACCTCCCTTGTTGAGAATGGTGAGACAGTTGGGAGCTTATGATTAGATTACACGTGATCCAAAATTCTTAATGATTTTGTGGTATGGATGAGGTGTATGATATGTTGTAGAGGATCATGTAATAATGTTGGAAATTGGTAACGGTTTTGATACTATGCAAGCTTGAATTCATAATAATTATATCTAGTAAGTCCTCAGGAAGGGACAAGAGTGTTGTATGCGGTTCTTCCCCTTCCATCTTGAATCTATCCATTATCTTCCGGATGAAACATATCGAATTTTGAGTTACCCAATAGAGATGAATAAATGGTGATATTAAACAACCTAATGTCTAAAGATTAATTATTCGTTAATTAAAGGAATGTATGGGGTTACACATAAAAGGCAAATCATGGAAAATACAGATGACTTATAATTTAATTTCATTCCTTAACATATGAATCTATAGACTTCAATATATGCTATGAATGATCTACATTCTAACATATATTCTTAGGGAAATATTTTTAATTGCCTTAATAATGGTTCATACTATTCTTGTGAATTTACCAATGCATATCCCATGCTATTTTCATAACCAGGAGTGTGGAAGGGACCGTGCTAGTGTACTTGGATACCTCGAGTCAAGCCTGAAATTCCTTGTCGGGGTTTTTCACCCCTATGTACATATGTACTAGAGCTGCCTCTACTTACTCGTATCCATACATAGATATATTTTCTTGATAAACCACTTACTCCATACCCACAAAAATATAGGGATGTTTTTATTATACATAGTCTTGTCTATATTTTTTTTACTATGGTTTTCTAATCCTAATCCGAAAAATAACATAATCTATCAGCTATACCTACTATAAAACCCCTTCTTTTATAACGTACATTAACACAATTTATTACATAATCAATTCAATTGATAAAACATGGGTGATCAAGAGTTCTAGTGTCTTTGGAGATTATGAACATTACATAACTACTTAAAACAAGAAACACAACATCATTTTTGAATACATTCTTTACATGACCACTATACTCCATCGTACTTAGCATTTCATTGGATAACCTGAGGATATGGATAAGAAAAGGGTGATATATATATCCTAATAATGGATTAAACAAGGAATACCATAAAATATTAAAATACATGTTATGCATTAGGAATATCAATGGATCATAATATATACATGAACATAATGTTATAATAAATCATGATAATCATAACATAGAAATGTGGAAACATCATTTAACATGGAATTAGCATGAACCAAGGCACATTGCACATAGAGCATGAGTCTACCCAAATTTCACATAATTCATAAGTAAACCTTTATTTCCCTTGAATTATCAAATGTCAACACTCATCACCCATGTCGTATCCTGATATCATACTTTACCCAATGCATTGGAGCACTATCAGGGTGCACCCTTCTTAAACATTTCATTTCATGCATAAGTATGCCACTTGGATTATACAACATGGAATCAATCATCATAATTTATTCCATGATAAAGGGATGTTTAATAAATACATTAAACCTTATAATCAATATGTAAATGCTCATAATGGTTAATACCCTTGATAGAGAAATGGGCATGGTATTCTCTACACATGGACATTGGCTTGGAGAATCATAGTGCAATTTCAGCTTCACAACAATGTGAAATTAGAACTCATAAAAAATGGATCATGAGAAATAAAGGGGTGTCTCATAGTATTTACATGAAATACATAGTAAGGGGTAATATAGTTTCATTTACCAACAAATGTAATGGAATTTAGATGCATAATAAAAAATAATTAATTGGTTGTAAAAGATGAGAGTGAAATCCCCCACGGAATTTTTGTCATGGTAAAAGGTGTATGTGGGATGCATTAATGAAAGATAAAGGGGTATCCCATAATCCAAACATAAATAGGGTAGTATGGGAGAGTTTAAAAATCATAACCTATAATTTATTATTGAAAATCAGATTTAACACCTTAAAGAAAATAGGATAAAAATGAGAAAGGAACAAATCCCTTACATGGATGTGTGCTTCCAATGGATTGGGAGAGGCTTTAGAGAGGCTTATTGGGAGCATGGGGTGCCTTGGGAGTATTCTAGAGAGAGGAGGGAAGAGGATTGATGAACTCCAAAGGCATTGAGGGAAGGGGAAGTGGGAGCATGGATGCATTTATATAAGATAGGAGATAGAATTATTTATTATTTATGTTTGGGACACCTCACATTAAACTAATCAAAACAACAAACCATACCTTGATATTTGCCCATTTATTTTTCCATAGCTGAGTAGAAAATAATATTTTATGAGGCCAATCTCTAAAATTCTTTAAATAATAGGGTTTTATATGTGGAGGTGAGTCACACACTCATGGAAAAAAATATAAAAAGAAAAAATATTTTATATGCCTTGAAATGTCAGCAAAAGCATTTTAAAATAAATAAAACAAACCCAAAGTCACATTAATTTAATCTTAAAACATATATTGGACGAAATTATTGGTTATAGTATTTTATTACATCCCTATTGGGTCATTATTATGTCATAAAGAACATTATATATTTAAACGGTATTTAATAATTACCGAAAAATTTGACTGTCTCAGAAAATAATGAAAAATTAACCAATAGATAATTTTGAATCCTTTATTAAAAAAAATAATATTCGTTTTATCTATTTAATTTTTAAAATATTTTAATTTTTACCATTAAAATAAAAACCGACATTTATCAAAAATTCATTAGTTTAAAAAAAATAGATTTCAAACCTTAATAAAATTTACAATTTATTCAAAAACCTTGTACGATAAATTATACATAATAATAAGTAACATATTAATAATATTTTATGAAAATATTATTCATTTCAAAAATCCTTTAATTCATAAAAATATATTTCACTGTTCAATATTAACTCAAAAATACTATTTGTGCTTTCAAAACTATTTACAACGTGACAATAATAAAATGAATTCACATTCTTTATAGAAAAATCATGCACATAGCCATAATTTTATTTTCTCGTTATATAAACCCTTATTAAATCCTTGTAAGACAAAACGGTATGGTGTGCAATAATGACAGACTCTTGAGGTGGATCAGATAACATCGCTCGGGTGGTAGTCTATATTAACATCCACTAATCTCATAGTCGGTTCCACTCATGTTTAATGTGTTCAAGCTCATCTTGGTCTTGGTTAAGAGTGAATCCCAATAACGCCACCTCCTTTCCAAGCTCCAAAAAATGGACTTCTTATGGGGAATGTCTGCCGGTTGAGGCCATCACTTCCTTTTTCTGAGTAAATTGGATTTGTTAAAGCTCGATAATTATACTAGTCATGTGATCACTATTCAATGGCTATATTAGCAATGATCACAATTATTAATGGTATTTTAAAATACAGAAAGATAAAACCAATGAATTTAAAATTTTTTATAACCATAAGAAGACATTTAATTATATCATGATAAATTTTGTTTAATGATAGTTTGGGTATCCAATTTTTTAATCCCTCAGATAGTTATACATGGAATCACATGATCATACCCTCCAATTAAATAATTATAGGGACAATAACATCAGTTTTGGAGGTCCAACCCCAATAACATACCTAGCTATAATTCTTCCATTCTAGAATCTGAACGGTCTGGAGAGACCATATCCTAAGGATCACACATGTATCCCTCCATGTGGCTTTAAGATAAAAAATAAATTCATTCCCTTTTCATCATCCATCATGAATTTCCTCCCCATTTTATTTGATAGATGAACCCTCCTCATCATTTGATTTCAATATGTGATGGTAATACTTCCTATGAAAGTAGTCGTTGTGAAGGTCCACCTCACATTTACATTTCCCTTCAATAAGATGGAATTCCCATAGGTAATTTAAGGATGAGAAAGCCCTCCCATAGTAAGGAACATGGGAAAATGATGTCAACCATGCCTGATACCTCATCATTAAAATGTGAAATACATACTTAGAAAGAACAAAACCCATTGAGATTCTCACTCTCTGAATCCACATTGAATTTCCTTCCATCCAATGTGGTAAAGGATGTCCCTGCCAATAATTATGTTCATAATAATGGTATATGGAAGCATGCACTTTTTTGGATCAGGTTGAGGAGCCTCCACTGATAGGAGAATAAAATATGTTGAATTTGGGGAGATAGTTGTATTGATATGGCCTATATATAATTTTATTATAAAGGCTCGGAAATTCTATGGATTTTTTTAAATACATGCGAATTTTACAAGTCTGCAGTTTCTGATGGGGCTGGATTCTGAGGACCGGTGTGCCCGATATCAATTTTTGAAGATTTTTTCGGGTATGTTCCGTAAATGTATGAGCATGATTTTATATATTTTGAACCAGTGCGAAGAATTAAAATCTGAGTGCGCTGTTGAACTCGCAGTGTCGGTATTCACATAAGGAGACCTTCACTACAGTTTCATTCTACTAATAGCAGAATTTAATTTTGTGGATTTCTAATTAAATTATATAAAAATATGTGTAACATATTTTTATTCGAATTGGTGGTTAAAACCTCCAAGGGGACGTTAGTGGTGGGACCACCTACACATAACCTCCCTTGGGAGGATGTTTTTAGGTGGGGCCCACCTGAACTCTCTAACCCACCTTTAAAACCCTTGAGCTACCCATAAATGGGGGAAACTCTTGGACTTCCACATTATGGTGCCAACACACCTAAGAATTAATTAATTCCAATTAATTAATATTTTTTAAAAAAAATTGGTGTTCCTTTGAATTATTTTTCCAATAATAAAATAATGGGTTGGCATAATCCATTATTTTGGTTGGAGATCCTTTTTGGTGGTGCTTGGGATATTTCGGAGAAAACTCATCCTCTCAACGAAGAACGCTCCTCGTCTTTAAGGAATGACAAACACTGTCCTCGATCTTCGACCAAGCGAAAAGGGAAGGAGACGCCCGTGAAGAATGCTAATGACGCTTATTCCTCGGATGCTCACTGATGTCACCGAAACGATGTCATCATCAATGAACAATCATCGAATCAAGGTATAGGGATTTGAATTTGTTTGATGTATGAATTATAACATAGTTCCGCATCGTTTATTATGGTTCATGGTTAGCCATTTTTTATCACATAATGCATAGCTCGTGGGCTGAACCAACACCACCCGACGTCCTTCCGTTGGTTCTTGTTTGGTTGATGATGGCGGTGTCGCAGCAGCGCCACAAGAAGTGGGGACTGCAAAGAAGGCAGGCGGCTCAAGGCCACCAGGTTTCCAAGAGTGCGTGAAACCATTGTACCGTGTGGAAGGAATGTCGCATCCATGATGGGCTATGGTGGAGGTGTAGGGCACCGTCGTGCCGCACAGAGGCCAGTAGAGGGCTGTGAAATAAGGGGTGGCGCCATCATGCCATGCCTGTGATGTAGTACCGTGGCTAGGACAGGCCGTGGTGAAGGGGCACGTCATCGTCGCGCTGTACTGGAGCCAGTACCGGCTAGCTGCTCAGCCAGCAAGACAAGGCGGGACCCGTTCGGGTCCCGTGATTACCAGGCTGGCACACCATGCCCTGGCTATTTTGGAAGACAGGGGGGTGTAACCCCCCCATGTGTGGCCAGCCGTCCTCGTGGGCCTATTGCCGGCCCCACGGGCCTGCCAGCGGGCTGAGCCACCCTCGGCTGGGCCACCCCTAGGTCAGGCTACCTTCGGGCGGGCCACCTCAGGTTGGGCTACCCTCAGGCCGGGCCGCCCGTCGGGCAAGGCCGCCCATCTGGCCGGGCCGCCTCCTCGTGTCGGGCCATCCCCTCAACTCAGGCCATTCATTTGGACTGGGTCGGACCCCAGAAAATACCGGGTCAGGCCGGTTCATTCCAACCGAGTCGGGCCAGACCCGGATCCGTTTTGCCTGTTTACACCTTTTCACCCTCTTCTTTGACTACGAGAGTCCGTTGGATGAACCGCCTACATCGATGGAATTCATGGAGTGATAAAATTCTTTTGGCATACCCAGCATGAGGTTTGGAAGCGGTTGGGGTACGATCAGGTTGGTTTGGATGTACCATAGGGATGCGTTGTTCGAGTTCTGTACGTACCCTTCAAGTAGGATTCCCCGTTGGACGATCCAAGAGCTATTTTTCCATTTTTACATGTACTTGTACTTGTTTTTCAGCTGGGTTTGTATACATGCCCAATTACATTCATCATACTTTTATTTTCTATATTAGTACTTATTTCTTCTACTTCTTGAGTTCATACTATGTGTGTTACAGAGTTGAAGGAAATTCCTTCACTTTTTATTGGGATTACGCCTTTGGTGATGGTCACCAGCCCCTGGCCTATCGAAGGCGGGCTTGGGGTAGTCACGGCACGGGCCCTGAGGATGGGTCGTGACAAATTGGTATCAAAGGAGTTGGTTCTACCACAGAACATGGACTCTAATTATTTTAACGACAATAGTGTTAATTTTTTTGGGTGTGGTTATCAGTTTAGGAAAACTGGTGTTTGTGAAGTGGCCGACGTATCTATACACTAGGAATCTGACATATGATTTTTGTCTTAGTGCACGAAAACACTGATTGTGTGTGCATTTCCTTTACGTGTTTTTTTCATGAATACATTGTGTCAGCTCACCAGGTATACTATTTTAATTGTGGAACACCTGTTTCTTTTTAGGATGGCCCCATGAAGGCAGCTAGCTACGGTTCCTAGTTTCATACGAGTTGGTAGCCCACCGAGCGACGAGGCCTCAGTGTCGTCCCCCTTCACAGCGGAGGTACCAGCAGTACCACTACCTCCAGGGACATCGATACCACCAGCTCTAGCAGCAGAGAGTGCATGCCACCTGAGTGCATTGGTTGAGTTCTAGAACAAGTGTCCGCCCACGTTCCAGGGAGAGGTGGACCCATATGCAGCTGAGGATTGGCTGGAGGCTGTCGTGAGAGTTTTTAGATTGGTAGGGACACCATCCGACCTCATGGTGATCCTTGCCGCAAGTCTCTTGCATGTAGCAGCATGGAGATGGTTGAGCCTGATGCTCTAGGTTAATGAGGAGTAATCATTACATTGGATAGACAATGAGAGTCTCATTTGGTCAGAATTTGTTCCGGCCACCCTTCGTGCGGCGAAAATTCAGTAGTTACCTCATCTGCAGTAGAGAAGCACGACCGTAGCTCAGTACTCAGCGAGGATCACCGACCACTCACTCTACTCCAATGATAGGGTACGGTATCCATTATTTGGGGTACATACCTTCGAGCAGGGACTCAAACACGAGATCAGGGCTTTGATAATCTCCCTCAGTATCCTAGCATAGGTGGGGGTTTTAAAACGAGCCCTTGTAGTGGAGTGTTTTCTCACGGAGCATTCACCAGTATCAAGACCCACCACAGGGAGACACATAGCATAGTCTTCTGCAGACGGCTGTAGAAAGATGATTCAGAGGTCCAATAAGACTAGGCCATTTGGTGGGAGACCCCAGGATACATGTTCGGTTGTGCAGGGCCCATGACACAGAGCCCGCCATACAAGATGCATGCAGTTCTATGCATGTGGTGGGCAGGGTCACATGGCTCATGGTTGCCTGAATGACCATGAAGATGAGAAGAAGAAAGTAGATGGACCTCCCATGCTGAGGTAGAGGCTTGACCGTGGTGGTCCTTCGTGTGAAGGTGGATGTGGCAGAGGTTTTGGCCGAGCAGCGGGTGGTGGACGACATTTTCAGGCGCTACCACCACCACCACCAGGAGGTCCACCCCGACCAGAGGGAGCTGGCAGAAAAGAGTGGGCTCAGCTCCAGGCAGTCGATGCCTATGACCACGGCGCACCTTAGATGATTCGAGATACAATCTATGTCTACACATCCCTTGCTGCAGTACTTATAGACACATGTGTGGGTAATTATTTTATTTCCACTGACCTCGTTCAGAGCTTGGAGATTCTGACGGAGCTGATGGCTTGATCCTTACGGCTAGAGACTCTTACGAGAGCAGACTCGATGATTACGCACTAGTTCCGAAAATGTCAGATTAATCTAGGAGGCGAGATCTTAGGCTGGGATTTTCTTGTAGCGGCGTCGAGGCCTTACGACATCATATTGGGTATGGACTGGTTATCCACAGTTCATGATCTGATTGACTGTATTAGGTGGAAAGTGTCGTGTGTTCTTGATTATGGGATGATGCTTAACATCTCGGGTGAGAAGGGAGCCTTTGCAACGTAGGATGGACTTACATAGTGTAGGGTCAGACGATCACACATTAGTTGGCTAGTCTAATCCACAGAGCGGTTGATGTGTGGAGTATGAGTTTTCCGGTTGTGGTGGATCTGTAAGCGGATGTTTTCCCCAAAAATGTTCTAGGACTACCTCCTCATAGAGAGGTGTACTTATACAATGATTTGTACCTCGTAATGAAACCAATATCATCTCCAGTATATCGGATGGATCCTACCGAGCTTTGTGAGATGTGGGTATAGCTAGAGGAGTTGTAGGGGAAGGGATTTATCCGACTTAGTGTTTCACCCTGGGCATCTCCAATTTTCTTCTCTAAGAAAGAGGATGGAAGATGAGATTGTGTGTCGACTACCGTCTCCTAAAATAGGTGACTTTGAAGAACAAGTACCCACTCCCAAGGATTGACGACCTCTTTGATTAGCTGAAAGGAGTGCGTTGGTTCTCAAAGATTGATCTTCGGTCAGGCTATCACCAGCTCAGTGTTCAGGATGAGGATGTGCTGAAGATGGCCTTCAGATGCCGATATGGCTACTATGAGTTTAGTTTTATGCCATTCGGCATAACCAATGCAACAACAGTGGTCATGGGACTCACGAACATGATCATTCAGCCATACCTATATCGCTTTATGGTAGTCTTCATCGATGGAATTCTGATCTACTCAGCTACCGAGGACGAGCACGCCTACCATTTGTGGGTAGTACTGGACACACTCCGAGAGCACGAGATTTATGGTAAGCTCTCGAAGATCTAGTTCTGGATCTGAGGGGTACACTTTCTTGGACATTCCATCTAAGAGGCTGGAGTGGCATTGGATCCAGCAATGATCGAGGAACTTTATGGCCGACCATGCATATCACCTCTATGATGGAGTGAACTGGGGGAGTCGGCACTCATGGGACCAGATATGGTGTAGGATGCGATGAAGAAGGTTCAGATCATCCAAGAGCAGATGAAGACTGCACAGAGCAGGCATAAGTCCTATGCTGATTGGATATGGAGACCACTGGAGTTCGAGGATGGTGACCACGTCATTCAACAGGTCTCACCTCGACGAGGTTTACAGAGATTTGGCCGGGGAGGCAAGTTATCTATGATGTTTTTCGGACCTTTACAAGTCATCAGTAGAGTAGGTGAGGAGGATTTCTGCTTGGCTCTTCCACCTCAATGGCACCGGGTGCACGACGTCTTCCACGTATCTCAACTGAGAAGATACGTGCATGATCTGTCCCACATCATCAACCATGGGGAGCTAAAAATCAATAACCGGGCGACATTCATGGAGGTTCCATTGCAGATTGAGGATATAAAGTAGCTGGTCCTGTAAGGATGGTCAATACCTCTGGTGTGCGTTCGCTGGCTGTGCGGGAATCTCCAAGAGAGTACATGGGAGCGGGAGGCTCAGATGCGTGCTCAGTACCCCCATTTGTTTTCTTAGTGGGAGTTGTAGCTTAAGGGGACGTAAAGGCCTTAGGTGGGGAGAATTTAATGACTCAAAAATTGCATGAATTTTTTTTAAATACATGGTTATTTTTTGAGTCTGCAGTTTCTGACGGAACTTGATTCCAAGGCCTAGTGTGCCCGGAATGAATTTCTGAAGTTTTGTTCAGGTACGTTCAGTAAACGTACGAGTGAGATTTTATATCTTCTAAACCAGTGCTCGGAATTGAAATCTGAGGGCACCGTGGAACTCATAGCACTGATATTTTCTTAAGGAGACCTTCACCACAGTAGTGTTTTAACAATAGCATATGTTAATTTTGAGGATTTCTAATTAAATTGAATAAAAATATGTGTAACATATTTTTATGTGAATTGGTTATTAAAACCTCCAAGAACTGTTTAGAGGTGGGGCCACCTACAAAAAACCTCCCAGGGGAGGATGTTTTTTGGTGGGCCCCCCCGAACTCTCTTACTCCCCTTTAAACCCCTTAAGCTCCACATAAATGTGGGAAACTCTTGGACTTCTCGATTATGGTTCCTACACACCTATAAATTAATTATTTCTAATTAATAAATATTATTTTCAAAAATTTTTAAGTTCCTTTGAATTCTTTTTCCAACAATAAAATAATGGGTTGGCATAACCCATTATTTTAGTTCGCGATATTTTTTGGTGGAGTTTGGGAGATTTTGGAGAAAAATCATCCTCTCGACGAAGAATTCTCCTCATCTCCGAGGAATGAAAAACACCATCATCGATCTTCAACCACGCTAAAAGGGAAGGAGCCACCCGTGAAGAATGCCGACGATGCTTCTTCCTCAGATGCTCCCCGACGTCAACGAAACGACACTGTCGTCAATGAACAATAGTTGAATCAAGGTAGGGGGATTTAAATTATTTATTGTATGAATTATACCCTCGTTCTTCATCGTTTATTATGTTTTGTTGTTGGACATTTTTTAACACCTAATAAGGTGGGCGCGGGCTGAACAAAAATGGACCAACGTCCCTCTGTTGGTTCTTGTTTGGTTGATGAAGGCGGTGGCGCAGCAACGCCACCGGATGAGAGGAACACATAGAAGACAGGAAGAGCAAGGTCGCTAGTTTTCCAAGAGGGTGTAGAACCATTTTGTCGCATAGAAGGGATCTCGCAGCCACGACAGGATGCGGTAGAGGGGTGCAGCACTGTCGCGCCGCGCGGGGGCCAGCTCAAGGTTACGGCCTGTTGGGCTGCGGCTGAAGGGGTGTGGCACCATCGCGCCATGTCAGTGATGCGGAAACACGGCCAGTGTGGGCCGTAGTGAAGGTGCATGGCACCACCGCACCGCGCCTGAGCCAGATCCGACTAGCCACTCAGCCAACTGGACAAGGAGGGATCCGTTCGGGTCACATGGTTACCAGGCCGGTGAAACATGTGCCAGCCGTTTCGGAAGGTAGGGGGTGTAACCCCCACCCCCATGCATGGCCAGCTAGCCACACGGGCCATCCAACCAGCCACACGGCCATCCGCTGGCCACATGGGCCAGCTGGCTGGCTGATCCGCCCAATGGTCAGGCTGCTCTAGGCCGGGCCACCTTCCTTTGAGCCCCCTCGGGCCTGGCCACCCTCGGGTCGGGCCGCCCATCGGTCCGAGCCGCCTCTTCAGGCCAGTTCGTCCCCTCCACTCAAGCCATTATTTTTGACTGAGTTGGACCTCGGAATAGACCGGGTTGTGCCGGGTGGGTCCGACTATGTCGGACCGGACCCGGACCCATTTGGCATGTTTACACCTTTTCGAAAAATATGAATCTTTGATACTTTCAATTTCCTTGTCATCATATGGAACTTTTTCCAGTATCAAATATTTGTCAATTTTCATCTATGGATTATTCCGTGTCAATATTTGACACACTATCTGAAATAGAGACATGAATCCCTTTATATAATTTTTTCTATCACTTTTTTATTAATTTTATATCTTATGTTTTTATATAATGTCATATATAATCTATAGGATCATTACAAAAATGTACCAGTGTTTGTCTTGATAAATGATTTTTATTGAATTATTCTTAACAAACACTTTCCAAAAAAACAATTTTTCAAAAAATAGTGGAATTATTTAATATTATAACTAATATGATATTAATTTTTATTTAGATTTAGAATATGGAAAATATTTATCACTAATAATTTTCATTTTTAATTCTTATATTAAAATACATTAAATATTTGAATAATTTCTCTTTAATACCTCACTTCCTCGTTGCGTCTGTGATATTATTTTTAAATTAAAATTTCCCAATTATATGAATGGAATTTGGAAAATAAGATTAAAGTTTTTTGAATCACTATAAATTATATTACCAAATATTTACATCTTAATTATTCACCATAATGAATAGTAAAATCATTATAAGAATAAAATCATTATAAGTTATTTTCCATCGTTAAGGAAAAAATCGATTTACGTAGGGATTAAACTAAAATGATTTCGGTAAAATCACATAAACACCTGAATAAATTCTACTTTATGTCCATAAATCGACTCAATAATATTTAAGGATACCTTATACTCTATTTTAGAAAATTTTTTTCTTGAAAAAAATTTGTTACATCTTTTTCATTCCAAAAATTACATGTATGCCACCCAACTCAATAAGAAATTCGACATGCCCTTATATTTTATTCACAGATTAAATCCATTTTTACATCCATGACCTAAAAAATAACATCAAAAGTTTATTCCTATAATCATATAATCCTTATTTTGGGATGTAATCTATCCTAGGGAGGCATTTTTGAAATCCTAATAACAATACCAAAGAATAGGCAACATTTTTCAATGAGTTTTTTTATTGTATTTCTTCCTATAACATTTAAATTATTATTAAGATATTATGATAGAATAACCATATTATATTGTATATGTTGAGTTGTTTTTATGTTTATGTAATGAAATAAAAAATCTCCACTTCTATCAAATTTTTTATGAAGTCATTGTTCAAGTGTATGGTGGACAACAACTTAGTTAACTTATTCAATTGATTCATTCCATTATCACCTATCACAGGAGAGTATTATAATTTATATAAAATATTTATATGATAATTTTAATATAAAAATAAATATTGAGTAATTATGAAACATATAATTTTTTTACAGTCCATTAATTATTATTTCTGATAACATCACTCTTGTGTATGGTGGAGTACCACCTCGTGAGGAGGTTTCATTCATATATCAATGAATATTTACATGGATGGTGATAAAAATAAATTTAACTACTATATGTGATATAAAAGATAAAATTACTAAATATTTGAAATATTAACCATTGATATATATAATATATCATACTATTTTTATCTTTAAAAAAATGATAATGTCACCCTTGCACGTGTGGACTACGACCTCCATGATGTGTTGTGAATCTTTATTCACCACCACCCAACAAGGATGATATATATAAATATTTATAATGAAATAATAAGTTATATATATAATGTTATAATCATTATTTAATGATAAGATATTAATTACAATTTTTCACTAATGATCATTAAAACATGGAAATGTTACTCATGCATACATATGTCATACCGTCTCCATGATTCTAGCATAACTCAATTTTCAGAACAACATTTCATGATTGGTTTTTATTGTATATATTTTATGTATAAATAAGATAATTATCTTCTGATTATTATTCTATAATAATTTAAATAATAACATCTACGACCATAGTCATTCTACAAAATCCATTTTTTACACTTAACCATATATTATCGAAACATCTAATATAAAGTTTATCAATGAAGTATTCATATATAACATGGTAATAAGTTACATAAAAAGAATAAATAAATTTATATTGTATAATAAAAAAATATATTATTAATATATTTTTATTATTTAGTAAGATGAAGGATGTTTCGGATAATATGGACTCAAGGTAAGGATTCCTTTACTAAGTTTTACTTCTCTGAGAAATAAGCCAGACTCAACACCTATTTATCCTATACGGTGTATATAATACCATTTTTTATTTTATTACATGAATTAATTTACCTTAATTAAATTATATTTTCCATTTAACATTATTTACTTCATGTGGATTACAATAAAAAATTTACTAGAGTGTTATGGGTTTATATAGAAATATCACCATTATTCAGGATTATTTTTTTTCTAAGTTTACATTGGGGAATTTATTTGATATTTTTATCATTAAATAAATATATTTTCATATGCTATGGTATTTCATGAAATTCTTCATGTAGTAATAAAATTTTTCCCTCTCTGGTACATAATATTATTATCAAAAATTTTATGAAAATAGTACATTATTTCTCTCTTAGATCGAAAATTATTTTCCTTCAAATACAATATTATATAGAAATTTTTTTTTTAATTCTTGAAATTAAATTAAAAATAATTATTACCTATTATTTATTTTTTTAGAAATGTTTTTAAATGATTCTTCTTTAAAATTTTCAGAACAATTTACATTTATTTAATTTTTATTGCGATTTTTTTAATATAAAATATAAATAGTTACTCAATATCATGACTTTTATTTCTTGTAAATTATATTTAATAGTTTACATGGATTTTTATTTATGATATTTTTCCCTGGTACTCTATCAATTAAATGTTTTTATAATTTATTTTACCAAAAATTTATTTTGAAAATATTTTTGTAATTTTTTTGTTGAAAATGAAAAGGGTGAATTTAAATGAACATTAATTTTCCTAAAAAAATGTTCTAGGTGTTCTTAAAGAATTAAATTCCATATTTATAAAAATTATTGATGTTTCTTTTGATTTGATTGGTATATAGTTCACTAATATAATCCTTATTATTTCTACATATTGTTTATGATTGTTGTAATTGGGAATTTACAATGTTGACAGAATTAATTTCTCACTAGATGTTTTATGATTATGTTTATTTATTGGTGTATGTATTGAAATTTCATATGATGTCATATAATCATGAATGTTTATGTTTATTATGCCTCACATGTTTCATATGATGACTACTATGGACATTTTTGGTGGTGAGAAGGGATCACAATAGGCACTCAATATATCTATCGGTCCAAAGATACAAACTAAATATGGTTTTGGTTGATTCCATAACCATTTTAAAAAAGTTTCTAGGATAAGAAAAAAATTTATTAGAATTCATGGAACTAGATTCGATGGTACTATTTTTCGTTGGAATATCATAGATAGTATGTTTTAGATTTATGACATTAATAATTCCATTATATTAATTTCCATTATTAATATTGCATGTGATTTTTAAATTACTTAGAAAATTCATGATCAATTTTCAATATCAGGTCGTTATTTATTTGGAATAATTTGATCATCTTTTATTCTTGCGACATTATTCTCATGATATTAATTAAATGTAATTTGATACTATTACATACATTTCTATATTTATTATACTTTATTAATTTATGTCCTCCATTTTACGCATACCCTTATCGAGAATCTGATATCACCTGTTACATATGATTGATTTTCCCCAAAAGAGTGAGAAATGTTTTGTGAATTATATGCATGTATTTGATGATAATAACAGTGTAAATATCCATTAAAATTCATTGGGTATTTGATATTTTAAAATTTCATGATATTTTCATGTATTTATTTTTTTTACTATGGATGCTAAACTATTTGGTGCTTTGTGTTGTTATTTCTTATACCTTATGAAATTTTAATATTGTAGACACTTTCTCTATGCTAATGGGGTCAATTCTCTATAGTTGATACAAGAGAATGTTTATTAGATACATTTTTATGTAGATTTTGGGATAAAATAAATTAGGGAATTTAATCCAATGATAAAATTTGAGAATAAGTATTGAAAATTATCTTAATGTGTTTGTAAGGAAGAGATTATATGCTATTTCTAGAAAAGATATTCTTTTCATGACACTACAAGTGGATGTGGTTCTTGAACAAAGGTACTATTGGGAAATAATTCTCAAAAGGGGTTATTGGGATTGACTCGATCATAACATGGTGAAAAACAAGAGGCCTTACTACATAACTAGTTTGAAACACCGATGGAATATTCATTTTATATTTATAATTTTCTATGAAAACCACCATTAAAGATTTATAAATAAACATGTCCCCATTGAAACCATGTTTATGATTATGAAATTTTCAATACATAAATTTTTGATTTATTTTTATTTGTTTCTATAATAAAGGGATTATAAATTATGTTTCATAACATTATGATAATTAATTAAATACACCATTATTTATAAATGGTTCCTAATAAAATGGATGGGGTCTATATCAACGCACATACTCTATTTAGGGATTTCCACAATGTTTACGATAATAAATCTATAGGTAGAGTTATTTTTGGAAATATACAAATTATAATCTTATTGTGACTGCTGATTTGGTAATCAGTAATAACCTTTTTGGTATGGAGCATACTACTTATCCACCAAAGCAGTTTAACAATTCTTGACTACTTCATGCGATAAAAAATAACTATTGTTGTAACAACCCAAGTTTGTTTAGACCATTTTATTATAAATTAAATATTTTTTATGACATTTAATGCACTAAGTAATAATTCAATTCAAACATAACAGACATTGCATATGTTACATGGCCCCAAATCAACCAAAATTTCTTGTAACATCGACTCTACATATGATACATGCAACACTGACTCGGTGTATGATACACAAAACCTTAACTCGGCATATTTTATATGCAACATCTATGATACTACAAAACAAAATTTTATTATAATAATTATTTAATTGATATTATTAAAACCAAGCCATCCAACATAGTTATTTGAATAGTAATAAAACGTTTCAAATATTTTGTTATAATAGTTATATATAGATAAATTATACAGATAATGAAAGATATGGGTTTTGTTAGTCTTTTTTTTGTTTAAAGAACACAGTTTTTTCATATGGATGGATTTTAATTATAAAATTTATTTTTAACAAATGTAGAAATTTTATTCTATAAAATAAACCTCATTTTTGAATTTTTATTGTATAATTTATCATAGGGTGACTTTTTTCAGTTTTTTCTAAGAAACTTTATTTATTGATGAATGGTAAAAAATATAGCTTTTAGGAAAAAAAATCCATTTCATTTAAATAATTATTAATGATGAGTTATATATTAGTTGTTTTATGTTAAAACTTGATCAATTATACATATATTAAAAAATAGGTTCTTTTAATCAATTTCCCTTTGATATTGAATATAAATACTTATTAAACATTCAAAAATCTTGAAACAACTAAACACCGTAGTTGAATCATGTTTGCAGGATTAGTATTAATATTAATTTAACTTCATATATGAATTGAATTTTTAAAAACTGAAATACAACATTTTAATATGTATAATATTTTTATTCAAATTAGATAATGTTTAGTTTTGACTAAAATGGTTAGTAAAAGTAATTTAAATCAATCACACTGATTTAGGTCAAATTAAGCTTCATTAGGGACTAAAACATAATCATAAGGGACCAACTGACTTATACACTTCTCCAACCCGCATTTTTTGTCCATTATTTTTTTCACCTTATATCTTTGAATTATGTTGTTCTGGTACAACTGTTGTTAGGTAAGAACATCTGGGCCACTAAATTATTTTAAAAAATTCCTTGTGAGTCATTTTCATTACCTATAAAAGTGCACCACCGAACCCACATAATCAAACCCCTAAAATCTATTAGTTTTGGAAAAAATAGGACCCATAATCTTTTAAAAATACCTCACCTCCACCTAAAAGCATCCCCTTTCGAATAACGATATCCCGGGAATCATATTGGAACATAAAAAAGGAGTTACCCGAGTATAATGTAACACCTTCTCTAAATAACTTTTCCTATATTCATTCTCCACCCCTACACTGTCAACATTCAAATGATGCATAAAAATAGTATCCTAAATAATATATGATTTCGATTGTAATTTTTGGACCTATACTTACTAACAACTCAATCAAATGGGTAATGAATATTCTATTTATGTGTATGGTGATATACTATCTATTAATCGATGATTGTTCAATTTTCCTTACCACCAATCGTTGTGCAAATTATTATGGAAACTATATTAAGATATGTAATATATAATATTTAGTATTTATTTATTATAATTTATTTTGTACAGCACATGTATTTTTTACATTTCATTTCGTGTTATTATTATAATTTTTCTTGAGGAAGTGTGGACTATCATCCCCTCATAGTGATATGATTCATTCATACAATACCAATATTGATTTAAGGATGTTTATAGTGAATATATATTATATAAATGATATCATGAATCTTAATTAATAATTATATATTTATATACTCATTTATTTAAATATAATATTTTTACATTCATTCTTTCAACACAACAATAAAATGCAAATAGCATTCATTGGTATGTATAGTCGACCATCTCCATGAACAATGTATTCAATTTCATAAATGTATATTATATTGATTATTATAATATAATTATACTGGATATACATGCTATTTATAACATTTTGGACATTATGAAATCATGATATATGTATAAGAACCAACAATATATCAAATTAAGACACATATGAAGAACAATGAAAATATTAACAAAAGTGAAACCTGTGCATAGGATGGTTAAAAAATGGGTAACATAATGCCATAATTAGGACATATATGGTATTGGATATAATTATATGGTTCTTGAAAATATTATTATAAATACATATATATATATATATATTATACATATGGTTTGAATGATTATGGAGAGTGTCAAGACATACGCTATGATAAATTTCATCTCACTTAAACTTCCATGAGATACATTCCATGTTCACCACCATTTCATTTTTTTGTGGTGTATATAATTATGATGATTGAAATAAATTTATCTTATAATTAAATTTTTGTTATTAACAAATCTATTTTATGATATATGTTACATGGGGTTTTGTTTCAAAAGTTAGAAAATATGTAAAATAGTTTGGTCTCTATTTTCCATCATTGAGAATCATGTTTTGTTATGCACCAAAATTCATATTTTCTGTGTATATACTTCCATTTTACATCTTATATCACGAATTTACCTTTTTCTTGAAATTTAATGTTAATTTAATTTTAGTTTCATTGATGGAGAGTATGATCCCATTTTACCATGTTATAAGAGTTGTTAATAAAATATCATCACTTTTTGAGATTGTTTATGTTAATACTTCCTTTAATGAAATCTTATTATCCATATCCCAATAAATGCCATAATATTACTTATCATATATTCATTCATTATGTATCCCTGTATTAGTACCATTTTCGATTATTTCATAATTAATATAATATTTAAATGTTAAATTTGACAGTCACTCTGTCCTGTCTGAAATATATTATATTCAAAATATTATTTTAGAAAATGGTGAACAAAGGTTTCCAAATGAATGAAAATCCTATTTTAATTGGAAATGTATTTTAAAAAGATTTTATATTCTTGCATTAAATGTTTTCAATTATATTTTAATAGAAAAATTATTTTAAAATAGTTTTATGTTTTAAAAACTATCTTCAATTCAAAAATGATATTTTCCTCTTCAAATGTTTTTAAAAGTTTTTTCTTAATTATTTCCCATATATGATAAAATCAATTGGTATAACTCATGACTTTGTTTGGTAAAATATTCAATTTTTATATTCATATTCCTTCTCTTAATGGATTTTTTTTGATTTCATGATGCTTATGAAACCCGTTTCACTTTCACAGGTTGTATGATTTTGGAACCTGCTTCTGTTCATGAGTTAAGTTTATGATGAAATGATTATGAAAACTATATCTTTCCAAATGTTATGATATTATTAAAATTTTATAAAAACCACTTCATTTCATGGGTTATGATATGGTTATTTATAATCTTGTGGAACATGTATGTATAATTTAATTATGATAATGGTGAGACCAATATCAGCAACCAATGCATGGGGTAATGATTTATATTGCATTAGATTGACTAAAATGGTCTTGGGAATTAAACATGACTACTAATATGACCATGGGTGTGAAAAATGACTTCCATGATGGTATGATGAGTTTACTCATGCTACTAAGATGTCCATGGGAGTGAACCACAACTACCATGCTAGTACGGGGAGTGAACCCATTATACCATGTTAGTCATATCAGTGATGCCTTGGATACTATAGAAATCAAATTATATACACTTATGTGTCTTCTATAATGCCATTAGTTATTTCCATTTTATTAATTTATGGATCATTTTTTCTATTTCATTATAATTCATGCCTTATGAACTTCTATGATTTATTTCATGATTCATGTACTTGTTCTTTTATTTTAAGGGTATGATCTTATATTTTATAATCATGTTCTGATACCCTTATTCTCTTGTTTATGCTTGAATGTATCCCTTATTTACGCTTACATACAATTTTAGCTCACCCCTTATTAAGTTTAATTCCCGATTTTATTAATATAAGTTTTTTGATCGATGTATCTAAGAAGGGTTATAGTCAAGAAGAACCCATTGAGAGATAAAAAAGCTCGATTTTGAATTTGTGGTTTTGTTTCAGTTGTTCCAAAGGGAGTAGACTAGTATAATCATTAGACCTATTTTTATAATTTTTTAAGTATTCCACAATAGTGATTTGATGTTAATTTATGGAAAGGGAGGGTCATTGTATTTTGTATCAGAGTAAGGGTGTAGATAATCTTCAGAAGCTAGGATGAGATAGAATTATAGAGAATCTTTAGGACATGTATATGGATATGTCTAAGGATAAAAATGTGTAAGAAAATGTCATTTATTTTTTGTAAATGATATAGTGAGTGGTTCACTCTGAATAAATCTCGGTATGGATACTACAATTAGATGTGGCTATAAAATATGTACATATGGGTATAAAATCTAACAAGATGTTCCAAGCATGAATCTGGGTAATCTGGTACACTACAATGTGCCTTGATGCACACATTGTTTTCCACTCTTAGGTGATAAGCTTGGGAAATTCAAAAAATATTCATGAACCATCATGAAGAATTTAATCATAATATTCATATTCATATACATAAGGTTTTATTGATTAATTATGGTGACATTATTTAGACATCATATAAGTGAATTTTCATGATTATGTCATTACTCACTAGGATAACTGTATCTTACTATATGATTTTCGGATTTATTCAATGGATATAACCGGAAGAAACCATATTAATTGTTATTGCATTGGAAAATGTGATGAATTCACACATGAGAAACCAAATTTTATGGGAGATAGAATGGAAAACCTCAATATTATCCTCACATAGAGTTCTCAATCTATGAATCATGATTGAATTCCAAATGAGAAAAAAAGATAATACATTTTTATCTAGTCATTCATAAGGAAATATACACCTTTATTCAGGGTGACTTTAGATCCACTTGGTGATGAATAATAGATCAGTACTAATGAAAATATATTCAATGTTCGCATGTTTTTTAAGCATGAGAAATTAATTCTAGATATCTATTGATCAGAAGGTGGATAAGACAAGTGGTATAATATAATGAATAATACTAAGTAGAAAAATGATATTGAATCCTAGGATGGTAATGAGTGAAAGAAAATAATTTTCAATATCTACAATCCATTGATTATTCAAACCATGATGGAGAAAGAATTCATTGAGATGATGCAAAGGGATGATCAATCAGTTGGTAGCTACATGGATAATTTCATGAAACATTCATGGTATGATTTAATAAAGATAATCCAACCCAAAATTAAATTCAATACGATCGTTAATGGCTTAAATTCCAATCTTATAAGGGATTTGACTATTAGAGACTTTATTATCTACAAATATATTGTGCACTGTGCAATCAAGGTTGAAATGGAGGTCAAAGTCATGTATCAATCTCATGGTTTTGACAAGATGAAGAAGATTGAGTTAAAAGGAAAATCTAAAAACATTGAATATATGATTGTAATAATTCCTTTATTTTCTATGTGCGAAAAGAAACATTAATGAAATTCCCTTACGGGGTCCAATAATTGTTTTAAGAGTTTAAGGGAAGTTTTTCAGACATTCGATTGTAGAAGTGATGGGATGTAGTTAGCTGAAAGTGGGAATGGGTAAAAATTAGAATATAATGCACCTCTCATGAATCATTTCTACAACTGTATGGAGAATGAGAATTGTACCAACCACTGCCCATAAATAATGGCTACTCATGTTGATCAACATATGAAACCTCATAAGCGGAGGGACAATGGTAAATCATATGAAATCACTATTTTTAATGAGTGGTGTGATAACTATATAATGATAGGTAGACATACCATTCACTATAGAACTTGTAATGTCATATATGATAATATATCTACCCACTCTTTCAAATTTTAATAATTTTCTAAGGGTGTTAAGATTTCACCAAAATAATTAGACCTAGATTTATATATGAAACCCCAATAATTTATGATGATTTATTCTTAAGTTTATGATTCCTCTCTAGTTAATGATTGTGGAAATTTTCTTCTAATATTATTTCCATTCTTCCTCTATTTATTTTGATTTCATATTATGAATGGATTAGATTTATATGCCTCATGACCACATCCATTTTCAATGATTTTATGTTTTATTAGATATTTCAAACCCTCCTATAATCATCAATCCATGTGATGATAAGTATGAACATCATGTGGATATTACATGTAGTGTATGGGTCAAAATTCCCATATAAAAGTGTACTTCATCTCAAATGTATGCGGAGAAATTCAACATTAATGATATCCTAGTTCTTCAAGATTTTATGAATGGATTTACAGAAGAGTTGCATAGACTTCCACTAAAATATGTAGTTATGTTCTTAATACAATTAAATCATGGTTCCTCACCAATTTGAAAGACAACATAGAGAATTCCTCAGATTCATGTTCACTAAATGAAGAGGAAACTCCAAGAAAACCATGATAATAGATTCATTTAGTCAAGTGTTCCACCTTGGGTTGCACCTATTATTTTTTTGAATAAGAAAGATGAATCAACGTAGCTATGCATTAATTATCATGAGATAAACAAGATAACAATCTTGAACATGTATCATTTTCCCGGTATTGATGACTTTTTTGATCAACTGCGAGGAGCTCAATAATTTTCAATGATTGACCATCGTTCTGGATTCCAATAATTGATGGTCTAGAAAAAGGTTATGCACAACGTGGAATTCAATACAAGGTATGGATATTATGAATATATAATGATTCCTTTTGGTCTTTCTAATGCCCCATCTATCTTCCCAGATTTAATGATTATAGTCATTAGATATTACCTCGATTAGTTAGTTCATTTATTTATAGATTATATTCACATATATTAAATGATAATGGGTTATCATGAACATCAAAGTATATTTTTTTAAATAACCTAATGAAGACGAATCTAATGATAAACATACAAATTTTTAATTTGGGCCACAAATGGATTCTTTTTAAACATAATATCAAGATATAGTATATAAATTTATCTATCAATAACGGAAGCTATTGAATGATTCCCCAGAACAACCTTATTGACTGAGACCCTTATAATTCCTTGTATAGATGGATATTATTGACGGATTGTTGAAATTTATGACAACTATCTAATACTCTCACCAAGATAACATGGAATGGTGTCATGTTTCTTTGGTCAGATTAATGTGTGGAAAATTTCAATGATCATAAGATAATGTTAGTCAATTCACTTGTTATTACATGTCCCACGATTGGATAGGGGTTTTTAATTTTTATGTATTCATCCATGAAGGGACTGATATGTGTTCTTATGTATAATAACATGCATATCACTTATGTTTCATAACAATTGATGATTAATGAGAATCATTACCCAACACATTATTTGGAGTTAGCAACTGTAATTTTTTCATTAATGATTTAGAGTAACAAATTTTTTTGGAGAAAAGTGTGATATATAATTATATATTGATCATAAATATATCATCCCACGATTTCATGGTACACATCTGTCAGAATTGTACAATGGCTTGAATTGTACACAACTTCGAGATCTAGCACACCACAGCCACTCAAACTAGCTGTTTAAAAAGTAGTTATGAATAGTGATACCAACTTTTTAAAATTGTATATTTTTTATTTTTCAAAATGAACTTCATTTATGGATTTGGAAATTCAAAATTATCTTAAGGTCAATTTTTTTTACTTTTCTGAACACATTCAATTTTTGATCAATAGTAAAAAACACTACGTTATTGTTTAAAGCCAAATTTTATTTAAATAAATATTATTCTTATATAAATTTATTTAAAACTCAATATAGATACATAATAAATCTATTAGTTAAATTTAATTCATTGGAGTTATTTTATAATAAGATTAGATGTATAAAATTGTATAGAACATTTTAATATCTTTTACCCCCTTATAAGAATGTTTGCAAATTTGTAAAAATTGTAATTTTACTGCATCAATGAATGGAATTTCAAATATCTGAGAGAAACTATTGACATTAGTAAGTGAAATTTTGTTTAATAGGATAAAAATAATTTTTGGTGAATAGTAACATTTGATTTTTATTTTCCACGGTTAAAAGTAATTTAGGTAATTAAAGGTAAAAATTATATTATAATTACACTAACACTTGTTCTAATTTTATTGGATAAGTGTTTTTTGACAAAAATAAAAATTAGGAATAAATTATGAAGCAATTTCATTCACCTGGATTAGATTAAAACATTTATTATTATTTTATTTAAATAAGTGTTAAAAGTCTAATATTAAAATTTTAATAACAAAAATGTTTTTAATATAGGGTTATACATAAGATAAATTTGACTATAAATATTAATTATAATGATAAAAATATTTCCTACATCATGGAATTTTATTTATGACACACTGATGATGTAGTAATTACCTTATTAAAAAAAGATTAAAAATATATATATAATAATAATTAAAATAAATGTAAATTGACACTTATGAGGCATTCGATTAATTTTAATTGTTAATATGACATTTTAGGGTTGATATAATGTATTTAATTTGAAGTAATCATGTTTTGTCGATTTTCACAAAAACCAAATAATAAATGGTGTCAAAATTGACATAACTGTGTATTTAAAACAAATTCTATATTATTAAATTATATATTAATCATAAAAATATATGGTTAAGATAATGGAAATGTATAAAGATATATATTTTATTAAGGAACCACTTGAGGTTCTCTTTTCATTTTATAGTATTTTTTTAACTATGTATTATAAAAATACAAGAAGACATGGTAAAAGATAAATTATTTAACTAAAAATTAAATCTAAAAGATAAGGTTAATATGGAGACCTAAACCTGTCAAAAATATATTATTTGAGAATATTTAGACCCATCCCCACCGTATCTTCAAAATAAATCTATTTGAATCTATTAGAAATAGAAAATTATTTTATAATAAAATAATATTTCATGATATTCCTAAAGTGACCATGAACTCTCTTATAAAAGGTTACTTCCACTTCTCTTAAATTCACACCTAAAAAGATATTTGGATCAGACAAACCATGCTCAAATATCCTATTAACTACACTAACTTAAACCAAGAGGCCATACATTGTTAAGAATTCCAAACTAACGATCCTTTTTGATGAAATCAAAAGGAAGAACACAAAGAAGAGGTAATAATTTCATCACCTCCTTCAATGTACTTTTCATATTCAATGAACTATTTCATTTTTTTCAACAAAAAATAATAAATCTAGTACCTTCTATATATTTTGATGTTATTATAATTATGTTACAACCATATTAATTATTCTATACATCCTTTTAATGACAATGTCACTATACGTGCATATGTATGGCTTACCGTCTCCACGTCATGGTGTAGTTTGTTAATCAACGCTTCTTTATTTGGATGACTATAATAATGAGTATAATTTTGGAAAATAATAAATATAAAATTTTAATTATTTGGTATATATGATATACCATTAAATTACATAATATTTCACCGTGAATAGAGTGATATTGTCACTCATGCGTACGTACAGATTACCATCACTACGAACGTGATGAGATTCATTCCCCATCATAACCATTCAAGAATAATTTTCATTTTATGACTTAAAATAATTTTTTAAGAACATAATATCATTTTGGATATGAATCAAATACATTCTATCCATAAAAATATGGCTTACATAACAAAACATATATAGGAAAACAAATCAGTTAACACCCGAAACAATGATACTACTAAAATATTATTAAAAAATCAATATTTGAAGATCATATATAAAATAATATTTTATTATGTTGTTACTGAATAATTTAATAACTATTATTTAACTATTATTTAGGAGGTTAATGTACCCTTTAATAAAAAAATGTACAAGGTAAGGTTTTATTTTACAATCTCTTTATTATCCAAGGTTGTTTATACATTAGCATCTAATAGAAAATCATTATCCTCCACATCCATGTTTCATAAAAATTTATTTGAAAACATTTTTACATTTTCCTAGAATATGGGTTAGTTTATTTTTTACCCTTTTTTACATTTTATAAAATGTTTTGAAAGGAATCATTCCGTCATTATTCAAATAAATTACTTTTTGGACCTTTTCAACAAATTAAGTTAAGAATATTTTTTTAACTTATATGACAAGTGAGGCTATTTTCCACCTTTATAACACATTCAAAGATTACCTAAAAATATTATAATAATATTTTTCAAATAACTGTTACATATAGTCACATGACTTTTCTGGATTTCAAAAAATAAATATATATTTCTCCCAAATAGTTTTGATTTCATATATGTCATCATCTGTTCATGGGTTTTACACTTGTTTGATGTGGATTTATTATGATACAATATTGCATATTGTATTGATGTTTTTGTGACATCATTGACAGTGGATGTGTTATTTTTATTCTATTCATGGTTTATGGTTAATTTATTGAAATTTCGTATGCTAGTTTTAATATTAATGTTTAGGTTATGTTTTAACCTTTTCATATATGGAATGCATTGGAATTAGTAAGTGACAGGTGGAACCCACTATATCTCTTTGATGCATCGATAGGTCTCAGGAGAAAAACTAGTTTCTTGGCATAGGGCCTTGAAAAAATCTTATATATAGTCTTGGTATGAGGGCCTCACAATGTGGTTATGATGTTCGGTATTATAAATTCCATCATAATGAAATTAGCAATTGATATTATATGTGATTTTTTGACTAGTATAATATCCATGTGAATAACTAAATGGAATTATTTTATTTATCTTTTCTATTTTATGATGAATTTTATGTAGAAAAGGCTTATGTTTTATTCTTATACATTTCTATAAATGTTTATTCTTATTTATGATAGTTTTTGCAATATTGTTTTCCTTAATGAACATCTGAGGTCACCCCTTTCATATGGTTTCTTTTTCCCAGGATGTGAAGAAGTATATTATGATTGACTTGCAGGAATAGACTAAGGGATATGAGTGTGTTCCAAGGGGATACAATGTTGTTGTTGTTTTATTTCTTTATGAAATGTAAAATTTATGTATATATCTAGTACATAAAGGCTACTAAACTAATAGGTCTTTCGATACATGACCTCTTATGACAATTCCTATGTTAAGTAATAAAAACACCGACTCTGGGTAGCGCGGGTCGGGGTGTTGTAGTTGGTTTTAGAAGAATTTTTGTAATAACTGTGGAAACTAGATTAGATAAACTCTGATTAGAGAACATTACACTAAGATAGACTATGAGGATTATTATCGAATAATATCCCAGAATTTTGGTATTGTGGAGATTTTGTCAATTTTACACGAAATAAATCCATCTCTGGTTATGAGATGGTATAGTCGACTCTGGAACATACTTAACAGGGGTAAAACATGAAAACATCACTTTGAGATAGACTCAAATGGGAACAGGTGCAAGAAAATGGGCCTTTCTGCACTCTTGGTTATGACACTCCTTGGGGGATATTCTTAAGATAACACACAATTTCTATAAAATCATAATTAATAATTTATGAGTAAGTACAACCTCAAAAAAATATGTTTTAATTATTATAGATTATATGCATAAACTGGTAAATTTATGTTAGGTTTTTACTAGTTTGGAGGTATGAATTGCGATTCATAAACTGACCAAGTGTATTCCATTCATTAGAAATTGCATATAGTGGACGGAATTTAAATCGTATCAACACATGTAATCCATATAGGGACTTCCCTAGAACTCAATATAATTGTAATGGATCTAATTATGAAACTAGTGTGGAATAGCTTATAACCATAATAGGAAAACTCACTAAGGTTATCAACAATATCCTTACCTGTATGGAGCACCCAGATCCATAATGTGGATGATCAATATTACACCGATTCATGATGCAGTAACCACAAATATATTCAGTGGGAATAAAAATCCATTTGTAGGTGAGAAATGGATAAGTTCCATAGATTAAATTTTTTCATACTTTGGGGAGTAGTTAAAGGGAAAATGTTGTTATAGTAGTTTATCACCTTACAGGTGATGCATATCAATGAAATCATTAATTCAAAACACAAACGGGGATGAATAAGTATCAAATATAGAATATAGTGAGTTTAAAGTGATTTTCATAGAAAAATACTTTCATTGTGAACATTGATCAGATATAGAAAGGAAATTTATGAGTCTAATGAAAAAAGAGTGTTAGAATGTCGCAATGTATGAAGATAACATTTCATGGTTTGAAATACATGCTACAAAATATATATATATATAACCCAATAAGTAAGATTGATCGATTATTTGATGGGTTAAAACAATATCTTAGATGAGAATTAGGCTCACAATCCTTCTCATCATACGAAGATATATTCTCATGTGCTATCAAGATAGAAAATAGAATTCTCTAATTTATACGGCTTTGGTGAAAATCTTGTGAAGAAGAGACTTAATGAACACTATGGAAATGGAAGTAACAGGTTGGGGGGAATGGTTTAATTTCCATCCTACAGTTAATGTGGGAAGAAACACCCCTGTACATGCCTGGAGGGAATGGGAGTTTGTTACAAGTGTCGTGAAAAAGGCCACCAAGCATGTGATTGCAATGGAGAGAAAGAGGATTTCATTATTGAATGCTACAATTATAGAGAAATTGTGAATTATTCAAATGAATATACTAAATTCCAAGGAACTTTACCTCAGAAAAGGAAAACAGAGTAAGGACAAGCTCATGTGATCGCAACTGCTGATGTTGATGTTTTGAATGATGTGGTGGCATGTACATTAATTGTTTCTTAAAATTCAGTCGATGATTTTTTTTATTTGAATCATATCATTCATTCATATAATCTCATTTTTTCAATAAAATTAGTTATTTTCAATTTGACTTCACAAAGGAGTTGTCAGCCAAAAATCCTAAGGGAAGTATAATTGCAAAAATGTTCCGTGAATCAGTTACAATTATAGAATATAAACATGCTTTATTTGTAGATCTTATTGTCATACCAATGATTTAATTTTATATAATCATCAGCATGGATTGTCATTCATACCATGATGTGAAACTATATTTTAAGAAGAAGGAGTTTGCATTTTTTGATGATGATATAGAATCCCTTATCATTAGAGAAGAAACATCACTATATCCTTCTCATCTAGATACACCCCTAGTAGCTCTACTAAATTCAATTATAGGGGAGGAAGAGAGTGAAATAACTATGGGATAATAAAGTAATGTACAAATAGAGAATGTACGAATTTTTCATGAATATATCGATGTGTTTCTAGGGGATTTACATGGAAATCCTTCAGAACTACAAATTGAGTTTTCCATTGATTAATTATGGGATCAATTCCTATATAAATGACCCCTTATAGAATGGCCACTGTGGAATTAGTAAAACTAAATAAACAACTATAGGAATTGGGTAATAAAGGATTAATTCTCCCAAGTGTTTCTCCATTTGGAGGATCTGTTATTTTTGTTAAAAAGATAAATGGATCTATGAGGTTGTGCATTGAATCGAGGGAGATAAATTCTATAAAAATAGATAACATGCATCCCCTACCAAACATTGATGATTTTTTGGATCAACTTCATGGAGATCCAAATTTTTCAATGATTGGCCTTCGATCTGGATACAATTAGTTGTGCATGAAAAAGGATGAAATTCGAAAGACATCATTTTGAACCAGGTATGGGCATTATGATTTTAGAGTAATGCCTTTTGAACTATCTAATGCACCCTATGATTTCATGGATCTAATGAATAGATTTTTCATGGAATATCATGATGAATTTTTAGTGGTATTTATTGAAGATATCTTAGTATACATAAAATTCTATGAAGATCAAGAAAATCACTTGCGCACAATTTTAAATACACTTAAAAGAAATGAATTATATGGGATGAGTAGCAAGTGTGAATTATGGCTTAAAGAGATTTCTTTTCTTGACCATATTGTCTCTAAGGATAGAATCTCTATTGATTCTTCAAGGAAAAAAACAATCTTAGATTTTCTAGCACCAACTAGTATAACATAGGTATGTGGTTTTATTGGTTCAGCGGGTTATTATCGGTGTTTCATACAAAATTTTTCCAGATTCGCTAATCCATTTACTATGCTCACTTGTAAAGGGGATAAATTTGTTTTGAAAAAAGGGTGTGAAGAATGTTCTGAAGAATTGAAGGAAATATTATTCAATGATCCTATCATGACTATTATATTGGGGAATGATGGGTTTTTTAATTATATTGATGCCTCAAAGAAAGGACTTGGTTGTGTCCTTATACATAATTATATAGTTATTTCATATACAACATGACTGCTAAAAATTCATGACCAAAACAATCCCACTAATGATCTTGACTTAGCAGTAATGATCTTTTCTCTGAAGATATAGAGACACTATATCTATGGAGAAAATTTTCAGATTTTTACAGATCACAAGAGTTTGATGTATATTTTCTCTTAAAAATAACTCAACATAAGGAAATGGATATAGCTTGAACTACTCATGTATTACGATTTCACAATACACTAAAACCCAGGGAAGAAAAAAAAGGTTATAGATAATTTGAGTAGAAAACATCATGGAGTTCTGAATAATATGAGAGTTGAAAGGGATAATATGTTCATGGATCTATTATAGATGGATATATCAATAATAATGGATGTTAAAACATTTATACCTTTTCAAATGTTTTCTAAACTATATTTACTAGAAAGGATAAAATGTTACCAAATAGATGAGGAGGATTTTCAAAAGAAAACCAATTCTGTGAATTATGGGAGTTTGATAGACTTCTTACATGAAGATGGAAGTTTGAAATGTGGTAATAGAATTTATGTTCTTGAAATACCTTATCAAAAAAGGAAATTTTTGGATGATTCACATATCTCTAATTTCTCTATACACCCTTTTAGCACTAAGAAGTATAGAGATTTGATGGAACAATTTTGGTGGACCACATGATGATGGTAATTGATGATTATGCGTCAAGATTTATGGTTTTTCAATAGGTGAGGGATAAAAGACACCATCCTAGAGGAGTAAGGAATCCTCTTCCTATACCTGAGTGGAAATGGGATGATATTATGATGGAAATTGTCATGGAGCTACCAAAGACTCCAAGAAGAAATGGTGCAATATCGGTTAGGGTTGATCACCTTACCAAGTCAACACATTTTCTAGAAATAAGATAATATTTACCAATTGAGAGTTTATTAAGACTATATATTAATGAATTTGTAAGACTTTATGGTGTACCCCTATCGATTGTTTCTGATAGTGATCCATATTTTATATAATGATTCTGGAAAAGTCTCCAGAAATCCCTAGATACTGAACTTCATTTTAGCACTTCCTGTCACCCTCAAAAAGCCGGAGAATCATAATAGACTATTTAAAACATAGAAGACATGTTGATATCTTGATCACTTGACTTTCAAAGTATGTGGGATCAGTACTTAACCTTTGTAGAATTTTCCAATAATAATATATTCCATTCAAGTATTTAGATGGCACAATATGAAGTGTTATATGGATAAAGATGTCACACACCAACTTGTTGGGATGAAGCTAGGTTAAGAAAACTCATCGGCCTTGAACTTGTTGAGAAAACAATAGATAAGGATAATATTATCCAAACTGACATCAAAGAAGCTCAATAATGGAATTAGAGCTATGCTGATAACCGAATGATGGATTTGGAATTTCAAGTTGGAGATCATGTTTTTTTGAAGGTATCTCTCTAGAAGGGTGTTAAAAGATTTGGTAAGAAGTGTAAATTAAGTCCCAGGTACATCGGAATTTTCAAAATTCTATAATGAATTAGAGTAGTTTCATTCTATTTAGCAATGCCACCAAGTCTCTCCAAAGTTCATGATGTGTTCCACATAACCCTATTGTGATAATAAATTCCAAACCCGATGAATGTACTCACCTATGAAGAATTATAAATGGATAATGATCTTCTTTATTGTGAAGAGTAATTAAATATTATTTATACTAGAGAACAAGGGTTGAGAAATCACGAAAACTCTATTGGTAAATGTTCTTTGGTGAAACCATAAAATGGAAGAGGCAATGTGGGAACCTGGGGAAGTAATGATAAACAACCAGCCAAATATTTTTATGCAGTAATATTCTTGAAATTCTGAGGAAGAAATTATTTTAAAGGCGGAAAATTTTAACACCCTAAGATTCCATGGTACACTTCTCCTTTAATAATCTATTAGCTTGTATAGTATGCATTTTCATGTTCTAGCACAGCATGACCAATCAAAATAGCCATTTAAAAAGCGGTTATGTATACGGATACCAAAATATTGAAATATTATAAATTTTATTGTTCAAAATGGACTTCATTTTCGAATTCAGAATATCAAAATTATCATAGGGGGATTTTTGGTATTTTTAGCAATACTCTCAATTTTTGATGAATAGTGAAAAACACTGTCATATTTTTTAAAACAAAATTTATTTAAATATTTATTATTTTTATTTAAATTTATTTTAAAGTAAAAATAGATACATAATACCTATATTAGTCAAATTTAATTCATTAGAGTCATTTTTTAATAATATTAGATGTATAAAATATTATTGAACTTTTTAACGTCTTTACCCACCTTATAGGAACATTTAAAAATATGCATAAAAGGTACTTTTACCACTTCAATAAATTGAATTTCAAATATCCAAGATAAGCAGTTGAAAATAGTAAGTAAAATTTGATTCAATATAATTCTAATATTTTTTGGTAAACAGTTTCTTTTGAATTTTATTTATCACCGTTAAAAGTAATCATTGTAATTGAAGGTACAAATTATAATATAATTACCCTCAGACCTATCATAAATCTATTGGATATGTTTTTTTGACTGAGATAAATTTTTTTAACAAAACATGATCCTTTTTTATCCACTTGGATTAGATTAGTTCATTTATTATTATTTTATTTTAAAAGAGTTTAAAGTGTTAAATTCAAATTTTAATAACTAAAACATTTTAAATATAGGGTTATACATAGGATAAATTCTATTATAAATATTAATTAGTAAGCTATAAATATTTCCTACATCTTGGAACTTTATTTATAATTTTTATAAATTATATAATTAAATTATTTATGACTGAATGATGATGTAGTAATTACCTTATTACTGAAAGATTAAAATAATTGATATTATAATTATTAAAATAAATGTAAATTGAGTCTTCTAATTTGTTCCATGAATTTTATAGGTTAATATTAAGTGGAAGGGTTTATGTTATATATTTTTTATGTGATCATGTTTTGTTTATTTTCACAAAAACCATACACTAAATAGATTCAAAATTGAAATAAATATGTTTTTTTAAAAATACTATATTATTAATGATATAATATTCCTAAAAAATTATTTTATTCTAAATGTCATAAATAATTATATATATGTAATTAATTAACCACTAGTGGTTCTCTGGGATATTTATAGTATGTTTTTAAACCATGTAATATAAAAATAAAAGAAGACGTTGTAAAAGTCAAACTATTTAACTAAGAATAAAATTTAAAATATAAGGTTAATATAGTGACCTAAACTTTTATAAAACCTATTGGTTGAAAATATATTTACCCATGACTACCATATCCTCTAAATAACTCCATTTTGAGCCATTTTAAATGAAAAATGATTTTATAATAAAATTGTATTTCATGATTTTCCTAAAATGACCCTCACCTCTCTTATAAAAGGGTACATACCTTTCTCTTAATTCCACACATACAAAACCATTTGGCTCAACCAACCCCTACTAAAATATCTTCCCAAATACCATCATTTCAACCGAGATGCCTTATGATTATTAGAAATCAATCATTAGAAGCCATTTTGATTAAATCAAAAGGACGCACCTGAAGAAGATGTAATAATTTCATCACCTCTTTCAACGTTGTTTTCTTCTTCCACATCCTCATTAATTGTTGTTTCCATACAAAAAAAATCAAGAAACTTCTATATACTGGGATGTTATTAAAAATATGGTCCAACCATATTCAATGTTCTATCCATCCTATGAATGAAAAAGACACCAAACCTGCATACATATGCCTTACCATCTCCACGTCGTTGTGTAGTTTTTTATTCAACACATCATTGTTTTTATTGGTGTAATATAGATTATAATTGATGAAAATAATAAATATAAAATGTTAATTATTCTGTATATATTATATAACATCTTATTACAAATCATTTCAACATCAATAGAATGATATTGTCGCTCGTGCGTACGTATGGATTACCGTCTCCACAAACGCGATGAGATTCATTCCCCATCATAACCATTAAAGAATAATTTCCATTTTAGGATTTAAAATAATATTTCAGAACATAATATCATTCATGATATGAATCAAATACATCCTATCCAAACAAAAGATTATTGAAGTTACAAAAAATAGATTGGAAAACGAATATGTTAATGCCGAAAACAATGATACGACTATATTATTATCTACAATGAAACAATAGAAGATCATATATGGAATCATACTTATGTATGTGATTCTTATAGAATTTAATATCAATGATTTAAGTATTATACATGTGGTTAATGTAACATTTACTAATGAAAATTACAAGGTAAGGGATATTTTTTCAATATCTTTATTATCTGAGGTTGTTTATACGTAAGCATCTACTGGGAATTCATTACCATCCACATCTGTGTTTCATACAAAAAATTATTTCAAAACAATTTAAATATTTAATAGAATATGATTTTATGACATTTATACCCTTGTTAGGATTTTTTAAAATATTTATAATGGAATCTTTATGTCGTTTTACAAACAATGTACTTTATGAAATTTTCAACAAATTAAGGTAAGAATGTTTTTTAACTTATATTGCAGGTGCATATATTTTCCATTGTTACAATACCTTTTAGGCATCCCTTACAAGATTATTAGAATATTTTAAAAATAAATGATTTCTATTATAATTATGTTACTTTTAAATGATTTCCAAAAAGAAAGTGGTATTTCTCTCTAATAGTTTTGATTTCCTCTATGTCAACATCATTCAATAGATTTTATATCGGTTTGAAGTATTTTTATTATGATACAACCTTCAATATTGTATTGATGGTTTTGTGATATGATTGGTTGTCGATGTGTTATTTTTATACCATTCATGGTTTATGGTTAAAGTATTAACATTTTCATATGCATGTTTTTTTAGAAATGTTTATGTTATATATATAAAATTTCATCTAAGGAATGCATTGGACATATTAAGTGACGAGTGGGGCCCACTACAGCTACTCAATGTCTCATTTGGTCTCATAAGACAAACTAGTGTCTCAGCATAAGGCTTTGAAAAAAATCTTATTCGTAGTCTTCGAATGAGGCCTTGACTATGTGGTTATGATGTCCATCATTATGCATTCCACCATTATGAAATTAGATATTGATTTTTCATTGGATTATTCGACTAGTAGGATATCCATGTGAGTATGTAAATAGAATTATTTTATGTATCTTTTCCATATTATTCAGAAGTTTATGTTTAAATGGATTGTGTTTTATTGTTATACATTTCCTTAATGGTTTATGCTTCTATATGATAGTTTCTCCTATATTTTTATCCTTACTAAGCATCTAAGATCACCCATTTCTTATGTTTTTTCCCATTATGTGAAGAAGTATGTTATGATTTACCTATAGGGATTGATTATGGGATATCAGAGTGTTAAAAGGGGACACAATGCTATTTTTCATTTCATGATGTAATGTTAAACTATGTATTTATCTATTAATTACAATGTTAATAAACTAATCATTATTTCGAGAATTTATCTCTTATGATCAGGCCAATGTTCTGTAATAATTCAATGACTATGGGTAACTAGGGTCAGGGAGTGACAACAAAATTATAAAATATATATTCACACAAAAAAGGTGAAAATGTGATATAGAATATATTTAGAGATGACTAAATATTATGATTGATAAATACATTACCACCCTTGGAATGATAACATGATGGTTGGTGCATGGAGAGAGAAGGATTAGGCTAGAATATCTATGATGATGATCACAAAAGATCCAATTTTATTGGATTTGAAAATGAATGATAGAGAATTCAGGAACAAAGGAGAAAATATTTTCCTTTATCAAATTAATCTTAAACCCTCTATACAAGTGAATATTAAGGTGGTGAAAATGTAAAATATATAGTTACAAATAAATGTTAGAAATGATCCCAATTTTACCCTTGATTATGATTGAATGAAAGGGCTCACAAGCCCTGTATGTGTTTCTTACATACCAGATTTTAATAAGGATCTGTTAGAAGAAGGTCTTAGTTCTTCATTTTTTATTCATACTTGGAGTATGAAGATGTATATGTACATGAAATAATACATCTGGTTGGGTGGAAGGAATAGAGTTACTATAGAGTTTCTATCTCCATGTTTTGTATGAAAACATGTCATGGTTGAAAGAAAAATGTCCAAGAGGATATCTCATCCATTAACAATATTAAAATGGAAATGGGAGAACACCACAATAGATTTTTTTTGTCAGAATACCTAAACCATATAAGTGGTTTAATTCTATATGGGTGGAAAGAAATTGATTTAATAAGTCATCATGCTTCTTCTTTATTATAGAGGACTTCTATCTTTATTAGATGGTCACGATATACATTAATGAAGGGTATGGTTTCATGGAGTACCACATTCTATTAAATCAGATTGGGATATGAGGTTTACCTTAAAGTATTGGAGAAGTATTAAAAATTTATCTTTCATACAATTAAGATCAAACACTTCTAATAATCCTCAAACAGATGGTTAGACTGAAATAAAAATTCAATCCTCAGAGGATATGTTGAAATATTTTCTTATGGATTTCAATGGTGGTTGAGATTGAAAAATTCATCTAGTTTACTTTTCATATAATAATATATTTCACTCAAGAATTAATATATAACCATTAAAATATCTTTAAGAGTATAAATGTAGATCCAAAACATGTTGATGAATATGTAGATAGAATGCTTTTGGGCTCTAAGGTTTCAGAAAAAAGGTCAAGAAGGATAGAACAATTCTGCAGCATGTCAAATAAAATCAATTTCGGAGGAAATTTTTTGTTTTAACCATCATCATGATCGAGAATTTTATGTTAATTAAAATGTGTTTCTTTTAAGATAAACTTTTAATAAGGTTTTAGGGATCATTATTAAATATAAACTAATCTATAAATATATCGCCCAATTTTAGATTATTGTTCGTATCAAGACAGTAGCCTATTACTTGGAACATCTTCAAAATCACTCTCAAGTCAATGATTAGCTTCATGTATCTCTCTTTATGAAGTACATACATTACCCTTCCTCTTTACCGAACATAGAGGTTATACCATTCAATCATGATCTTTCTTATGAGGAGCAACCTGTTGAAATTTTTGACTCATCCGAGATAGTTCAATGAAACAAGACCACTCATTTGGTAAATGTTTAATGGATAAATCAAAAATTATAGGATGATGCATGGGTTCTTTAGGAAATGATGAATGAAAAGTATCCTCATTTTTTAACTGTCTTATTAATTTGGAAGTAAAATTCATTTTAAGGATGGTAGAATGTAACACCCCACTTTTTTGGACCATTTTTGTATAAATTAATATTATATTTATGTCTTCAAATGAACTTTGTCAAAAATTTCTTTAACATTTCACTAAATAGAGTGTATTACACGACACCAAATAAGAGTAAGTTACATAGATCATCAACACAGTGTATGTTAAATGTAACGCCAACTAGGTGTAGAACACATAGAACAACCACTTGGAATATGTTAAATGCAACACAGATGTTTCTTGAAAACAAAATTTTAATGTTATTATTATTTAAATGATATAACATATCCTAGCCATTAAACTTAGTTTTATGAATAGTAATAACATATTTTCAAATATTTTTTGTAAATTATTATTAATGATAAAACATATTGATTATGAAAGATACTATTTTTGGTAATGTCATTTTATGTGTACAAATAACATTTTATAGAATGGTCTTATTTTAATAATAAAATAAATTTTAAACAAATTCAAAATTTTAAAAGGATAAAATAAACTTCTTTTTTAAATTTATAATTTCAAATTTAACTTAGGGTTAATTTTTTGGATTTTTCTAAGAATAATCATTTATGACGAATAGTGAAAATTCATGCTTTTTAGTTAAAATTGTTTGGTGCTTAAATTATTATTAATGAGAAAAATGTATTTTAAAATTTTAAGGTAAAATTTGATAAATTTTTCATATTTTAAAACAATATAGTTCATTATATTTAATTTAAATTTGAATTTTATTATCCCAAATTAATATGCTTTTGATCATATTTCTACCTTAAAGACCCTTAATTTTATCATGCCTTCATGACGAGCATCATTATTAATTTTGTCCACATCTTTAAATTCAATTTTATAAAATAAATATCTATAATTATAATCATTATAATATATTGAGTATAATTTAAACATGTTTTTTACAATAATTATTAGTAAATGTGATTAAAATTAATCATAGTGATTAAGGTCATATTAAGCATAATTACAGACTAAAACATAATATTTGGGAACCAAATGTCATTGACACTGGTATAATAACCCCCTGTTTTACATTGTTAGTACATGATGCTTCCTTTATTTAGGTTAGTTTGGTAATGATTTTTTTAGGTAAGAACATGTGTACACCTAACATGTACTAAAAAATTTCAAGTGATGCCTTTTTCATCCCTATAAAAGCACACAACCTATCTCACATCCTCATACATCTCCACAAACTTTTAATCAAACAATATCATCCCAATAAACATCAAAAAATCCTTTACCTCTGCTTAGAAGCCTCCCCATGTGCAGAAAATATTCCAAGGAATCCAATTTTCACAAATAAAAAGAGATTCCCGATTAGGATGTAACGCCTTCTCTCAAGCTCCTTTTTTCATATACACACCCTCAAACGTCATTATTCCATTATTTTTTAAAAAACCAGTATACTAAATATATTATTATGTTTTTATGAATAATTTTTACCTATACTTAAACACACCTACATATAATGGTTAACGAAAATACTTTTTACCTTTACAGAAAAATACCACCTCAGTAAACAATAGTTGTTCAATTTTCCTTACCACCCCTTATGGTAGAAATTATGATGTGAGATCTATTTATATTTTTTATAATTTATATTTAATATTTATTTAATATTGTTTATTACTTTTACAACACATATCTTATTTACATTCTATTTTTTGTTTATATGATAAATTTTATTGAGGATGTGTGGAATTGAACCCCTCAATGAAATATGATTCATTCATACATGTCATGGATTGTATTAAAGATGGTTTTAGAGATTATATAATAGCTATATGATATAATAAATAAAATTTAATAATTATATATATATATATACATATATGTATTTTACTTTTTTTCATTTAACACGATAATTAAATGAGAAATTGTGTTCATGCATACATATGACCTACTATGTCCATGAATGACGTGTTCTATCTGATACTTATATATTATATATATTATTATAAAAAATAAAGTGGATATAAATGATATTTATTTCATGTTTTACATAATTATATCAATATATTTGTATAAGGATAAGCGATATAAGAAATTAAGACACATGTGATGAAAAATTAAAATAATATCGAATGTGAATCCTTAACACCTGATGATTATTTAGATGGTAATATAATGTCATAATGAGACCATATATTGTGTTATATAAAAAATAATGTTATTTAAAAAATATATAATAAATTTATATTTATTATAAATGTTTTTTTAATAAGTATGATGAGAGTCCAGAATCTTGGTAAGGTAAAATTAATCTCACTTTTATTTTCATGAGACTCATGCTATGTTCATCACTATTTTATATTTTTATGGTGTGTGTACATCCCATGATGGTTTTACCTGTATATTAAAAATTTATGTATATTAACATATTTATTTTATGATATTTATTTCATTGGATTTATTTTTCAAAAGATAATAAATCAGTAAAATAGATTTGTCTCAATTTTCCTTATTAGTGACTCTTGTTTAATTATGAAACTAAATTCTCTTTAAAGGTGTATATTCATATATTTCAAATTTAATATCAATAATTTAATTACATTAATTATATTTCAGTTTAAATTTAATTTTTATTTCTTACATGGAGAGTATGATCCCATGTTACCATGTTATAAGTGTTTATTAATACAATCTCAACACTTTTCATTATTGTTTATGTTTTTTCATCCATTGATTAAATTTTATAATAAATCTCTCAATATATCCCCAGAGTTCTATATCATCTATTTATTAAAGACATACGAATGTATTAGTTGCATTTCTACACACATTGGTAATTAAAATTACATTTCTGAGTAAAATTTGACAATAACTCTCTCTAATTTGAAATATATTGTATTCATAAACCATAATATCAATATTGAATAAAAATCCAATCAAAATATCTTTAAATCTAATTTTAATGTAGAAATGATTTTAAAAACATTTTATAATATTAAATTATTTGTTTTCAAGGATACTTTTAATTAAAAATGTTTTCAAAATATTTTTCTCTCTTAAAATGTGTTTGTAATGAAAAAAAATATTTTCCTCATTAAATGTTTTTAAATTATTTTTAAAAATTATTTCCCATATAAAATAACCTACAATTGTGTTACTAATTCTTTTATTTGGAAAATTATTCAATTTTTTCGATAATATTTTTTATATGAATGGATTATTTTTTTGATGGAATTATGCTTATCAAATCCATTTCACTTTCACAGGATAGATTTTTTTGAAACCCATTTCCGTTAATGGGTAATTTTTATAATGAAATGATTTTGAACCCCATCTATTTAAATAGATCTTATTATGATAAAATTTTTATAAACCCCGTTTCATATTATGGGATATGATATGATTATTTTTTATATTTTTGAATTTGTATGTATGATTTAATTATGAGGATGGTGGGACATTTATCTTCTTCCAATGCATTGGGTAATTATTTATATCTCATGAGATAGACTAAAATTGTTTGGGGAATGAACCTTGTCCACTAAGATGGTGATGAGAGTGAACTATTAATACAATGATAGTATGTGGATTGAAATCATGCAACTATTATAGCCATGTGAGTTGACCATGAAAACTAAGATGGTATGTGGAGTAATCATATACTACCAAGATGGTCTTGGAAGTGATTCCTTAGATACTATGGAAATCATATTATATATAAATATGTGTCTTCATAAATTCCATGTTTTTTTCTTATGTTATGATTTCTTTGATTATGTTCTCTATTTCATTTTTATTCGGGTCTTATGAACTTCCATGATTTTTGAAATGATACATGTATATGATCTTTGATATGATGGGTATTATCTTCTATATTAATGTTCATGTTCTAATACCCTTATTATCAATATTATGCTTACATATATCTCTTATTTACCCTTACAAAAAAATTTAGCTCACCCCATTTAATGGTTATTTCCCCTTGTCATTAAGATATGTTTTATATTTGAGGTTCTGATGAAGGGTGATAGTCCGTAAGAACCGAGGTGGGGATAATTTATCTCGAATATGTATTAATGATTATGTTTCCATGTTTCCAAAGACACTAGACCAGTACGGTCTTTGGGCATCTATTTTTATAATATATTATGTATACCAAAAAAAGATATGTAATGTTAATATATTAAAAGAGGGAGTCTCAATAATTATTTAATGGGACTTAAGATCCATTTTAAGATGATAAATAGAAAATTTCACTAGATAATATTTTTCCCATATTATAAAGCAGTGAATGGTAGAATGTTTTCATGAAAAAATATCATCTCTCATAAGATGTGGATCAATGTTGGTCATTGATTAAAAAATTAAGGATTAAAAGGAAATAAAAAGAATAGAGTGGGAGATTTCAATTTTGTAATAATAGAAATATACCATCCATAAGAGTAATGGGATTATATGGATATACATCCATTGAGTCTAAGAAAGAATGAAGATGAAAACTTTTTCTTATATGAAGTTCACTATACAAGGATTCCTTGGAATTATTATGAATAAATATGTAATACAAAGAGAAATATTTACTATTTCTTTTATAATCCCAATCCATTCCACTTAATGGAACTTGTCTCCGAAATAATATCATAATGAGAGGACATATTATCATGCTCTATCATGTAATGAAGGAATTTACCATGTAATATATATATATTAATGGTATAATGGGAAGAAGACGAATGATATTAAAAAAATTATAATGGACAGATGAGAAAAAAAGGAAATTCTAATGTGTAAAACATGTTAAAAAATCACCCTGGTACATTCCTAAAAGTAAAAGTAGTTTACTTAATGTTTGGAGAAAATGTCAACTATGCTCCTAATTTCAATGGAAAGAATGAATTCGGAAATGTTAAATTCACCCTATTTAAAGAGGAATTGAACTACGAAAATGGATTCCCCATGATTCAAGGTTAATTAACTCATAATGAGATCAAGGTTCATATTCAATATTTTTCTATTAATACAATAAATAGTGGAATTATTACCGTTCCTTTTTTATCTCGATCAATGAAAAATGATGTAAAAGAACAATATTAATGAAATTCTAAAAACATATGATGTTGGTATTTAAATAATGTTCTATTATGTATTTTAAGAAATATTATTAAAGGTTCTAATGACCATTAAAATGAATCATTGGCATCTTGAATATTATGAAAAAACATGATTGATTAAAATATTACCCTTAACATGTTCCCAATTTTTTGTTAATGATGTTTTTTTAAGAGTTGAAATTTATGGATAAACTATATTGAATTTTGAAAACTATCATGGAGTATATAGATAATATGTTAATTTTGGAAATTTATATCCTTATTTTAAGTGAATTCAATTGTAATCTCTTGATAGGTGTATTAGTTTAACCATTTTTGAAATGGATTACATTGAACAATGGATGTGGATTTAGACATTAATTTATTACATCACCAAATGAAGACTTATTCATATTTAATAGATTATGATAAAAAAAATTAAAATATGTACTAGTGATTGAATTAATGAATTATCTCTCTATTATAGATTTTACAATCGATTAAAATTTAATTTTAGTGCATCATGTATAAAAAATGATATTTGATATTATGTTCATATATTAATAAATATACTAAAAAATTAATTAAGAACATCCAAAATATGAAATTATACCTATAAAATAAAATGATATCAACTATGAAATTTTTCATATATTCTTAGTCTAGATGGTAAAATAATTCATCAACTGTTTGAAAAGGATTTTGAAAAAAATTGTTATCCTAATACCCTAATATATGATTAACATATATCCATTTTAATTATGATAAATATTTGTTTTTGAACTCCTAAAAATTGAAATGATCATTCACCTTTCTATGGTCAATGACTTCTATGATTCTCTACAATTATTTTCCCTTTTTAACCACGTCCATATCTTATCCTATAGAAATTTTCTCTTACATTGTAAGATGGTTTTGTGTTATTCCATATGAATATTGTTTATTCCTTATAAATTATCAAGAGGGTATTTTATTATAATTTATCTTGATGGGGGATTTGAATATGGTTATTTTCAAAAGGAAAACCCTCGACTAATTATATCAATATTAGCATGATAGGACACAATTAATAGTGTTCATTTATATACCCTGGTATACGCTCTCTATGCTGTTAAGGCCCTTAAGGGTGTTATTACAAACCTTAACAATATTCTGGATGGTTTCATTAAGGATACCCTTGGGGAAAGGAAATGCCATTGAGATAGTTGGAGGAAGGTGGTCAGGACTGATATTGAGGGTGGTATCAATGTGTGTTGTCTTGAAGACACCCTTACATATGTGGAATCTATGTTGGTCTGGGATATTGTGGATCCGAGTACACTGTGGGGTAAAATCATTAATGCACAGTATGTGCTTCAACTCCTAGTTGAAGGCTGCAGATCCCTATTCTGGTCTGATATATCCCATCTAACATCGAAGCTGCATTGGATCTTGCCATGGAATATCAGGTGAGGTGATATTACCTTCTGGTATCAAAAATAGGTAGGGAAGGTGATATGTTTCCCGATATTCCCTAGTTCTACTCTTACTTCTAGGGAAGCTAGCCATCACCCATCCCTCATCAACACGGTGCTGGATGAGGATCAACAGGACATTTTCACTCAATTAATATCTCTTTAGATCCTGATTGGTTTGTGTTCACTCCTTCCTCTACTGGGGTTTTTAATGCTTGGGACAACCATGGCACATAGGCTCTTCCGGTTGTTGAGGATAGTAGGAATGCAACTATATGGTCCAAATTCATCCCCTCAAAGTACAATTTCCTGGTGTGGCAGACATGGAACATGGCCATTCCTACGGAGGGGAATGTGAAATGTTGTGGAATACCAACCGTTTCACGTTGTTCATGTGTTGGTTCCCACAAGAAAGATATCGCTGATGACATTTTCTTCAGTGGGTAATGGGAAAATGCAATGTGGTCCGATTTGAGGGATTTTATGGGCCATTGTGATCGAATATTGGATACATTGGCATTTATGGAAAGGTGGTTTCATTGATCTGGGGACAAAGGGATGGAGAAAACAACCTTTATTTTGATCCTGCAAGGGGGTGTCTGTCCATTTGGCCGGCCAAGAACCAGCTGAGGCACAATGTGGTTATGTTAACCATACATGATATCATCTCAAAGACGAAAAACCTCTTCCTCAACCCGGTCTGTCTCTTCAGCAACTGGCGGGGGGCTCCATCCCTCTGATGGATGAACGTGTGGTCTTCTGATGCTCTGTCTGTCCACATTGTCTCTAGAGGACACTAGATTATTAGGTCCTCCCTCTAGTGGCCTTAAACTTAATACTGAGGGGTCTTGTGTCAGTGGGGTCTTGCTCGGTGGTGGAGTTGTCTGAGACACACATGTCTTATTTTCTATTGCATTCTCCGCTCGTCTAGGCCATGGTTCTACTCTCTTGGTTGATGAAAAGGCTTTGTTAAGAGGTCTGGATCATTTCCACCAGAAGTGCATTATTATCTCAGAGGTGGAAACAAACCCAAAAATATTTCAAGAATGTTTTAATGTCCATTGTCATATCCTGTGTTTGATTTCCAATTTCATTATACAAGGTAGGAGGATGATCAATAGAAGCACCTAAATGAGACACTCTTGGTGGGTGGGGAATAAGGATACAAATTATCTTACTTCTCTACAAGTCATTGGATCTGATCCGATTTTCTATCATATTGTGCACACTTTAAAACCTGAAGGGGTCAATCTAATTAGATGGGATTCTATCGGTCTTCATTATTTTTTACCTCCTTGTGGGGGGGGGGGGTTCTGCTTATGGTATTTGTCCTTTCATCTATAAAAAACTGAATTGTGTGTGATATGACACAATTTATTTTAGATGAGTAGACTGTAACACCTGGAAATTTTTAAAAAAGTGAATGTCTTATATGATAGTGTTTGTGACACGCAATAGTTGGAATAGAATTGAATTTAACACCATTAAAAATTATTATATATCTTTTTTTAAATATATTTATTCTCATCTATAACATTCCATTCACATAACATCAGTTTTGATCAAAACACTATAGTTTATTAATATATTATTTCTAAATAATAACTAGTATAACATAGAATCTAAATTTGAGTGTATGAGTAATTACAAATAAACATTTAATAATATATTTTTTTTGAAAATTATCAAAATTAAAAATGGATATCTATTGATTAATGGTAAAATTAGAGCCATATTAAATAAAAAAGTAATGTTTTTTTGAAAAATTTATTTTTATATAAGGCAGTTTTGTTGATCTTTAAACACATAATTTATTAATAAATTTATAATTTTGTAAAAATATATTTTAAAAAATAAATCCTATTTTTTAAATCATAAAATAATTATTATTATATGGTAAAATGTGTTCTATTTTTTTAAAAAAATGTTATTTTTTATGAATATTAAGAAATAATGAATACAAATTAAAAAAATAACATTATTAAAAAGTTATATAAAATGTTAAATTATATTTTGAATTGGTTTTATAGTATCATTAGGTAAATTAAATATCAATTATTATAACTTTTGACCTTTTATTAATATTCATATTGAATTTTGAAATAAAAATTTCCCAATGATTTGTCAATTTTCTCTTTAAAACCATGCATTCTTATCTCGTCTTTGTGGTTTATTTTAAATTAAAATTTTATTCTCCAATGAATGGAATTTGGAAAAATTACTAAATATTTTGAATAATAATGATTTATATAATGTAATTATTTCATATAACTATGTTATTATATTGAATTGTAAAAAAAAATTTATTTACCATAGACAAGGTAAAAATGGATTTTCCATGGGATGAAATAAAATTAAAAGGGATTAAATTACCAAAACACATTTTTAAAATATATTTTCTAACCATTTATTTTCTCTATAATGTAAAATATTTTAAAATACACTATTTTGGACCCTTTTGGAAAGTAGAAAATTTGGTACACCGGTTTCTCATGAAAATTTACTTATGTGTCGGTCATCTCACTTAAAAAATTCCACCATCTTAAATGTTCTTCAAACCATCAAACCCATTTAGTATGGACACATAATAAAGATATAAAATACCACAATTCTTCATATTATTTTTTAATGATTAATTTATGAATAAATGCAAACTAGGAATGCATTGAGGAAAACCGTTACTGGATACCCATAAAAGGGTAATGTTTTCAATGATTGTTTTAATATTATTTCTTTCTCCACATTTTTTCAGTTATTTATAAACCAGGAAGATATAATATTATCATTATCATACAAATAATTAGATTTTTTATATTATGTAGATGATTTAATACCACCTCCATTTCAATCAAATGGGTTATGAAATCCTTATTCTTATGTATGATGAACTACCTTCTAGAGAACTAATGTAATTAATTTGTCCACAACCTCCTCTCAATCATGGGTACAATGATGGATATATGTTATATTTATTATATTATAGCATAATTATACATATAGATAATTTTATCATTTATTACATTATAATTTACATTCTGTTGAGGATATGATAATGTTTTATATATGTACAATGGACTACCACATCACAATGTGATGTGATTATTCTATCACTAACAATTCACATAGAAGTCGAAAAGGATAATGTTAATGAATATATGTGACAATAATGAAATAATTATAATATTTATGAAACATTTATCAGAAAAAATGATAATATATCATTTTCATTCTTACACTAAATGAAGTTAAGGTTGATCGGGTACGGGTGTATGAAATCTTGAGTTTTCCTTTCATTCATGTTTGGCATCCTCAGTTCCTGACATGAGGATAAAACATCAATCCTTGACCATCAGGGTAGGGGTTTCTTCGTCTCTCTTTACTGGGTATCAAGGGGGTGGGTATGATAATTCTTCCTTGAAATGTAGAAAAAACAAACCATAACAAATATAATAATCTGATTCTAAATAATGAAGTGGTTTGTTTGATGATGATGTTGTTTTATTTCTTTTATTTTTTTATGTTTGGAATTGAATAGACTTACGCCCACATAAAATAGTGTTTGTTTTTTTTCTCTTCCTTGAACACTAAACACCCTATCATTTTCAAGTTAATCATGTGATTGAACGGTTGTAACATAGGATTTGTTTAATCACGTACATGTGGTCAGTAAAATTTGTGCCCATCAAATAAGAATCCTTGTTTGGTCACCTCAGTTAAACAAATAAAAAGAAAGAACTTTATAAATGGTGTGGTTAAATATGAAAACTATATTTATCTCTCTGCAAATACATATAGTTGTTGTTATTGATGCTTGTGGGGTGACATGTATGGGGATGGGATATCATTATTATAGTTGTTGGTTATGGATTTGAGGACGATAGGGGCCGTATTTTGGGGCTTTCTTTGGTTATAGTACTTTGAGGGATGTCACAGATCCCTTTTGTTGTTGTGACATTATAAGAGAATCGTGTGTGAATGCTTAAATTACATCTTGGATATTTTCCTTTATTTGTTATCTTTGCATGTAGATATGCATGTTTGTTTCCCTGTAGGTAAGGAATATTTAAATGGAGTCACTTGAACTGGATAACAAGAATTAGTACATTGGGGGATTGTTTTTTAGAAATGTGTTGGGCTCCTGTTGTGGTTGTTGAGGGTTCGTGCATGTACGGATTGTAAGGTGGGTTGTTCTATATGGGCTGGTTGTCTGTTTTGGAACCCTTAGGTAGGTATGAATATTAGTTTAATTATATGTATAAATTTAGTTCTTGTATTTCTTATTCTCACACCACACAAGTTGTGCACTCTCTGCAGAACACCCCCATTTCATAGGGGAGGGTGATTTCCCCAATATTTCTATTAGTGGAAGGTTATTAGCTTCTTTCTACCCCCTTTCCTAGGTATCTGAATTATCCTTGGGTAGGCTATGATAGCCTAAGGTAAATTATAGCCCAAGAATCATTGAGAATGGTGTTTTGTGGTGGATGGCCTAGGTGTGTTCCAGAAGGTTTATTTCCAAAGTATCTTCATGATAAGGCCCAACTGTCATCGGGTGTGACAATGGTTGTTCAGGCCCAGGTGTCTTCATGTGTGGTAGTTTTTGTAGTAGACCTGATATTTGTGGTTATGATTAAGTTTGGTTGTGATGGACTAGGTTTATGGGAGGGTTTCATGGTGATTTCATATAATTTTGTTGTTGGGGAAGTAGTGGGACTACAGTGAGACTTATGGGGGTGGTCTAACGCGTAGAATGTCCTAAATAACTAAAGGGAAAGTGGGGAGGGGTACCCAAATATCAATGTGCTATTACTATTATTTACCTGACTAGTGTTATTTAAGGTTGGTACCTTGGTGATGTTGGGTGGATATTTTCATTGCTATGTGACTTGGTTATCCCTATTTATCAAGGGGAATTAGAATACATCCTCACGTATACACTGTAGATTTTGGTTTTCCCATCTATGAATACCTGTATACTCACCCTTCATATAAAATACTACTTTTAGGTTTCCAGGAGGACCTTTAAGACCATGCCAGACATTACTATCTCATGTTTCAAGAGTTGTGGATTTTTCTCATTCTTTTGGTACTTTTTAACATACCTTTCTTTTCCTATGTATCAATTTATTTTGATCATGCATATGGTAGTTGATTATTTTCATTACATATTATTTTAGTTTTTCGAGTTCTTTGGGATTTACCATGTTATCTCCTCATCATATTAAATAAGAATGGAAACACCTTCCATTTTTACATATGATTCTATACCCTAGGTACTAGATGCTAATTTGAGGCCTATTTAAGGCATGACTCGGGGGGTCATTATCTCTCCATTAACCTCAAGAAGTATGGGTCATGCTATTTTATGTCACTTTCTTCTTCATGGTGAAGGAAGGTCATGAAAGAATGGTATCATAGGCTGTCGGTTGAGAGATAGGATGGAGTTCTATGTTTTTCATAGTGATAATTTCATGGGATGTTAAGGAAATAGTGTTAAGAAATAAAGGTTTTGGAAGTAGGACAGAGAAGAACTTCTAGGACACATGATATTAGGGCTCTCCGTGATTCGATGCAAGGACTATGTGCCTACCGAACATCCTTGTGAGGGAACACTGATTTAAGGTTGAAGCCCTAGGAAAGGTACATGCATAATGAGGAATTGTGTTCTTGTGGGTTTTGGGTGTTATGGGGAATTTAAAATTAATAACAATTTTAATAATAATTTAATGGAGATCTTATAAACTACTCGGACATAGAAATTCCTTTTTCACCTAGCAGTTATGGCACCTGAAAGTCATCCATTAGTAGTGCAGAAGTTTGACTACCACGAGGATTACTTTTTCTTAATAGTGGATGACTGATTGAGAGATGGATGAAGACCAGTGGTAGAAGACTCATCCTGCTGTTCAGCGGAAGACCCTCAGGAAGTATGAGGGAAACGTCTCAAACATGGAGATAGAAAGTTGTCCCAAGAAGTTTATGACAGCTTTCAGAATGATTCGGGCTCTAGTTGAGTATTCGGTTCCTCTGGCCGTGAGGCAGATGTTGGGAGCAGCATGTCTGTGATGGAATCACTATCTCTTAGTGAAGAAGGAAGTTGTGGTTTTGTAGACCAAATTTAATAGGGAGTTCTGGGAGTAATTTCATTATTCCATAATGATGTCTGAGAAGCGACCATAGCAACTCTTCCTCTATAAGTAGAGTATGTTAGTGAGGGTTTTTGGGATCATGATCAAGGATCTCCTTAGTTTTTTTCCTGGTTCTCTTTACGGATGAGAAATCCCAGTTAAGATGCTTAGAAGAGGAACTCTGGCCTTCCCTTTAGTATTATGTAACTCCATTAAATCTACAAATGTACATAAAATTTCCAAATAAGGATGAAGTAGTGGAGGGGATGCACATGCTAGGAGGTGTACTATGAAAGGGGAGCCGGTAGAGATTATCAAAGGGGAAGGCCATTGGCAACAATCCTACTGCATCAGGGACATCTAGGATTCATCTTATGGGAAGTATGACTTAAGAGTTTTAGTTTCGATCTCCATATCCTTAAGAATGAGGTTAATTATCTATAAAAGTTTTGGGAATATTTGGAATCATTTCCTAGACCAAGCACAATATAGTAGAGGTGGGAAGTTTCATCTCACACCTCAGCATTTTCAGTTTCCAGCCAGACTTTTCAGTAGTAGGAGTTGGGGAAGTGAGCTTCCACTCCACCGAGGATAGATGGTGCTGGAGGAGGAAAACCCTAGGGTTCCCTTCAGGGACCTCGACTAGGGTGTGTTCGGGAGGGGCCCAAAGCTGAGGGTTAGAGTAGTAGAGAGTGGATAGTTACACACTGATGAGGAAGTAGTTCCTGCAGAACTAGAGGTCATTTGAGTAACAATACACTTTTTCAGTACCCTTCTCTTTTCTGTTTCAGATTCAGGATCTTCACACTTCTTTGCATCACCCATTTTATCCCATTCCATGGTCCTAAACATAGAGATAATCTCCATACCCCTTGTGTTGAGTACTCCAGTTGGCGATCAAACATGAATGTTGGACTTTTTTGAGGATGGAAACTAATGCTTGGACAATATCTATCCAGCGAGGATCAGTTGTTGCTACAAGTGAAATGACACGATGTCATCTAAGGCATTGAATGTCTATTCTCCATACATATTGTTATCAACTACTTTTGAAGGAGTTTCATTTCTTCAGATATGGGTTTCCAATGTGTAACTTTTGTTGGCAAGTGAGATTTCCAGGAGAGCAACCGAGGAGTGGAGCCCCTCCTTTCCTTGTTAGCTAAACTGTCAGTGGAGTATGTAGACACAGAGATGGGTTATGTCATAGGGATCATTAATGGGTTTCTGTATGACTTACCTGGAGAGGTTTTGGCTATACCCACTTGAAATGATATTGTTTTTGGGACACACTTTCAACATGGAGCCCGTCTGATTTTGGTGGCTCTCTATCGGATTAAACCTTCGGAGTTGCATAAGTTGCAGATCTTGGTTGATGACCTGATGAAGAAGGGTTTTATCTGACCTAGTGAAATACCATGGGGAGCTCCAATATTGTCCATAAAGAAGGAAGACAATGGTCTCAGGTTGTGTGTAGACTACCGAAGACTGAATTAGGTGATGGTCAGGAACCATTACCCACTCCTGAGGATTGACTTCTTTTTTGACCAAAAGAAGGGAGAAGGTTGGTTCTCTAATATTGACCTATTGTTGGGATATGACCTATTATAGGTGAAATAGGGGGTCATATTGAAGAATTATTTAAGGTTAATATATGTAACTTTGAGTCATATTTTTTCCATTGGGCGTTAGAAACACAGTTGTCATGTTCATGGGGCTCATGATATCAATTTTTCACGAATATCAGGACAGGTTGGTAGTCATGTTTGTTAACAACATATTAATCTCTTCAAGATCATAGGATGATAATGTCAAGAATATAAGGATAGTTTTGTAAATCCTCTTACACCACCACCACTATTAGAAGTTATCAAAGAGAATTTTCTGTACACGAGTGGTTCACTTCCATGGAAACGTTGTGTCCTAGTAGGTGATAGAAGTGGAACCGTCGAAGGTCAGAGAGAATTTTTTGGAGGAAGCACCAAACAACGTTGTATTAGTTCATAGTTTTCTGGTTCAAGAAAGATACTACCCAAGGATCATTCATAAATTCTCTTGAGTTGAAGCACCGTCGACAGCCTTGACCAAGAATGACAAGGCTTTCGATTGGATTGATCAGTGCCACACGTATTTTAGTTATATGAAGGTGATGTTGTCCAGTGACCTGGTGCTGAGGTTTCAAGAGGAAGGGGTAATGTTTGATATTTTCATTGATTCTTCCAGGCTAGGCTTGGGATGTGGGCAAACGTAGCAGTTGGAAGTGATTTCTTATGGGTCTAGGAATTTATGCTCTCATGAGTGTAACTATTCTACCCACGATGTAGAGAATCCATTAGTTGTGTTTGCGCTGAAGTTGTGGTGACATTACCTCATCGAATAACACTTCATGGCCTTCACAGATCCCAAGATCTTGAGTTATGACTTCTCCCATAAAGACCATGAACATGATACAACAGACGTGGATGGTGTTTCATTAAGTCAATGACACCAATATCTCCTACACCTCTAGAAAGGGAAATATGGTGGTCGATGTGTTGAACAGTAATTTATAGAAGGATGTGGATTGGGAATCAATAGATATTTTGAGCGATATTGAGGATTTGTGTTCCTTACACATGGATACAAAAGTGGAAAATATTAAAGATTGTCTGTTCCAGTTGATAGTTCATTCTTCCATGGTACAGAAGGTGGAGGATTCCCAGTGGGGGACTTAAATGGTGATGGGATGCGCGATCATGTTAGCCAGGGAAATTCTACGGATGGATTGTTGGATGATGGTCAAAATCAGATTCTTTTTCGCGAGATGTTGTTTTCCCCGAGACGGTGCATGAGGGAGTTCTCTGTGAGTTCCATAACTCACCCCTGATGGTAAACCTAAAATTTGTCAATATGTACTCGGGATTTAGGGGTCTGTTTTGGTAGCATAGGGTGAAATGGGCAGTGTCAGATTTTGGGGAAAAGTTCATCATCTTCCAAAAGTTGAAGGCTGAGAACCATGTTACAAGTAGTATGTTTCAGCATTTAGATGTCCCAGAGTAAAAGTGGGATGTAATCTCGATAGATTTAATCCTTGGACTACCCAAAGATCAAGAATGTTTTGATGCTATTTGGGTGGTGGTGGCCCGATAGACAAAATCTAATCACTTCATTTATATCAAGGAATTGGGTGTGGTGAATTCCTTAGAACAAAGGTATGCTGATTAGGTGGTGTGGTTTCATGGACTTCCAAGGTCCACAGTCTCAGATCGGGATGCACGGTTTACCTCATGAGTCTGGAAGTGATTACATCAGGCTTTTGGAACCCATATATTCCTAGGAGTTCATTCCACTAACAAACAGATGTGAAGACATAGAAGACCATCTAGAAATTGGAATGAATGTTATGTGAATGTTTTTTGGACTTACGGGGGATCGTGGGTATGAAACATATCTATTGTATACTTTTGATACAAAAATAGCTACCACTCTGCTATTAGCATGGCTCTGTTCGAAGCCATGTATGGAAGGCTGTGTCATTTTCCCATGTGTTGGGAAGAGGTTGGGGATGTAGGTGTTTTATGCCTAGAGGTAGTGGAGAGAATGACAGAGAAGGTTTAACTTGTGTGTGAGAGGATGAAGGAAGCTCCGGACCGGTTGAAGTCTTATGATGATCAAAGTAGTAGAAGCTTGGAGTTCATGTTTGGATACCACAAGATCTTAAAAGTCTCCCATCGTTATGGTCTGTAGAGGTTTGGAAGGGGGAGTATGATTTATCCCAGGTTCATCTGACCCATGGAAATTTTGCGACAGGTCAGCGAAGTGGCTTATCAGTTGGCCCTATCACTGCTGCTAAAGAGGTTCCACAATGTCTTCCTTATGTCTATGCTTTGTTGGTATCTACATGATGATTCACACATCCTCTACTTGGGTGAGCTGGATCTCGAGGATGATGCGACGTTTGTGGAGTGAACATTGAGGATCGAGGACCATGAGGATAATGGGATTCTTGTAATAACCATTCCCCTGGTTCATTTGTTTTGGATTCATGGTGGCCTCTAGGAGAGTACATCGGAACTGGAGGACTAAATGCATGCCTATTACCCAGATTTGTTTTGAGTTTTGATATTTTTTTTGCCTTGTGACTTGCTGGAATATAATTCTTGACCTTGTTTTCTATAATATGGGTTGTTTTCCTTTCTTATAATGTGTGTAAAATTCCTCACTATGGAAAGGGGAGGACCCAATCCCTAATTAAGAATCATTAAGGTGGGTGTGACTAAACACATGTGGGCGAGTTAGTGTCACGCAATGCGTATAGAATATTGACTTGGAGGAAGAGTATTCCTAACCCATTTTTCTAGGTGGTGTGACCATTATACATTTTTGTGGTTACTTGGGGGAGAATGGAGGTAGCATACATGTAGTTGTTCAAGAGAGAGATGAGGCAGATGTGTTCCTATATATCGAGGTTGATACAACATTTGAACGTCTCTAGGGTGGTTTCTACCTGAGAGGAATCTTACATGGCAGTGGTTTAGACCCCACTCTTCTCTTCATGTATACTCTTGGATTCTAGAGGATGAGAATAGTTTGAGAGGTATCTGATGTAATGGACCCGACCCTCCTAAACCGTTACATTGCCACATTTCTAGAATTTCAGGTATCATGTGGCCCATCAGTGAGTCATTAATGAGTTTTTCCAAAAACTATATCCTGAAAAATGGATCCACCGTGCTGGTGGCACTATCAATGTGGCACTACCAGGGTCTCACACTAAAAAAGTGGAACCGCATATGGTTTCTTGCTATTATGGTGGCACTGTTATGGTTTCTCAATGAACGATGTCCCCCCTTGGTCAATTTTTTCCCATTTTCCCAAGTTTTTCATGTTCATTCCTGGTAATGAATCTTCTAATGTAAAATAGTTTTAATACTCTTTCTGAATCCATTTAAATCCAGTAAAAGATTTTATAAACCCCTGTCATTCAGCAATACTTCAGTTACCAAAATGTGTTTCCTTTTCCTCGGTGTCACACCCTTCCCCATTATTTCAAGATTCTCCCATGTTTTGTTGTTTTTCTCTATGTAAAAGATATATTTTAAAACACAACTATTATCTCCACCACCACCGAGGATAATTATTAAATAACAATTAATCTCAATGTGTGAAACTGCCCAACCACGTGGTCAAGCAATGATCCAAATTCATGTTCTATGAAATCATCTCTCTGATTTCAGTATCTGTATATTTCTTATGTTGAGATCATATCTTCATAACTCTTATCCATTCTATAATTAAGCCCTATAGACTTACTCCGGAGACAAATCATGTGCCTGTGATGGAGCCTCTTCTTATCAGCCTTGAATCCTTCATGTTTTTCATTCCTACAATTCATGCATCCTCAGTTCTTGATGAGATAATTAATCATTGATCATTGATAATCTAGGTAGGGTTTTTCTACATCTCTCTTTACTTTTTATCATGTAGGGATTGTATGATAATTCTTCCCTACAGATGTGAACAAAACAAAACTGTTACAATGATAATAAAGAGACTCTAATAAATGATGGGGTGTGTTTGAGGATGATGTTGCAATATTTCTTTTACAATTGTTTTTATGTTGTGAATTGTATTATATTATGCACACTAAAAATACTAATTTTTTCTGGTTTTTCCTTGCACACTAATAATCCTCTATTTTTTGGATAACATTGTGATTGAATGGAGGTATCATAGAAACTGGTTCATCATGTAAATTTTATCGATAAAATTCATTCGAAATAAATATGAATCCCTTTCTGATCACCCCATCTAACCAAATGAAAAGAAGAAACTTGATAAATTGTGTGGTTATATTTGAAAACACACTTTCTCTATTCATCTAGTACACATGGGTTTTCGGTTTTATTCTTGTGGGGAGATGTGTATGGGGATGGGATATCTTGAGGTTTAGTTTTTGGTTTTTTATTTGAGACCGTTTGGGGACATATGTTGGGGCTTGGTTTGCTTCCAATACCTTGAGGGATCTCACATATCCATTTTGTGGTTGGGAATTTACATGACAATCAGGTGTGGATTCTTAAATTGTTTCTTGGATATTTTCCTTCAGTTTTTGTCTTGTCTTGTGTCTATTCCTATTATATTCCAAATAGTGAAATAATATTTATATGGAATCACATGTAATAGATAATGATAATGGTTACACTAGGGTATTATTTTCCGGTGATGGGTTGTGCACTGAGTGTGGTTATTGTGTGTCTGTGAATGTAGGGATAGAAACGATGATGGTTGTGTATGGGATGGCTGTCTGTTTCAGAGCCCTTAGATTGGGATGAGTTTTATTAATTATATGTATAAATTTAGTTCTTGTGTTTCTGATTCTCACCCCTCTCATGTTGATCACTATGTGTTGAACAACCCCATTTCATAGAGGATGGTTTTTTCCCAACATTCTTATGAGTGGATGGTAATTATCTTCTTTCGAATCCCTCTCATAGTTTGCCTATGACTCTTTAGTCAAGCTATGATGACAAAAGGTATATCATTTCGCAAGAATCTTCAGACATGGTGGGTTGTGGTGGTTAGACCAGGTGTGTGAGAGTATGTTTGTTTCCCAATTATCTTCAGGAAGAGGCCCACATGTCTTCTAGCATGAAAATGGTTATTCTGTCCTAGGGTTATTCAGTTGTAGTAGTGGTTGTGGTGGCTTAGATGTTTGAGTTCAGGGATATGTGTTATCGTGATGTCCTAGGTGTGTGTCGGAGCGATGCATGGTAATGTCCCATGAGGTTGTTGTTTGGGAAGTAGTGGGACAGTATTGAGAATTGTGGGGGAGTTCTGACCCATAGGATGTCCTAAATTACTAGAAGAAAAGCGGTGCGGGGTACCCAAATATAGAATTGATATTACTATAACTTTACCTGAATTCCGTTATTTGGGGAGTGTGCCTTAGTGATGCTAGGTGGATAATTTTCTCTTATGTTTCCTTGGATATCTCTATTTCTCATGGGGCATTATAATTCATCCACACTTTTCCATGAGAGATTCTAGTTTTCCCTACAGATTAAACCTATATACTCACCCTACGTATATAAAATTTCTTTCAGGTTTCTAGAAGAACCTTGAAGACCATGCCAAACGTTTCTAGATTGGGCATCGAAAGTTGTTGCTACTTTTCTTTCTTTTGGTACTTTTCAGCATATTTTTCTTATTCCTTGTATTAGTTTATTTTGAACAAGCATATGGGAGTGGATGTTCCCTTTTTTTCTTTACAAATACTTTCTATTTTTTGAGTTTTTTAGGATATTCCATCTTATTTCATGATCCTATTAAATAAAAATTGTAATGCATTCCATTTTTACATGATATTCTACACCCTAGTTGCTTGTTACCACTTCAGGGCATATTGATGGTGGGACTCAAGGGTCATTATCTCTCCTTCATCATGATAAATGTTGGGCTTGACTATTTTCTGTGCATTTCTCGTCTTGATAAACGAGGTTCTAGAATGAATGGTATCAAAGGCTAATGGATTAGAGAAATGATGGTGTTTAGGGTTAGTCATAGTGAGAATTTCATGGGATTGTAGGGAAATAGTGTTAGGAAATCATTTTTCATGAAATAGGTCAAGGAATACCCACTACGACACATGATTTTAGGCCCCACGTGATCTGACGCAAGAACTATAGACCTACCGAATGGTCAAGTGAGGCTACACTAATTGATGAGTAGAAGCCCAAGGAGATGTACATGCATCATGAATACTTTTGTTCTTGTGTTTTTTCGTAGTTTTGTGGAATTTAAAATGAATATCATGGATAAGAAAAATTTATTGGAGAAATTCTACACTACTCTAGCTTAGGAATTTATATTTTACCTTTGTGCTATGGCACTTAGATGACGTCCATGAGTAGTGCGGGAAATCGAGGCCTAGGATGCATAATTTTATAATTAGAAGAATACTGGTTGAGAGGGAGAGGACGACCAGTGGTAGAAGATGCTTCATGTCTTTTCGAAGCAGGCCCTTGGGAAGTACGAGGGCATAGTCTCAGACATGGAGATAAAAAGTCAGCTCAAATAGTTGGAGATAGATTTCAGCTTGATATGGGCTTCGGCTGAGTACAAGGATCCTCTAGACATGATCTATATACGGGGAGTGGTACTTTATTGGTGGATGGTCTATCACGTGATGAATAGAGAAGCATTGGTAACGTGGACGGACTTCTAGAGGGTTTTTTGGGCTGAATTTCTATCTTCCACAATGAGGGCTGGGTAGAGGTAGGAGCTACTCTCCCTCTAGCTGGGGATAATTTCAGTGTGGGAGTTTTGGATAAAGTTCAAGGATGTACTTGAAATTTCCATGGACCTTTTTCCAGATGAAGAATCACAGGAAATATGCTTTGACAAGGCACTCTGACCTTCCCTTCAGTATGATGAAACTCTATTAACTCTACCAACCTAATTGGACGTTCAAAAGAAGGATGAAGTGGTGGAGAGGATGCACAAACTGGGAGGTGTTCCATGATAGGGGGTCTAGTTGAGCTCATCAATGTGAAAAACCATTAGTAGTAGGCCTCCATTATTAGGGCCTTCCTGGTTTTGGCTGAGGAGATACAGGACTCAGCAGTTCTAGTTTCAATCTCCTTGTCCTCTCTCTTTATCTATGATCCTTGGAATGAGGTGCCTTATTTGTAGAAATTGTGGGAATATATAGAATCATAGCCTGAATAGAGTGTAGTATAGTGTAGGTGGGTAGGTTTAGTGTCGACCTCAGTAGATACAGTTTCCAGCCAGAACATTTTAGCAGCAGAAACAGGGGAAGCGAGCTCCTACACAAAAGAGGGCGGAAGTTGTCGGAAGAGGCTGACCCCAAGGCGCTCCATAGGGACATCAACCATAGTGTGGTTGGGGTGTTGGCTGACACCTGAGGGGAAGAGGAGCTAGGTTTGGAATGTTACACACTACGAAGGTAGAAGTTTAATCCATTCTAGGGGTCGTTCGAGGTACAATAAACATCTATTGTACTCTTTTCATGCGCCTTCCCTGATTATTGAGCTTCACAATCATTTCCTCACCATTTCTAGCCCATTATTTTTACATGAAGTAGAGAGAAACTCAATACCACTAGTTTGGAGTACACTAGTTGATGATCAGAGTAACCTTTTTGACATTTTTTTAGGATACAGACTGATGTTAGGGCCACATCAGTCCAGTGGGAATCTCTTTCTACTGCAAATTCATTCATACGATGTCATCCTAGGAATCTACTTGTTGTTCTCTTTGCACACTGTTATTAACTGCATTCGGCGAGAGGTCATCTTTTCAATTATGGCTATCCAGCGTGAAATTTTAGTTGGCATGCTGGATTTCCAAGAGAGTAGCTGGTGAGTTCAGCCGCTCCATTACTTGTTTGCTATGATATCAATGTAGTTGGCAGACACTTAGATGGTGGATGTCCTAGGAGTCATCAGTGAGTTCCTATACATCTTCCCATGAGACGGGGTGAATCTACCCACATGACATGATGTAGAGTTTGGGATACACTAGCAACCCATTGCTCATCTAATTTTGGTGGATCCCTATAGGATGTCTCTTTATGAGTTGTTGGAGTTGCAGATCCAGATTGCTTACCTGATGAAAAAGAATTTTTTCCCAGAAAGAGTCATTCGATGGTGCACTCAATTCTTGTTTTCAAATAAGGAAGATGGTGGTCTCAGGAAATGTGTATGCTACTAAAGACTGTATCAGGTGGTGGTAAAAAAACATTACCCCATCCTAAGGATCAACGACCTTTTTTAATAGATAAGGGGAGAATGTTGAATCTCCATGATCGACCTGTGGTTATGATATCACCAGTTGTGGGTGAAAGATGGTGACATCTCAGAGAATGCTTTATTATGTAGATATGGACACTTTGAGTTTGTGGTTAAGCCATTTGGCGTTACGAATGCACCATCTATGATAATGGGTATCATGAAATCTATTTTCCGTGAATATATGGATTGTTTCGTAGTATTTTCTATTGAAGACATCATGATATACTCATGATCAAGGGAGGATCATGCTAAGGATATGAGGATTGTTTTGGAAGTAATTGGACATCACCTGGTCTACGAGATGTTGCCCATGTGCATAATCGGAACATGAGAGGTGCACTTTGTTGGACACGTGGTGTCCCTGTATGAGATACCAGTGGACCCGTCTAAGGCTGAAGAGACTATTTCTTGGGAAGCACCCAAGAACACTATAGAGGTTTGTAGATTTCTAGGAGTAGATTCTTACTACTGGAGGTTCATTCATAAATTATGTTGAGTTTCATTTCCATCAACACCCCTGACCAAGAAAGTCCAGGCATTCGATTGGAGTGAGCACGACCAGATGACTTTCAGATGTCTGACGGGGAAGCTGGTTAGTGCCTTAGTGCTGAGGTTTCCATAAGAAGTGGTAATGTTTGATGTGTTTTGTGATTATTCTAGGATTGTGTTTATATGTGTGTTCAATCAGCATAAGTGAGTTATCTCTTATGTGTCAATGAATTGATGTCCTCATGAGTGTAACTATGCCACCCACGATCTAGAGCATCCAACGGTTGTTTTCATACTGATATTTCTGTAGCATTACCTCATTGGGGAACACTTTGTGGTCATAAAAAATCTCAAGAGATTGAGGTATGTCTTTTATGAGTGAGAACTGAACTTGTGGTAGTAGAGGTTGATGGAGTTTTTCAGGACTAAAACTTATATATCTCCAACACCATAGGATTGGGAAACATGGTGGCTGATTACTTGATCAGGAAATCGTTTGATGATGTGTTTAGGGAGTCCGTAGAAGTTGGAGAGAAATTGAGGAGTTGGATGCCTCAAACCTGAATTCCAAAGTGGAGGATGGTAGGGGATGTCTGTTTCAGATGAAGATAAATTCTTCCATCATACAATAGGTGTATGAGTCACAGTGAGTGACTTAGAGGTTGAGGTGATGTGTGATAGCGTTAGGTGGGCCAATTCTCTGGATGGATGGTTGTAAGATGGTCTGAATCATATTCTTTTCTGAAAGAAGCTATTTGTTCCTTAGACTATTCAAGATGCAGTCCTCCGTGACTTCCATAAATCAACCATAGTGGTAAATCTATGAGTTTACAAGATTTAACATAGCTTCATTGGTCATTTATGGTGGCCTAGTGTGAAACTAGTAGTGGAGGAGTTTGTACCAAAGTGACTCATGTGCAAGCAGGTGAAGGTTGATCACCGTGTTCTGGGCGGTCTATTCCAGCCAATATATGTCCCTGAGTGGATGAAGTACTAAATCTCGATATATATCTTCACAGGACTACCCAGGGATCAAGGATGTTGTGATTCTATCAATGGGGTGGTGGACCGACTAACTAAATCAGCTCACTTCCTGGAAATCAATGAGACAAGTACAGTGGATTCCCTTTCTCATATGTCCATTGATAAGGTGGTGTGGTTTCATGGAGTTACAAGGTCTATACCCTTGGATATGGATGCACAGATTACCTCACGAGTCTGGAAGGGATTACATAGTGTTATTGGAACCTAGCTATTCCTTATCATTGCTTTCCACCACCATAATGATGTGTAGATAGAGAGGAGATTCCAATCATTGGAAGAAATTGTATGGGCATGTGTTTTGGACTTCATGGGATCGTGGGTATGGAACATACCATTGGTAGTGTTTTCCTACAATAATAGTTACCACTCTACCATTGGCATGAATCCGTTCGAAGTCTTGTATGTAAGGTCGTGTCATCAACCTATTTGAGGTACTAAGGATGGGGAAATATGTTTTGTGGGCCCAATGCTATTGTAAATCACGATGGAGAATGATCAGCTTCTGCATAAGAGGATGAAGGAAGCTCAGGAATGGGTGATGTTCTATTCCGATAATAGGACGAGTCCCTTGGATTTCAAGGTTGGGGACCACAAGTCCTTAAAGGTCTCCCCTCGACGTCGGTAGAGGATTTTCGGTAGGGGGAGTAATCTTCCTCTCTGATTCGTTGGACCCTTAGAAGTGTTTCAATGGGTCAGAGAAGTTTCTTATCAGATGTTTCTACCAATGCCACTATAAGGGGACCACAACATCTTACATGTGTCTCAGCTCCATCAGTATCTACATGATGATTCGCACATCCTCGACTGGGGAGAGCTGACTATTGAGGATGATGAAACATCTATGGAGAGGCTATTGAGGATTGAGGACCATGAGGAGTATGTGCTTCATGGACAAACCATTCCCTTGGTTTTTTTTTGTTTTGGAGTCTTAGTGACCTTGAAGATAGTACATGGGAATGGGAGTCACAAATTTGTTCCCAGTTCCTTGAGCTTTTTTGATATTTGATATTGTGTTTTCCTCATGACTTATTATGATAAAATATGTGAAATTTTTTTCTACAATATGGAATGTTTTCCTTTCTTATAATGTGTGTCAAAGTCCTCAATATGGGAAAGGGAGATCGTAATCACTAATTAAGATTCATTACGGTGGATGCGATTAAATCCGTGCGAGTCAGTTAGTGATACCCAAAGTATATAGTATCATGACCTGAAGGAAGAGACTATCTAACCAATCTATTTAGGCGATGTGACCATTATCTGTTTATGTGGTATCATGATGGAGAAGGGTGGTAGCATACCCGTAGTTGTTTAGGAGATATATGAGGGAGAGGTGTTCCTAGATATCGAGGTTGATATGGCTTTCAAACGACTCTAGGGTGGTTTGTCTCTGTTAGGTATCTTATGAGGTGGTTGTTTGTACCCCTCTCATTTTTTCGGGATTACACATGGATTCTTGAAGAAGAGAATTGTTTGATTGGTATTTGATGTAATAGGTCAGACCCCCTTCATAATTAATTTTCCAAATTTCTTGCATTTTGGTTATCCCGGAGAACATTAGTGAATCATTAAATACTTTTTCCAAAAAACTCAGTCCAACTAAATGGTTCCACCAAAACGGTGGTTGTATTACAGTGCCACCATTATGTTCACACAGAAAAGGAGGCACCACATTCAGTTTCTCACTGTGACATTGGAACCATTACAGTGTCCCATAGAACAATTTCTCACCCTTTTTCAAATAATTTCCCTAGTTTCTTGAGTTTTTCCAGATCCACCCCAGTAACAAATATTTTGATGAAAAATTGTTTTAATATTACTTTAAAATAAATTTAAATACAGTAAAATATTTTTTAAACCCCCAAGAGTCGGGTGACCCTTTAGTTACCAAAACGTTTAGCCTTTTACTCGGTGTCACAAACTTCCCTATACATTCCAGATCCCCCCTATTATGTGTTTTTTCTCAGTTTCTAAGATATAATTTTACTCATAAATATTATAGCATCCATATCCAAGGATAAAAATTAAATAAAAATTAATCCTCACATTTGAAACCACCCAACTGTGTGGTCAATCCATGATCCAACTTCATGTAAGTTGAAATTGTCTCCCTGATTATAGGATCTGCCCATTTCTTTAGTCGATATACTCTCTTCACATTTTTTCCATTTTCTATGTACTCCATAGAGAGTTACACCAGAGACAAATGGTGCACCCGGGTTGGATCCCTTCTAGCTCAGCATTTAAGCCCTTTAGTCTTACATTTCTGCAACTCATTCTTCCTCAGTTCTTGACGTGAGGATAAAACCTCGATCCATAATCATCCAAGTATGTTTTTTCTTTGTCTCTCTTTAAAATGTATCATGCATGGGGGTATGATAATTCTTCCCTCTAGATGTGGAAAAAACCAAAGCTTAACGAAGATTATAAATTGAATCCAAAGAATAAAATAGTGTGTTTGATGATGTTGTTGTTCTATTCCTTTTATCATTGTTTTTATGTTGTCAATCGTATGGGCTTATGCCCAACGAAAATATTTGATGTTTGTGGACCTTCATTGTGCACTAATATACATATTTTGTTGTTGTTAATTTTTCATTGAATGGAATTAGAATTGAAACTGGTTAATCACATAATTTTGGTTGATATAATGCATCCCTAATGAATTATAATCGTTTTGTGATAACCCCTAGTTAACCAAATTGAAAGAAGGATATTGATAAATGGTGTGGTTAAATATGAAAACTCCCTTGCTATGTTCTGCTAATACACATGTTTTTTCTATTTGATACTTGTAGGGTGACATTGATGGGGATGAGGTCTCCTATTTTCAAGTTGTTGGTTTTGAATTATAGGCCCTATGGGGATGTATGTTGGGGTTTGTATTGGTCATAATACTTAGAGGTATCTCAATGATCCCATTTGTTGTTGTGACATTACAAGAGAATCGGGTGTCAAAGATTAAATTGTTGTTTAGTTATTTTACAATATTTTTTGTCTTGGATTGTGGATATGACTATTAGTATCCATGTAGAGAAGGACTATTTAAATGGAATCACTTGAAAAAGATAATGGAAATGGGTACCCTAGGGGATAGTTTTTCCAAAAATGGGTTGTGCTCTGGTTTTGGCTGTTGTGTGTTCGGGCAGGTAGGAAGAGTAATGAGGGTGGTTGTGTAGGGGCTTGTGGTCTTTTTTGGAAACCTTAGGTTGGGATGAGTGTTTGTTTAATTATATGTAGTAATTTAGTTCTTTTTTTTCTTATTCTCACCCACCCATGTTGAACACTTCGTGCAGATGGCCCCCATCACATGGCGGAGGGTGTTTTCCAAATATTCTTTTGTGGGGATGGTTATTCTCTCCCTTCTTCTCCAAATCACAGGTAACCCAAGACTATTAGGGCATGTTGTGATGACCTAAAATATAAGTTTAACCAAGACACTTTGTTCAGGGTGTGTTTTGGTGGTTCCCATAGGTGTATGTTGGAATGATTGTTTCCCAAGAATCTTTGAGATGAGGCCAGTTGTCTTCGGGCATGAAAATGGTGGTTCTGGCCAAGGTATCTTCAGGAATGGAAGTGGTTGTGGTGGACATGGTGTTTGCAGGAATGTTTATTTGTGGATGTGATGTCCCAAGAGTTTGTGGGTGGGATGCGTGGTGTTGGACCATCAGGTTGTTTTTGGGGAGGTAGTGGGACTACAGTGAGACTTGTGGTGGAGGTCTGACGAATAGGATGTCCTAAATAACCTGCAAGAAACCAGTGTTGGGTTCCCAGATATCAATGTTCTATTAATATTACATTACATAACTTTTGATATTTTGGGATTGTTCCTTTGTGAGGCTGGGTAGTTTGTTTTCATTCTATGTTCCATGGTAATCTCTATTTTTGACGGGGCATTAGAATGCCTCCCCACTAGTTCACGAGAGCATTTGTTTTTCCCTACCGAGTATAGCTGAATACTCCCCCTACATATAAAAAACTGCATTCCAGTTTCCAAGGGGACTTGAGGACCGTTCTAGACTTTACAATCTTAGGATTTTGGAGTTTTTGCTGATTTTCGTTCTTTTGGTACTATTCTTCATAGTTTTCTTGTGGCTTGTATCAATTTCTTTTTAACATCCATATGGGAGTGGATTTTTCATTTTTCTCATTACATCTACATTCGGTTTTTAGAGTTTTTTTTGGGATTTACCATCTCATATCCCAATCCAATTAAATAAAAAGGGTAATACCTTCAATTTTTAAAAGAGATTCTATACCCTTGGTTCTATTAACCACTCTAGGGCCTATTGAAATCGGGACTTGGGGGCTAATATCTATCCTTCAACTTGATGAAGGAAGGGTCTGGAAATTTTCTATCAATTTACTCATATTGGTGATCATGAGTCATGCTAATGGGAATCCTTGGGTTAGTTTTGAGACCCCATGGAGTCACTTGGTTGTGAAAATGACATTTTATATTAATTAATTTAAAGTAATGATAAATATAACAAAAACATTTAACTTTTACAGAATCAATTAAAAATATAGTTTTATATAACCTATCACTTCATCTATAAATATTAATTATAATGATAAAAATATTTCACACATCTTTATATTTTATTTCAATTTTTTATAAATTAGATAAATAAATTTAATTATGAAACTATTGTGATGTAGTGATTGATTCATTAATTACACATTCCAATAAATTGTATTATAAATATAAAAATAAATTTTATTTGATTATTTTGATGAAATAATCGACTTGTATAGAATATATTGACATGTTATATTTGATTTAATGTCATTTGTTTTAATGTATCACATTGTTATAAATTTTTTAAAATGTCAATTATGAATAGTGTCCAAATATGACATAATTCATAACAGAAAATATAAAATTGTTTTTTAAATGATATTAAATTCCTAAAAATATGGAATATATAAAAATGGTTTAGATAATTCCATATATGACATATATGCCTTTTTTGGTCCCTTTTTCAGCATATGGTAAATATATTAACACACAATGTGTAAATAACATGATCTTAATGTAAGATTAAAATGGTAAAATGATGGTTTAACAAAAAAGATAATGAAAAAATAAAATTTTCAAACCATATAAAAAAATTATTTAATAATGGGTATTAGAACCAAAATAATATTATATTATAATTAAATTACTTTTTTGACCATTTTTAATCAATATTGTGTTTATAATAAATTAATATTTCAAGACATTCCTAAAGTTCCCTACCTCCCTCTAATAAATGGCCACCACCTCTATACACTTACTCACACCTCTCATGCCACATGGATAATCCACCTTCTACTCAAATAATATCCCATCATCCATCTCTTACTTCTAGAACCCTTAACATGGGTAGAAGGAAATTCATGATAACCTTTTGGCTCAAATCAAAAGAAGTTACCCAATTTAGAGGTAACGTCTTCTCTCAAGTTCCTTTCAATATTTTCCTTCTCCACTCCCTTTAATTTCCTCATTAATTTATTAAATAAAAAAACATGTATCCTAAAAATACTTGGATTTTTTTATGAGAAGGATTCAAAATTCACTTACACACACCTCCATCCAATGTATTCAAACATACTATTTTTGTGTACTACGAACTGTTGCCTCAAGAAAAGATGATTATTCAATTTTTTCCTACCACCTCTTAATGTGGCCATTATGATAGAAGTATAATTATATATTATATATATTAAATTTTTATTTTCCCTAATAATTTTTAATTTCTATTTACAAAACTCCTTTATTGTTTTTATGATGTTTAAATAGGTTTATTTCATATAAATAAGTGTGGAATATCACCCCTTCAAAGTTATATGACTTGTTAATGCTATACATGTAACATATAAAGGATTTTTTTATTAAAAAAAATATGAAATGAATGAAATTATTATAATAATGGTATGATAATATACATTTAAATAATTTTAATATTATTCTATTAGTATGCCAATGAAGTAAAAGTAGCATTCATGCTTACGTACGCCCTACTGTATCAATGAATTGTACATTTTATTTCATATCTCTAAATTTTATGGACTATCACTAACCACCTTCACCAAGATAATGAAAGGGAAAAAAGTTCTAGAACCTTTATTTTTCAACTTTATGAAGAGATAATGATGACCGAGTCCCTCCTTCTGTAGGCCCCAAAGCAGTGACTACAACCAAGTGTATAGAATCACACAATAATGGGGGGAATTTCCATTCTTATACAAAAAGATCAGGAGATATGATCAAAAATCCCAATCAACTCAAAAAACTGAAAATAAAGGTAAATAAAAAATCTATTTCCATATGCATGTCCAAAATAATCTTATATATAGATCAAGAAAAATCCAATCGAAAGTACCAAAAAAAGAAAAGCAGCAAAAAAACACAAGAATCCCAAACTAGTAATGTATGGCTTGGTCCCTAATAACCTCTTGGAAACCTGAAAAAAAATTTATATGATTAAGGTGAGTATAACGGTATACTCAGTCGGGAAAACCAAAAACTCTCTTGCACAAGTGGGGAGACATTCTAATGCACCATGAGAAAAGTGGTAACCAAAACACCAAGAAATGAAACGATCCACCCCGCTACACCAAGGAAATATCCCCAAATAACACAAGTCACATAAAGTTTTATCAATAACCCATCAATAGTTGGGTACCCAGACAGCTTTCCCACTAGTTATTTAGGACATTGTACATGTCAGACCTCCCCCCATTTCCACAATTTTCCCACTACCACCCCAACAATAACATCGTAGGCTATCAAAACCATGCATCCCTCTCACAGACACCAAATCCAACCCAACCACTCAAGTCCCCGCCTTAGACAACTAGGCCATAACAACCACTACCACACCCAAATTCACCTGGGCCATAAAAACCATTGCCATGCCCGAAGACACCTGGGCCTCATCTTGAGGACACTTCGGAAGCAATCCTTCCCACAAACACTTGTTCCAACCACCACAACCCACCCAGCCCAAAGATTCATGGACCTTAATAAACCATATGTTGTCACACCCTTCTCAATGAATTTTGGGATACCTGGGAGAGGGATAATAAATGAAATAATAACAATCCATTCATAATAATGTTTGGAAATCATCCTCCCCAATGAATGGGGGTGTTTGACACAAAGTGGTCAACATGGGTGTGGTGCTTATAAGAAACAGAATTAATAAAACAATTACAATTAGTTAATAATAAACTCATCCCAAACTAAGGGTTCTGAAACACAGCCACCCTCATTAATATCCCTATATGGATAGACTCACAACAGCCAATACCATAACACAACCCATTTCTCGGAAACAAGTACCCCATTGTACCCATTATCATTATCATGTTCAAGTAATTACATTAAAATATTTCTTCATTTTTGGGGAACTAACATTCATATCTACAAGATAATAAAAAAATAAGGAAAAAAACCAAGTAAAAATTTAAGCATTCACATCCAGTTCTCTTTTGAAGTCACAACAACAGAAGGGACGAGTGACATCCCATGATTTACTAGAACCAAACTGATCCCCATCATATAGCCCCACATTGCCTCAAATCCACAACCAAAAACTGAACAACAGGGGATCCCATCCCCTTCCATTTCACCACATAAGAAAAAAATCAAAAAAATCATATTTATTAATTGAATAGAGTAAGGATTTTTCTTATTTTAACCACACCATTTATCAAGTTCCATCATTCTATTGGTTTAATCATGGTGAGCACACAAGGATTCGTATTCATTAGGCATCCATAATATCAACCAACATTTCATGAATAACTAGTTTATATGTTACAACCATTCAATAACATGATTATACAAAAAAACCAATTTTATTAGTGCTCAAGAAAGGACCACCCATATCCACTATTTTTCGTGGGAAAAATCCCATACGAATTACCAAAAAAAATAAAGATAAAAGAAATACATCAACATCATAATCAAACATGCCCAATAATACTTTAGTGTCTATTTATTATCTTTATTAATGTTTGGTTTCATCCGCATCCAGTGGGAATCATTATCATACCTACACTACATGATACTGAGTAAAGAGTGGAAAACGAAAACCCTACATGGATGAAAAAAGATTGAGGTTTTTATCCTCATGTCAATAATAGAGGGTGCACGAATTGCAGGAAAGGAAAACTTGAAGGCTTCAAGGTTGAGTGGGAAGGGCTCTAATACGGGTGCATAATTTGTCTCTATAGTATGTCTCTCAGGTGCACTTTAGATAAGAAAATGTAATTTTTAAGAGAGGATGTTTACTTAAGGAATGGCCTGATCCTAAAATCAGGGAGAAGAATTCAATGTACTTAAATTTCGGGTCGTTGATAGACCAAGTAGTTGGATGGTTTTAGATGTTGGAATTAACAGAGATTTAATAATTCTACTACGATATGGGTGAGAGAATATCTATAAATTAAAAAAATTTATTTAAACATGATAAAATGTGTAATAGGGTAGAATCTATAAAACATGAGAAAGGCATGACACCTAGGAAAAGGGCCACCCGTTTTGGTAACACATGGGTCACCCAATTATTGGGTGTTTAAATAATATTTTACTAGCATTAAATTACAATGAAAGGGCCATTAAATCACTTTTACATCAAAAGAAACATTATTGGGGAAAAACTATAAGTTCCTGTAAATACCGTGAAGGACTCACTATTAGGTGATTCACCATCGCCCTGGCACTATCGCCCAAACACTGTCACCCAAGCTCCGTTGCCCTGGAACCATTTCCCTAGAACCGATGCCTATTGGTGTTATGTTCAACACATCAGTGCCATAGATAACCATTGATTCCATTGATACCCATCATTGCCACCGACAGTCATTGTATCCACTAATCCTCCTCGGTGCCATTGATGCTGATTGGATCCCCTAACACCCATCAGAGCCACCGACGCTCATCGGTGCCACCATTCGTTCCAACATGAAACATGGAAAACATTTTAACGAGTCACTAATGGTATCTTGGACACCCTAAACACTAGGACTTTGAAATGTATTAGACCAAGAGGTATTGGGCCATTACATTAGATACCTCTGATAAAATTCTTCTCCTCGATAATTCAAGAGTGAACCCAACACAAAGAGGGGAGTCCAAACAACCACCTCACAAAATACCTCTCAGAGACAAACCACCATAGAGTTTTTCGAATTTTAGATGAAGCGTCGATATCTAGGAACACCAATCCCATGTCTATCTCTTGAAAAACTACAGATATACAACCACTTTTCTACCCTACTAAATCAATTTATCATATAATGGTCACATCGTTCAAACATATGGGTTAGGGAGTCCCTTCCTCCTTGTCAAGATACTCTTTGCCTTGGGTGGAACTAACTTTCCCACATGGGTTTAATCACACCCACCTTAATGAATATTGATTATGGATCAGTTCTTCCCCTCCCCAAAGTGATGAATTTTACACACATTTTGAGAGAGGAAAACAACCCATATTATAGTTAACAAGTTCATGCACTACATCATAATCAAGTAAAAAACACAATCCAAGACAAAAAACAGCTCTAGTTACTGAGAACACATTTATGCCTCTCATTCCCAGGTACTCTCCTCATGGACAGAATACCTCCACAACACATAAAACAAGGAAATTTTCCCTCAATGATGCACATTCTCCTCAGAATCCTTGATCCTCAACAGTTTCTCCATAAACATTGCATCATCCTCAATGTCCAGCTATACCCAATTAAGGATGTGCGAGTCATCGTGTACATACCGACAGAGTAGAGTCACATGGAAGACGTTTTGAATCCTCTATAGCGACTATGGTAGCACCAACTGATATGCCACATTTCCCAAATTCCACAACACCTTGAAGGGATCGATGAACCTAGGAGAAATAATACTCCCCCTAACGAACCATACCATTCCACACTGAGGGAAGACCTTTAAAAACACATGGTCCCCAACCTCAAACTGCAAGGGTATCCTCCTTTGATAGGAATACGACCTCTGTGTTGGAGTTGGTGTCCTAAGAACCAACTTTTTTGTACTTTGATTACATGAATTTTCACTTATTATATATTTTTCATGGTTGAACATGACTATAATATAATAATTTCCTAGAATATTTGTTGCATTTATAAGGTCATGGAAGATATCCACTATGATGAGAACATTGAAATTCTATAAAAATTTTCTTAAATAATGTTCTGTGGTTTGACGAAATAATATGATAGGACACATAGTATACAGACCATCATATGAGAGTACTCGTTAGAAGACTAGACACTCTCTCATGGACTTCACAGTTGGTAATATCCGAGATGGGAGATTATGAGAACAGAACCACTAGTAGAAATTCCGCATGTCTCGGTGTCATCATACATTTCTATCTATGAGCATGTGTAATGGTCTTTAGACTGGAAGATTTTCATTAAATCATGTCATGACTCGCACACATAAATTTTCTGACGAAAACTGTCCTGGAGAGAGTTGGTGGGAAGTAAGGTATGTTGGGTGTGTCATGAATAACCTGTTGTTAATGGATAAGTTGAGGAAGGATTTACCCCTTCCAGATTTATGGATGTAGATATCTCGGGTTCATTGATTGAAAAAGAACTGTTGAACAAATTCTAGGGCCATGGTGACATGACGAGTTTATTTCTGGAAGTCAATGAATGAAAAATCAAGCATATAGGTTTATGAAATGCCCATGAAACCTTCTTAATGAGTTATTGATACAAAGGAATTAAATTACATGATAATAATTCATATCAGATGCACGTCAATGTGGCATCAACTTCTTTCTCTTGGTTGCCTTGACCCGTTACAAGACAGTAATCTTGGACTTTAGGCAAGCCCGCCTAATGCCAATGAGAAAGAGGCCTAAAGGGTCACACACTAAGTGTATTCAATTATCTCAAGTAGAAATAAGATTATTACCATACGTGGTTAAATAATTATTCAAGGAATCCTAAATATTTTTAATGTTGGAGGGAGAATAAATTGAAAACAATTACACACCTTGTATTAATGATTACATGCCGTGTAGTTTTTATTTTGAAAACAAGTACATTATGTGTATTATTGAGTGTACAGGCCATGTAGTTTTCAAATTTTAAAGGAAATGAATAAATGAAAAGAATATATACACGTCGTGTACATTTAATGTTCAATACATTAGTTTTCAATGAAAAACAAGTACACGCCTTGTATTTATCATTACATGCAGTGTAGTTTTTCCAGTCATGATTTTGAGGAAATATTGTTTTGTTAAATAATATTTATTATAATTAGTGTGGGTGCATTTCAAGGAATTAATGACTCTACATGGGTTTTCAAAAGATTTGATGAAATAAATAAAATGTGTAATGCGTTTATTTATTGTCATAACTCTACCACCTCAAACCCTATTATAAATATCCTCACAACCCCAACTATTTCCTAAGAGGGAATCGTTGTGCACAACAATTCTAGAGAATTCTCTCAAGGCTGAAAGAAGTTCATCCTCCAAGAACACTCTCAAGACCGAGAGAGATCCAGCTCCACTGGATCAAGGTGATCTAAGACAGAAAATGCAATCAAAGGCTTCTCCATGCTAGCACCCAAAAGTTCCTTCGACAACATCCAGAGATATGTGTTGCACGCATGGTTCACCGCTAGAGGAAGTCTACACTTGTCTTTTGCGACACAACGATGAATCACATCAGATCATGATCAGAAATATCAACAAATAATAAATGCCATAAAAAGTTACTTCTTTTCAATTAATTAAATTAATTATAATCAACCTTTGATGATCCAAATTTATGGTTCTGGGACAATTCATATTCTTTTTCTATTTCTGTGATTCGATCTGTGGAGTCTGGAATTTATCATCATAGTGATCCCGAATTGATCATTGCTAATGACAAAAATCCAAGTGCGATCATCTACCCACAAGCCTCCGCTGCACCCAGGATATTCAATTGGTATCAGAGGGAGGTTATAGTGTTGATTATAGTTATTTAATTTTTGTTGATAATTTATGAATTTATATTTTATTCAATTCAAGATAAATCGTTTTATAAAACTGAATGAACGAGATTTTTTCTTCCTCCTTCATTTATCGACTCACATCACAAAAACTACATTTAAATTTTAATTTTGATTAAATAAAAAATGATGAACTCATCTGGAGGAGCTGCTCTTTCTATCTGTACAACAGAGGAATACACTGCGTGTAGTGATAAGTACACACCATGTACATAGGTTCAACGAACCGGTACGGGTCCACCAAACCACACCGTGTGAATTGAGTATACCTGAGTTTTATTACACCATGTTGAAAATTATTGAACGGTGTGTGGAAACTAGAAATCATGACATGTATGTTGAATAAACATGCCGTGTAGTCCAATCTGCTGTAGGTGAAACAGTGTACAATGTAGATTCCGTGTTCTGTGTACATAAGATTTCCAGGCTGGTAACCCCATAACAAGGAAGTACATGTCGTGTTAAACTAATCTACAAACCGTGTACTCCAAAATTTCCAAAGTACATAAAACCCACCAAATCCCCTGGTGTGTACTTTGGATAAAGGGTGAAAAATACACAGTGTGTAGGCTATATTACAAGCCGTGTACTTTCTAGAAATAGAATATCACCAGGTGTCCTCCAAAATTACAAAGACCTGTACCAAGAATATGGATTATAATAATCTTAAGTAAATTCAGAAAGGAATTTATGATAACGAATTTATTAATTATAAGGTCATAATTATTTGAAATCAAGTGCGACTTATCTTAAATAATAGAATGATTAATACAATTTGAGTTCTAAATATGCGTAAATGTTGTTGCATGCAATAGATGATCATTACCTAGACTAAAGACCCTTTGTATGTGTGTATGGTTTAATTCAAATTTGATTAATATAAATTCATATTCCTATGATCCTGCTTCCAACAAAATGTAGGACATGCGTGCCCATGGTTTGATTAATGTAAACCCCATGTAATGGAGGATCTCCCAAGCCAGTGGAGACAGTTCAAAAATCTGTATCCAAGATTAAACCAACCCAAGAAGATGCCAAGGAGGACAGATGGGGGCTGCAAAACATGAACCATCGACTTCAGGGTGTTTTCCCTAGGTCAGGATTAGCTTATCAAACCGCTAGATGAGATATCCTATACAGTCTCATGATCATGAAATCTTATATTATTTATGTATGATTACATGTATTATTTACTATGTATATGTTGTCGCGATCATATAATTAATGAAATAAACAAACATGCAAAGATGGAATAAAATAAAAACTGGACTATGCGTAAACATTATCATAAAATGGTTAATCACATAATAAATCATCACTTAATAATAACAAGCATGTGATAAAGAAAAAATAAGCATAAAGAATAAAATCCCTCAAATACTAAATTAAGTAAGACCAAGCCTTCTGTTACTTGATTAAGGGAAAGACTCAATAAAACTATGTGTTTGACCAACCCTTTTTGTGACACTTACTTTTATAAAGGAAGCTATTGTTAAAGTTTTGGGTTGACTTAAAAATTTTACATCAAAAGGAGTATCCCTTCCTAGAATTGTTGTAAAATGGAGGCTAGTGTTGAGGAAGTCTAATTTAGGATTTCAAGATTGGGGAGTCCGCTCAACAGGTCAAGGAACTGTAAGCTCACAGTTGGCAGAGACCTACCTACCTAAATACCTTCAAATAGCTTGACTAACCCTTGTTGGGGTTATATGAAGGGAATATGGATCCATTCCACTAGAATATCATAGAAACTGGACATTCAAAGTTCACTGGTGGGGGACATTGGGACTTGATAAAATAGTGGGAGAATTCATAAATTCATTTATTATTTTTCATAAAATGTAATCAAGAATGTACGGATAAATATTCTCATTTAATTTTTAGAATCAATATAACAAGCTCGTCAACCACATTTTCACTAAAATCGATTATGGAAAAAGACAATATCCTCACTGGCAGTAACTTTTAGGAATGGTTTAGGCACATTCGGGTTATCCTACGCCATGAAAGAATGTTTTACATGATGGAGTCCTCTCTTTATAATTCTCCAATCCAAGGGGTGAGTGATCAAGATTTCCTGATCTATGATAAACATTTGAACGATTCACTCGATGATCACTGTTTGATACTATCATAAATTACTAGGGATCACATGAAGTCTCATGATGACATGGATGGTTATAGAATGCTCAAGCACCACTGTGTTCTATACATGGTGTGTGAATAATGGGAAAGGTTTGAGATCTCCATGTTTCTATTTTAGAGCAAGCTTGGAGGGGGTACCCCAGCCGGGCCTCATGTAGTCAAGCTCATTGGCTAAACTGAGAGCTTGTAGGTTATAGGGTTTAAACTCCCTAAAGAACTGGGTACCGATCTCATTCTTGCATAACTCCCCTAGAGCTTCTCTAACTTTGTTGTAAATTTCAACATGAACAACATTGAGAAGTCTCTATCTAATCTTCTTTATCCTTATTCACCAAGTGAACAATGTTATGAATCGTGATCAACCATATATCCTTATGAAGAATAAAAGGAAAGGGAAGGTGAAGAGATTTATGGACAAATATTCTTAAAGGACTTCAATGAAAAGGAATATCAAATGGGAGGCAAGAGAACATGAGGCTATTTGTTTCACATGAGGCAAGAAAGGCCACTGGAAGAAAAATTGTACCCAGCCAAGGAAGCAAGGGGAAGCTTCAGGTGAGTTAGTTATTGAATGAAATTTAGCTTTTTCTAATAATTGGGTATTAGATACTGCTTGTGGTGCTCACATCTATATACAAATACATTAACCAAGTAGATTCAGAAAGATTGACCGAGGTGAGGTGGAACTGCGAGAACCCAATAGAGCCAGACTCACTTATGTAACTATCAGAGAGTACCACCTCCCATTTCCTACTGGGATGGTCTTGGTTTTAAAAGGATGTTATTGTGTACCCTCTGTAACCAAAAACATTATATCAGTATCCAAATTAGAGACTTATGGATTCATCTTAAAATTTGGAAATGAATGTTGCTACTTTTATAAATATAGCATTTGTTCTGGTTGGGAACATTTATATAACGACCTTTATGTGTAGGATACACAAACCATGTAATGGAAATCGAGTAAACTGTTAATTCACATGACTCATACCACACACAACATTGGAAACATCATCTAGGTCATGTCTATGAGAAAGGTTTGACAAAATTACTTCAGGATGGGTATTTAGATTTTTTCGAACTAAAACGACTTGGTGTATGTCATGCATGTATACAAGGAAAAATAACCAAATCCCCATTTATTGGGAAATGTTAAATGTCTAAAGAGCTTCTAGAATTAGTTCACACAGATATGTGTGGACCATTTCCCATTGAAGCTAGGGGTGGGTTCTCGTACTTCCTAACTTTTACTGATGATTTTATTAGATATGGATGTATTTACCTAAATTGTTATAAGTCAGATTATTTTGTTCAGTTCAAAGAATAAAATAAAGAAGTTGAGAACCATCTTGGTAAGATGATTTAGAAAATCCGCTCAGACAGAAGAGGTGAATATCATAATCAGGAAATCATTGATTTCTTACAAGAGTTATGGATTCTATCTCAACTCACTCCTCCTTACACACCTCAATGGAGTGGTTTAAGTTAAAGGAGGAAACACACCATGTTGGACATGGTGAGATCAATGATGAGTCATGCAAGTCTTCCATTATCTTTTTGGGGATATGCACTACAAACAATAGCACACATACTAAACCAAGTACGAACTAAATCGATAAATGGTATTCCATATGAATTATGGAGTGGATGCAATGCCATGTTATCAAATTTACATCTATGGGGTTGTGAAGCATTTTTAAGGCCTCTTCAGGTAACAAAATTGCACCCCGAGGCACAAAGTATATCTTTATAGGATATCCCAAGGAAAAAAGTGGATATTACCTATACAACCCATCAGATAAAAAGGTTACAGTGGAAAGACATGCCATATTCATTAAGAGGGAGCACATCTCTAAAATAAATAGGTGGAGCGAGATAGTTTGAGGATCAAGATACATAGGAGTTGGTACAAGAACATATTCTAAATAACCATGTGGATAAACAATCTGTCCCAGAGACACAAGAACTGCATAGGAGCACCAGAGAGGTATGAGAACTATAAAAATATGGTTTTCTTGTCACTTAGGATGGTGACTCATTATTGGTTGAAAATGATGATCCTCTTACCTATAAGGAAGCAGTTAAAGGCACAAATTCTGCCAAGGGGAAAAAAGCCATGAATTCTGAAATGGATTTCATCTACCAAAACCAAGTCTGGATATTGGTGGATCCTCCAATTGATGTAATTCCTATTGGTAATAAATGGGTAATCAAGAAGAAACTATACATAGAGAGGCAATTCAGCATCTATAAGGCATGACTGGTTGCAAAAGGTTTTAGAAAACGCCAAGGAATTGACTATTAAGAAACATTTTCAACGATTGCAATGAAGAAATCCATCAGAATACTATTGGCCATTGCCGCTTACCAGGACTATGAAATTTGTAAAATGGATGTCAAAATAGAATTCCTTAATGGGTAGCTCTAGGAAGATGTCTACATCACACAAAATGAAGGGTTTGTGACTCCAAAGGATGAGAATAAAGTATGGAAGTTGCAGTAATCCATTTATGGATTAAGGAGAGAATCACGTTCATGGAACATTCGTTTTGATGAAGTCGTAATGGAATTTGACTTTATTAAGAACAAATGTGAGCCTTGTGTATACAAATGGTTTAGTGGAAGTGTACTTGTTTTCTTAATAGTATATGATGATGACATATTACTAATTGGAAATGAAGTACCTGTCTTATATTATATTAAGGCATGGTTGGATAAATTCTTCTCTATAAAATACTTGGGTGATGCGGCATATATTATTGGGATCAAGATCCATCGTGATAGATCTAAGAGAATGCTGGGCCTAAGTCAAAGTATACACATTGACAAGATACTGTTGAGATTCAGTATGGAATAGTCCTAGAGGGGATTGTTTCCAGTGTCATATGGAATTCATCATTCAAAGAAAATGTGTCCTCGAACACACGAGGAAAGAAAAAAAATGGCAAGGATCCCTTATGCATAAGTGATTAGGTCAGTCATGCATGTTATTCTATGTAAAAGGATAGATGTTTCTTATGTAATAAGTGTGGAAGGTAGATACCAAGATGATCTAAGAGACCACTATTGGATGGTAGTCAAGACTGTCCTTATGTATCTTAGGCGTACTGCGGAAATGTTCCTGGTTTATAGAGCTGATGAGGAACTAGTCATCAAAGGACATGTAGATGCAAGTTACTAAACTAATCAAGATGACATGAAGTTGCAGAATAGAGACATATTCTATTTTAATGGAGATGCAGTGAGCTGGAAGAGCTCAAAGCAATGTGTGGTCAAAGATTCTACAACAGAGTCCGAGTTTATCGCATCTTCTGAGGTATCTAAAGAAGAAGTATGCATGTGAAGCTTCATCCAAGAGCTAGATGTTTTACCTAGTAGTAAAGATTCTATCACACTCTATTGGGATAATACTACAGCGGTGGCACTTGAAAAAGGGCTAATGTCACATTAGTGGAGAAAGCACATACTTCAGAAGTATCATCTCTTGAGGGATTTTCTGAGAGAGGTGAATTTGCAGTGAGAAGTATTTCCATGGAAGAAAACGTGGCAGGCCCCTTGACTAAATACATGACTCAGCATAAACATGATCATCATGTGAGGTCTAGTAGTCTAAAAGCCGTAAACCGTCAGCTCTAGTCGAAGTGGGAGTTTTCTAGGGTTGCTGAACTGAGAACCAGCTATTTTGTACTTTGATTACATGAATGTTCACTTATTATATATTGTTCATTGTTCTGCATTACAATAATATCATAATGTCCTGGAATATTTGTTTCATTATTAAGGTCATGCCAGATCCGCACTGTGATGAGAACCTTGAAATGATATAACAATATTCTTAAATAATGTTCTATGGTTGGATGACATACTATGATAGGACACGTAGTATACAGACCGTCATATGCGAGTACTCGTAAGAAGATGAGACTCTCTCTCATGGAGTTCACATTCGGTAATCTCCAAGATGGGATATTAAGAGAACATACCCTCCAGTAGCAATTCCACATGTCTTGGTGTTATCATACATTTCTATATACGAGTGTGTGTAATGGTCATTATACTGGAAGATTATCTTTAACACATGTCATGACTTGTGCGCATAGATTTGGTGAATAAAACTATCGTGAAGAGAGTTGGAAGGAAGTAGGATACGTTGAGTGCATCAAGAATGACATGTTTCTAATGGATAATTTAAGGAAGGATTTGTCCCTTACATATTTATGGTAGTATACATCTCGGGCCCTTTTATTGAAATAGAACTGTCAAAAAAATTATGGCCATGAAGACATGATGAGTTTATTTCTTAAATCCAAAGAATGAAAAATCAAGCATATAGGTTTATGAAACTGCCATGAAACCTACTTTATGATATATTGAGACAAAGGGATTCAATTACATGATAAGCATTCGTATGAGGTGACATGCCAATGCAGCATCAACTTCTTTCTCTTGGGTGCCTTGATCCGTTGCTAGACAGAAATCTTGGACTTTAGGCAAGCACGCCTAATGCTAATGAGAATGTGGACTAGAGGGTCACACACTAAGTGTATTGAAGTATCTCAAGTAGAATAAAGATTATCCTCATATGTGGGTTAATAATTATTCAAGGAAGCCTAAATTGTTTTGATGTTGGAGGAAGAATAAAATGAAAACAAGTACACACTGTGTATTAATGATTACACGCAGTGTAGTTTTTATTTTGAAAACAAGTACACACTATGTATTATTGAATTTACACACTGTGTAGCATTCATTTTGAAAAGGAAATGAATAAATCAAAACAAGATAGACACACCGTGTAAATTGAATGTACATGCCCTATAGTTTTCAATGAAAAAACAAGTACATGTCTTGTATTTATGATTACACACCATGTAGTTTTTCCAGTCACGATTTTGAGGAAATATCGTTTTATTAAATGATATTTATTATAATCAGTGTGGTTTCATGTCATGGAAATAATGACTCGACATGGGGTTTTCAAAATAGTTAATGAAATAATTAAAATGCGTAACACGTTTATTTATTATCATAATTCTAAAACCTCAAACCCGATTATAAATATCCTCACAACCCCAACTCTTTTCCTAAGAAAGAATTGTTGTGCACAACAATTCTAGAAAATTCTCTCAGGACTGAAATAACTCCATCCTTAAAAGAAGACTCTCAAGACCAAAAGAGATCCACCTCCATCGGATAAAGGCGATCTAAGGCGGACAACTAAAGCAAAGGCTTCACTACGCTAGCACCTAGAGATTCCATTGGAGAGAACTAGAGATATGTGTAGCACTTGTGGATCACCGCTAGAGGAAGTGTACACATGGATTCTTTGATGAAATGATGAATCACATCGGAACGTGATCAGAAATACAAATGATGAAAGAACGCCATAAAAGGTACCTTTTTTCAATTATTTAAATTAATTATAATCAACCTGTGACAAACCCCATTTATGGTTCTGGCTTTATTCATGTTCTTTTCCTATTTCTAGGATTTGATCCGTGGAGTCTGGCGTTTATCGTCGTATGGATCTCGGATTGATCATTGAAAATGATAAAAAACCATGTGGGCACATCCACTGATGAGATTCCACTGTGCTCGAGACCTTCACTCTATCGGTGCAGAGCTAGCCTCATCCTCTCATGCACAAGATGAACCTTACCCATCATGTTTTGAGTTAACTCTGGGCCATGGAAACCTGCTTCCCCAACCAATGTCCAACACACAGTAGAGCTACACTACATTCCAAGGAAAGAATTTTATTGAACCATGCCTTTGTTAGTGTTCAAAATATTTTTTTTAACAAAATCTACCTGTGATAAGTGTCGTACCCATGATCCTTTGATGTGGAGAATGCATGCCTGCAACATATCCTTCAACATTTGGATGGTCCTCTCTATCTTTCCATCTGTCTTAGGGTAAGAAGAATTGCTAAGTCATATATGGGTGCCAAATGAATTATGTAATACATTCTAGGCTCATGATTTAAATCTCGTATCCAGATCCGAGACGATGGTTTTTTGAACTCCAAGCAGCCACACATCTTCACCCACTTACTTTTTTGTGCCAACATATCTATTGTGCTTGACTCCTTAATTACTAAAAAGTGAGCCAATTTCATCAAAAAGTCCACCACTGCCAAATGTAATCACTTCCCCCATCAGCTCTGTGTAGTCCTATGATGAAATGAATCGATAAGTTATCCCACTTCCACTCAGGAGCATCTATGTGATCCAACAGTCCACTGGGAACTTGGTGTCCGGCTTTCAATTGCGGACACACGAGGCACATTTCCACAAACTCTACCACTATCTTCTTCACCCGGAGCCACCAAAACTGACTCCTCAAGCCCTATAAAATCTTGAAATATCATATTTGTACCGCTAAGGGTGATTTAAATAACTCACCATGAACACTCTCATGAATTTCCAACTGAAAAAACATCCATCCACGAAACACCATCTGATTCTAACCATCATATGACCATCCTTCCAGAGAATTTCCCTAATTTACATGATCAAACATCACTTCATCCTCTATGAATCCACATTGAGACTCCTCAACCTTACATACCATGGAATACTACACTGTTATCTGAAAAAGACATCCCCTATCATTCTCCACCCTTGCATCTTGGTGCAAGGAAACCAAATCCTCCATTGCATTCCAAGAATCACCTGAATCTGGAACAATATCCCGCCATAAATTCCTACTTATATAATTGGCCACTATGTTCCCCTTTCCTAAGGTATAGGTGATCTACATGTTTTAGTCCTAAAGAATCTCCGTCCACCACTACTGCCGCAAGTTCATGTATCGCAGAGAGAAGACACACCACAAGCACTTGTGATCTGTGAAGACCACGAAGGGTTCCCAGATGAGGTAATGATGCCACAACATCAGCGTGGTCACTAATACTACAAGAAAAAGGACATGGGTGTTATAGTTATGTTCATGAGGACAAAAATTCTTAGTACCATAAAATATCACTCCTGGCGGCTACAATAGGAGTCACCCTAGGTGTAGAGACCCGAAGCTTGACGTATATGGACATTACATTACTTTTGCAGAATACTTAGTACATAACAAAAAAACACACACAAGGATCGTAATAGTTTAGTGTCTTTGGAAACTCGGAATATAATCTTCTAATCGTGGTGAAAGATCTTCATCATCTCCCATAAAGATCTTCCTTTTTTTACCTAAAAACTTTCTTTATATCCTGGGGAAAAGAAAAAATAAAAGAGTGAGCTCAAATGCTTAGTAAGGGTGAACAAAAGAAATATCAGTCACATCATATTCATAAGAACATAACATTTTGGAAATCTTATCCTGAAAAAGAGAGCATAATTTCATAACATGGGATAAATCATAGTAGTGAAATGAAATCCCAATAATCAAAAAATTAAACATGAAACATTGTGGCATACACACATAATCATAGAGAATCATTTCTTATTAGTCAAGACTCATTTACAGGACTATCTTAGTGGACAAAGTCCATTTCTGAACCGAGTCACCCTCGTTTCAGTCCTGTTTCACTGAACTGGTTTAACCTACCATTCTAGCCATGTCTATCTCATGAGATATAAAATCATTACCCAATGCATTGGAGGGAGATATAGGTCACACCCATCTCATAATGATACCATTCTTATGTGTGCCAGAAAATCATATACCTTACATCATAGCATAACCCATGTATTAAAAATGGGAATCTTAAACATCGTGACATCATAAAACAATTTATATTAGATAAAGGAATTCATAAAAATAACATAATCATATCAATGTAATAATAGGGATAGAAACAGAACCTTATATTATCTTAGATGGAAAATAATTTTGATAAAACACTTGAACTCCATTCTTGAGGAAAATTTCATTTCTACTTCAAAAAACACTTTCCTTTCTTAACATGTCATACATTTCTAAACTAAAAGAACTTGATTAAAAATAAACTTGAAAACTTGTAAAGGAAGCTTCTTGGAAATAATGTTTTAAAAAAATCCTTTCATGTCGTATAAGTTAAAAAAACATTATTCTCATACTTTGGTCAGAAAAGTCAAAAAGTACCTCGTATGAAAAACGGAAAAATATTCCTTTCATATCTTTTAATAAAACTCACCGAAGGGTAAAATTGGATTTAAAAAATTTCAGGTGGATGGAAATAATATTACATATTGAGGAAAAATTGACGTGGATGATAAAATACACCCCAGTAAATACCAAAGTATAAACAATCTCGGATAAAACTGAGATTGTGATATTTTCCCTTACCTTAGGTCCGATTTTCTTCGTAAGTGTCCGAACCTCCTGTATAATGATTTAGATAATGTCATTGACTTATTCCAGAATCATACTCATTGTTATGATATCATATATGGTTCAATTATGACTTTATATTATCTGTTCTTTTTTAAATTCCATGTTAAAGAGCATTTTGGGTAAAATTGTTTCATTTGTCGTCCATGTTTTGACTTGTAATTATTCATATGATTACTTAGATCATGATTACTTAATTCCAGAATATAAAACATGATTTATATATAATATATATTCAGAATATACATATATATAATAAATCAGTAAATGGAAAGAAATACACCGTTCATGGAGATGGTAGGTCGTACGTACGCATGAACGCTGTTTTCGTTTCCTTATTGAGTTGAATGGAATTAAGTAGATGACATACATATATATACACATAAATAAAGTATCATTATTATGTCATATATTTCATGATTACTGGTTATATATACTTTATAATCATTCATGAATGGTTAACGTGGAGAATGAATCTCCTCGCGTCGTGGAGATGGTAGTCCGTACGTACGCACGAGCGATGATATCGTTCTCATGATCGTGGGACTGTATTGGAGTGTATGTATACTATTTCAGAATCAATATCAATTTAAAATAATCATACATAGTTATTATTTAAACCATTATATCCATCCAAGTAAGGTGGTTGTGGAAAATAGATAACACCACGGCGTAGAGACGATATTCCGTACGTACGCATGCGCGATTTTCCGTAGGATGTTTAGATGGTGAAATAGGGTTGTTTAATACTTATAATAACATATCAGTATATGAGTGATACTGATGTTATTACTTCATAATGAAACATCTAAAGAAGAAGAAGTGGAAGAAGAAATAAAGATGAAAGAATCGGTAATGAACATTGCCTCTTCTTTGAAGCGCCTCTTTGAGATCTCCTTTTAGGGAACTGAAATTGGTCTTTGATGAAGAAAAGAACCTCTAGGATGTTTATAGGGAAGTTCAGAAGAGAATTTGGCAGGGGTTGGCCGAGCATGAAGGCTCAAATTGGTGTGAGGAGGAGAGGGAGGATGTTCCCTTTTATAAGGGAAGAGAGGGGCTCCTTTGGAAAAACCAAAAATATTATTTTATTATAAAGTCAATTTCGGTTTTAAATAGCTCCAAATTGATTTATTTCGAAGATAAGGTGGGGATGGGTCACAATCCTCTCATCAATTAGAATTTAGACAAGTTTAGGTTCTCATTTTAACCTTATCATTTATATTTAACATTAAGTTAAATAATATTACTTTTACCGTGTCTTCTTGTGTTCTTATACTATATGGTTAATAAACACACTATAAGAAGCCAAACGAACCCCAAATTGTTTATTATTAATATATATAACCTTATCTAAGTCATTTGGCCGAACATTAGATTTTTAGGAATAAAATAACAATTAATAATATAATATTTGTTTTAAAAACTATTTTATGTCAATTTTGACACTATTTATTAATTGACTTTGGTGAAAATCATAAAAGAATTATTAGTTCGGAAAAATTTAATTAAATCAATACTAACATGTCATTTTAACATATAAAATTAGTTTAATTCATAAAAATTCTTAAATTACATTTATTTTGGAATTTATAACATCAATTATGTCAATATTTCATTAATAAGATTATTAATGCATCATCTTTGTGTCATAATAAATGATAATTATTTAATCCCTAAATTAAAATTATTATACTTATAAGATTTAAGAAAGTGACATGTTGTCACATTATTTGGTTTTAATAATAATTAAATTATTTTCATGGAAAAAAGTCCATTAAATGAATCTAATCCAACCCTTAGGTGATATCGGTCGACTTTTAGTCATTCAATAGGATTTTTACAGGTGTTAGGTTAATTTTATAATCTTATATTTACCCTTAATTACCCGATTTACCTTTAACTACGGTAAATAAAATTTACCGTAGTTACTATTCATAATGCCAAAAAATAAAAAGTAGCTTATTAACATAATTTGGACCCACTGATTCCAAATATGGAATCCATTTTTCGAAATTCTATACACGAAATTTGCAGAAATTAAATTAAAATTAATCCCATTGTCGAAAGAAAACGGGTTTTTGTTTAAATCATTGCAAAAGATTGAATTGATTTATCCTACAAATTCAAGGTAGAATCAATGCAAATGACATACATTATATTAAATGGTAAAAATATATTCTAGTTATACTTTAAAACCATTCAATATTATAATTTAACCTTATAAATTATTGCGAGGAAAAAAGTTGTTTTTAATTAAAATATAGCGTGTTTTTACTATTCATCAAAATATGAAAGTTACCACAATAATATGAAAAATTTATCCAAAGTAAATTTTCATTTCATGATTCCAAAGAAGAATTTTATTTTGTCAAATTGTACTTATAAACATTTCAAAAACTGGATTTAAAGAGGGTGGGCCATCAAAAGGCGGCAAAACTGCATTTTTAAAAAAATACTTATTTTACCTGAAAAATTTATTTTGTTCTTATACCATGTTCTAGAAAATGTGTAAGATGAATAATAATGTTATAAAATTCAAAATTTAGTTAATACTATTCATAAAATCTAGTTCAAAATAATTTTATAATAATATATCGTTGTTTAGTAAAACTCGGTATTGCGTACAACACACGCTATCGAGGAAGGACACGATTGTGTGTAATGCAAGCCAATTCAGGGTTGCGTGTTGTGAAAGAATCCTTAGTTGTTTCATGTAACATAATCCAACCATATTTCATTTATACATTTAATATATATATATATATATATATATATACTCAATGTTGCGTAGAATAACTATTAACAAAATTGTGTGTAACACGATCCATGAATAGTGTTGCATATACTACAAGCTAATACGGTGTTGTGTATAGGGCAACGTAATCTTGGTGTAGCATAAAACACAAGACATTAATGAAATTTAAAGAATATTTTTCATAAAATCTTGTGGTGTTACATTCTACCCCCCTTAAAATGAATTTCTCCCTCGAAATTCGTCGGGGTTATAAATGGTTTACTACTCGAGAGTTTGTTTAATAGAAACCCACATCGTAAAAAGGAATACCAAAACATGGATTTTAAAAACTAAATTATGAAATGTAACGGTTACCCAAATTAACTCATCACAGGGTTTCCACGTAGGAGAACATAGGTGAAAATATAGATATGGAAGAAAAATCTAACCATCAAGTTCTGATGGAGAGTGGTAGAGAACATGGCTATGGAAAAGCCAGAAATCACAAAGCCATAAATTTGTGAAGATCTAAGGTACTATCTGATTCATTAGATATAAGAGAACTGGGAAAACATTTTTGGTTTTCAAGATCATTTCCCTAAAGTTGATGAAATTGGAATTAGAAGAAATACTTTCGTGATTTTGGTATAGTCTCACCGTTAGTCGTTCTTTGGAAAATTTCCACTTCATCTATTAATGAAATGAAGTTGAATTTGTCATTCCTGATGTGTTAGTAGATCATGTGATAGAATGATGGTTCATTCCATCTGTCTCAAACAAAAGGTTAGAAAGGTTATAAAAAAAACATAAGTCCATCTATAGTGAGATTAATCATATATGGTTCCTAAAATGGACTTATAATTCTTATATTATATGGATTAATATAATAGAACTAGTTTCTACTAAACTGGGACTTATTGTAGGCCAGTGGTAGGCGATAAAGGCCAGTCGCACTTCGGTTGTGGGTTCGATTCCCACAGCCTTGTCTGACGCGATGGGCTGTCGCCCGTCCTGCAAGTTTTCCTTTTTCTAAAGCTATATTACTATAAAATCCCATCAACAATATCAAAAAAAAGTTTTATCCTTAAAAAATACTAACTTATGTCCAACATAATCCATTCCAATATTTAGGATTATCTAAAATACTTCGGTCCAAGCTCATAGTATAAAGAAAATGATCACGTGAATGCCATCATTTATCCCCCATATATCATAAGATATATCTTGTTGGTCAAATTACAAACATGCGAATACCTTAATCATGTATTCTCTTTAATAATGAATACCCATTAAACCTTATTGAAAACATGAATGCTATTAAAAGTTAACTCTTTCCACATAACAAAATCCTCAAAATTCTATATACTCAAACCATGATATCACTAAGTCCTTATATCAATCATGAGCTATTGAATACTGTCAAATATTTCATTTTCTCGTTTTCCCTTCATTATGTGCATATCATATTTTTTTCCAAAAATATCTCAATCACTTTCCATGGTTATCGGTACCATAGAATTATTGAAAAAAACAATAGACCAATACATAAATATTCCAATATTCTACGATACTATATACAACATTAATTTGGAATCCCATTACATAAACACTAATCATTCCACCACATCGTTGTCATATTCAACACCGCCAATGGTGATCACATGTGACTTCCCCTTGTCCTTTTCCTTAAGATTTTGTTGATGTCGATCATCATCAACAACCCTTGGATTAGGGAATTTATTGGCATAATGCCCCATCTCTTTGCACTTGAAGCATTGAAGTGTAGTAGGTTCATTTTGTGTATCCCTTCCTTTGTTTGCATCATTAGACATCTTCTTCCCATCATTGCGGCATTCGAATGCCAGATGACCTTCCATTCCACATTTGAAATATTTACTTCTCCCTTTAAGACAATCTCCACCATGCTTCTTTCCACACTTTGAGCATAAGAAAACATTCATCTTCTTTTCACCATTATTCAAAGATTTCCCCTTGAACTCCATCTTTCATTTCTTGTCAAAACTAGGAGATGGATAAGTAACACCAACTTCCATTTCTACCTTGATAGCACAATGCACAATTTCTTCATAGCTACTGATGTCTCTTATAGCTAATTCCCTTCGAAGATTTGGTTTTAAGCCACTGAAGAGTCGATCAGCTTTACTTTCAGGTTGGATGATAAATCCAGATGCATACCTTGCAAGCCTTGTAAAATTCGCTTCGTATATACCAACAGATTCATCATCCTTTTTCTTTAGTTCAAGAAACTCCTTCTCCATCTTTGATCTAAGAAAACGAGGGAAGTACTTATTGAAAAATAAGTTCTTGAACTCGTCCCATTCCATGGACTCAATTTCATCTCTTTGCCTCGTATTCTTGATAAGATTCCACCATTGATCAGCTTCACTTTCCAAACAATATACTGCTAATATGACTTTATCTTGCTCAGAACATTGAAAAACTAAAAATATCGTTTTAGTGGTACTGATCCATTGTTCAGCAACAAGTGGATCAGAAGACCCATTGAAAGAAGGTGGATGTTTCCTCATGAAGGACTCAATAGAATGTTGTTCCCTTCTATGATCATTTGGAAGTCCAGAATGATTCATAGCTTGTGTAAGTATAACAATAAGATTTTTCACTCCATCTCCCATAACATTTGTTTGTTCAGGAGGACAATAATTGCATTTTCCATTACATTGATCAACACGGTTCCTTCGGGTTCTATCCATTGTCTAAAACCCAAAAAGAATAGTGTGAGAGGCAAAAATTATGCTAGGGAAAACAATATAATAAAGGGGAAGTACCTTCAATATCTAACATTCTAGATTACTGTAATTCTAGTACTATAACCTATACTTATACTTAACATTAGGGACATCCCTATACATACCTTAGAAATATCTATAGGGATATCACTAAAGTTCTCACATCCTAGTTTCCAAAGGTTGACTAAACCTTTCCTCTGATACCAACTGTAGAGACCCGAAGCTTGATGTACATGGACATTACATTACTTTTGCGGAATACTGAGTACATAACAAAAACACACACACAAGGATTGTAATAGTTTAGTGTCTTTGGAAACTCGGAATACAATCTTCTAATCGTGGTGAAAGATCTTCAACATCTCCCATAAAGGTCTTCCTTTTTTTACCTAAAACCTTTCTTTATATCCTGGGGAAAAGAAAACATAAAAGGGTGAGCTCAAATGCTCAGTAAGGGTAAACAAAAGAAATATCAATCATATCATATTCCTAAGAACATAACATTTTGGAAATCTTAACCTGCAAAAGAAAGCATAATTTCATAACATGGGATAAATCATTGTAGTGAAATGAAATCCCAATAATCATAACTTAAAACATGAAACTTTGTTGCATACACACATAATCATAGAGAATCATTTCTTATTAGTCAAGACTCATTTCCAAGACTATCTTAGTGGAAAAAGTCCATTTCTGAACAGATTCACCCTCGTTTCTGTCCTGTTTCACTGAACTGGTTTAACCTACCATTCCAGCCATGTTCATCTCATGAGATATAAAATCATTACCCAATGCATTGGAGGGAGATATAGGTCCCACACATCTCATAATGATACAATTCTTATGTGTGCCACAAAATCATAAACCATACATCATAGCATAACCCATGTATTAAAAATGGGAATCTTAAACATCATGACATCATAAAAAATTTCATATTAGATAAAGGAATTCATAAAAATAACATAATCAAATAAATGTAATAATAGGGATAGAAACAGTACCCTATATTATCTTAGATGGAAAATAATTTTGATAAAACACTTGAACTCCATTTTTGAGGAAAATTTCATTTGTACTTCAAAAAAACACTTTTCCTTTCATAACATGTCATACAATTCTAAACTAAAATAAGATAATTAAAAATAAACTTGAAAACTTGTAAAGGAATCTTCTTGGAAATAATGTTTTAAATAAATCCTTTCATTCCATATAAGTTAAAAAAAATTATTCTCGTACTTTGGTCAGAAAAGTCAAAAAGTACCTCGTACGAAAAACGACAAAAGATTCCTTTCATATCTTTTACTAAAACTCACCGAAGGGTAAAATTGGATTTAAAAAATTTCAGGTGGATGGAAATAATATTATATATTGAGGAAACATGGATGTGGATGATAAAATACAACCCAGTAAATACCAAAGTATAAACAATCTCGGATAAAAATGAGATTGTGATATTTTCCCTTACCTTAGGTCCGATTTGCTTCGTAAGTGTCTGAAATTCCTGTATAATGATTTAAATAATGTCATTGACTTATTCCAGAATCATAATCATTTTTATGATATCATATATGGTTCACTTATGACTTTATATTAGCCGTTCTTTTTTAAATTCCATGTTAAAGAGCATTTTGGGTAAAATTGTTTCATTTGTCATCCGTGTTTTGACTTGTAATTATTCATATGATTACTTAGATCATGATTACTTAATTACAGAATATAAAACATGATTTATATATAATATAGATTAAGAATATACATATATATAATACATCAGTAAATGGAAAGAAATACACCGTTCATGGAGACGGTAGGCCGTACGTACACATGAACGCTGTTTTCGTTTCCTTATTGAGTTGAATGGAATTAAGTAGATGACATACATATATATACACATAAATCTAGTATCATTATTATGTCATATATTTCATTATTAATTATTATATATACTTTATAATCATTCATGAATGGTTAACGTGGAGAATGAATCTCATCGCGTCGTGGAGACGGTAGTCCGTACGTACGCACGAGCAATGATATCGTTATCATGATCATGGGACTGTATTGGAGTGTATGTATAATATTTAAGAATCAATATCACTTTAAAATAATCATACATAGTAATTGTTTACCCCATTATACCCATCCAAGTAAGTTGGTGGGGGAAAATAGATTACACCACGGCGTGGAGACGATATTCCGTACGTACACACGCGCGGTGATTTCATTTTCCGTAGGATGGTTAGATGGTGAAATAGGGTTGTTTAATATTTATAATAAAATATCAGTATATGAGTGATACTGATTTTATTACTTCATAATGAAACATCTAATTAAGAAGAAGTGGAAGAAGAAATAAAGATGAAAGAATCGGTAACGGACATTACCTATTCTTTGAAGCGCCTCTTTGAGATCTCCTTTTAGGGAACTAAAATTGGTCATTGAGGAAGACCATAACATCTAGGATGTTTCTAGGGAAGTGGAGAAGAGAATTTTCCAGGGGTTGGCCGAGCCTGAAGGCTCAAATTGGTGTGAGGAGGAGAGGGATGAGGTGCCCTTTTATAAGGGAGGAGAGGGGCTCCTTTGGAAAAACTAAAAATATTATTTTATTATAAAGTCAAGTTCGGTTTTAAATAGCTTAAAATTGATTTATTTCGAAGCTAAGGTGGGTATGGGTCGAAATACTCTCATCCAAACGAATTTAGACATGTTTAGGTTCCTATTTTAACCTTATCATTTAGATTTAACATTAAGTTAAATAATTTTACTTTTACCGTGTCTTCTGGTGTTCTTATACTATAAGGTTAATAAACTTACTATAGGAAGCCAAACGAACCCAAAGATGTTTATTATTAATATATATAACCTTATATAAGTAATTTGGCCGAACCATAGTTTTTTAGGAATAAAATAACAATTAATAATATAATATGTTTTTTAAAAACTATTTTATGTCAATTTTGACAGTATTTAGTAATGGATTTTTGTGAAAATCAAAACAGAATTATTAGTTAGGAAAAAGTTAATTAAATAAATAATAACATGTCATATTAACCTATAAAATTAGTTTAATTCATAAAAAGTCTTAAATTACATTTATTTGGGTATTTATAACATCAATTATGTCAATATTTCATTAATAAGATAATTACTGCATCATCTTTGTGTCATAATAAATGATAATTATTTAATACCTAAAAATTATAAATAAATTCCTATGATGTAGATAATTGTATTAGATTTATGGAGACTATTCATGTTCGAAGTTTCATGAAGTTTATCACTAAATTAAAATTATTATACTTATAAGATTTAAGAAAGTGACATGTTGTCACATTCTTTGGTTTTAATAATAATTAATTTATTTTCATGGAAAAAAGTCCATTAAATGAATCTAATCCGACCCTTGGGTGATATGGGTCTACTTTTAGTCATCCAAAAGGATTTTTCCAGGTGTTAGGTTAATTTTATAATCTTATATTTACCCTTAATTACCCGATTTACCTTTAACTATGGTAAATAAAATTTACCGTTGTTACTATTCATAATGCCAAAAAATAAAAAGTATCTTATTAACATAATTTGGACCCAATGATTCCAAATATGGAATCCATTTTTCAAAATTCAATACACGAAAGTTTCAGAAATTAAATTAAAATTAATCCCGTTGTCGAAAGAAAACGGGTTTTTGTTTAAAACATTGCAAAAGATTGAATTGATTTATCCTACGAATTCAATGTAGAATCAATGCTAATGACATAAATTATATTAAATGGTAAAAATGTATTCTATTTATACTTTTAAACCATTAAATATTATAATTTAACCATAAAAATTATTGTGATGAAAAAAGTTGTTTTTAATTAAAATATAGGATGTTTTTACTATTCATCAAAATATGAAAGTTACCAGAATAATATGAAAAAATTATCCAAAGTAAATTTTCATTTCTTGATTCCAAAGAAGAATTTTATTTTGTCAAATTGAACTTATAAACATGTAAAAAACTAGATTTAAAGTCGGTGCGCCATCAAAAAGCGGCAAAACTGCATTTTTTTGAAAAATACTTATTTTACCCGAAAAATTTATTTTGTTCTTATACCATGTTATAGAAAATGTGTAAGATGAATAATAATGTTATAAAATTCAAAATTTAGTTAATAATATTCATAATGGCTAGTTCATAATAATATTATAATAATATATCATTGTTTAGTAAAACCCGGTATTGCGTACAACACACACTATCGAGGAAGGTCGTGATTGCATGTAATGCAAGCCAAGTCAGGGTTGCGTGTTGTGGAAGAATCCTTTGTTGTTTCGTATAACAGAATCCAACCATATTTAATTTATACATTGAATATATATATATATACTCAATGTTGTGTAGAATAAATATTATCAAAATTGTGTGTAACACGATCCAAGAATAGTGTTGCGTATACTGCAAGCTAATACGGTGTTGCGTATAGCGCAAGGTAATCTTGGTGTAGCATAAAACACAAGAAATTAATGAAATTAAAAGATTATTTTTCATAAAATCTCTGGGTGTTACACCAGGCCTAGACCTAAAGCATAATATAACACTTCAAACCTCACCCCTTCCCCTAGAATCCTATGCACTGGGGCACTGACCATCCACCCCTTCTAAAAAATGATGGTTTCCTGGAACTATTCACTCCTAATGAATGCCTGGTCTTTATTGGTTATTGATGTCAAAGGTGCTACCACTCGAGAGATGTTGGGAATGAACCTCCGGTAGTAACATGGTTGACTCAAGAAACTATAAACCACTACCACATTCTTGGGTGATGTCTAAGAAACTACCATATCGGCCTTCCATGGGCCACTGTCCCTGATTGGACACCACATATATAAGGATGTACACCCCTCGTGTCTAGAACATTAACTTGGATAACATCCCTGAGAGGTGATGGTGTCGTAGGATCTCTAAAATTGTACCCTATTGCTCGGAGTAATCCTCCACTAATATTGAGTTGATTATGATGTCATCGATGAACACAAATATGAAAGAGTCTAGATATTCATGAAAAATGGAGTTCATGACACCCATGAACACGACTGTGTGTTCTTAATGCCAAACAATATGACCAATAACACAAAGTTCCCATATCTTCATTTCAATGTAGTCTTTGAGATTTCACCCTCCTACACACTCAACTAGTGATGTCTAGAACATAGGTAGATCTTAGAGAACTAATCTTCTCCCTTTAATTGGTCAAAAATTATATTGATCTTTGGGAGGGGTAATTGTTCTTGACTGTTACATCATTCATCCCTAATTAGTCTCTATATAGTCTGGGACCACCACCTACCTTCTTCGCAAAAAAGAATGTATTTTCTCATGGTGTCGTGCTCGGTTGGGGAAAACCCTTCTTCATCAGGTCATCAACCTGGATCCGAAACTCCTACAACTTAGAAGGTGTTATTCGATTGGGATCCCTCGAAATAAAATAAGAACTATAATGTATGTCTATCCAGAACTCAGCATCACTTTGAGGGTGTAGGGTGTCAACCTATTTTGGGAATATGTCAATGAACTCATTGAAAATCCCTCGGACATCCACAATCTCTGAGTCTACTAGTTCCATTGATAGATCAATAAGTATGGACTGAAGGGGATCTACATGTTTGATGCCCTCTCGAAAACCCTGATCACTGACAAAAGCTACAAACTGGCTGACCATATCTTAGAATCCTACCCTTCCCTAGAAGAAGATGATTAAGGCACACATATAGAACTACTAGCAGATTCCTAAAATTACATCACATGGCTGTATCTATAGAAAATGAAGGTTCCCACTAGAATGATGTGGCCCCAACATCAGTCAGCAACCTTAACAAGTGTAAAAAAAGCTGGTCTGACATCTGACTGCTGTGCTCAATACCAGTGGTACGAGTAGTCTCATTGCATATAGACCCCGAGCATATGATAGACTGGGTGTAACGATGGAGTGAGATTCTAATGAATAAAATAAAGAAAAATAAAGACTACTGAAAATGATGATCGTACCGCGAACATCCAATAGCCTTGCTGGAACTACTACCAATGCGGTGTCCAACTGCCCACATCCAGTTCCCTTTCCCTCAGCTCTCGACTGCCTCCCCAAGAATGACCTGTTCGAGGTCCTTAAAGAGCTCCCTAAGGTCAGAATCCTCTTGAAACATCTGCTCTCGAAGGAGATGGAGGTCACTATCCCTACAGCTGTTGATGTGAGGGTCTTGATGGAAACTGCTACTACTGAGGTGGGCACTGAACCTGCCCACCTCCACTGTACTACACTCGGTCTGGGAACTATTTTAAAATATTCCCATGTCTACCATAGATAAGACACCTCATTCCAAGGCTCATGGAGAAAGGGAGAGGGCTGGGAGATCCAAACTGTAACTGTTGGGCCCTACTCCATGTCAGCTAAAACATAGAAGGCCTCGCTGATTTTGGCATACTGCTAAGGACTAACCCATTCGACAAGATCAATTGATTCCCCTCACGTGACCCACCTCTGAGAATGTTCATCCTCACTACCAATTCATCTTTCTTTTGAACCTCTATATAATTTGGTAGAGTGACGGGAGTAACATCGTACTGCAGGGAATGTAGGAGTGCCTCCTCTAAGTTCCTTGCTCTCGATTCCTCATCCGGGAAAATGTTTATAGAAAAATGAAGGAGATTCTTGATCATAACCCCCTAATACATTACTAACCTACTCACATACTTAATGGATAGTTTCTCCTACATCTTCTTATACATCATCATTGAAAAAATGCAATTCCTCCCAGAACTCCCAATCAAAGTCAATCAACAAAACCTTGGCTTCCATCTTCTCGCTAAGATAGAGATTCCACCACTAACATGTTTCTCCTCACATCTGGATAACATCCAGAGGAACCTAGTACAAATTAATTACATAGATCAAGATGAAATATATCCCCAGCTCCTCGAGCTACCTCTCTGTCTCTATATTTAAGACATTTCCCTCGTACTTCTTCACAGTCTATCGATTAAAGGATTAAAGAGTCCTGTCCCACTGGTCATCCTCATCCTCTTGATCATCCCTATGCTAATCTTCCAAATATACCTCATGGGAATAGATCTCCCAAACTACTCATGGTTGTCATCTAAGTTCCATAGCTACATGGTAATCAAGTTATGCCTATTCCCGATTATTGCAGAAGTTTCCAATTAAATTTTTCAAAAACATTTTATTTATTTTAAACTCCAAAAAAAAGATCACACAAGAAAAAAAGTCAATATGATGTATGTAGCTTTCCTATGGTCTCTACCGTGAAATCAGTGTAGCCTCCCTTGGTCATTTTGTACATCTAGAGTCCTCAAATCAGATCATGGGGGGCTCAAAATCTCATGTCCAGGTCAATCTTCCGGTGTCTATTTCATGGACCAAGATTTCCTAACAATGTTTCCATAAAATCTCATGAAATAGTTGCAATGACTAACAATTAACTCCATCATATCTCTCAACCATCACCTTTGATACCATACTATCATGACATACCTTCACCAAGATGTGAACAGGTATTGAAAACATCCAGACCGTTCATTATTTTAGGTGAAAGAGAGGTAATTCCCCCGAGTCACGCCATCAGTAAGACCCGGAGTGGTGACTGGCACCAAGGGTATAGAATCACACATAATATGGAAGGAATTACAATTTTTTTAAGAAATTTTTTATATATAGATATTTAATAAAAAAACTCCAAAAAATGAATATCGATGTAATGAAAAAAACCATTTACATATGCATGTCCAAAATTAACTGATACATAGTAAAAGATAACTCAAAATAAAAGTACAAAAAAAAATAAGAAAATAAAACTCACCAAGCCCAAGCTTGTAATGTCCGACATGGTCCTCAAATTCCACATAGTAAAATGAGAGTAGATTTATATATATAGGTTGAGTAAATAGTTAAATTATGTGGGGGAAAATAAAAATCTATCATGCACAACTAAGGAAACATTCTAACTCCCCGTGAAAAAAGGGGTAACAAAAAACACCTAGCAAGGAAACTATATACCCAGCCTCACCAAGGAACACTCCCAAAATAACACAAGTCACATAACATAATAGTAATAACTCTTCAATATTTGGGTACCCCTCACCGATTTCTCACTTGTTATTTAGGACATCCAACCCATCAGACCTCCCCCACAAGTTCAACTGCAGTCCCACTGCCACCCCAACAATATCCTTTTGGGAACTTACATCCACACATCCCACCCAAAAAAACCTGGGCCACCAAAACAATACATGTCCCTGCCTACAGACACCTCAACCAAGAAAAACACTACTATTTACTAAGATACCTAGGCAAGAACAACCTCTTCCACACCTAAAGAAACCTAGGTCTCATCCCGAGGATACATGGGAAACAAACCTACCCGAACACACCTTGGTCAAACACAAAAACATTCCCTGCACGAAGAGTCTTAGGCCATAATATACCTTAGGTTGTCATACCCTACCCAAAGAATTGTGGGCTACCTCAGAGAGGGTTCATAATGGAGCTAATAACCAACCACTCATAATATTGTTTGAAAAAGAACCCTCCCCCATGAATGGGGGTGTTTGACATGAAGTTCTCAACATGGGTTTGGTGTATATAAATAAAACTAAACATTTTACATATATGTAATCAAACACTCATCCCAACATAAGGGTTATAAACAGCAACAACCCTCGTTACTATCCCTATACGCAAGGATAAAAAACAACAACAACTATAGACTAACCCATTTATGTAAAACAAGTCCCCCATTGTCCCCATTATCATTATCATATTCAAGTAATTACATTTAAAAATTATTCACTACCGGGCATTTAGCAGGCACAATAAGAAGCCAAGAAAATAACTGAAGGAAAACAACCAAGTAGAAATTTATATCTTCAAACTCAGTACTCCTGTAAAGTCGCAACAAAAAAAATTCACTAGTGAGATCCCTCAATGTACCGGAACCAAACGATCCCCAAAATATGGACCCACATGACCTAAAATACACATCTAACTACTGAACAATAGGATTTCCCTTCCCCAAACATGTCACCCAATAAGAATCAAGAAAAACCATCGTGTGTATAAACAGAACAGAGAAAAGGAGTTTTCATATTTTAACCACACCATTTATCATGTTACTTCTTTCCATTTGTTTAACTAGGGTGATCACAAAAAGATATGTACTCATTGGGAATTCATTTTATCGACAAATTTATGTGACTATCCATCTTTCACATTTCATCCATTCAATCACATGATTATCTTGAAAAACAAAGGTTGGTTAGTGTGCTAGAAAGGACCACCAACGATCACTATTTTTCATTCGCACAAATCCCATAATATTCTCAACATAAAAAAGATGACAAAATAAATTCAAAAACATCTTAATCAAACCTGAAATTTCATTCTTTAGTGTCCATTTATAATCTTTATAAATGTTTGGTTTCATCTATATCACAAGGGAATCATTAGCATACCCTCCCCATATGACAAACAATAAAGAGATATGAAGGAAAATCTTACATAGATGATCAATGATCAATTTTTTTATCCTCACATCATGAAATGAGGGTACAAAACTTCATGGAAGGGAAAACTCAAAGGCATCATGGCTGAATGGGAAAGGCTCTAGCACATGCTAATGACTCGTCTCTAGACTAAGTCTATGAGTTTTATATATGAGAATGGTAAGGAATTATGAAAAGATTATCTTATATTGAGAAAAGGCTAGATCCTAAATTAAAGGATAAAATTTTAAGTACATAAATGTCAGATCATGACTCTACCTCATGGTTGGATGGTTTCACACAATTGGATTTGTTGAGATTTAATAATTCTCCTTGAAGATGGTGGAGATAACTACTGTCAGTTCTTAGATTTCATTTAAACAAAAAAACATCTAATAGGGGAGAAACCGTAAAACATGAAAATAGTGTGAATTTGAGGAAAAAGGATACATGTTTTGGTAAATCAATGCTAGACTAAATATAAGAGGTTGAAAAGAACTTTTATGAGCTTTAAATGGATTTGAATGTTGTAATAAAACACTTTTATGTCCAAAGATACATTACTGCAGCTAAAATAGATGATCCTGGAAGAATAGGGAAGGACTTATCGTAAGGTGAGTCATCATCGCCCTAGCATTGTCGCCTTGGAACCATCACCCTTACACTGATTCTGATTAGTTCTATAGAAAACCTGTCAATTCCACTGATGCAAATTATTTCTACAAACGCTCATTGGTGCCACCGATGCTCATCGGCGCCACCTCCACCCATTCATGAGACTGAAGATCATCTATGCCACTGTTCGTTCAATCCTGAAACATGGAAAACTCTTTAATGAGTCACTAATGGTACCCAGGACACCTCAAATATTAGAATTTTGAAAATTAATGAACTAGGAGGGTCTGGCCGATTACATAGACTATTATTAGATACATGTATAATGGATATATATGATATTTGTATCATTCTCGAGATGATATACATTTGAATACAAAAGGAAAATTTATGTCAAAACTTGTTCAATTTCGACTCAACTACCAAATATAGACAAAATGACCGATATTAACGTAAAATATTATGTATTTTTTATAAACTATTAATAAGTGACATAATAAAGGAGTTATAAACTTGATTTTTTTTGAATCAAGTATAAAATAACCTAAGTTTATTATTATTAAATATAATGAATAAATAAGACAAGTCAGACTCATGTTAAGGGACTTCATCTCAATCTTCTTCCATTTAGGAATATATTGATAATATACACCTCCTTCTTTTATACAATTTATAATAAAACTATTCTAATTTTAATTTCATTCAAAAGGATTCTATTTGTTATGAAGCATTTTACTAAACAACAAAAGGAATGTTTTTAACATATGAGGACAAAATGAATCCTATACCATCGTAACTGTTATTTTATATTTTTCATCCTCTATAAGCCTTAATGTTTTAAAAAGGAAAAGAATACATTATTCAATATTTTTTTGTTTTTGTATTGAAAATGGTTTTTTTGAAATAGATTGAGTATTTCAATATCTTAAAATGATTTTCGGTGATTGCAAATGAAATGTTATTTCATAAGTGTTTATATTTTCAATAATTTAAGGGTTATGATTATACAATGGAACTTGGAAATTTGACATGTCCTTAAGTGGTAATCCAATGATTGGTGGTTACATGATAAACCAAATAATGTGTGGTTCCATGATAAATCATGGATGGGAGGCTACATTATAACCTACAATGCATTGGTTAGGGAAGCCAGTTGTATGGCTATTCTATTAAGTTATATTTCTGGAAGTTGACAGTATGGTTATTCCATTTATGTATTTTTATGTTCTAGGTTACCTTTATATGTTATATGTTTCTTTCTATGAGATTTATTTCTATCTTTTGGTTCCGAAAAGGGTAATAAATGAGCTTGTATACAATGAAGTGTATTTGCTTCTTCATAATGGTGGAACGTATTACTTTATGATATAGTATTCATTGTTTACATATTATCATAAAAGTAACAGTTTTCATTCATTATGTATCCCTAACTATGATTTTTATGCTCATCCCATGTTTTGAAAAGTTTTTCACATGACATAAAGAAGAATAGAGTCAAGGATGGGATCATGGAAATGTTATGCTATTAAAACATAAAATGATGTCATCATTCATTTTAAAGTGTTTTTGTTTAATGATATAAATGGATAGTTATTATAGTTGTCTACATTAAATATATATGTAGTCACATATATGTTCTAACCTGATTCTAAAATTTACTTAACCTGAAAAGATCCTCAATGTAAATTAAATTCAAATTCATGACTTATCTCAATATTAAGTAATGTTTAAGTTTGTGGCCTTATAGTTGGTATAATATGTCATTTTAGATAACTATAGCAGTTAGGTTTTTATTTAAGCATAACAGGCATGTTTTATATAATAAAAGTGATTATCTTATTAGAAGGAGACATGGTTATTTTAGATAAAATCAGTGAGTTTATGATAACATGACTAAATATATCTTGGTGTTTACTATCCTTATAAGATAGTATATGATTATTTTACAGATATAGTCACACTTTCTGTTTTAGTTTTGTTAAATGTTTGGATCTAGTTGGAAACAAAGTAACAATGTATGAGATGGTAAATTTGGTGGTTTTCTAAATATGAAACCAAATGAAAATGGGAGAGATAATTAGAACTCTTGTTGTAATTCTTAACTGAATCTCTGGAGTCATGATTGTCCGTAAAAACATTGGAGATTTTTTTAAAGCTTCATATATGAGAGAAATGAGTCACTATGGAAGATTAGGTAATAATCATAAAGGTATGTATATTAAAAAATATATGTGTCAAAGATGTGGAAAGAAAAACCTAGGTAATGTTTTAAAGTGATGGGAATATGTTATAGATGTGGTATTGAAGGTTATAAAGAAATAAACTTTCATAAAAAAGGAATCTTTCAGTTTGTTCCTGGAAAGGGAGAGATGTTATTTCTAAGGGATAAATTGAATATTTAAAATGTGTTGTGAATTTTCATTATGAAAATAGATGTCCAAATAATATGGTTTCAGAATGGGATCAGCAGGAGCATACAAATATTTTTTTTACCAATACCTAATTCCATTCCATTTGAAGTTGAGGAAAATGAAAACAACCTATGAAATGTATGGATTATTTTATAGCTCATGTTTTTACAATATTTATATATAAGAACATTATGTGTGATTTATTTTGTAGGAATGATGTATAAGAGAAAAAGATGGAAATTTATAGATAAATGATCATGAGGAATGTTTGATGATTAATAAGTCTACATTTTAGAAATTGAAGTGTTATGTGAGATATATGGATGATGATATATTTAAAGGTATTAATGATTGGATAACATTGGATGATTTATAGTATATTTAATTGTTAATTATGTTATATAACAAATTTAATTTCAGAAGAAGATTTTTGTAGATATATTTATAAAAACCCCTTAGGGTTTGTATGATCTTTGAATTTGAGGAAATTAAGGGTTATTACTTTTTGGGATGAAAAATTTAAAGTATGAGATAACCTTTAAGATTCAAATATGTTATTTTTATTTTTGAGTATTTATCTCATTTTTTTAATTTTATTAAAATTATAATGTTTTTGAAAAAGGGAAACACACAAACCATGTGAAAACCCGTCACTTCAGAAAAAAATGTCAGAATCGAAGCCACAAGAAATGGACAACCTGGATTAATCGCCTACCACTGGCCTACATGAAGTACCTAGTTAGTATGTCTTATTATTTTTATTTAAAATATTCAATGGATACATAATAACTAGATTTTGTAAAAATATCTTTTATTAAGTGTATATCCCTAGTATTAGAAAATGATTTGGATATTAAGTGATAAATGTTTGCTCGTTTGGGAAAATTATATTCCTAAGGAAAATAGAATTGAATGGGATTTAATTTGAGGATTAGTGGTTGAATTTTATTTTTTATGAAGAAATATTTTTATTTTGGAAAAACGGAGATTTAGGTTATTTATGGAAATGATTAAACAATCATGGAGAATATGTGATTCGGTTAATTACATTTATGTAAGATGTTTTAAGAGTAGTAAATGTTATTTTGAGATAAATGTTATCATTTATTATGGAAGACTAGGTGATAAAATCCTTATAAATTTTTGGGATTCAATCTTAGTTCTGATTATATAAAAGAATCTTAAGGAAAATTTTTTATTATTTGGTCTTTGCGGAACTTTGAGACATTATTTCCCAAATTTTGGATATTAATAGTACTATTTATTTTTATAAAGGATTATTCTTTTTGGGGATTATCAGATCTTTTACTAACTATTCTGGTTCTAGTTAATTTTTAAATTTAGGGTGAATATGTTGTTAATATTTTGAGGATTATGTGATTTTATGATGTTGATTCTAGTAATACAAGTGTGACCAAGTCATCTTGAATACTACTCATCTGGAGAAAAAAATGTGTTTGTGGTATATATTTATTAAATAATGAAACTTTACTTATCAATTATTTTTCCTTATGTTCTTCTTATACATAGTAAAATAATTCCACAACCATATGAAAAGGAACTAAAAAACGTTTTTTTACTTTTCCAATAGGGAAATCAAAAAAAGTTTAACAAATCACATGTTTATGGTTTTTTGGTTAGTAAATTTTTCCTGATCATGTTTTCAATCACTCTCCATAAGAACATGATGGTTAATGTTTCTCATATATCTATGTTTTCCTAGATGGAATCCATTTATTTTTATCTTGTACTACCTTTGTACTTATATTTATTTTATTTAATGTGACTATTTTATCGACTCTTTTTCTGATGTGGGATTTAAATGATGTTTCCAAGGTCATTTTTAAAATTGTGAAGATGTAATTTCCCAAATGGGGGAATTATGTAACAATTTATGTATTTATAGAAAAATACCTTTTAGTTTATATTAATATTTATGAATAAGATATTTATTTAATGATAAATAGGACACTTTTTCTGATAGAGTACTTGACGTGCCACAACAGGTTTCTCTAAAATCCTATGTATCACACAACCATGAGTTATATTGAAAAATAATACAAAATGTTAATATTTTTTAAATTTTAGACATCGCCTAACCGTTATAATGTTTGGAATTAAAAGTATCAACGGAATTTTTAAATATGGTTTACAAAAGTATATATGATGATTCATTAGTTAACAAATTGATTAGAAATGAAAAAAAATTGAATATAAAGGATATGTATTTATGGAAACCAATTTGAATGAGAGTAATTGTTTTAACAAAATCAAATCAATTTTATGTATTTCTACTTAATGAAAAAAATCTGATATAAATTCAATGTATTGTTTTAAATTCATCTTATATTTTTTTAGTTGTGATATAAGAGAAAATTCATGTTTTTTAATAAAAGAAGTATTTATCTAAAAATCATGTTTTACCGCTTTTTGAGGGAGAAATATTTATAAATCTAGTTTTTTTCACAGTTAAATGTTATAATTTCCAAAATAAAATTCTTTTAGAAAAGTGGTAAATCAAAATTTACATTGGTTATGTTTTTGGTAATTTTCTGATAAAGATCAAATTTTAATGAATAGTTAAAAAGTACTGCATTTTAATTCAAAACTACCTTTCTATCTAATTTATTTATATAGTTATATTTTCATTTTAATTGTTTTTAATTTTTAATTTGAATTTTTTATCATTTATTGCAACACTCAGAGTTTTATATAAAACAATCAATGTTAATAATTATAATAAATCAAAATTTTAACTAAATATTATATTATTATTATTATTGTTTATTATTAAATACTATTCATATAAATGTGGAATAATTCATCAATATATTAAAATATTATTAATTTATATAAATACATGATAAAATTTAAACAAACAAAATTATAAAAAAATACATTTTAATAAAATCGTTTTTTAAAGGATTTTTAAATTCTATAGATATAAAATTTTAGGGAATAGATAATATTTCAAAAACAAAGTAAAATATAGAATTTATATTTATAAAAATAAAACCAATATATGATAATTCGTTTTGATGAATAGGAAAATTAATATTTAATATTTAATAATAATAAGATTTAAGAAGCAAATTAGTATTTTTTTAAATGATTCAGTTATGAATAAATCTTTATTTAAAATAATATTTCATTATTTTATATTTAGTTTTTATTTGAAGGAGTTATGATCATATATAAATAATGAATTATTTTGAAGTTAAAATAATTAATAATCTGATTATAACATATATAATAATATATATGTACAAAAAAATATAAAAACAATATATTTTTTGTTTTGAAATTATGAATATAGATCACTATATATATATTATGAAATGATATATAAATGATTTTTAATGAATTGAAATCAGAAATAAAAAGTGAAGAATATAATTTAGGTCGTCGGTCTGTTCGATTGAACACCATTGGGAAACTGAGGATTGAGCATCAGGAGAGTTCATCATAGAGTGGTGAGGTCGAGCACTCATGAGACAAAACTATAGTTGGGGTGGATAAAGTTTGTGGGATGATGCTGAGGGAAAGGTTGAGACTAAGAAATGTTGAACCCAACATTGGTGGATCTCATAGAAGTGAAAGAACCAATATCTTTATCTGAGATCGAGAGCGTAAGAAGAGATTTTGAGAGACATTTAGGGTTCAAACATTCATTTATCTTTTTTTGTAGACCAAATCATATAAATTGATATTGGATCTTGAATGTAGGTGTTATTTATTTGTTTTTTTATTCGAATCTGTTTTATAGATTCTTTTTCAGCATATTAATTTTTTACTTTATTTATTTTCATCCACTAGTTTTTTTATTTAACGTCTGGCCAAACTTGTATAATGATTTCTTCAACTCCATTTGGATTTGTATTCATACGTCAATGTTCCAGAAAATATAGGGTTTTGTGTGTTTTTTTATTAACATTTCTATTTTGTTATGTGTGGCGGTGAAAAAATTCATAGTATTGAATCCTCTTCTTTCACTGATTATTCAATATATCATAATTTTCCACAGTTTTCAATTGCATCGATTTGCAAGGTTTTTGTTAACTTATATCTTTATTTGTGTTTAAAACACAAAATGAAACTTCGATATAGATAAGAAATATATATTTTATATCCTCAATAAGTATTAATAATTTTGTTTATTTGATCCCAAATATTCTTCAACCTTATCTCTTTGGAATCAATTCATCTCAGTAATAGTGGTGCATGATTTTAATATATTTTTATTTGTACTATATATCATTAAACCACCATTTCGTTTAGAGTACACTATTTTACCTAAAAATACTAAAAAGTGGATGCAATCCCAATTTTATTTCATGTAATAAATTAACTCTCACTCATGGTTGAAGAAACCCACAATCTCCTTACTCAAATTGATATCCCTATTATTGGTGGTAAGGGATTATTTTTTTTCATTTACAATATATTTGGTTCTATTTTGTTTTTTGGGAATGTTTAATTTTTTATGTATTTATTTATTTAAATTTTTCAATTCGGATTTAGTTATGGTTTATTTATAAGGGATATATATTTTTCATCGTTCATGTTCACAAAATCATATTTTCTTTTGAGAAAACATTACAGCTATTTATTTTGAAACAATGGTATCTGGTTATGCATAAAAACAATCATTTGCTTAATTTATGTTGTTATGGGTTTGTTATTATTAATAAAATTATATTTTACAAAGATTCATATATATATATATATATATATATTGGTATATATATGTATTTATCAAAAATCAAACATGTTTATTGTTTAAAATTATTTGTAATTTCTTTGTATGTTGTTGAATTGAATTTCTTGGATGAACTATTTAATTAGGTTAAATTTGTGATTTTTATTTTGATAATTCAACAAATTCGGATGAATCATCTTATATAATTACATGTATGTTTTAATATTATTTAATTTATTAATGTTTTATTTAAACATGTATTTATTTTGGTTATTATTTAATATTTTTAAATACATGTATAATTTCAATGTATATAACCATTTTTTATAAATTATGATCAATTGTATATTGGATATGATATTATATATTATGAAGTTCATAAATTCAGTATTTAATATTCATGTCATGTGAAACAGATAATTATAACAATGTATCAACGATTTGTTTTGGTTAAGTCACTTCATATGTGCATATGCATAGGTATATGCGTATATAGGTATATAAGTACATGTTTCATCATTGAATAAAAGTTACAAAAAGTTGAATCTTTTATGGGATTAATAATGAAATTTTAATTTCATGAATAGTAATTAAATTTTCATGTATTTTACAATGGAGATTAATATTTATTAGTATTATATATATAAATAAAATTGAAAATGTGTATTCCCTGTATAATTATATATTTAGTTTTTCAAAGTTAAAACCCTGGTTAATATTATAAGTATTTAAAGAAAACTAAAAAAAATATGTTTTATGAAAATATCAACATGAAAATTTTATATAAGAAAATGAATTAAGGAGTGAACCAATCACTAATGTGGGTAGGCCCAAGATAGCCTTCAAAGTTCCAAGTAGTCTACATGTTTTGTTTTAAAAGTCATACATACAGTTTTAAGAAATACCAATGGAATATTCCAAAGAAATTTTTGATCATATGTATTTTCAAAATTTTGAATTATTTTTGATACATAGATAATTTCAATGCTTTTATCAAATGGTGTTTTCCAGATAAAATTTTATGGTATTATCAAAATAATTTCAAAAAAATTCTAAAAGGTTTTTTTCAAATGATGTTTTAGTTAATATTATTTCAATAATTTTTAAACACCTTATTAGGAAGTGGAATTCAAACCCTTTGTTTTAGAATGATTTTTCATCGGTTTCCTAGAAGATCAAATTTAGATTCCATAACTTTTGGATTAAATCATGTAGAATCATATAATTTTTTCCCGACTATTTGATCAAATCTGATAAATGTAATGTTTTGTCCAATCCTCTAGCACCTAGACTAGTAAAAGGTCCTTGTTTGTTTAATGTGTTGTGTAATTGATCAATTCCTTTTTATTACATAGCATTTTCAAGCATTTAGTCTGGAATATCACGATTAGGGAATAATAATTTGTATCAGAGGCACAATCTAAAAAAATGTGGAGATTTGATGTTCTACTTGAATGAATAAAAATCTATTTGTTATAATTTTCTTTGGATAGTTTTGTCCCCTTAAAATTTATTTAATTCTGAAGACAGAAATTCATTATTTTCGTAAGTCTGTCGAAATTATTGTGAGGGCATAATTCATTTGGGGGGGGGGATGAAACACCTCAAGATTTAAATAAAATAATCAATGTAATAATTATATTAAATCAAATTTGTAACTTAATATTAAATAATTTTTTTATATTAAATAGTTCTCCTCTAAATGTAGTATTATTCATTAAAATATGAAAATATTATTAATATATATAAAAACATGTTATAATTACAACAATAAAAAGAAAAAATTATCTATTTTAATAAAATCATTTTTAAATGATTTTTAAATTTTATTGACATAAAATTTTATTGAATAAATAAAAAATTAAAAACGAAATAAAATATTGAAGTGATATTTCAAAAAATTAAAATATTAATTTTAATTCTGATTTGATGATTAGAAAATACAATATTAAATATTAAATACTAATGAGATTTATTAATAAATTTAATATTTTTATAAATGATGTTTTAAAAATAATGTTTCATTTAAAATATTTTTTTTTATTTTATGTTTAGTTTTTTTAAAGAATTATGAACATATAGAAATAATGAAGCATTTTATAAATTAAAATAATTAATAAAATTATGTCAACATATATAATCATATATATGTTTTAAATATAAATAAAATAAAATTTATGTTATGAAATAATGAATATAGATCATTATATATACATATAATGAAATGATGTATAAACAATTTTTAATGAAAAGAATTAAAATAACAAAATGAATATTTGGATTTAGGGTGTCAGTCTGTTCGAGTAAACACCAGATGGAAAGGCGTAGTGAGGATGAACACAACGTTGGCAGAGCTCGATGCCTATAAAGAATATGGATCTGGATCTGAGATCAAGTGCATAAGAATAGATTTCAAGTCACAGTTAGGGTTTGATCATTCATTTATCTTGTTTTTGAAGTCCAAATCATAGTGATAGATATTGGATATTAAATTAGGTGTTGTTTAATTAACAATTTTTTCTGATTCTGTTTTATAGATTTTTCTTCTGTATATTAATTTATATCGTTGTCAATTTTCAACCACTTATTTTTTATTCAATGTGCAGTGTAATTGGTATAATGATTTCTTCAAATCCATTTGGATTTCTCTTCAAATGTCAATGTTTTAAATAGTATAGGAATTTGTGTGTTTTTAATATTTTTTTGGTTATGTGTGGTTGTGGATCGATGTGTAGTAGTGATGCCTCCATTTTCTTTAATTCTTCTATCTGTCATACATTCCCGTAGTTTTTCATTGCATCGATAGTCAAGGTTGTATACTAACTTATATTTATATCATTATGTTTAAAAATCACAGTGACAGTATAATCTAGATAAACAATTATATATTTTATATCATCAATAGATATTACAAATCATATTCCTTTGAACCCAAATATTCATCATTCATATATCATTGGAATTGATTCCACCCAGTAACAGCGATTAATGTTTTTAATATATATATATTTATATATATTTATTTATTTGGATTCACATGAAACAACCTTTTCATTTAATGTACACTATCTTCCAACAAACTACTAGAAATTTGATGCATCCACCATTTTATTTCGTGGACGAAATTGACTTAAACTCATGGTTAATGAAACCCAAAATCTTCAGATTCAAATTTCTTACACTATTATTAGTGGTGTGGGAATATTTATTTTCATATACTATATATTTAGTTACTTTTTTATGGGTAAGATTTAATTCATTATTGTATTTAATTATTTTTTATTTTTTATTTTGATTTAACTATGGTTTATTTATAAGGGACATTTATATTTCATCGTTCATGAACACTAAATCCTATTTTCTTATTTGAACACATTACATCTATTTATTTTAAATCAATGTTATCATGTATTTTATAAATAAATTCATTTACTTAAATTATGGTGTTAAGGGTTTGTTGTTATTAACAAAATTATATTCTAAAAAGATAGACATATATATGTGTGTATATATGTATTTATCAAAATCAAACTTGTTTCATAGTTCAAAAATTTTAATTAATTTTTTGTATGTTGTCGCTCTAAATTTGTTAGATAGACTATTTATTTATGTCAAAATTGTAATTATTATTCTGATAATTCAACTTATTTTGGAAGAATAATCATATATAATTATATGTATGTTTTAATTTTATTTCATTTATTGAAGTTTAAATTTAACATTAATTTATACAGGTTATTATGTAATATATGAAAATATTTGTATAATTTTAATGTTTATAACCATTTTTTATAAATTATGAACAATCATATATTAGATAAAAAATTACATATTAATAATTTCATAAACTCATCATGTCAAATGCATGTAATGTGTAAAACATGATTTTTACCATATATCAAAAATTCGTTTTGGTTATGTCACTTCATACCAGAATATGAGTTGGTATATACATATATATTTATATACATACATGTTCATAATTGAATAAATGTTACCCAATGATGGATATTTTATGGGATTATGAGTGAAATTTGAAGCACGTGAATGCTAATTTAACTTCCATGAATTAAAATTATGATAAATACTTATTTATATTATATATATAAATAATAGTGAACAATTGTATTTAATGTATGATTATATATTTATATTTTGAAATCTAAAAATCCAGTGAAATTTATATATATGTAAGGAAAGCTATGATAAAAATATGTTTTATAAAAATTGGAACGTAACCTATGTAAATACGATAGGTAATTGGGGAGTTGATCCATCCCTCAAGTGGGTAGACCCATGATAGACTTCAAATTTACCAGTAGTCATAGTTTTTTTAAAAATCATTCATATTATTTAAGGAAATACAACTAGACTATTCTTTAGCAATATTTTAGTCTATGTAATTTCAAAACATCGATGTATTTTCGATACACAGATAATTTCAATGATTTTATCAAATGGTATTTTCAAAATATATTTTGATGTTAGTATCAAAATAATTTCAAATTAGTTTCATAAATGTTATTTTCAAAGGAAGTTTTAGTAAAAAATATTTCAAATGTTTTAAAACACTATACTAGGAAATTGAATGCTCAACCATTTTTTAAATGATTTATCATAGGTATCTTAAGAGATCAAATTCAGATTTCGTCACTTTTGTAGTTAGCATGCACGGAAGTGAATTATGTGTTTTTGGACTTTTTGTTCAATTATTATTTATGTAATGTTTTGTATAATCCTCCAGATCCTAGCTCGGTAAAAGGTCCTCGTTTGTTTAAAGTGTTATTTAATTGTTCTTTTTCATTTTATTAAACAACATTTTTATGCGTTGAGTCTAGATGAGTATACTTGAGGTGTTATATTTATTCCAAATTTTGATATTGTAAGTAATATCACTTTTAAATTGGATATAAACACATGTAAATATTTTGAATGATTTTAGTTCTTAAAAATATTCTTTTTGGTCTTGACAATGTGATTTTCTTTTCAATAAATTTCTTAGAATTTTTTTTTTAATGTGAAAAATAAGGATTAATGATTTTTAATTAGAAGGTCTAAATTTTGGGAATAGATACCTTTTATTTTTAGACATTATAACTGTAACCTTAGTAATTATTGTATTTTCCATGGAAAATTTTTACATCTGGTAAATAAGTGTAATAAATAATATTATAGTACACTAACATGTTCCTTAATCCTATTTTATGAGATATTTTCAACCATGTGCTTCCTTGGGTTTATTTTGGGACCCCCACGCTGCCTCTCGGGTGTGAAAATTACATTTTATAAGAATTAATTTAATGTAAAGAGAAATATAACACAAACAAGTATCTTTTACTAAAAAAAATTATCATAGGGTTATATAAATGATATTTTCAATGATAAATAGTAATTATAAAGTAAAATATATTTCATAAAACAAGATATTTAATTTAGAATTTTTTTACATTCAATAAATAAATTTATTTATATCACAATGATGATGTAGTGATTGATTTATTAATAATGGACTCAAACAAATGATTTTATAATTATTCAAATAAATAAAATTTGATTAACTTTATACCATCCACAAATACCAAGATTATATTGACATATTATCTTTTAGTTAATGACATTGATTCAATAGAATCATGTTTTTTGGATTTTTTAAAAATGTCTTGTATGAATAGTGTCCAAAATTGACATAATTCATACCATAAAATATAAAAGTGAATATTAAAAGATACTAAATTCCTAAAAATATATGATTCGGAAAAAATGTTAAGATAAGTCCAAATATGTCTTAAATACTTTTTTTGGGTTATTTGACATGATATGGTAATTACATTAACCCACAATGTGTAAATAACATGATATCACAGTTAGATTAAAAAGGGTAAAATAAGGGTAAAACCAAATAGATAAGGATTGAAAAAATATTCAAAATTTGTCTAATAATTATTAAATGAATTTTATTTGAACCAAAATAATAATATAATTTAATTAAACAAGATTGGGACTATTTTTAATCGATGTTGAATTTATAATAAATAAATATTTCATGAAGTTCCTAAAATGCCCCTCCTCCCACTTATAAAATTCCAACACTTCTAGCCACTTACTCACACTTCCAAAGTAACATGGATCTTAAACTTCTGATCATATATGCTCCCAAAATACATCCCTTCATCTTATAAGCCTTGCCTTTGGCATAAGATAATTATAGAAGAATTTTTTGGCTCAAATCAAAATAAGTTACAAGATTTAGAGGTAACCACTTCTCTCTAGTTCCATTCCATTAGTTTCATTATCTACACTTTATGATCTTTTTATTCATATATTACATAAAAAAATAAAAATACATATTATACTAGGATTTGTTTTATGAAAATGATTTTAACTACACATACAAACACCACAATCTGATGGATATGAACATTCTGTTTCTGTGTACGGTGAACTACTACCACACGAAATGATGATTGCCAAATTTTATTCTACCACCTCTCATGGTGACCATTATGATGGACACGAAATTATACATGATATTATAGATATATATATATATTCCCTATTATTTTTTAATTTTTATTCACATCATACCTTTATTCATTCCAGGATGTGTAAATATGATAGTTTCATTTGATGATGTGTGGACAACCTCCCCCTCAAAGTGATATATCACATTCATGTTATATATGGAACTTAAAAAGGAATTTTTTATTAAACCTATGATACATAAACAAAATAAAAATAATACTTGTATTATAATATACAATTATATCATTTGAATATTATTCGTTTCATATGAAAATGATATGAATGTAGCGTTCATTCATATGTACGACCTACTATCTCCATGAATGGTGCATTTCATTTCATATCTCAAAATGATATAGAATATTATATATACTTATATAATGCATATATATTATATTTTTATCATTTAATAGATGATTTAAAATTTAATACACAGATATTTTATATCAAAAAAAGTTCATTTTCGACTCAATTACCGAATATCGACAAAATGGCCGATTTTAATGTAAATAGTTATGTAATTTTTATAATATGGTAATAAATGATATTAAAAAGTTTAATAAACATTAAAAATTTACTAATTAATGTATAACGTAATCTACATTTGATATTCAGGAATATAAAAATCGAACATGACAATTCAGACTCAAGGTATGGGACATCACGTTAATCTCACTTCCCTGAGGTGTATTTTGATAATATATACCTCCTTTTTTATACATTGTATAATAAAAATCACTGAATTTTAATTTGATTTAATGTGAATATTTTTTCGACAAAGCGGTCTACTAAACAAAAAAAAATGAATTTTTTATCATATGCGGCGACAACGACTCCACTACATCCATAACCATTATTTGATACTTTTATTCCTCAATAAGCCTAATTTTTTGAATAGGAAAATAAATACCATATTCTATTTTTTTGTTGTATGTGTATTTATAATAGTTTTTTAAGTGGATTGAATATTTAAATATTTTGAAATGATTTTTTGTGATTTCAAATAACATGCTATTATTGAAATGTTGATATTTGAAATATTTTATGTGTTATGATTATATAATGGTACGTGACATTTGATGGGTGGTTATGTGATAAACCAATAAATATTGGTTATGTGATAATTCAAAAGATATGTGGATCCATGATAATCCAATTATGCTTGGTTAGGTTACATCCTCAAATGGATTAGTAATGGAGGTCGTTCGTATGGCTATTCTATTTAGTGATATATGGGAAAGTCGACAATATGGTTATTTAATTTAAGTATATTTAGGTCACAAAATACATTTATATGTTATATGTTTCTTTCAAGGAATATATGATAATATTTTTGTAATAAAAAATGTATGAAATAAACTTATATTCAGTGAATTATATTTTCAACTTCATAAAGGTGAAAAGTATTACTTTATGATAATGTTTTCATGTTTTACATGGTTTATCAAGACTAATAGTTTCCATTCATTGTGTATCCATTACAAATATTTTTTATTCTCATCCCACAATTTGAAATTTTTTCTATAGTATAGAAATAAGAATATAGTCACTGATGGGATCATTGAAAATTTATTTTTTTAGAACATGAAATGATGACATGTTTCTTTTTATAGAGTTTTCATTTTATGAAAAATGGATAGTGTGTAAAAGTGTCTACTAGTAATAGTATGTTTTTATTTATAATTTGTCACATAATTCTCTTAATATATAAACCTGAAAATATCCCTGATGTGAATTAAATTCAAATTATTAATTTATCTCAAGATCATGTAATGTTTAAGGGCAAGCACGTATAATTTCATACAATTTAAAAAATATTACAAGATATCTTTTTCAAGGTTTTGGTATAAGAAATATTTTAATTTCATTACAAATGTGACAAATGAATCTCTTTTTTCATTTTAAAAATGAATATATTTTCCAATAATCACAATAAATTATTATTCATTTACATTACATTACATGATTTTACAGTTTTATATATTAAAACATTTTTCCTTTATTCAATGAATTTTTTCATTTTTATATTAAAGTAAAGGTATATTATATTTTTAATAATGAAATGGATGTAATGTTCTTACTAAGTTGATATTATGTTATTATTATGTTTTTATGATTTTACTAGCTATATATTATGTTCTTAATCAGAATGTATATTCTGATCATACATGTTTTATGGTTTTATGTTGTTTTTATGTTTTTATTATTAGGTTTTTTTCATTTTTAATTTCTTTCAATAGATATTATTTTGTTTGTTTTTTTATTATTATGTTTTTATGGTAATATGGTTTTATGTTCATAATTTTTTATGTTTTTATTTTTTTTTGTTATTTTTTTATCAAATATTTTTTTGGCTTTAGATTGTTATTATATTGTTGTTCTTGTTGTTTTTGTAGTTGTTTTTATGTTTTTTTCATTGTTTTTTTTCATGTTTTATGTTATTAAATGTTTGTTTTATGTTTTTTTTATGGTTTTATATTTTGTCATTTTATCCTATTAATGGATTATGTTTTTTTATATTTTTATGGTTTTCATGTTTTTTTTCATGTTATTTCATTTTCTTTTAATTGGTATTTTTCCTATATTATTTTTTATCTTCCTCCAAAAAATTCATAATTATACATGGTTTACTTTAAACATTATAAAATTTTAATATATTTCAATAATAAATTTTCAAAATAATTTATTAATACTAATGAAATAAGCTCTATAAGGTATTTATAGCTAAAATTATACAAAATGTTTTCTAATGTTTTAAGAATGCTAATTTTAATGAATCACTGCCATATTACCCCCTTATTCCCAAATGACCTGGATTTACTAAAAAAATTATTTCTTTGGAATTTATAATCTTTGTTTATCCATTAATGGTGGATGATTTGAATTTTGTTTTTGAGAAAATAATTGTATCTCGAGAACATTTTCTCAATTTATGTTAGGATCTCTATTGATCTCCCTCATTCATTTAAATTTATTTTATATATCATGTACTTGTTCTTTTATTCCAATGATATAATTAGTATTATTAAATATATATATATATGATAAGTGAAAAATGTTTACAACCATTATTATATATGGTGTCTATTGAAGGAAACGGTAAATTATTGTTATTCCACTCACTAGGAAAATAGTGATGTTTTTTATTAAATACATGTGATTATTGATTAATAATTTTTGTTGAAAATGTATTATATTTTTAAATAAACAATTAATAAATTAATTTGAAATGTGTAAGTGATGTGTGGGTTATATTTCAGTCCATAGGCATGTGTATATGATATGTGGGGACTGTTATTTCTGTATGATTAATCATGTTATGTCTCTTGATAAAAAAACAATTTTCACACATTATGAATTTTTTTATGTTTTCTAGAAAGCTAAAAATTTATTTAATGACTTTTGATTGGGGCATTATGGTATGGTCATAATAACTAGCATAATGGTTTCAATAATATATAAATACAATATTATTATTCATTCGTTTGTTATATTTTTATTATTCACGAATGTATACCATGTTCTCGCTATGGATTAAATGGAATATATTTAAAATTTTCACTCTACCATATCATTAATGCCTTATGTTTTTATATTACCTTATTTTGTAAGAAACCCAACACTAATAATTTATATCAACATTTATATTATTTACATTTCCTAGGTGTATTTGGTTAATTTTCAGGATATACTAAAATTAATAAGAATGATTTAATGTATTATATTAAATAAGAATTATGATTCTAATACAATATGGATGTCATATATATATACTCACTCTTGACTACATACATATTTTATACCTTGGGGTGTGATATCTTGTATCTTATACCAACCTAATAATGTAATCACTAGCTCTCGGTGAGTTGATCTAAGGATTTTATAGTTTTTATTAAAAAATTATTAACCTTTTAAACAATATTATTGAAGAACATAGAAAGACTGATCAGTATGATGTATCCTTTTAAAAATTAATTAAATTATTTATATATATATATATTTAGAACAATATTAAAAAAATATCTGGGAAAATTATTTATATATCTATATTTCTAGAGGACATATGGTTTATAGAATGGGAATCATATCGAAAACCCTTACCAATATAGGTATTTCACTCATACGGTGACTAACATGGATGGTGTAGTAGTGGAATATATTATAAATATATTATGGTATGAGTGTTGGGATATAATTTAAATCATTTACTATATATTGATTTTTATTAATTCAAAGAATATGGAAATAATGTTTGAAAATTTCATAAAGTAGAATACACTATCAATTAATAGATGAGTATTGGATGATGTCCCTTAAATATATTTTCATATTTTTATAAATAATGATAGGGATATTTTTATTATAACATTATATTATCTAAATGGTTATACTAATCAACATTGGTTATTAATTAAAAGTTATAATAATGATGAAGACACAATGATCATGTAATGGAATACATATATATAGGTACTTTTTGAGATCTGTTTTCCCCTAGAGAAAAGATCATACTTGGAATGGAATTTTCATAATATAAATCATATATAGTAAGAATTACTTGGTGGGTATGAGTATAATTTTACAATAATAGTTAATAATTAGTTAAAATGAATATTTAATATGGAATGTGAGATTCATTTTTAGGGACATCTATTAATACCCATGGAGTTTAAACCACTCAAAAAATTTCATTATATATTGAAATAATATCATGAAATAATAAAATAAAGAATGACTTCTCAATGAATTATATATACATATAAATTCATGAAAATAATAGGATGAATTAACACCAATCCTTAAGAAATGTTTCAATGATTGTGAATTGATGGGTAGAATATACAACATTTTATAATTATGAAAAGAAACACTCTAGTAATTTCCTTAGGGGTATGTGGTTTTTTATAATTTTGGTATAATTTATATAAGGATTTAGAGTATAGGGGAAGTTGAAACTCAATTATATCTTGAGCATAAATTGAAAAGCTATGGGTAACCATTCAAACAATCCCAATAGTTTATGGAATATATCATAAATTTTTAAACATTACAAAGGTCAGGATTACCAGTTTTCTAGAACAAAAGAGGATGTTTCTAATGATGTGACATCATAAGTATCTATCAAAAACACAATGTCATATATTTTTTGATTTCATTCTGGATCTTCACAAACATTAATATGTTTCTAATTTTTTAATAATATTGAAACATCATCCAGTATATTGAGAATTGATTTAAAAATAAGGACACCCAATTGGTTATTATTTCCCTAAGGATCATAAGTTAGTCACTGGTGTATTGCATAAAAATACCTTTATTTCCATCATTATTATCATATCTATAGTTGATTATGGAATTATCTTGAGATTGGATTTTAATTCAATATATGGTAAAAATATTATTTAATATGAGAAGAAAATTAATAATCATGAAGATCAGATGTAATTCCAATTCATTAGAGGGGGAATATAAATATCACATTCATGTCTTGATCTAAATAATGTGTCTAAAATTAATTAAATTCATTGTAAATAAGAGTTTATTTAATCTATGAATAAGAAGGAAACCTATTAATGGATGATATAGCAATTTTAAAAGAAGGCACAAATGTATTTCTTGCAGTATTACCTAGGCATCCACCCTATTGTGAAGTTGAATATTAAATTGAACAAATTCCTATTGAAATAACTATATATGATAATCGTCACATAATGAAACCATTGGAATTAGTGGATATAAATAAAAAATATGAGTTCTATGATAATATATTCATTCACTGTACTATTCCACCTTGGGAGAAACCATTAATTTTCTTTTGATGAATGATAGATCATTAGGGGTATACATAGAATATAAAGATTTGAATTACATTACCATGAATACAAATTATCCACTACAAAAAATTGTTGATGTTAAATCTAATTTAGGTACATAAACATTATTAATGTCCCCTCCCCATTATTTGTATCATTAGTTACAGGTAAATGATGATGATATACCAAAGATGAACTTTTTTAGGAGGTAATGACATTAGGATTATATAGTAAATACCTTTTGATTTACTAATTCACTCTATCTCTTTAAGGATATGGAGAATATGGTATTGAAATATTATATTGATCTATTAATGGTAGTATTTGATGAATATATATTATTATATTAATAAATCCATGAATACTATATGAATTTTTTAGGAATCATAATTCATGCTCCCATTTATGAAGGCTTATATGAGAAATATTGAAACAGATAATTTTTTCCTAATGATGATTATTTTTTTCAAAATACTACCACTAACGAATGTATATATGATCATACTTATAGGACAACAGAATTAAAATAATTTCCCATATCAATGAATGTAACCCAAATACACAGTTTCCATATATTAGTTTGTTATAATCGGTTATTTCTTCCAAAAAATGTTAAATTATATAACTACATAACAAGATGATATAAAAATTGGTAATGTTAAAATGATTTATGGAATGTGATAATTGTTTTGAGGAGATAAATAATACATTGGTTAAGGACCCTTGTTTACATTAACATTGGGGAATGTTTTATTTTTGATACATAGTGTTGCATCGATGAATGAAAATGGGTGTGTATTATGAAAAATAACCAGATTGATTCTTAAACATTATGGTTTTTAATAATCCCTCAACAAAATTATCCAACCAATGGTCTTGATTTATATTTTTAATATTTATCTTGGAGAAACTAATTCACAATATTTATAGTGATAGATAAGGAATATAAACATATCACAAGCCATTGAAATAAAAATTCTCAAATATTTATCTCAATATGAGGCAATGGATACCACTATGACAAAATATGGTTTATGATTTCTAAGTATACTACCACCATGTGAATGAAAAAGCTACGAAAGAGGTATTAATTATGAGGGATTATGGTGTTTTGGCCATAATGAGGTTATAGAAGGAACTTATATTCATGTTATAAATAAATATGGATATGGGAATTATAATATATAGTGAAAAATGAATTATTTTATAAATGTTTTTCAAAATATATTTAATGGATAAGACAAAAAGATATCATCATGATTAATAGGGTTTACAAAAGTAATGGAATGTAATGAATGATGTGACGTTTCTATATATTGACCATTAAGATTGTGTATTTATATCTAGAAATATGTTTTGTGTTTTATCCATACCAGCCATAATGATGTAATTGTAAGATGAATCATGTAGTTCAAATTTCTATATACACATTCATAGTACCCAGATGTGCTTTGATTTAAGAGTTCTTTTTTTGTGGGAAAATATGAAGAAATAACTTGTTTACATTGTATTAACATTCTCGGTTTTATATTAGGTAGACACTGAGAGCCAGTATCCTAAAGGAAAAGGGGAACCTCCTTCGATATCTATCTTGATGTGGGATGATACTACCATAATATTATTGATGAGACTACCAAATTATTTTAAGAAGAGTGATACTACATATTTTAGTTTATATCAACATACCATGTATTACTATATTCAGGATATAATAGAGGATAAACATCATCACATTCTTATAGGACTCAATATTAATGACGTTTTTTATGAATAAGGTTCACCTACTTAAATTGTATCTTATCATGACCCACAAATCATATTAAAATTATGAAAATGTTCTCAAAAATATATTCACACTAAGACATGGTCGGTAACTACCTATCATCCCAAAACTAAAGGATAATAAGAATGGGCTATTCATACATTTGAATACCATATGAGATGACGATCCCCTGAATTTCATAATATGTTAGATTAATATTTACCTTTGGTATAATTCATAAATTATTATAGTTTTTATTCAAGAATACCCCTTGAAAGTTAAAAATCATTTTCTTGAGTGAGGATTTTCTCTTTATTATATGGTACATAAGTATGAGTATGGACACTAGTAGGCCTAAAATTTGTTTTTGGTATAATCATTTAGACTATGAGATATTAAAAATATAAGTAATAATGTTCAATGATATAAAATTTATATGGGGATAATTGATGGAAGAATTTATAATTTCATAATTGGTATCATGATTTTAAAAATGTTTCTTCCTAGAAGGGTTTAAAATGGTTTGGTAAAAAGGGTAACAGTAGTAATAAATACATAAAAATTTTATTTTTTTTAAAGAATTAAGGATGTGTACTACCATTTGACAGTCCCACCAAATCACTCTAATGTACATGAAGTTTTCATTATTTAACTATTGTGGAAATATAAACCATATTCAACACAATTACTCACTTTTTAAGACAAAATTTTAGGAATCTTCATATATCAATTTTTCTCGATGAAATTTTTTTAATTGGATAATGTAATATTTGAGATTATATATTGGGAGGTAAATTTTACATCCCAAAACTATAATATAGTTAAAAATTTATATTATTATAATATATAATGATTCATAAAAATATATATATATATCAAATAAAAAAAAGGTTTTTTTTAATATTATTTTAATAACATGGATATAAATATTCAATTCCAAAGTTAGAAATTATATTATCTGATTTCCATCAAGTTAATTTCATCTTATAACTTGTAAAAATACTCTATTAATATCACAAAATATTTAAATAAGCATATTTATTTTAATTAAATTTTAAAATGTTTACGGAACCAATAAAATCTTTCCAACGTTCAATTAGATGGGGAATGAAAATTTTGTTTTGACAAACATGCATATTACATCTTCCAAGGATAAAGTGTTCCATTTTCCAACACCACATGAAATGGATATTGATAAATATAAATTTAATGAATCTTTATGATATGTATGTAATATTAATCAATTGATAATGATTAATAAATTCCCACCTTCTGTTGATTCTATCTATATAAACAGTAAGAATACATTCAGGTCGACATGAAAACAACAACCTCCAAGAATGATGTGTTTAATTTTTCATTCCATACATAGAATGATGATTCTATAAGTGTATTTAATTTATAAGTATTATCATGACCCGTTCCATAGGGCTCGTGCAGTGACAACCCCATGCTTTCCATCTATAGGCCAGGGGATGGAGAGTAGCACCAAAGGTATAAATCCCTAAAACATGGAAGGAATTTCCTTTATAACATGAAAACCCACACAGCTGAGTACAATTTGGAAGCAAAACACTAAGTAAAAGTGCATCTCAAAAGAGTGCTGAAAATTAAAATGTTCTGGAAATACAATCCCAACTGTATGTACAAGAAACTGAAAGTAAAAGTACTATAAAAAGGGAAAATATCTCTTGGATCATCCACCGGGAAAATCCTACCAGCGGTGTGCCCGGGGCCTCCGGGCAAAACCACCCTTACAACAACATGAGTCTGGTCCACACCCACTCACTACTTGTGGAATTCACGGCCTACTGGCTACGGCCTAGTAGGCCGGGCCAGACCAAATAGGTCAGGTCAGGTGGACCCCACTGGGTCGGCCCAGGCTGGGTCAGGCCGGGTCTGTCTGACCGGGTCAGACCAGACCCAGGCCCACTCCGACCCATTTACGCTCCTTCGGCTACATCTTTGGTACGAGATGTTCGTTGGATGAACCTTCAACAATGATGGAAAACTTGGAGAGTGATAGTCTCTATGAGTATAGCCCACAAGAGTTTGGGGTATAGTTGAGTTCGATCTGGTTGGATCGGGCATGAATCCAACCAAGCCCACATGAATAACAGGCTAATAACTCTCAGACCGAGCATGTAATTGACACATCGTCTGTTGCGTTGATACCCATATGACAAGGTGGAACTTTGAGATATTTCTTCATAGGACATTATGGATGTTGTTTTATCAACACTTGGCTTGAGGAGTGTACTCTCCCAGAATTAAGCGTGCTAGTGCGGAAACTCTATGGCTGGATGATCTCTGACTACTGTCCCTCGATCCTTTGTGCATTCGACAGTTCTGACTACTGCTCTAGGATCCTATGTGGGATCTACAGTTTTGACTACTGTTCATAGATCGTATGTGGGTTCGACAGTTCTGACTACTATACCTAGATCATGTGTGGGTTTTATAGTTCTGACTACTGTTTCTGGATCCTGTGTGGGTTCGACAGTTCTGACTACTATTCCTAGATCCTCTGTGGGTTCAACAGCTCAGACTACTGTTCCTGGATCCTATGTGTGTTCGACAGTTCAGACTACTGTTCCTGGATCTTGTGTGGGTTCAACAGTTCTGACTAATGTTCCTGGATCCTGTGTGGGTTCGATAGTTCTTACTACTATTCCTCAATCCTGTGTGGGTTCGGCAGTTCTAACAACTATTCCTAGATCCTATGTGGGTTCGACAATTCTCACTACAATTCTTGGATCCTGTGTGGGTTCGATAGTTCTGACTATTATTCCTAGATCCAGTGTGGGTTCAATAGTTCTGACTACTCTTCCGGGATCATGTGTGGGTTCAACTGTTCTGACTACTGTTCCACGATCCTGAATGGGTTCGCCTACTCTGACTACTGTTCCAGAATCTTGTGTGGGTTCGATAGCTCTGATTCTTGTACTAGGATCCTACGTGGTTTCAACAGAATAGATGATTTAGGGGCTACATTAATTCATCTCTAACTCTCTAAAAAAGTAGTATACATGTGTGAGCAGAGTAAGTTACTTTTGTGTTTACCTCATTATTTAGATTAATTACTTGATAACATAGGTATATGTATTGGAATATACTTATGGGGGGGTTAACTATTGATTTCATACAATTTGGTTTATCCTTGTTAGATTTTGTGATAACTTGAGGGTCTCGGGGACCCTACTGAGTATCGTTATACTCACCTCGTCATGGGCTATGCCTGCACCTTGATATGTTAGATGCAGATGTCAGACAGTGCTGACGGAGGCTGAGAGTACCATGACTGGATGGTATCTAGAGGAGGACACTATGACGTATCGGTACATGGAGGAGATAGACGAATGAGGAGTGATGAGGAGGCTATCTTTACCTACCCTTCAGGTAGGAACCTTTGAAGATGATCCAGTAGCTGTTTTCCATTTTATTCATTTGTACTTGTACTTTCAGTTTCTTGTACATTACTGTTGGGATTGTATTCCAACCCCTTTTACTTTCAGTAGTCTTTTGTTATACAGTTTACTTGGTGTTTCGTATCTAGCGATGTGATTTCTTGTGTGTGTTTTTACATGTTATAATGGAAATTCCGTCCCAATTTTAGGGAATTACACCTTTGGTGCTAGTCGCCAGCCCCTGGCCTACAGAAGGTGGGCTTGGTGTCGTCACGGAACGGGCTTTAGGGGATGGGTCGTGTCATGTATGATATATAATTAATTAAAAAAAATATATATTTGATTAATAAATTTACAATTTTAACTTATGAAACCACTAAATCAAAACATGTATAAGATTTATTATATAAATAAGGGATCTTTTTTAAAAAAAAAATATGTGTAAATAGGTGAAATATTGTTTTGAAATTAATTATAATATATTTATATATATACAGATGAGTCAAAAACATATTAGTAATAAATATAATTTTTTATACAATATTTTGGAATTAATCCCACCCATAGGTAATCCATGTTAAGGATTCTATTAGACTGTCGCCTTTTATCTATATTATTTGTATTTCAATTTCAGTTAGTGAAATTATATATTATTATTTTTATAAACCCCATATAAATTCAATTAATATGGTAATTTATACATTATGGGATTATTTGTTCCATTTCTCCTCTCCTGGGAAATAAAAAATAACTGAAATAATGTTTTAATGAAATGACAAACTTATTTCTCGTTTCTAGTCTAGAATCTTTCAATTACATGGAAATATTATATATAAATTACAAGAATGTTTCTTTATACACTAGAATAGTTTAAAATTTTAAATTTATATTATAATTTAAATTCATTTCTACTATTTAATATTAATCTTCATCTTATTTTCTATATTATAGATTTTTGACATTCATTATTATAGTGTGAAAAAGTAATTTTTTTTCATTACCGGTTTTCATAAATCATTACATTTTCTCCTCATTCTTATTAATTTAGTATTTATTATAGAATATTAATATACTATATATTCTAATTACATTATAATTATTCTTATTTTAATATTAAAATGAACTGATGTTATTTTCTTAAATGGTTTGAAAGAAATTTCATTTTCATTATGTGTATTTTTAACTTCAAATTATCATTTGATTCCATATGGGTTATTTATTTTAAAATTTCTATTAATTTCAACTATTATAATGATTTTTTTAACTACCTCATTTAATCTTTTTTAAATGAGTTATAAAAGTGATTTCTAAAATCAATTTTACAAAAATGTAATAAAACAATTAAGAATATCTTATTCGTTGTTTAAATACAATTTTACACTATTATCCAAAGGAATTTTATTTTAAAAATATATTTATTTTCAATAAATTAATTTTTTCCTATTATGATGGAATAGTTTATGGTTTATACCATATATTTAACATGTATATTTTTTCTCAGATCATTCATGTTCATATACATTTATTCTCTTTTAAATTATATCATTAATTGACGTTTTATCACCATCATGTAGAAATTATTATGTACTATGGATATATTTGTTATTAATTACTCTATTTAAAAAGGTGAATAAACAATATAAAAATTTTTATATGTAATTCAAATTGAAGGAATCATACTCAGAAATTTATTGCATTGACTTCTGAAATATCGATCTTTCATATATTTGAATCATATCTAAATATTTATCTATTACAATGAAAATTTAATAATATAATATATTGGAAATTAAATACATGTTTAATAATTTTAACATGTGTTAGTTATTGGTTTTATTTTTTTATATCCCCCTGATTCATTGATTAAGGTCTCACGAGACAAATAAGATTGCATGCCTTGGAGATTATTTAGGTATTAAGTGTATTCCAATCTATTTATTTAATGTTTATTGGATGTGGAATAACTGGTTATACAAATATGTATGGAACGATGAATTATATCAATATTAAATTAGATAGTATTCTCTATTTGGTCATTACAATTTTTTTATGCATGTATCAATTTCATGTAGAAGTTATTGATTTATTGTATTATACATGAATTATCCACTCTACCATATCATTTACACTATATGGTTTCATGTTATCTTCCAATGTACAAATCCTCTAACTAAGAATATGGTATTACTATTAAAAATTATTCCATCTCGTTTTCTATGAAGAAGGTATCTTCAAATGAAAAATATCATTACTAAAGGAATAAATAATTTTACAAGTATTTTTATAATAATTGCATAAGGTTTCTAATACAATACAATAATCATGTTTCTATGTGGATTATCAAGGATATTAAACTATTATTATTTTTTGATATGATCCCTTGAATATAATCCTAGTTAAATAAAATAAAACTACAATTGTGGTTGACTGTTTATTGGATTGTTACGGGAAATGGGTTATCTATGTTAGGAAACATGATATAGGGGAGGTTTCACTAATATCCTTATGAAATGTTCCCTCATTATCAAGGTAATACATGATTTGGACCACCTATAAGGTCTTTTATAATGGGGATGAAAACATATTAGATGGATTTTTTTCAATAGGATCCATATTTATAGGTTGAAAACTAATGGGTATATGACGATTATGTATTTTAGGAGGCCAAATAGGAAGTCTATGTATGAGGGAATCTAAGTAGGGGACCTCAGGGTGATTGAAACCTATGAAGGGGACCTAGGAAAGGGAATTCATAACCACATTTTGGGGGTGTATTTCAATGTACTATAGGGTTAAAGAAAATATTCACAGTAGTTGAGGGAATAGGTGAATGATTACTCTAGTATAGAGTAGGTAAAATAATCAAAATTGATGGAAAACTAGGTGAATGATATAAAAATTATAGGTTTATTTTAGGATTTACCCTTCTATGGGCCTTAGTGAGGGAATTCATTGGTATATGGTATTGATATGTATGACCCTAGTTGGGGTGAATGAGTGAATTTACACCCGATAAGGTTACATGGAAGAATTGGAACCCTAATGGAGTACCAGTGGGAGGGATCTCGTGTGTATGGAATCAAATGTGATTTTTAAAACTATTACTGACATATTTAGGTGAATTGGGAATGTCTAATAGTAGTATTAATCCTCTAGAAGGAACTGAGAAATTAATATCCTAGGGTAGTTTTTTAGGGATGATGTCATCTGTCCTAATCCTTCAAGATGAGAAATGAAGTTTTATTTCTTGAAGATTCATGTAATAACCTCTATGGATGATATAATTAGCAATAAAAACCATTAAATTTATTTGGGTTTCGTATAGTCTGCAAAAGAGAGCCAAGATACCTAGGCATGTGGAGCTGGGGGAAATGGGTGCACGAAGCTCATATAGAATTATATATATAATGAAATGTCCCTTTGAAAGGGAACATATAGGAATATTTATAGATCATGGTGTAAAAAATAATACACTAATAAATTAACATATTCAAACATTTTAAACCAATATAATGATAAATATTACACGACATTACTGTGTAAACCAGAAGTACTCAAATATCTCACACATGTGGAATGAGAAAACTATTAGAGAAAATTAATAGAATGTTTTATGGTCAAATTATTAGTTACTTTCATGTGAAGAATAAGGAATTAAAATGGATTTTATAGTGTAGTGTTATGGACACATGAATGAGATTGTGTGTCATTAATGGCATCATTTACTAAAAAAAATTCTACCTGGTAACCAACGGAAACTGTTTCATCTTACCAAGACTAATCAAAATATAATCTAGTGTGGAAGAAACCACCTTGTATTTATTTCAACCTATAGTAACATAATAAAAATGTAATAAGATAAATATATGATATAGTTTTCATGAGGTGATAGTTCATACTATGAAATCAATGAAACATAATCCATGTTACGACTCTATACTTCATTGAAAATGAAATTTCATGTGGTTAGTAAAAAATTTCCCATAAAATTCAATTGTAATCTCATTCTAAGGATAAACCCACACTAACATGAAATATTATATTCCTTAAATAATTTTTTTACTATAATGTGATTTCATGTATTAAAACAAGAAACAAAACCACTCAATCATAGAAAATTATCTTTCAACTCAAGAAAACTTTTCAATTCAACTTTATTGTCAGCATTCAACACATTCTATAATGTATATAATAAATAATTAGAGCATTTATTTTTTTAAACACTTTTGATAAACCTTTTATGTATAAATAAAGTTATATATGAACTTTTTTACCCCCAATCCACTGAAAGAATTATTCGAATGATGAAATTATATGTAAGGGATGTAACATGAGCAATAAGGGCCATTGAAAAATATAGTTTCAATGTGTGGTATATCTATATATTTATGGAACCAAAGTAATACTTGTACAATATTGTCTAACTATTTTGAGTAATGTAATGATGGGACAAAAAATGAAAAATTAACTAAGGGAGATATATATAAATCTAAATAAGAACATTTATAGATATTAATCAATGGAAATTTAATGTTTTCCTAAAAATGTATATATCTCATTAATTTATAATCTATATGAAATGTATTTAAAATATAAGTGTAATTACATAGTGAATATCCCATGTGTAGATGAAATAGTTTTTCACATTTTTAGATATGTACGTGAATATTGATCCAGGATTTGGAGTGAGGTACACCCAAGATCACTAAAAGTTGTTATTTTTATAAATCCATAGATTTTGAATACAACAACTTATATATATATATATATGAGTGGATAATAACCTCATGGGATGAATGGGAGTTGTATTTGTCAACTATTTTTAATTATTTAGTTAATCTGATTATTTTTCCTTCTTATATTCTTATTAATACATTGATATCATCATCAGGTAGTAATTTAATATAAAGAATTTGATAAATAAATGAGAGTTTATTTCCAAATAATAATATTTATTTAGAGACTTAGTCCAACTATGAATGTGAGTATATTATGTGACTAATGAAAACACTTATTATAAATATTGTTGGTAAAAAATCCCTCAAGGTTTTCTCTTCAATTTTTTGGTGTTTGATTGTGTTTGTTGAGAAAGCCAGATAAACATGAATAAATATGTCTGGTGTTTGCAGAAATCATCTTTTTTTAAGGGGGAGATGTTTCCAAGTGTTTGGTTATTTTTTGGGACTAAAATTTAGGAGTTTGATGTTGGAAAATGAACGTTTTCTTCATATGATTGAATGCTATGAATAACATTGAAAAAAATTGGGAAAGGATGAGAAATTTGATCCATAATTCCTGGGTTGCGTACCATTTTACGGTAATAGTATGAGGAGCGTCGAAAATAGTATTTACTGTGGCGGGAATGGTACATTGGAGAGGTCCATGAAACCCAAAATAGTTCATAGTGGAAGGTGATGTAGAACGTATATGACCTGGAATTAATGGAGGAGATCTACCACATAAGAGAAAAGGCAGTACATAGGTCATGTATGAAAAATGGTTCGCAGGCGGCTTGCTTTCCATGATTGTAGAAGGATCGGTATGCGATGAATGTCTGATTGAAGAATTGGTAAATATTATTTTAGCATATTTTTTTGGTATCTTTTCCTATTTATGACTAGATAATCCCACATATTACTATTGAGCCGAAATATCATTTTAGAACATTTTTTTCCTAGATTTTTGTAATGACTGAAAGAGGTTCATGATGAAAAATTCCATGAAATCTGAAGTTGTTTGCCCAAATGATATTTGGATGAAGGTGTTTTTAGAGATTTATAACCCACAAATAAAGAATTGGTTTGTAGAGGATGAATATTTAGTATGCTAGAGAGGGAATTCCTCAAGTGGTGCACAGAGGGGGAGCTCTAGTACGCGGAAGCGAAGACAGTCTACAAAAAAAGAATAGTTAGTGAACAGAAGGTAGTTCACAGTGGCAGAATGAATGTAGTGTTACATGGATAGTTAGCGAAGGTAGTCTTCGTATGAAGGGTGGTTCGCAGTGTAGGAATTAGTACATGGAAGAGGTGATCAACATACCAAACATCATACATAGTATGCATGAGATGGTGGGGGTTCGTGATTTGAACAAGGAATCTTGTGAAAGCATCAAATTTTATTTTGAAAGAATTTTCTGGTACCTAACAGTACTCAGAAAGGTGGAATTAATCTATAGGTGAAAAAGGAATGTCAACAGAGCATCTACCTATAGTTTAGAATGTATGAATTAATGAAAATGTTAGGATCTACTAGTCCATAAATTGTGTTTCGCCTACACTTCCATAAAGAGTGAGTGGATTCCTTTTTGAGTGCAGTGAGAGCAGTAAAAGGAAGACGGTGACCCTTTCAAAATGAAGTGAGCTAGAGAAAGATGCATAGGGAGTGTCCCTTGGGGATGAATTGAGCATATCCAAAAATGTATAAAGGAAGTGAGCATGGGAATAGAAGATCTATCTTGAATATTTTACTCATTATTGGTAGTGAGCATTAGTGAATATGGTAAATCAACAAATTTTCTTTGTATATTTCATAGACTTAGCCTAGTGAGGATGAATTAAGTAAAAATTACCCGAACATGTGCATGATTTAATTTCTATTCATTTATTGGTATTGGATAAAGAAAGAATTTAGTTTTGTCTTATAATGAAACAAAATCTGAATAAGAGAATGTTTTAACCTATCAAACCCTGATTCACCTGACCCCCACTCAAGGTATTTCATATAGTGGATCTAACAAACCATTTGAACAAAATACTCTTATCCTAGTTATCATATGTATCATTTATACTTTCAATTTTACTATGAATAATAACATTACCTCATGAGAGTGATTTTAAGAACTGAGTGACTTTGCAAGAGAATAGTTATAGAATACAAACATAGGTAATTTGAAATAATTAAATAATTATAACAACCCTATAGTTCATTATTGATGTATAAAACCCGTTAATAATTGTTTCAAATATTATAATATCTGAACTTTTCATTGATAAAATCATCTTTATTTTATTGTAAATTAATTAATATAAACACAAAACAAATTATATACACAATTATGTGTAGTTGAAACGATCTTTGAATTTAATTTAATTTTACCTATGGATACAATATGGATAACAAATGCTTAATGAATTATATAGTCATTAGAATATTTAATGAGGATATGTAGTTACAACTATATAATTTCAAATAATTAATTTTTTCCACAATTTATGTGGAAAATTAATATGTTTAGTAAATTTTAGTTTTCATTACATTGGATATATATAAAAATTTAACAATAAATGTTAAAAATCACATTATTAATCCCTATATAATCTGATGTTTATTTAAAATTACCTTAATTTATTTTATAGGTACATTTACTAAGGATGTCTTATTGAAGAACTACGACCTTTCATTGTTGAAATGGAAATACCCTTACACTGGAGTGGATTCGGATCTATAGTGGACATGGATGAAGAAAAGTTTTCTTGGGGGAATTAGAATTGAGTGAAAACAAAATACCATGAAGTGATAACACAAAGTGAATATGGTTATCCAGTCTAATGATATTTACAATTCCTTTAGGAATTTTGAAATTCTTCTAGTATAACATTGATTAATAATATAAGGACTCAAACACAATCTATACATAATAAAGCATATTTGAAATAGAATTAACATTATAGGATCTTTTTAGTTTAGTGGTTAAGAATATTAGGAAAAACTTTTTCTATGTATATTCATATATAACAAGTGGATACTTATACTCAATATCCATTTTTACACCTGTAACATCCCGTTACTTTTTCAGGTACTTTTGAGGTATCTAAGTGCCTCTGTTTCTGAGTACTGACTTGGTGGTGTGTTTGGGTAAATTTAATGTAAAACAAAAAGGCAATGGATTGTTCACGGATTGCGCATGATTTGAAAAATTGTGCGATCAAACTGTGCCAACCTGGTAGCACTAGACAATGGGGTACGCATGGTGTGCGCATGGTTTGGAAAACTGTGTGACTAAACCGTGTTTACTAGAAACTCTGGACAGTGAGATCCTCACAGTGTGTGCACGTTTTGACAAACCGTGCGGACAAGCCATGCAGTCACTTAAAATTATATCCTTAAATTTTTGATCTCGGTCGTTTTTCCTTTAAATGCTTCTTTTTTACTCATATGTGGCCCTAACTCAGGGTTTGTCTTCTCCTGGGGCCAGAGAAGGTTCTCCCTTTGTTCCTAAGGCGATCCAAAGGCTCCTCTTGGTGAATCGTAGCAGGATTCTCAAGGTATGTGATCGTTCTTCTTCTTTCATGATCGGTTTCTTAGAACTACTTAGATCTACTTCCCCTCTTCCCTTGATTTCTTATATATATGCCTGTTATGAGTAGATATAAGTGTGTAAATTCCAAAATGATGAGTTTTGGTATTGGTCTTTCTAGGGGAAGGGATATCGTACGGGTTTTTGGAGAATCAACTGGGATACGTGAGTGTTCTCCAACTATTGTTGTTTTGGTAAATACCTTCGAGGTAGGTGGTTCCGTCCCGACATTCCAAATTGATTATCATCATTGCTTGATTTATTTCACTTTTTGATTTTAATTCAATTCCTTTGAATTGAGATATTTGATTTGGTTTTGGCATTAGAATTTGGAAAACCCCTAATTCCATTGAATTGGGGTGTGTGTGTGTGTTTATGAAAATTGGATAATTTAAATTGTGGAATTTAAGTTATGTATTTGATGGAAATGTTTTCAATTGAATTATTGATTTCAATTGTGGAAATAAATTGTGAAATAATGGAATTGGTTTTGAATGGACTTTCAACTGGTGAAAATTTCTTAAAATGTTTTGATAGAAACCCATTGGTTTTATCTTGCGAAAAAGGCATGTTTTTGAATAAAACCTCTTATGGTTTTAATTGGAATGTAATTGGAATTTTGAAATGGAAGAATGGGATTGATCATATTTTAAGCATTCTTAAAATAGTTCGCCCATCATGTAAGAGCACATGCAAGCCTTAGGTAGTTAGTGAGTTATTTGGATACACTCAATGATACAAAAGCGTTCTAAACCATACATGCGGCGGGTCACATCCCCGATGGGTTGGTGAAGAGTATCCTTTGGCCAGCGTCATAGGGATGTCGGTATACACATTTTTCAGAGTTCACATAGAGAGTGAGGAATCCCATAAGTGATTAATACTATCGTACCTTTTGGAAGATGACCATGTTCCTCGACTAAATACTTATATGTGATGTATAAATGTTTTACAATTCTTTTGAACTATTTTACATGCCTGTTGATTTTTGTATAAACTATTTTATGAAACTGTTTTTATTTAACCCATTGTCTTAAAATTATATCATCATTGTAAAACCTTTCTTGGTGAACATTCCTTTACGTGAAAATGTATAACATGATTTGTTAAAATATGGTTTCCTATTGCCAAAACTGTTTACATTAAAATTGAATTTTTTTTATTTGGATAATCTTTATTTGGAATCTATTATGGAATCCCTGGTGGTATCCTACTAGGCATAGGATCACAGCCTACTTCTGCCTTCATGTGTTTGTAGACTTTCTTCTTCCAAGTTCGTGCAAGGGGAAAGGATCACTTGGAGGTGGATCCAGCTGTTGAGTTTTCAACATGGTGAGTTGTGTCCTTGGGGACTTTGGGGTTGTTTTCCTATTTTATGTACTTGGGTTGTAGTACTTTGGGCATTCTGTTCCTCTTTTTTTCTGGTACAATGCTCCCAGTGGAGTTTCTTTGTTTCACATACAGTTTGTTTTACTCTTGCTTCCGCGTCTTTGTGGAAATTTTTTTCCCACATGTATGTTCTACGATGCCAAGTGCTAGTACCCAACCTGTGGGGATCGGGAATGCCCTTCGGGCTATGTCAGGGCCGACTCGGTTATCGGGTTACCATGGTACTCAGGCTGGTTCGTGACAAGTTGGTATTAGAGGGAGGTTTGTTGAACATCTTTCCTTGATGATAGTATGCATTTGAGTTTTCTTGTTGGGACATAAGAGGTAATTGTGATTGAGTGCCTGGCCAGCTCACACTGCAATGAACCTTAACTCACTAGAGATATTTAGGGAAATACGACTTGTGGATTGGTTCTATTATTTTCCCTGTTTTGATTTGGATGGAGTGGAACCAAAATCTTGTTTATTACTTATTTTAAGAGTAGTTTTCCTTATTACTCGGTTGGTGTCTTAATTTTTGTATTTTCTGGTGTTTTTTAGAATCATTCCTTTGAAAATACGTGGGAATCAGATCCAAGAAGAGGCTTCTACTGAACCTCAGTAAGCAAGACATGTTGTGGATCCGAGTCTGGTTGAGGTCATTGTTCGAACTGTCCAAGCACTAGGATAGGCAGCACCTCCAGTCCTTGTTCAGACTCTAGCATTAGATCCCCAAATTGATATTCTCTGAAGTCGTTATCAAGAGTTCGTATGCTAGAAGACACCAGTTTTCAAAGGCTCCACTGACCCACAACATGCTGAGGAAGGGTTGAGTAAGATTGAACGTCTGTTTGGGTTCTTTGAGACACCTGAAGTGATCAAGGTGAAGTTTTCCACCTTCATGCTGGAGGGACCAAGCAAGAGATGGTGGGACATGATGGTGACGGTAGGTGAAAATGAGGGTTTTGAGTGGAAAGACTTTAGGGTTCCTTTCAGTAATCAGTTTTATCCAGAATCAATGGTGTTTTCCAAGGTAGTGGAGTTTTTCAAGATTGATCAGGCAAAAAAACCGTGACTTAGTACTCAAATCACTTGCTGAATTGGTACAGTTTTCTCTTGAAATTGTATCTAATGAGAGGATGAAGGCTCGATGATTTGATTTGGGGATTCGATCAGATATTCATTCTCATTTTTCTTATTGATGTTTCCCACTTATGCCGATGTGTTGGATAGGACGATGATTCTTGGGATGGACCTGGAAAGAATGTTAGGGTTGAAGGGAGTTTCTTTTCCTTCTTGTGACGGTGTTGGTCCCTTTAAAGGTAAACGAAAGCACAATGTCTCATATGGTAGTTCTTGACATCAGAGTCATTCTAGACCTCCGATATCACTAGGAGGGGCTTCTTTGACTTTCTATCAGTGTGGAAACCCAGGGAATTCTTAGAGGGTTTGAACTGAGGCACCCATGAACTGTAGCTCCTGCAGATGTTTGGGGAACTTATAGAGATTCTTCCACCCCTTCTCTACACCAGGTAGTGGAACAGGATCATCAGCACCTCCAGAAACTGTGTGGCAATCAAATGCTTAAAATGCTAAAAGTTTCATTCCATAGGCATTAGGAATGAAGCTTCTTCATGTAGTGGATGAATCGCCAAAGGTAGCTAAAGTAGGTCCTGCGACTGTGAGAGGTACCATCACTATAGCTTCATCCATAGTGACATCAATTTTCGATACTGGTGTATCTCACTCTTTTATTTCGACTCATATTGTTAATCTACTTAATATACCCAAGGAACTTTTGTCTTGTGTGATGGATATTACTACACCTCTTGGTATGGTGAGAGAGAAGGGTGTATGTAGTCCATCATGCATCTTTTTCTATCAGATGTCGAGATTGTTTGGGACTTTTTATTTCTTGACATGAAATATTTTGACATCATATTTGGGATTCATTGTCTCATTGCCAATAAATCCTGGATCTATTTTCACCTCTGACGGGTCTACTTTACTACACCCAGTGGTGTGCCTCTTGTTTTTCAAGGAGAATGGGACCCTAGGTCAGGCAGAGCCATTCCTTCTTATCCAGAGATGGGTAAAATTATATTAGTTCTTGCTTTTGATCTAGAGAAACATCCAATGAGTGGTGATCTTCCTCCAGTCATCGTTGAGTTTACAGATGTGTTTCCTTCTGACTTCTATGGTATGCCACTGGTAAGGGAGATCGATTTTTCAATTGATTTAATTCCTTGAACTCAACCGGTTTCTATCCCTTCTTACAGAATGGCTCTATCTGAATAAAAAAAACTGAAGTCACAGTTGGACGATCTACCTGAGAATTGTTTAATATTCCCGAGTGTGTCACCTTGGGTAGCACCAGTTCTCTTCGCCAAGAAGGCTGATGGTTCTCTACACTTATGTGTTGATTATCGAAATCTCAATGAAGTTACGATAAATAACAAGTATCTGTTACCACGAAATTAGTGATTTTTTTGAACAATTAAAATGGGTAAAGTGGTTTTCAAAAATTGATCTTCGATCTCATTACCATCAATTGAGGATAAAGGAATCTGACATTTAGAAAACCACCTTTCGAAGTAGGTATGGTCACTATGAGTACCTTGTCGTGCCCTTTGGCCTAAAAAATTCTCCTGCAGTTTTCATGGCCTTAATGAATCGAGTTTTCCATGAGTATCTAGATACTTTTTCGGTAGTCTTTGTGGATGACATCCTTGTATACTCCATCTCTGAGGAGGATCATGTGCTTTATCCGAGAACAGTTCTGGATATTTTAAGAAATCACCGTATTTATGCCATTCTTTCAAAGTGCGATTTCTGGATCTGGGAAATGAATTTTTTGGGACATGTGGTGTTAGATAAAGGAATATCATTTTATCCTAAGAAGGTGAAGGCTGTTATGACTTGGGAACAACCATAAAATGTTTTCGAGATTTGGAGGTTCATGGGCTTAACAGGATATTATCATTGTTTTGTCAAATATTTTTCAATGTTAGCTTCTCCGATGACTGCTCTGACTCAAAAGGTAGAGATTTTTTCCAGGAATGAAAAATGTCATATTTCTTTTGTTGAGCTATCACTTCTTTTGACCACTACGCCGGTGTTAACTCTTCCTGCGGCTGGTGCAAGTTATGTGGTCTTCTGTGATGCATCAGGTTCAGGTTTGGGATGTTTCCTTATGCAAGGTAATCATTTTGTCGCTTATGGATCACATCAGCTTAAGACTCATGATAAGAACTACCCTACCCATGACCTTGAACATGCAGCAGTAATGCACGCACTCAAGCGTTGGTGACATTACCTTTATAGATAAAGGTTTAATGTGTATTCAGACCACAAGATCTTGAGTTATAACTTCTCTCAAAAACATTTGAATCTCTACAAAAGGCATTGGGTGGAGGACCTACAATATTTAGACTTTGACATTGCCTACACCCTGGGGAAAGGGAATTTAGTTGTGGATGCATTAAGCAGGAAACCATCATCTCAGGCTGTGAAAGAATCATCAGAAGAGTGGAGTTTGATGTCTCTTTTTGCTCAGTTGCATATTTCAGTTAAGTGGAAGGGGAATTTAGTTTTTTATCCCATTCTCAGTTGTCTTCTATTCTCCTCGAGTTAATTCTTCCGGAACGACAACTGGATGATGAATTTTGTGTCAATAAGTACTCTCTTTATGGTGGGGATACTGACACGTTGTGTTTGTTCTCTAAAGTGGGTGTTCTGTGTTATCAAAATTGTTACGTTGTGCCGTTATCGGCAAAGAATTATGTGATGAGGGATTACTATAACTCTCAGTGGGTTGTGTACCTGGGGACCATGAAGATGTTCTATGATATGCAGCGACAGTTTTGGGGGCTAGGTATGAGATGAGACATTTCTGAGATTCTATCTAGTTGCTATACATCCCATAAGGTGAAAGACGAGAACCCGAAACCTTCGGGTTAGCTTCAACCACTTCCAGTCCCTACATGGAAGTGGGATGAAATATCAATGGACTTTGTGGTTGGGTTACCTCAAACCCAGAGTAAGAAGAATGCGATATGGGTTGTGATCGACAGACTAACCATGTTGGCTCACTTTAAAACTATTCGAGATACAACCAAAGTTGAGGAGTTGGGAAATATCTATGTGAAAGAAAATTTTCGTTTGAACGGAGTTCCATCTACAATAGTCTCTGATAGGGATCCTCGGTTTACTTCTCAGTTTTGGAGATGCCTTCATGAGGCACTGGGATCTCAGGTCCATTTGAGCATGGCCTACCATGCACAGTCATACGGCCAGACGGAGAGAGCTATTCAAATCCTTCAGGACATGCTACATGCCTGTGTTCTCGACTTTGTTGGTTCTTGGGATGATCATCTGGGGTTAGCTGAGTTTTCTTATAACAACATTTATCAATATGTGATTAAAATGGCTCTTTTTGAGGCATTTTATGTCCATCCTTGTAAATATACCTTGTGTTGGTCGGAGATTGGTGAAAGTTCTTTGGTAGGACCAAGTTTGGTCCAAGTGATGAAATCTAAGATCCAGTTGATTCTTCATAGAATGTTGACAGTGCAAAGTTGGTGAAAGTCTTATGCTGACCATCATTGTAGACCTTTAGAGTTCTCAGTTGGTGACCTGGTGTTCAGGAAAGTTTCACCCCGTTTAGGTCATCGATGGCATGGGAGGCAAGGGAAGCATGCTCCTCATTTTGTGGGACCATTCGAGGTTGTTTGTATTGTGGGAAAAGTTGCTTACCATCTAGCTCTACCACCACAGCTGACATCGATACATAACGTGTTCTATGTATCGATGCTACGGAACTACCTCTCCAATACATATCATGTTGTGATCAGGAGTGATCTTGAAATTGAACAGAATTTATCTGTGACTGAACGACTAGTCAGGATTGTAGATTCTGAGACCAAGGTACTTCGTGGGAGAACGATACCTCTAGTTCGTATACTTTGGCAGCATGGATCAAATTCTCCTGAGACTTGGGAAATGGAGGCACTAATGAGAGATCATTGGCCTCATCTTTTTGATGTGGGGGTTTCATCATAGGCTTTCTGGGGACTGAAAGGTCTTATAGTGGGGAGGATGTAACATCCTGTTACGTTTTCATGTACTTTTGATGACTCTAAGGGCCTCCTTTTTTGTGTAGTGACTTGAGGGGTTCATTTGGGTGAAATTTTATGTAAAAAAATAAGGCAATGGATTGTGCATGGTTTGCACAAGGTTTGATAAACTGTGCGATCAAACAGTGCCAACCTAGCAGCACTGGACAGTGGGGTACGCACGGTGTGCGCACAGTTTGGCAAACCGTGCGACTAAACCGTGCGGACCATCAACCCTAGATAGTGATATCCACACGGTGTGCGCACGGTTTGACAAAATGTGTAGACAAAATGGGTGGTCACATAAAATTAGACCCTTAAATTGTGGATCTCAGCCATTTTTGTAACACCCCGACCCCAGTTACCCAGAGTCGGTGCATTATTACATAACATTGGCATGATCACAAGAAATATCAAATCTCGAAAGACAAATTGGTTTAGTAGCCTTGGAAACACTAGATATATTCATAAAGTTTTAAAATACATCATAAAGTGAAAAACTACTACATCAACATAGTCTCCATATTCCACACTCATATCCCCACATTAAATCCCTGCAGGTCATTCATAACTTACTTCTTCACATCTTGGGAAAAATAAAACATAGAAAAGGGGTGAGCTCAAATGCCCAGTAAGGATAACAATATAGCGGAAAATTTCAAAAATAAGCATAAACATTTAAGGCAATGTATAACTAAAACAAAAGCCTTTTAAGCTTGAACTTCAACATAGTATGGCAAAAGTAAAATGACATAATGCCATTTACTTATTCACATGGATATTCTACTAATCGAATAATCACATGAAATATCAATAACCACTTTCATAATGATGGAATGCATAATTCCAGACTATCATAACCACATAGCCAAGGCCTCGTGCCAAGACTACAAATATGATTTTGCCAAGGCCTTGTGCCAAGACACTAGTTTGTATCATGAGACGTACCGATGCATTGAGGAGATATAGCAGGCTCCACCCGTCACTTATTAAGTCCAATGCATTCCCATATGAAAAGTTTTAAACATAACATACACATTCGTATTAAAACTAGCATATGAAATGTCAATACATTAACCATAATCCATGAATGGTATAAAAATAGCACATCCACAGTCAAACATAACTCATTTGATACAATATGGAAGATGGCATTGTATCACATTAAACTCAATCAAGAATAATGAATGATGTTTCCATAGATGAAAATAATCATCAAAACCATTTAAGAGAAATATCCCCCTTTTTCTTGAAATCATTTAAAAGTCACACTATTTGTCAAGAAGCCATTTAAAAATAGATTTTTGAATCAAAGTCTCCCATACCACTTTGAAACTTTTAAAAGGAGTTTTAATTTTAAATTTTAAATTTCCATATAAATAAATCCATAAAACCATTTTTCAAAACATGGACATTAATGAGCAAGATTTAGAAGAATAAGTCTTTAAAACATTTAAAAATGGTATTTTAGTTAGAGTTTCTAACCAAAAGAGAGACACATGAATAAAAATAATTAAGGTAATAAAAACATTGTAATATCATGAGAATAAAGGAATTCATGATATACTATGTCAAAGTACATTATACACACCACATAAAAGTGATTTGGTTTATAACAACAAAGTTGTCTCAATGGAATGTAAATTGAGATGAAATTTCTCATAAAGGCAGTACCCTTATGTTACGGATAAATCAACGACATAATTATGTGTGACAAATATAAATACACTAAATATGATTGGATATTCAGTGTAAAACAATCAAGGACATTCACATATATTCTTGTAAAAACAACACCAACGAATTGGATGTTTAACTCAACAAATGGAGAATGAGTTAAAATTACTCTTATCAAATTCATATGAATGACTTGAGAAATTACCAATGTAGTGATTATGTGTATCAAAAGTATATCCACATGAAGGGGAGTGGAAATTATGACATAATCAAATTAATAGTGATTCCACACATAATATTGGGGTAATATAATCAATGAAATATGCGTAAAGCCAAATGAGTGGAAATTGAAATTTCATATTCCCTTATCGATTAGGTAACTTACGAAACATACACCCATGAAAGAAGGATCATACCATGATGATGTAAATATCCATGAATTAAGGTATATTACACAATTAATACAATCATGGGCAGTACACACACCACATGCAATAAATAAGTGGTGAACAATGGAATTGTCACAGAATTAAAAGTGAGATAAGAAACCCCTTACATTGTACTTTTCCTTGGTTGGGGTAGGTTAACCTCCTGTATAATTCGGAAATAATTTTTATTCAATTATTAATGAATCATATACATTATTATGATATCATATATGATCTTTTAACGTTTCTTTGTTAATAATATCTTAGAATTATTGTCGTTTCCGGTGTTAACTTACTCATTTTCTTTTATATGTTTTCTTACGTAAGACATGTTTGTAATGGATAGGTTGTATCTTAATCATATCCAGAATGATATAAAGTCCTTAGATACTATTATTAATCATCAAATGAGAATTATACTTGAATGGATACGATGGAGAATGAATCTCATCGCGTTCGTGGAGACAGTAGTCCGTTCGTACGCACGAGCGACAATATCATTTTTTTATATTAAAATAATATATAAATGGATGGTATATCATATATACAGAATCATTAAAATGTTATATTTATTATTTACATGAGTTACACATCAATATTATACCCATCCAAATAATAATATATTGAATAACAATTACACCACGACGTGGAGACGGTAAGCCGTACGTACGCACGTATGGTGACATGTTATTCAAAGGGTGGATAGAATACTGAATATGGTTGACCATATTTATAATAACATCACAGTATATATATGATACTGGATTTGTTATTTAATAATGGTAATAACAAAGAAAGAAGAAGTGGAAGAATAAAGGAACTTGGAAAAGGGTTGTAAAATCATTACCTCTTCTTCGGGTTCTTCCTTTTGATTTGAACAAAAGGGCTCCTTAGGTTGGCTTTCTGATCAAAATAATGCCTCTAGGTTGTAGTGAGGGAAGTTGGGAGAGTATTTGGTCATATTTTGGCAGAACAAAAAGGCTTTGAAGGTGTGAAGAAATGAGAAGAAGGAGTGCCATTTTATAAGAGGGGTGAGGGGCACCATTGGAAAAGCTAAAAATATTAATTTATAATAAATTAATATTCTGTTTCTAATGGCTCCAAAGTTTATTATTCAAAGGTTAATGTGGGGATAGGTCGAAAATAATTCGACCAATAGAATTTAGACAGGTTTGGGTCACTATATTATCCTTATCGTTTAGTTTTAACTCTTAGTTAATTAGTTTGACATTTTCCATGTCACTTTGTATTTTTATATTATATAGTTAATAAACATACTATATACATCCAAGCGACCCCATGAGGTCCCTTAATAATCTACCTATCATGATATAAGTCTCTTGGACGAACCTTATATTTTTATGAATTTAATATCAATTAATAATATAATATTTGTTTTAAAAACTCTTTTATGTCAATTTTGACACTATTCAATAGTTGATTTTTGTGAATTTCATAACAGAATGATTACTTCGAAAAAAGTCCATTAAATAAATCCTAATATGTCATATTATCCTATAAAATTTGTGTAATTCATTATAAGTCTTAAATTATATTTATTTAGGTATTTATAATATCAATTATTTTATTTTTTCACTATTATGGTAATTACTGCATCATCATTGTGTCATAAATAAATTAAATTATTTAATGTCTAAAAATTATAAATAAAATATCATTATATAGGAAATCTTATTATCATTATAATGAATATTTAAAATCGAATTTATCTTATGTATACCCCTATATTAAAAATTCCTTAGTAAATAAACTTTGATTTTAACTCTTTTAACTCTTCTTTGAATTAAATAATAATAAATGTCCTAATCTAATCCAAGTGGACCTAAATGATAATATTTTATTCCTAAGGTTGTTTTTGGTCGATATACATTTGTCCAATAGAATTAGGACATTTGTTAGGGTAATATTAATAACATTTTTACCCTTAATTAACCTATTTACTTTTAACTGTGGTAAATAAAAGTAAAAAGTTACTATTCACCAAAAATTATTTTCATCTCATTGAACCACATTTATTTCTTGATATTAACCGTGTCTCTCGGATTTTCGAAATTCCATTCACAGAAGCGGTAAAATTATGTTTTATGAAAAATTAAGTTTTTTTAAACTACCACTTAGTAGTTTCACTATTCATCAAAAATTGACGTTTTTCAGAACAATGCCAAAATTTTACCCTAAGCTATAATTGATATTCCGAATTCAAAAATGATGTCTATTTTAAAAAATTATAAACATATAAGTTTCATTAATTAATTTTATAATTAATTCCCACTGTCACAACAAATAGCGTGTTTTTAAGAAACAATATATATCAAAAGATTGACAATTGTTTAGGTCCAATTTCAATGTGAAATTAATTCTAATGAACACCATTGGATAAAATGGTAAAAATATATTATAATTATACTTTAAAACCACTCAATAATATAATTTATCACTATAAATTATTTTGATTTAAAATTTTGTTCTTAATTAAAATTTATTAATTTTCACTATTCATCAAAATATAAGTGTTATCCGAAAAGTTACAAAATTTCACCCTAGGATAAATTCGATATTACGAATCCAAAAATGAAGTCCATTTTGAGAGATAGAATTTATAAAATTTCAAAAATTAGGTATTACTATTCATAACGGCTAGCTTGATTGGTTGTGGTGTGTTAGAATCTCGAAGTTGCGTCCAATGCACACCATTGCATTATTCGAAAGGAAACGTACCATGGAAGCTTGGGGTGTTAGATTCTCCCCTCCTTCAATAAATTTTGTTCTCGCAATTTTTAAAATTGTGCTCGGGAATATAATGGAAAGTCCCACATCAGAAAAAGAGTCAATAAAACTATCACTTTAAAAGAAAGAAAGAGAGGTATAAAGGTTAACCAAGATTACCCATACTCGGATTCCATGTAGAAAAACATGGATATGGATGATAAACTAAGTGTCAAGTTTTGATGGAGAGGGATAGAAATCATGATCAGGAGAAAGTTAACAATAAGAAAACCACAAACTTGTGTTGGGAAAAATGGCCATTAGTCTCCTAGTAGGAAAGTAAACGGACAACATTTTTTGTTTTAAGTTACATTACATAAGGATGAGGAATTTATTTATGATATTGACTAAGAATATAAGGATATATACTTACATTTTAAGTAGAGTTTCATTATTTAATAAATTTCCACCACTAACTCATTTTTTTTAAACGATGAGTATTCAAGAATACTAGGTGACACTGGAAGAGCTAGAATAAACTTCTATAAAATCACATGATCCATGCAGGATGAACTATATATTTACATTTTTTTTAGAGATTAATCAAAACCAAAATTGTTATTACAAGATCTAATGATCCCCCAAATGTATATTCCATTAGAGAAAAATAAAAATACTAATCTTAATTTCTAAAATTAAACCAACAATACCCCAAAGTTAAATAAATACCATTCAATAATAAATTCTCCTTAAAATCCTTCAATATAATTTAAACTAATATTGAAACCCAAAATTTATAATAATGTAGTCTTCCATGTTAAATTGTATCTCCAAATGACATCATCTGCTCTTAATGTCACATACTTAAAAGTAATTAACCTAAACACATATTTATTATTATAGGTTAATCATTTCCATAAATAACCCAAATCACTATAAATCCACAATAAAAACATAGATAAAAATCCACCATTACTCCTCTAATGACATCCCATAGTATTCTATTTTCCTTGGACATATAGTGTTCCAAACAAATTGAACATCTTCCAAAATAACATTTATCACTTAATCACCAAATCATTTTCCTATACTAAGGGTATTCATTTGATAAGACATAAGAACCCAAATCAACTTATTATTGATCAATAAAATCATTTAACTAAAAATAATAGTCACACTAACCAGGGACTTCACGCAGTATAGTGGTAGGCGATAAATCCCAATCACACATTGGTTGTGGGTTCGATTCCCACAGCTTTGTCCGATGCGACGGGTTGTCACACGGTTTATGTGTTGTCCTTTTTCAAAAACTATATTTTATAATATTACCAAAATGAGATAAATTCCTCAAAATACCATAACATAATTTAACCAGAAATGTTATATCATACCTTGCATTTTCATCCCAAATTATAATAACATATAATTCTCTCAAACCCCAATGATCATATAAAACAAAATAGTTATTTATACCTATATCCACAAGAGAAGAGACAATTCTTCCTCAAATATCATTCCCTCATGGCAAACTTCGGGTTACAAATACAAGAGAAAATTATTCCAAAGTAAACCCATCGACAAGGAGCACTAATACTTTTTAAATATTTCTCCAACCATTTATTTCCACATAGGTTCTTCTTTGACCAAGAAAATATCCTATATATTAGGGTATTCACTCGGGTAATGGCCAGGTCCCCTACATTTATGACAAATGACTGTATATAGACTCTTGGGACCATTTTTATCTTCTTCCATAGTACTCTTCATTTTTCTTCTGCAATTCTTCACTTTATGTCCTTCCTTCCCACATGTAAAGCATTTCTTGGTCCCATTGAGACACTTTCCCGGGTGTCTCCTACCACATTTCTTGCATGATGGAGATTGAGGGTTCTTTTCTCCATGGTCTCCATTTTTGGAGCTCTTATCATTCATCACCTTTATCTTCCTTGTTGAGTCTGGGAGTTGGTTAATATATATGTTGTTGATCATAGTTTTGGAAAACTGATTTGGCATAAAGACGATATCTTTTACGACTATCAACATTCCATTTTGTTTCTCATTGCCACCACTGTTCCCACCTTGTACATCATTCTCAAAGTCACTATGACTTCATTGGAATCCAGCCATTGACTAAAACCAGAAATCATTTTGTGAGTAATAGTAGTCGTAAAATAATTTATAGATTTACAGGTCACCATATTCTCAATTTGAAACATATTAGGATTAACCAAGGTCTTTTAATCTCATATTATATATATAATACTTCAAATTGGTTTGTAGATAAAATGTAAATTATCCTAAGCATATCCCCCAGGAGTGTCGTAACCAAGAGTGCAGCAAGGTCCGTTGTCGTGCACCAGTTCCCGTTTGAGTCTAGCTCAAAGCGGTGTTTTCAGGTTTTACCCCTAGGTACATCTGTGCCAGAGCTGCCTCTACCTGCTCATATCCAGACAAGGATGTATTGCTCGGAAAACTCACAAAATCTATACAATACCAAAATTCTAGGATGTTCTTCTATACTAATCCTCAAAGGTAATCTTAGGTCTACATGCTCTAATCAGAGTTTATCTAAATCTAGTTTCCAAGGTTTGTACTAAACTTCCTCTGATACCAACTGTAACGCCCCAACCCCAGTTACCCAGAGTCGGTGCATTATTACATAACATTGGAATGATCACAAGAAAGATCAAATCTCGAAAGACCGATTGGTTTAGTAGCCTTGGAAACACTAGATATGTTTATAATGTTTTACATTACATCATAAAGTGAAAAACTACTACAACAACATAGTCTCTATATTCCACACTCATATCCCCACATAAAATCCCTGCAGGTCATTCATAACTTACTTCTTCACATCCTGGGAAAAATAAAACTTAGAAAAGGGGTGAGCTCAAATGCCCAGTAAGGATAACAATATAGCGGGAACTTTAAAAAATAATCATAATCATTTAAGGCAATGTATAACTAAAACAAAATCCTTTTAAACTTGAACTTCAAAATAGAATGGAAAAAGTAAAATGAAAAAATTCCACTTACTTATTCACATGGATATTCTACTAATCGAATAATCACATGAAATATCAATTACCACTTTCATAATGATGGAATTCATAATTCCAGACTATCATAACCACATAGCCAAGGCCTCATGCCAAGGCTACAAATAAGATTTTTCCAAGGCCTTGTGCCAAGACACTAGTTTGTCTCATGAGACCTACCGATGCATCTTGGAGCTATAGCGGGCTCCACCCGTCACTTATTAAGTCCAATTCATTCCCATATAAAAAGTTTTAAACATAACATACACATTCGTATTAAAACTAGCATACGAAATGTCAATACATTAACCACAACCCATGAATGGTATAAAAATAGAACATCCACAGTCAAACATAACTCATTTGATACAATATGGAAGATTGTATTGTATCACATTAACCTCAATAAAGAATAATGAAGGATGTTTCCATAGATGAAAATAATCATCAAAACTATTTGAGAGAAATATCCCCCTTTTTTCTTGAAATCATTTAAAAGTCACACTATTTGTCAAGAAGCCATTTAAAAATAGATTTTTGAATCAAAGTGTCCCATACCACTGTGAAACATTTAAAAGGAGTTTTAATTTTAAAACTTTAATGTCCATATAAATAAATCCTTAAAACCATTTTTTAAAACATGGACATTAATGAGAAAGATTTAGAAGAATAAGTCTTTAAAACATTTAAAAATGGTATTTTAGTTTGAGTTTCTAACAAAAAGAGAGAAACTTGAATAAAAATAATTGAGGTAATCAAAACATTGTAATATCATGAGAATAAAAGAATTCATGATATACTATGTCAAAGTACATTATAGACACCACATAAAAGTGATTTGGTGTATAAAAACAAAGAAGTCTCAATGGAATGTGAATTGCGATAAAATCTCTCATAAAGGCTGTATCATTTGGTTAAAGATAAATCAACGACATAATTATTTGTGAAAAATATAAATACACTAAATATGATTGGATATTCAGTGTAAAACAATCATGGACATTCAAACCTATTCTTGTAAAAACAACACCAACGAATTGGATGTTTAACTCAACAAATGGAGAATGAGTTAAAATTACTCTTATCAAATTCATATCAATGACTTGAGAAATTACCAATGGAGTGATTACGTGTATCAAAAGTATATCCATAGGAAGGGGAGTGAAAATTATGACATAATCAAATGAATAGTGATTCCACACATAATCTTGGGGTAATATAATCAATGAAATATGCGTAAATCCAAATGAGTGATAATTGAAATTTTAAATTCCCTTATCGATTAGGTAACTTACGAAACATATACCCATGAAATAAGGATCATACCATGATGATGCAAATATCCATAAATTAAATTATATTACACAATCAATACAATCATGGGCATTACACACACCACATGCAATAAATAAGTGGTGAACAATGGAATTATCATGGAATTAAAAGTGAGATAAGAAACCCCTTACCTTGTACTTTTCCTTGTTTGGGGTAGTTTAACCTCCTGTATAATGTTGAAATAATTTTTATTAAATTATTCATGAATCATATACATTAATATGATATCATATATGCTCTTTTAACGTTTCTTTGTTAATAATATCTTAGAATTATCGTCGTTTCGGGTGTTAACTTACTCGTTTTCTTTTATATGTTTTGTTACGTAAGCCATGTTTGTAATGGATAGGTTGTATCTTAATAATATCCATAATTATATCAAGTCCTTAGATGCTATTATTAATCATAAAATGAGAATTATACTTGAATGGATACGACTAAGAATGAATCTCATCGCGTTTGTGGAGACGGTAGTCCGTACGTACGCACGAGCGACAATATCATTATTTTGATATTAAAATAATATATAATTGTATGGTATATCATATATAAAGAATAATTAACATGTTATATTTATTATTTACATGAGTTACACATCATTATTATACCCATCCAAATAATAATATTTTGAATAACAATTACACCACGACGTGGTGACGGTAAGCCGTACATACAGACGTACGGTGACATGTTATTCAAAGGGTGGATAGAATACTAAATATGGTTTTAACAAATTTATAATAACATCACAGTATATATATGATACTGGAGTTATTATTTTGGAATGATAATAACAAAGAAAGAAGAAGTGGAAGAAGAAAGGAACTTGGAAAAGGGTGGTGAAATCATTACCTCTTCTTCGGGTTCTTCTTTTTGATTTGATCAAAAGGGCTCATTAGGTTGGATTTATGATCAAACTAAGGCCTCTAGGTTGTAGTGAGGTAATATGGGAGAGTATTTGGGCAGAGTTTTGCGGAAAAAAAATGCTTTGAATGTGTGAAGAAATGAGAAGGAGGAGTGCCCTTTTATAAGAGCGGTGAGGGGTACCTTTGGAAAAGCTAAAAATATTAATTTATAATAAACTCATATTCGGTTTCTAATTGCTAAAAGTTGATTATTCAAAGGTTATGGTGGGTATAGGTCGAAAACCATTCAACCAATAGAATTTATACAGGTTTGGGTCACTATATTATCCTTATCTTTTAGTTTTAACTCTTAGTTAATTAGTTTGACATTTACAATGTCACATTGTATTTTTATATTATATAGTTAATAAACATACTATATACATTCAAGATACCCCCAAGTGGTCCCTTAAGGATATAAATATCATGATATATGTCTCTTGGGCGACCCTTAGATTTTAAGGAATTTAATATCAATTGATAATATAATATTTTTTTAAAAACTCTTTTATGTCAATTTTTACACTATTCAATAGTTTATTTTTGTGAAACTCAAAACAGAATGATTACTTCAAAAAAAGTCAATTAAATCAATCCTAATATGTCATATTATCCTAAAAAATATTGTAATTCATCATTAGTCTTAAATTATTTTTATTTGGGTATTTATAATATCAATTATTTTAATTTTTCACTATTATGGTAATTACTGCATCATCATTGTGTCATAAATAAATAAAATTATTTAATGTCTAAAAATTATAAATAAAATATTATTATGTAGGAAATATTATTATATTTCTAATTAATATTTTAAATCGAATTTATCTTATGTATAACCCTATATTAAAAATTTTTTAGTAAATAAACCTTGATTTTAACTCTTTTAACTCTTCTTTGAATTAAATAATAATAAATGTACTAATCTAATCCAAGTGGACCTAAATGATAATATTTTATTCCTAAGTTTGTTTTTTGTGGAGATAAACATGTCCAATAGAATTAGGACTTGTGTTAGGGTAATATTAATATCATTTTTACCCTTAATTTCCCTATTTACTTTTAACCGTGGTAAATAAAAGTAAAAAGTTACTATTCACCAAAAATTATTTTCATCTCATTGAACCACATTTTAATTCTTGATATTAATCGTGTCTCTCATATTTTCGAAATTCCATTCTTAGAAGCTGTAAAATTAAGTTTTATGAAAAATTTAGTTTTTTTAACTACCACTTAGTAGTTTCAGTATTCATCAAAAATTGACGTTTTTCAGAACAATGCCAAAATTTTACCCTAAGCTATAATTGATATTCCAAATTCAAAAATTATGTCTATTTTATAAAATTCAAAACATATATGTTTCATTAATTAATTTTATAATTAATTTCCACTGTCACAACAAATAGCGTGTTTTTAAGAAACAATATATATCAAAAGATTGACAATTATTTAGGTCCAATTTCAAAGTGAAATTAATTCTAATGAACACCATTGGATAAAATGGTAAGAATATATTCTAATTATACTTTAAAACCACTCAATAAAAGAATTTATCACTATAAATTATTTTGATTTAAAAAGTTTTATTTAATTAAAATTTAGAAATTTTCACTATTCATCAAAATATAAGTGTTATTCGAAAAGTTCCAAAATTTCACCCTAGGATAAATTCGATATTCCGAGTCCAAAAATGAAGTCCATTTTGAGAGATAGAATTTATAAAATTTCAAAAAGTAGGTATTACTATTCATAACGGCTAGCTTGATTGGTTGTGGTGTGTTAGAATCTCGAAGTTGCGTACAATGCACGCCATTGCATTATTCGAAGGGAAACGTACCGTGGAAGCTTGGGGTGTTACAATTTTGCCTTTAAATGCTTCGTTTTTCCTCCTATGTGGCCCTAAATCGGGATTTCTCTTCTCCTAGGGTTAGAGAATGTTCTACCTTTGTTTTGGAGGTGATCCAAAGGCTCCTCTTGGTGAATTGATGTGGGATCCTCAAGGTATGTGATCGTTCTTATTCATTCTTAATCGGTTTATTAGATCTACTAAGATCTACTTCCCATCTTCCCTTGATTTCTTATATCAATACCCATTATGGGTATATCTATTTGTGTAAATGCCAAAATGATGATTTTTGGTTTTGGACTTGCTAGGGGAAGGGATCTAAGACTGGTTTTTGGAGAATCAACTGGGATTCTTGAGTGTTCTTCAACCGTTATGCTTTTGGTAAAAACCTTTGAGGTAGTTAGTTCCATCCCGACTTGCCAAATTGATTATCTTAATTACTTGATTTATTTCACTTGTCGATTTTAATTCAATTCCTTTGAATTGAGATATTTGAATTGGTTTTGGCATGCAAATTTGGAAAACCCCCAATTCCATTGAATTGGGTGTGTCTGTGTGTGTGTGTGTTTATAAAAATTGGATAATTTAAATTGTGGAATTTAAGTTATGTATTTGATGGAAATGTTTTCAATTGAATTGTTGATTTCAATTGTGGAAATATATTGTGAAATGATTGAATTGGTTTTGAATGAATTTTCAACTAGTGAAAATGGCTTAAAATGTTTTGATAGAAACCCATTGGTTTTATCTTACGAAAAGGCATGTTTTTGAATAAAACATGTTGTGGTTTTAATTAGAATGGAATTGGAACTTTGAAATGGTAGAATGTGATTGATCGTATTTTAAGCATTCTTAATATAGTTCACCAATCATGTAAGAGTGGATGCAAGCCTTAGGTAGTTAGTGAGTTGTTTAGATACACTCTAAGATACGACAACATTCTAAAACAAACTTGCGGAGGGTCACATCCCTGATGGGTTGGTGATGAGTCTACTTTGGCCAGTGTCATATGGACGTGTGTATACACATTTTGGTGAGTTCACATAGAGATTGTGGAATCCCATAACTAATTAATACTATCATACCGTTTTGCAGATGACCATGTTGCTCGCCTAAATATTTATATGTGATTTATAAATTTTTTCCAATGCTTTTGAACAGTTTTACATGCCTGCTGATTTTTACATAAACTATTTTATGTAACAGTTTCTATTTAATCTATTATCTTAAAAGTATTTCGTCATTGTAAAACCTTGCTTGGTGAAATTTATTTTATATAAAAATGTATAGCATGATTTTTTAAAATATGATTTCATATTACCAAACCTGATTACTTTAAAATTGAATGTTTTTTTGGATAATATTTATTTGGAATCTGTTATGGAATCCCTAGTGGTATCCTACTGGGCTTAGGCTCACAGCTTACATTTGCCTTCGGGTGTTTGTAGACATCCTTCTTCCAGGTTCGTGCAAGGGGAAAGGATCACTTGGAGGTGGATCCAGCGGTTGAGTTTTCAGCGTGGTGAGTTGTGTCCTTGGGGACTTTGGGGTTGTTTTCCTGTTTAATGTAATTGGGTTGTAGTACTTTGGGCTTTCTGTGCCACTTTGTTTTCTGGTACAATGCTCCCAATTGAGTTTCTTGTTATGCATACTGTTTGTTTTACTCTTTCTTCCGGGTCCTTGTGGATAATTCGTTCCCATTTGTATGTTGTACGATTCCAGGTGCTAGTCACCGACCCGTGGGGATCTGGAATGCCCTTTGGGCTATGTCAGGGCCAGCTCGATTATCGGGTTACCAGGGTACCTGGGCAGATTCATCACAACACAAATGGAATCCCCTATAAAATTAAACATTGTATCACTCTACAATAAGTATTCATATATATCACCTTTATCACATAATTATCTCCAATACCCAATAAATCCCATTAAAAAATATTTTAAAACATGGGGTGATCTTAAAAAGGTTAGTTAGGGATATAAAAATGATAATCATTATTCTAGTGAATACATGAACACCTATGAATTTTTTTTTTTAAAAATTAAATATAAATCATTGAAAAATAATATATGTTCCTTGGGAAAGAATTACCATATCACTGTTACATTCACCCTAACAAATAGAATAAAATATGGTCGACTACCAAATACAGAGTAACCAATTCATTAGAGATCTCTAATGGGGCTCACCCATTACATCTTGAGATAAAATGTTTCTCAACCCATCATATCCTGAGATATACTATGGATCAAAACAACATATTCTAAGATATAATGGCATAAACACATAATAAAAAATTTAATATTAAATAGATCATAAGAAAATACCTATAAAAATACATTCATCCCATGTGAAAAACACATTCAGTTATTAAAAAACCCTTTTCATATAAAATTATTTTTTCAAATATAAAAAACTCAGATAATAATAAATCCAATTTCATCAAAAAAAAAGAAAACCTATAAAGAAAATTTTAAATTGATAAATTATCATGTAATATTGTGAAATCACTCATGATTTATATTTTAAAAATGATTCTCTTTAGCTTTTCAAAAAATATTTGAAAAAGGATCACTAAAACAATGCTTAAAAAAATTCTAATGCCTTGAGTTTGTCTCATCACATACTGTTTCTATAAGTATGAATAATAACATTGGGTTAGGTATTTACATTTTTAGAACACTTATCATTTTTATAGTTCATTTTTTATCACTTATTATTTGGTAATAAAAATCACTTAATTATTTATGTTCACGTCGGGCTTTTTTATGATATTCTCTACATGAGTCAAAAATTAAATTCTTTTGATGATAATAGTCAATGTTGTCAATATACCATCATCTCCATAATAATATTCATGATATAAAAACTAAATTTATAAATAACTTATACTTTAAATCCTTCCATTACATATCGATATGAAAAATGAAATACATTATAAACATGGGGATAGTAAGTTATATGTACGCATGATTATCATTTCCCCCATTGAATGATCATTATTGGAAAAAGTAAGAATTAATTTATCTTTACATAAGTATGATAATATAATTAGTATCATAAAGATAATTTTAATTAAATTATATATTTATTATCCATTTGATGTATTGATGAAAAATGAATCAGAAAGCTTTGTGGAGTTGATAGTTCAAACGTATGCACGAATGTCATTATCATTTTTATGAAAATTAAATGTATGAACTAAATTGATATATTAAAATTTAATACTTTTAAATATTCCATGAATATATATATAAACATTAATTAAATCATTATAAATTTTATTGATATACGATTTTATAAAATTAATTACATCGATCACGAGGTGGTAGCCTACCCTACACACAGATGATAAATTCAATTCATATTTAATAGATATGGATATGGATTTATGAGAGGATAATAACATAATAAAATCCATTACATTGAGTATAGTGAACTTATTGTTTCATCATGGTCGATGAATATTTTATGTATCTAGAAGAAGAAATAAAAAAATACTTACTTAAAACAATACATTTTCATCAGACAATATCCTTGTCTTTACACCATAAGACCAATATGGATGGTGTTAGGCCTAAGAAAAGATTTCTATAATGTGAGTATGTATTCTCGAAAAGAATTTAGAAAGATATTAGAGAAAACAAATAGGTTTTATGGGTGAAGAATATATAAGTTGATCATCCCTTTTATAAGAGAGGGGAGGGGAAAACATTGGATTTCTCAAAATATCAAGTTAATGTAAATTTATTTTATATCCCAAATGCCTACAAACACATTTATTTCTACTATAAAATTCCTATGGGTAAAAATAAGAACATCCATAAATAATTAAATATGTTTTTACTATTTTTAATCAATATATGTTTTCTTTATCTCTAATTTAACCCCCTTAACTCTTATTGTGAAAATATTTATTGTTATTCATTAATAGTTAATATTTTTACTAAAAATGAAAAACTAACCATAAATGAACCCCTGATGATATTTTCACCCATATGCCAAAAATTTTGAATGAGTTTTATATTTTTATAATTAATATATATTTTATTAAAATATTATTTATTTTAAAATATCTTTAATGTAAATTGTAATACTATTCATTACATAACTTTTTAAAAATACTATTAAAAAATAAAATTTTGAACCAATCATTATAACACATAAATAAAATTTTAAATTCATTTATAAAATTTGTAACAATCAAAACATAGTGTCCACTAAATCTATGTGCTGAGATGGGTCGCCATATGATCTCAATTGCTCCTCCTCGTACACTGGAGGCTAACGACTAGCAGTGAGGGTTGAATAGATCAAGTGGGTGTAACATTCAATTTTTATCAGATTAATCCAAAAAATATAAATTCAAAATAAGGGATTCAAAAAATAATAATTAATAATCATTCTTTACCATTCACTTCCAAAATATGGGTACAAGCTAACAAACAATAGTAAATATTTTATTTCATGTCATAAAATGTCATGTGTAAGGAAAATAGAATACAATCGCAAAATGATGAATCATAAAACTAGTTCTAGAAACCATGTAGGGATCCCTAATCCAATCCTAATCCATTCCGAAATCAACCCTCTATTAGAGGGAATTTTCCACTGTCACGGTCTACAACCATATAATTTTCTTGTGTGCCCAATGGAATCCCCAGATGGGTGTGAGTAAAACATATCATGACACCACCAATAGAGTCTAAAAAATATAAATAATAAACCATTTTATATTCATATAATAAAAATTTACAATATAAACAAATGATAAATTGGGTGCCACTTGTTATCAATATTCAATAATATTATTTACATCTATCAATACCTATGTTAGTCTATTCATATATAACCTAACATCATGTTATGGCCAACTAATATGCATAATGTGAAAAGTGAAGATCCCTATATCACTAGAGAAACCATTTCTCAATAAATTAAATCATAGAAACCATGGATCATCTGTCTAGGTACTCTCGTCCAATGAAATTATAAGGGGATTAAATCCTATGTTCATCTCCTTAACCAATGAATTCTAGGGTTGGGGCTCAGTCCAACCCGAACGATGCTCATAAAACCGCATGTAAATTCCCAACCAACCAGGAAACCATGTGCACATTCTTCTTTTAACCATTTACCAAATATATCATTTTACATTAATATTCTATCAATACACATAACATTCTAAATTCGTAGTTCATTCAGTATATAAATATTCATCATGAATTAACCCATTTAAAAATATCTCATATACATTCCAAAAATCATTTAAATATTTGAATTAAAACCCATAATTCATTTTCCAAATTAACTTTTATTCCTTTAACCCAATCATAATATTCCCAAAAAACTCCATATTCCATGTGAACAACTAGATATAATAACCATTGATTACATTATTTAATTAAAGCTAACATTCAATCATTTTTATCGTGTGATATACCTTATTAAACATCAATTCAACTCTTACTGTTATAATTATACATGTACTAGATGATGGAACTTCACATGGGTGGCCCCATAACTGGTCAAATCCACCTCAACGTATCCCAAGGAAGACATAACGGGTTCAATTAATCATTAAGCTAACCAATTTACTAAATCACACTAAAGGATTCAAATTAAGAACAATAAGAAACCATATAACAACCATATAAACATAATCCAGACATCATGACTAGGGGATATAACATTTAGTCCAACTACATCCATTCTGAAGATGAATGCTCACTTCACCTATGCCATTGATTTGGATTTGAACACCCTTTTGAATCCCAAACCTAATATCATATGGAAAAAGATAATTTTAGTTATTTAAAATATAAATAACAATTACACAATCCCTAGTAAAAAAATGTGAAATATGAACACTGATACACTCTCTAGAGGCATCTATTTGAAAACAACGATTCACCAAATAGAAATTGGGTTTTAGTAGTTAACAATATTCACTTAAACAGTTTTCATTATTTTATCCATATGTTTGGCATTTAATTTATAACACAACAACCTAAAGAGTCAAATATATTGAATAAAGGGTTAAATAATGTTACATATCTCACTAGGGAAACCATTTCAAAATAAATTACATCACACTAAACTTGGATCATCAGTCTAGGTAGTGTCATCCAAAGAAACAGTTAGGGGAATAAAGACTCATTCCGACTCCCAAAACCATGTATTCTATGGGCAGGGTTCAGATCCTTAGTCCAACCTAACCCAAGGGTGTCGAACATAAAGTCAATACCTAGAAACCACCGTTATAGGTTTAGATCCTTGTTTAACCATTTACCACAAATTCTATTTTATATTCATACTCAATCAATACACATTACATTCAATGTAAATTGTTTGGTGAATGTATAAATCATATTCATGACTTCTACCATTTATAATTTTTCATTTAAATTCCATAAGTAAATTATATATTTCCATTTTAAGCCATATGTCATTTAACACATTTAATTTTATTCATTTAAACCATTCATAGTATTTTAAAAAACTTCATATGTCATGTCAACCACTAGAAAGAACCACTATATATGACTTTATATATAAGAAGATAGCATGCCATCATTTTTATCAGGGGATATACTACATTACAACTCACATCTATTCATATCATTACAATTTTACGTGTTTGGATGATGTAAAATCCCCTGGGATTCCCTATAACAGGTCTAACACCCCTCAATGTATCTCAAGGGGATCATGAGTGGATTAATTAATAATCTAGAGAACCAATTTACCAAATTATATTAAGTGAATCAAATGTTAAACAATAAATAACCTAAAAACCAACATATACAAAAAAATCAATCATCAATCCAACAAGATAAAACATTTACACCACCTACATCAATTACGAATATTGAAACTCAATTAACCATATCCTTCATTCGGATAAAAACACTCATCAAGGCCCCATCCTATGATGTTCTAGAAAATGATTATTTTCGGGAATCAAAATAAAAAGAAAAACTACACACACTTTAATCTGAAAATGAAAATGAAGTGCATTTTTACACTAAATAGAAGTTTTCATTAATAACTAACAATTCCCATATGCCCTTGAAATGAGTAAGATCAAACCTTAAGAAGTATAGGGGGATTAAGTTCATCCCTAGGGTTATAGGAGAGAAAATGGAGGAATATCTCGAGATACAACAAAAAAGGCCTTAGAGAGAAATACGGTAAAATTGCACTATTTATGGGGCATAGGTTTTGATTGAATGCAACTCATAATACTGTCGCAAACATTATCGACCATCTATCAAAGAGGGGTCCAGGGTGATAGGTTTTCTAAGGATCTCACATAATATAAAAAAATTTGCGATGACCAAGAAGAATGGATCTGTCGAGGCTCGCATGTGGTTTACATCCCTGGTGAATTGTTTTATTAAACCATGTAACCTTTTTATAGGAAATCACAATTAGAGAGTATAGTTTCGAAAAATTCACAATTAGAGAGTATAGTTTCGAAAAATCTATCTCCAACCATACCAAATTCATTGGATGGCACCTTTATCCTTAATTTTTTGTCTTATCCCTAGAAACACCCCAAGACTCCTTATACCCTTGTGAAAATTCATTTGTTCAAAATAAATAGACTTAACCAAATCATTATCATGAACATACATCCCTGATATTTGTGATCATAAACAAAAATTGTGGATGAAAAAAAGTATTTAAACATTTTTATTATAATATTTCTTTTACAAATTATTTGATATTTCTATTAATTAAAAAATTATTGAATCATCATTGTTTCATTATTTAGTGTAATTATTTAATTACATAAAAATTAAAAATATATTATCAAGATGTATATAAAAATTAGAGATTTCAATTGAAAATTCATAGTCAAAGATACCTTCTAAATAACCCTATATAAAACTGTTATAGTTATTAAGACATAATTATGAAATATTTGAATTTTCATTAAAATAATGTACTACAAGGTGCATCAATTCATCCAAATGGATCCAAGTGGTCATGAAATCAGTCCAAATATTATTTTTTCCAAAAATAAATAAACCAATAAAATTAGGAACACTATTATAGGAATTTTCTATTATTTATAATCATCCTTTTTAAACATAATTAGCATATTTAGTATTAATCATGGAAACAAAAATTATTAAAGTTACTATTCATATTGAAAACAAATAATAGTTGAATATTTTCTGAGTATGGAACTTATTATTTAAAAACTGGAATCCATTTTTTAAAATTCAAATCGCATATGTGGATACAATTATTTAAAATGAAATCTTGTTTACATTGAGTGAAAACATATTTTTAATGTAAAAACATTCAGAAGATTAAATTTTTTTATATCCAAATTAAATATGAAATTTATTTAAATGATATAAATTAGAGTAAATTATATAAATTTTTTTTAACTATACTTTTAAAAAATAATAAATATAATTTAACGAAATAATTTTTTTAGAGAAAAAAATATGTTTCCAAGTAAAATTTGGAATTTTTCATTATTTATCAAAACATGCAACTTATTAGAAAAAAAAATAATAAAACGAAGTAAATTTTTAAATTCCACATTCAATGAATAATTATTTTTCATATATAGTTCATAAATGTAAATAAATTATGTTATAAAAAACTCTACCCTTAATAGTTGACAATACGTCCCTGTCAAAATATTCACCTTTTTATGATTCAAATTGGATTAATTCTTATCCTAAACCTGTAAATCCAAATGGATGAATTTGAAAAAAAATTTATTATGTTGATAGAATATTAATATAATTAGTTAATTTAAATAATAGTGATAAATATATTTTATTATGATAAAACACAATTCTAGTCATAGAATTGATTTTAATTAAAAACACCATTTACATTAAATTAGTTTTTTTTCATTTACAATAAAATATTGAACAATGAATTCAATTTTTAATATGTTTTTATCTGGATTTTCATAATTCTGTAACACTTTTTCATACTCCCAATACAAATGTCTTGGACATTACTATAACACTTAAATAATAATATTTAAGTGGATGCTTATGTTTGGTGAGGTGTATCATGTACGCTATCAAACATAGTGTAACATTTTGAAAACATTAGATGTAACATTCTACTCCATTAATGAATTGTGTACTCACCATTTTATATTTCACTTGGTAAAAAGGGTGTTAACATTCAAAATACCTTTATTAAAATTCCACATTAGAAAAATGGTTATGATAACATTCACTTCAAAACAAAGAAAGGATGATACGATTGCCATATGAGGTAATACGTAATAGGGTTCCATGGGGGAAAGAATAGAAATTTAAGACAATTAAACCAACCAGTTTATGATGGAGAATGATATAGAGCATAATAACTATAAATTAAACCATTAAAAACCTGTAATTAACTGACGAGTTTAATGGTTGTTGATTTCTTAATATGAAATATAAATGGATAATGTTTTTTATATAAGATCACTTCCATATAGTTGTGCAATTAAATTACTACACAGAATAACAGCATAATATCATATGTAACATGATAAGTGTAGTTTAATATATTAGACAATTTCCATCAAAATCTCATTGTTTTTCTCCATATGATGATTATTTATGTTGAATTTTTCATTCTCGAAGCACTAGAATCAACTAGTAGATATTCACATAATTGAAAGATGATTATCATACCATTTCTCCCATATTGGAAAATTAATCAAAAAATGTTATGGATGAGATAAGAAAATTATTGTAAAATATTAAACCATAATAAAATAAAATTTAATTTAATCAATAATATTCAATAGTGTCATGACCCAACCATGTAAGGGCACAACAAGAAACTACCCCAAGCCCACCTCTAAATACTAGGGGTGGTGATAATCCCTGAAAGGACAATCCTATTTTTTTTGGACATTTCTAATGTACTTTTACACACACTTGACCATATCAAATAAAAAATGTTGGGGAATAAAAGAACGGGATATACAACAGCTATAAAGTAATACAAGAATGAAAACCACTAGGGTGTATAAGAGTAAGAAAGTGAAATATGAAATTTAAAGGGAAATAATACAATACCAACCCAAAAATATTCTAATCAAGAATAATTCAGGGAATTAAAATGATGATAGAACGCATATGATGATCTAAAAGGTGTAAAAACCATACACGATCTAATGTACCAGGTATCCCTAATATATTCTATAGTCATTTATGATCTATCTGTCGACTACTTAAGCTGCGACACATGTGAGGAAATCCCATGTGTGAGTGATTATATTTATACCTAGTAGGATTCATCAAAATCTGAAGGGTGAGAAGGGACACAATATGAATATAATGGCAGTAGATAGTACACCACTACAGGTCAATCAAATGAAGGATAAAGAGTAACCTTATCCAATCATAATTATTACAACACAGTTAGGTGATTAAAAACACATCGAGTCATTTCATCCCCTATTAGGTGTGTATTTTCATAAAAAAATTATAAAATAAACATAAAGATCATGGGTCATACGTTTCTCATCTTCTCAAATCCTAGAAAGAGAGTAACCAAATTCAAAGGTAAGAAAACTAATGAATTTAAATCTGATCAATCAATTATAAAAAAAATAAGAGAGTATGTATATTTCCATCTCAAACTCATCCTAGTATGAATACTTTCCAGTAGTTCCAAAATTCCATTAATGATGAAAAGCATCACACATTTCTCCTCAAAATTTATTATCCATGTCAATCCATGCCATGTAAATGCACCATATAGTCATGGGGATAAAAGATATAGGTATAGAACCAATGCACTGGTATAATAGTAGGGTTAAACATTGATTTCAAATGGAGGAACCACTTCCCAACTCTGCTAGTGGGTTCCACTCAGATGGCATTGAGGACCCACTATCTAGATCTTCTGGAAGGTTAAACTTGTGAGTTTTTGAAGACCCACTTCCCTTCTATGATAGAAGGATCCACATGGGAGTCATCAAGGAGCTAAATTCTAGCTCTAGTAGAGGGTTTCACTTGGGAGTCACCATTATGCCACTTCCAAATACCAGTAAAGGATTCGACTCATTTGATGGTAAGTACCCACTACCCAAATCTACTATAGGGTTCCACTCCGAAGTAGTTAAGGATGCTCCTAACACCTATACTGGAGGATCTCCCATGAGTGTTTTTAATGACCAACTAAGAATCTATACTAGAGGGTTCCCAAAGGGAGTGGACAAGGGCCCACTTCCCAACTCTAGTAGAGGATTCAACTAAGAATTACTTGGGGATTCACTTTTAATATCTATTTGATAGTATAACTCGTTTGATTTTGAGGACGCACATTCCAACTCTACTATAGGGCTCCACCTAGGATTCACTGATGAGACACATCACTACTATACTCTTGGTTTCCACTGAAGATGCTCTTGGTGATCCTGCATGATCACTACTGTCATCATGCATTGCCAAAAATTGCATCATGCTCATAATAATTCTACATAATATCATAAAATTTACAATTTAGGAAACCATAAAAATATTTGCCAGAAAAAATTCAGTATAGGCTACTTCTTGGACAAAATATGTGTACAAAGAAGGAGATATAGAAGATTTATGTTTCTCAAAAGAATCTATGTGATGCAATGTGTGTGAGGGGACCCACACAATGTGTAGTCCCAATCATCCACCTGGACATGTACATTGTAAGTTCATTTATCCCTACCAATGTAGAGCTACATTGAGTGTATATGGTCTACATGGCATGTCTTAGTACTCAGGGTCCCAATACATGAACCATGTTGAGTCGGTGTACTTCGGTACAAGGCAGTGTGCCTTAAACTATACTTCCACATGGGCTCCTTCCCCTGTTATTTTCCACATGGCTATCCCTCATAATGGAGTGGTTCATGATTGGTAGGATATTTAGATACCATTATATCCATAAATATTTTCAAAATCATAACCCCCACAGCCAGGGGCTACACATCGTGTGTTCATCATAATGCATAGTTTACATATGGGGTTTTTATATATTTTCATAACTTCTACCCACATCTCCAATCCAACTATTTTTTCATAGATCCATAAATTTGTTCCCATTAAATTGGTAGATCAAGTCATGTTTCAACTTTTTTGGTATCGTTCATCAGAAATCTGATAACAGCATTCTATAGTGGGTACATTGTTGGAACCATTCACACTTAATCTATGATCAATGATGATTTTTCCATCAATCATTTTGATAATCATCCACATCCTGAAATTTTTTTGGAGACATTTTTTATTCATCGATTCAATTATCTCTTATAAATCTGTTGTGATTTTAATGGTCTTATCGGGCTTCATACCACCCAACAATGTTGAACCGAGACCAAGGGGTCAAAATAGTGATGAATAAAAAGGACTAATTAGTACTATAAGATGAAAAAATGATAAAATGTCAATTTCCATGTTTTCTTCATTAAAAATAATGAATAGATAATTCACAGTTTGAAAAAAATGATGTAATTCAATTTTATCGATACTCATGCTCATGTTATGGTCGAAATTGGCATATATCAAATGAGGGGATACATATTCTCTATAAATTTAATCAAAGAGGGTGTAATACAAAAATTCAATAGTCTTAAATAGATTTTGTATCATTATTCATTGATGAACAAAGTCACCAATAATTTAAGGAATAAATTTCATTCGCTGAGTCCCTATCTTTTCTGATCCTATGTTTCATCATCATATGAGGTCATTATCTAATAAAAGGAGGAATAAGATTATATAGAATCTATATACACTTTATGTGGCTAACCATTTATTATTCTACATTAAATTTCTCATAGATAATTTTATTTTGGATAAAAATAAATTTTCAATTAAATTTAGAAACTAATTTACCCTTTGAACGTAATTCCAATGACTCATATATCTAAACAACCCCTACTAGACTAATTAGGCTTCATCCAAGGTAAATATTGTTTTATAGACTAATCTATGGTGTCTAATTTATGATCAATGATTCCATTTAATATTTATACCAATTTAATAATAAAAATACAATCAGGAAATTTAATATATATATATATATAATAGTTTTATTTAAATAATCTCTGCACATCAGGAATTTGATTCACATGTTGTTTAAGAACTTATCTAAAGAAATATATATTGAAATAGATGACATAATTATAATGAAAAAGTAATGAATCTATATCATTCAATCTTTCATTATTTTCATCCGAGAAAATAACAAATATATAAACAACATTGGATACTAATCCCTTGTCTAGCTATCCTGCTACCTGGAGCTCTCTTGTATATTCATATTCTTCCATAACACATGACCAAAGAAGATAGTCCATCCACAGAGGATCCTCTCAGGATGGTCCTTGATCATCATTGGGTGCTATGTAAAGGCTGCTACATCCTTAATGTCTCATTTTCTTTCAACGATGATGTGGTTGGGGTCTTTCATGTATCTCCCCAACTTTGACATTTGGAAGACATTTTTCACCCACTCCAGTTGTGGGGTGTTGGTCTATGTGTTATGATATCCTAGAAACCCTCTGTATGATAATGAATAGCCTGATGATCATTAGGGATTCATTCCATTCAAAAAATAAACATCTGAAACCTTCATCATGGTTGGACTCCCAGGGAATTGAGGCCTCACTTCTCAATATCCAAGGGAATATAATGGCAATTTTTGAAATATTTCTTCCTTCGCTAGGTTGTCCACATCAGTTCACAGAAGACCTAGACATTCTTCGTCGTCACATGAACCATATTCGGGCCCATGAGATATTTCTCAACTACATTTTTCTAGAATAATGGTGACTTATAGGGTCTCCAAAATAGGGCCTCAAAAGGTTTAATGAAATTAGTAGAGTGTTATAAGTTTTTCTAGAAAACTCTAAAAAAGGAAAGGGATCCTCCTAGATTCAGTTGAAGTATAACAAGGAATATTATACCATATCCTCCAACACATGGGTAGTTTGATAATTCATACCATCATTGTGGGGGTGAAAAGATGTAAACATCCTCTATTGGGAAAAAAATTACCCCTATAAGACTCATCATAATCGGGATGTAAACCATGCATCAGGATCAAATATAATCATTAATGACACCCTATAATGTTGAATGATCCCTCATACATACAACTTCCCTATTTTAACACCCTGAGATTTTATGAAAAATATTCATTTAACTTTATTGATTTCTTATGGTGTACACTACACTAAAATTAACTTGTGCTATACACAACACTGTATTAGCTTATATTATACACAAACACTATTCTTGGCTTCTGTTGCACTCTATAGCGTGTGCTGTAAGCAATACTAAGTTTCACTAAACAATGATATATTTTTATAATATTATTATCAACTAGCTGTTATGAATATTATTAACTAAATTTGGAATTTTATAACATTATTATTCATCTTACACATTTTCTAGTAAATGGTATGAGAACAAAATAAAATTTTCAGGTAAAATAAGTATTTTTCAAAAAATGCAGTTTTGCCGCCTTTTGATGGAGCACCCATTTTAAATATAATTTTTCACATGTTTATAAGTTAAATTATCCAAACTAAACTTCTTATTTAGAATCATCATATAATAATTTACATTGGAAATTTTTTTGATATTTTTCTCACAACATTCTTATTTTGATGAATAGTAAATACATGCTATATTTTACTTAAAAAAATTCTTTTCATTGAGATAATTTATATGGTTAAATTATAACAGTAAATTGTTTTAACATATAAATAGAATATATTTTTATGATATAATATAATTTATTTCATTAGAATTGATTTTACATTTAATTTGTAGGTTAAATCAATTCAATCTTTTGGTATGTTTTAAACAAAAACCCAATTTTTTCGACAATGAGATTAATTTTAAATAAAATAATATAACTTTTTTTTTAATTTTGAAAAATAGATTCCATATTTGGAATTATTAGTTCCAAATTATGTTAATAGGATAATTTTTATTTTTGCGCATTATGAATAGTAACTACGGTAACTTTTATTTACCACAGTTAAAGATAAATTAGGTAATTAAGGGTAAAAATAATATTATAAAATTACCCTAAAACTTGTCTTAATATAATTTGATGATTATATTTCATCTTAAAAAATAATTAGTATCTATTAGAATCCACTTGTATCTGATTAAGACCGTTAATTTATTTTATTTAAATGAAAGTGAAATATGTATCACACAAACTTTAATAATTAAATTATTTTTAATATAAGGTTATATAGAATATAATTTTGATTATATGTACTAATTTGAAAGCTAAAATGTTGTTATTTATCATGGTTATTTATTTGTAATTTTTAAGAAATATATAATTTCCTTAATAACTTATACATCAACGATGCATAAATTATTTATTTAGTGAAAAATAAATAATATAGTTTTTATTAGATTAATAATACCCCTAAAAGGCCCAAAAACAAGAAAAAAACGTATTGGTCGTGTCTATATGAATCATAAGTGTCCAAAGGTATAAATTTTGACAATTTAGAGCTTTATAAAAGAGATTATGACATTTATAGTTTCTTATTTTAAATAATGTCAATGTTGTCACCTTCATAATTTAATAAATATATCATTTTAAAAGTAGGGTGTTTTAGAATCTAAATTAGACTAAAAGTAATCTTATGAAATCTATTAGATTTATATTAATCATAGTATTTTTTGTAGTTTTTATGCAACAAATAACTATATTAAATAATTATATAAAAATTTTGTACTAAATATTTTATTAAGAGAAATATCAAATAAATGGTTTTAAAAATATTTAAATAAATTTTATATTAACTAATTAACTTGATCCACGAATTTTTTAAATTAATAAGACATGTTAGGAACCTATTAAATATTTTGGTTCGAATAAATTATCTGTGTGTATTTTCTTTAAATTCAAATAAATGAATAGTGTCAAAAATTTAGACAATTGGTATTTTATAAAACTAAAAAATTATTAAATTATTTAAAAATAACAAAAATATTTAAAAATTAAAAATTGAAACATATATGGTCTAAAAGGTTATAACGTATCCAATTTTGGTATATTGACAACATTTAAGTATTTATTTATAACAATTTATAATTTATAATTTTATTATCGCAAATAAAATTAAATTGATTAAATAATGATAAATCAAGTTGATAAGGTTTAAAATAAATTATTAAGATGTCAAAATCTTATTGGATGATTAGATTAAAACCTTATCTCATCTCATATTCGAATTGATTCATTTTTTGAGGTTTTTATGTGGTGTTTGAATTTATTATAAATTAATATTTATTATGTTTCCAAAGGTGCCCCTCTCCTCCCATATAAAACGGCACCTCCTCCCTCTCCTCTTCACAACACATTGAGCCTTCATGCTCAGGAAACCCCTGACCATTCCACTTATCAACATCCCTATAAATTTTTTGGATGTTATGGTCTTCTCAGAAGACCAACTCTAGTCCCTTAAGAGGAAGCTTAAGAGGAGGCGTGTTGAAGAAGTGGTAATCTCTTCTACCATTTCTTTCATGTTTCTTTATTATTCTACTTCTCTTATTTAGTTGATTAATTATAAATTAATAACATCAGTATAAATAATATACTGATATATTATTATAAATATTAAATAACCCTATTTCACCTTCTACCCATCCTTCAAAAAATGAAATCATTGTGCGTGCGTACGTACGGAATACCGTCTCCACGCCGTGGTGTAATCTGTTTTTCCACCACCACCTTACTTGGATGGGTATAATGGTGTATAGAATAACTATATATATGGTTATTATAAAATGATACTAATTTTATGATATTATATCATTCAATCTAATTGAATTCAATAATTATTGGAACGATATCATCGCTCGTGCGTACGTACAGATTATCGTCTCCACAACGTGATGAGATTCATTTTAAATGTTAACCATTAAATAATGATTATAAAGAATATATATTAAATATTCATGAAATATATGAAATATTAATGATATTTAGATTTTTTATATGTTATTTACTTACTTCAATTCGATTTAATAAGGAAACAAAAACAACGTTCATGCGTACGTACGACCCACCGTCTCCATGAACGGTGTATTTCTTTCCATTTATCGATCTATTATATATATGTATATTCAGAATATATATTATATATAAATCATGCTTTACATTCTGGATGTAATTAATCATGATCTAAGTAATAATATGAATAATTACAGGTCAAAACACGGATGATAAATGAAATGATTTTACCCAAAACGCTACTTTAACATGGAATTGACAAATGAAAGTGTTATATAAAGTCTTAAGTGAATCATATATGATGACATAAATATTATTATGGTTTTGTTAAATGTTAATAATATGTTTAGATCCACTATACAGGGGTCTTAGACACATACAGAAGAAATTGGACATAAGTTAAGAGATAATTTTGCCATCTCATTCTTATCTAAGATTTCTTATATGTAAGTATTTGCTGGGGTATATATTTTTTCAATGTCCATAAATTATTTTTCATAAAGCTTTTAATATTATTCCATGTATTTTTAAAGTCATGTTTACTGCTATTTTAATTTTACATTGTGTTATGCAAGTAATCTTTCTTTTGTTTACCATATGTGGAACTTTTTGACTTTTCGGTAAAAAGTACGAGGAGAATGTTTTTTTCCTTATACGGCATGAACAGATTTTTACGGTTTCACAACACCTTATTTTCATGAAGCTTTTTCTGACAGATTTCATGATTATTTTCAAAAAAATATTTTTCTTTTAAAATAGAATGGCATTTTTTGAAAAGAAAATTATTTTGACGAAGAAAGGATATTTTTTCATGAATTCATTTCATGTATTTTGTCAAAACTATTTTCCACCTAAGATGACATTATTTAGTATGATTATGTTTCAAGTATAATGTCTCTATTATTTACATGGTTTGATTATTCTTATGATGAAATGCTATCAATTTGTTTTATATGGATTACATTATTATGGGATGATGTTTATGAAACCCATTTTATTATTTGGGTTGTGATGAATGATTTATGTTTATTTTTTGGCACAAGTAAGAAAGATTTCATTATGAGATCGGTGGTACCTATATCTCATTCCAATTCATTGGGTAATGATTTATATCTCATGAGATAGACATGACCGGAATGGAAAGTTAATCCAGTTGAGTGATATAGGAAAAGAATGAGGAGTGAACTTGATTCAGAAAGGCAGTTTGTCCACTATGATGGTCTTGGCAGCAATGCCTTGGCTGCTATAGAAATCATATGATGTTATTAATGTTTTTCCACAATTACATGTTTTATTCCCATGCTATATTATCATGGTTAATGTTACTTTATGATTTATTCCTTATTCACTACCAAGATTTATGTCACTACTCATGATTTTGATGTTTTATTTTAATGTTATTATGTTAAAATATTTAGGGATTGTTTTATGTTCTCCATGTTTAACCTTACTGAGCATTTGAGCTCACCCTTTTCAACTTTTCTTTTCCCCAGGATATAAAGAAATTTTTTAGGTAAGAAAACCAAAGGGGAAGATCTTTATGGGATATGTTTAAGATCTTTCACCATGATTAGAATATTATGTTCCGAGTTTCCAAAGAGACTAAAATATTACGGTCCTTGAGCATTGTTTCTTGTTATGTATTAAGTATTCCGCAAAAGTAATGTAATTTCCATGTACGTCGTGATTGGAGTCTCAACAGATGTTATCCGAGGAAAGGATTAGATATCCTTTGTAAACTAGGATTCGAAAACATTAGTGAGATCCCTAGAGATATTTCAAAGTTATTTCTTGGGATGTCCCTAAGGTTACATATAAGTATAGGTTATAGTCCTAGAATTATGGTCCCGATATTATAATTTAACCTAAGATGCTAGATATTGAAGGTACTCACACTTTATTATGAATTTTTCCTCTCTCATTATTCTTTTTGGGTTTTAGAAAATGTCTGGAAATAGGAAGATTCACAATAATGGAGGATATGATGGAAAATGGAATGATATTCTTCATGAGAAACCAAATGAAACTGGATTTGGAAGTCCAAACATCGTTATTATGCCTAATCAGAAATCTCATAATTTGATCAATTATTTCCACTTTGGTACGTTTCCTGACTTAGCTAATAAAAGAATGATTGAGTTTCATGATGATCCTAGAGGAATGAAAGTTCAATTTTTCTCATGTATATCAGGTGGGAAGTGGCATCTGGAAGAATGTTTCAAAGGAATTGGAAGATGGTTTGGGTGTCGAAAAGAAGCATACAAAACCTGTAATTGGAAAGGAAAAGGTTCAGTTAACACCATGGACAAGGATAATGGTATTTCCAAGACATCAACAATGGTTAAATGTTTCAAAAGTGGAATGTACGGGCATTATCAAAACCAATTCCCTATGGGAAAGTCTTATGAAGTGAATCATCATGGTCGTATGGGTAGTATTTATATTGATGATGATGAAGAGACTACAAATGATATGTGAGATGAAATAATTGTTCAAGCTCGGTCAATCGTTTAAGAAGGTAGTGGAATGATTTATGATTATCAAGAGTTATGTTGTATAAGTAATGGTAATATGGAATAAAGACACAACTAAGGATTGTTATAAAATAGTTTTCCCTAAAGTATTTGAATGTATATGTTGAATGGTACCAGTAACCAAGAAATGTTATTCATATATTTTTGGAAAGTATATGATATGCACATAATGAAGGGATATGGAGATAATGAGATGCTTGATAGTATTAATGAGCTCATGATAGATATAAGGACAATGTGATATCATGGTTTGATTATATAAGAATTTTGGGAATTTTTTATGTGGAAAGTGTTATATTTTGACAGAATTCATGTTTTCACAAAGGTTCTATGGTAATTCATGTTTCAAGAGAATACATAATTAAGGTATTCACTAGTCTGGATTGTGAAAAACAATATATATTTTATGATATATGGGGGATAAATGATGGTATTCACATGCTTGGTTGATGACATTTATAGTAATCATTTTCTTTATACTATAAGATTGGATATAAGTATTTTCAAAAGGCATAATGGCTGGAATGGATTAAGTTGGACAATCGATAGAATTGTTTTTGGGAAATAACTTTTTTTGATACAACTTATATAATGTTATAATAGTGTAGTTTTGGAAAAAAGGAAAACTCATAGGACGGGTGACAACCCATCGCGTCAGATAAGGTTGCGGGAATATAACCCACAACTAAAGTGAGACAGGACATTATCACCTACCACTGGCCTACAGGAAGTCCCTGGTTAGTAGAATATAGTTTTATTTTATTATGTGGTATGATAGATGATGTATAAGTCCATTTTTCGAATCATATACGATTAACCTCACCATAGATGGAATTATTAAATAACTATTCCTAACCTTTTTTTTGAGACAAATTGAATGACCTATCATTCTATCACATGATCTGCTAACACTTCACAAATGACGAATTCAACTTCATTTCTATAATAGTTCAAGTGGAAGTTGTTCAAGGAATGCCCAACAGTGAGATTGTACCAAAATCAAGAAATGTATTTCTTCTAATTCCAATTTTTTCAACTTTAGGGAAATGATCTTAAAACCCAAAAATTTTGTCCTATTGCCCTCATATTTGATGAATCAGATGATTCCTTAGATCATCACAAATTTATGGATTTGTGATTATTGGATTTTTCATAGCCATGATATATACCACTCTCCATCAGAACTTGACGGCTAGATTTCTCCTCCATATCCATATTTCCACCTCTATTATTCTATGGGGAAACCCAGTGATTAGTTAATTTGGGTAACCATTACATTTCATATTTTAGTTTTTAATGTTTAGTTTTGGTATTCCTTTTGAAAATGATGGCTTCAATTAAAGAAACTTTCATGTAGTATACCATTTATAACATCGACGAATTTCAAGGGAGAAATTCATTTTAAGGGGCGTAGAATGTAACACCATGTGATTTTATGAAAAATATACTTTTAATTTCATTGATGTATTATGTTTTAAGCTACAAAAAAATTATCTTGTGGTATATGCAACACTTTATTAGCTTATATTATAAGCAAACACTATTATTGGCTTGTGTTTCACACAAGATAACCCTTCTTCAATAGCGTGTGTTGTACGCAATACTATGTTTCACTAAACAATAATATATTGTTATAATATTATTATGAAGTATCCGTTATGAATAGTTTTAAATAAATTTGGAATTTTATAACATTATTATTTATTTTACACATTTTCTAGAAAATGGTATGAGAACAAAATAAAATTTTCCGGTAAAATAAATATTTTTAAAAAAATGTAGTTTTGCCGCCTTTTGATGGTGCACCAATTTTTAATATAATTTTTTACAAGTTTATATGTTAAATTTTAAAAAATAATATTCTTATTTTGTATCAAGATAAAAAAAATTACACTAGGTAATGTTTTGATATTTTTCTAACAACGTTCCTATTTTGATGAATTGTAAAAACACGCTAAATTTTACTGAAAAAAAAACTTTTTTCATTGACATAATTTATAATGTTAAATTATAATAGTAAATTTATTTAAGGTATAAATAGAATAAATTTTTACTATATAATGTAATGTATTTAATTAGAATTGATTTTACATTGAATTCGTAGGTTAAAACAATTCAATCTTTTCCCATGTTTTAAACAAAAACCGGTTTTTTCGACAACGAGATTAATTTTAAATTAAATACTACAACTTTTAATTTTTGAATTTTGAAAAATGGGTTCCATATTTGGAATATGTAGGTCCAAATTATGTTAATAGGCTACTTTTTATTTTTGGGCATTATGAATAGTAACTACGATAAATTTTATTTACCACAGTTAAAGTTAAATTATGTAATTAAGGGTAAAATAATATTATAAAATTACCCTAACACTTGTCATAATATAATTGGATGATTATATTTCGTCCTAAAAAATACTATGGTCAAAATGGTATCTATTAGAAACCACTTGTATGAGATTAAGACATTTAATTTATTTTATTTAAATGAATGTGAATTATGTCTCACTGAAACATTAATAATTAAATTATTTTTAATATAAGGTTATACAAAATATAATTTCGATTATAAATAATAATTTGAAAAATAAAATGTTTTTCTTTATCATGGAAATTTATTTCAATTTTTTTAAAAATATATATAATTACCTTAATAGCTTATACATCAATGATGCAGAAATTATTTATTTTGTGAAAAATCAAAAATATAGTTTTTATTAGACTAATAATACCCATAAAAGGCCCAAACACCTGAAAAAAACTTATTTTTCATGTATATATGAACCATAAGAGTACAAAGGTATAATATTTGACCATTTATAGCTTTTTAATATCGATTATGACATTTATAGTGTTTTATTTTAATTGATGTCAAAGTTGTCACCTTCATAATAATATAAATATATCATTTAAAAATGTGGGTGTTTTAGAAGAAAAAATAGACTAAAAGTAATATTATGAAATATATGAGATTTATAGTCATCATAGTATTTTATTTTTAATTTTTATGCAAAAAATAAGTTTATTAAATAATTATAAAAAATGTAGTATTAATTATTTTATTAAGGGAAATATCAAATAAATGGGTTTAAAAATGATAAAATAAATATTGTATGAACTAATTAACATGCTACAATAATTTTATAGACTACTATGACATGTTAGAAACGTATTAAATATTTTTTTTCAAATATATTCTCTGTGTGTATTTTATATAAATTCAAATAAATGATTAGTGTCAAAATTTACACTATTGGAATTTTATAAAAATAACATATTATTAAACTATTTAAAAATAAAAAAAATATTTACAAATTAAAATTTAATGATTAAATAGTATAAAAGGTTATAAAGTATCCAATTATGTAAAATTTAAAACATTTAAGTTTGTATTTATAATAATTTAAAATTTATAATTTTATTATCACAAATAAAATTAATTAGAATAAATAATGATAAATCAAGTTTATAAGGTTTAAAATAAATTACCAACATGTCTAAATATAATCTTATGATAATATTACAACCTTATCTCATCTCATATTCGAATTGAGTCATTTTTGGTGGGTTTTTAGTTGGTTTTGAATTTATTATAAATTTATATTTCTTATGTTTCTAGAGGTTCCCCTCTCCTCCCTTATAAAAGGGAACCTCCTCCCTGTCCTAGCCTTCATTCTAGGCCATCCCTTGCCCATTTCTCTTCTCCACTTCCCTAGAAACATCTTGTATGTTCTGATCTTCTCAAAAGACCAACTCTAGACCCTTAAGAGGAAGCTTAAGAGGAGGCGCGTCGAAGAAGAGGTAATTTCTTCAACCAATTCATTCATGTTTTATTATTATTATACTTCCTCTTATTTAGTTTTTTATTATTAAGTAATAACATCAGTATAAATAATATAATTATATGTTATTATATATATATAACAAATTTATTTCACCTTCTACCCATCCTAAAAAAAACGAAATCACCGTGTGTGCGTATGTACAGAATACCGCCTCCACGCCGTGGTGTAATCTTGTTTTCCACCACCATCTTACTTGGAACGGTATGATGGTGTAATGAATGACTATATATATGGTGATTATAACATGATACTAATTCTGATATATTATATCATCCACTCTAATTCCATTCAATAATTATGGGAACAATATCATCGCTCGTGCGTACGTACGGATTACGGTCTCCACGATGCGATGAGATTCATTCTCCATGTTAACCTTTCAAGAATGATTATAAATTATATATTTTAAATAATCATGAAATATATTAAATATAAATGATATTGGACTTATGTATATGTTATTTACTTACTTTTTTTAATTTAATAAGGAAACAAAAACAGCGTTCATGCGTACGTACGACCTACCGTCTCCATGAATGGTGTATTTCTTTCCATTTATCGATCTATTATATATATATATGTATATTCGGAATATATATTTTATATAAATCATGTTTTACATTCTGGATGTAAGTAATCGTGATCTAAGTAATCATACAAATACTTACAAGTCAAAAGAAGGACGATAATTGAAACGATTTTACCCAAAACACTACTTTAACATGGAATTGGAAAATGAACGGGTAATATAATGTCTTAAGTGAATCATATATGTAACACCCCAAGCTTTCACGATACACTTCTCTTTCAATAATGCAATAGCTTGCACTTTACACAAGTTTGAGATTCTAACATGCCACGACCAATCAAAGTAGCCGTTATGAATAGTAATACCCACTTTTTAAAATTATAGAAATTTTATATTTCAAAATGCATTAATTTTTGTATTCTTAATATCGAAATTATACGAAGTTGAATTTTTTGTAATTTTATGAGAACTTCAAATTTTTTATGAATAGTGAAATATACTTAAAAACAACTTTTTTAATCAACATGTTTTATAGTGATGAATTATACTATTTAGTGGTTTTAAATTATAACTAGAATATATTTTTACAATTTTATCCAATTGTGGTCATTAGAAATAATTTCACTTTGAAATTGGACATAAACAATTGTCAATCTTTTGATATATATTATTTCGTAAAAACACGTTATTTGTTGTGACAGCGGGAATTAATTATAAAATTAATTAATGCAACTTATATGTTTGGAATTTGTAAAATAGACATTGTTTTTGAATTCGAAATACCAATTATAGCTTAGGGTGAAATTTTGGCATTGTTCTGAAAAACTTCAATTTTTTATGAATAGTGAAACCACTAAGTGGTAGTTAAAAAAACAGATTTTTCGTTTAAATGAAACATTACCACTTCTGTGTTTTGATTTTCAAAAATCTGGCATACATGGTTGTAATTAGGAAGTAAAATGTGGTTAAATGGGATTAAAATAATTTTTTGTTGAATAGTAACTTTTAAGTTTAATTAATCGTGATTAAAGGTAATTAGTGAAATTTAAGGTAAAAATGATATTATAAAAATATGAAACGTCCTTTAAACTTTCCCTACCCCTATTTGATGTGTCATGTCAGACCAAGACAATCCATGGGTCAACTTGGGGACCCCATGGAGCCACTTTGGTTGGAAAATGACATTAAAAACTTTTATTTAATGTAAAAATAAAAATGTCACAAACATGAGTTGTTTTACTAAAACAATTTTTAAATGGGGTTATACAAGTCATATTTTTTACTATAAATATTAATTAGAAAGATAAAAATATTTCCTACATCAGAATATTTTTCTTATAATTTTTAGACATTAAATAAATTAAATTATTTATGACACCATGATGATGCAGCGATTACCTCATTAATTAACGATTTAAATAAAATGAAAAGATAATGTAAAATCCAAGGCTTACACATGTAAAAAGCCTATTGGATGGGTCGATTTCGAACACTTATCACCTTATCCTCGAATTATAGAAGTGTGGGACCTTTAGAATCTGAAAATCATTGTATAATAAAGTAATATTTCATTACTTTCCAAGAGTACCCCTCCTCTCCTCTTATAAAAGGCCCCCACCACTACCACCTTAATCACACCGTCAAAGACTTTTGGATCGGCCAACCTCTGCACAAATACTCTCCCACCATCCCTCTCCTACTCCTAGAAGCCGCACCTTGGCCAGAAGTATTCCCAAGGAAGCCTTTTGCTCAAATCAATAAGAGTTACCCGATTTTAAGGTAATGTCTTCTCTAATGTTGTTTTGTTTTATTTTTCTTCTCCAACCCCTTAACCTCTTTTTATTCCTTTATTTTGTAACAAAACCAGTATCTAAAATATACTAGGATGTTTTTATGATAAGTATTTGGTTTACACTTACACACACCTTCGTCTAATGGTTAAAGAACATACTGTTTCTGTGGGTGGCAAAATACTGCCTCACGAAATGATGATTGTTCAATATTCTTTTAACACCTCTAATGGTGGAAATTTTGATGACACTATTTTCATATATGATATATATATTATTTTTATGTTTTCCTTATTCTTCTGTATTTCTCATTTATGGAATACCTTATGATTTCCATTATGGGTAAACACGATAATTTCATTTTAGGATGTGCGGACTACCACCCCCTCAAAGTTATTTGAATCGTTAATGCCATATGTGGGATGCATAAAGGATGGATTAAATGGTATTATACATTATATTATACTGGAATTATATTATACCTTTATATAATTATCACTTCATTCCATTAAATACTAACTAGGAATGAAAGTAGCATTCATGCGTACGTACGGCTTACCGTCTCCATGAACGGTGCATTTCATTTATTACCTCTAAATGTTATGTAATATTATAAATGAATGTATATAATCGATATATATGATTTATATGATATATAAATAATGAATATAATTATGTATATAATCAATATTTCACCACATGAACAACTTGTAATTATAAGAAGTTTATTTTTGACTCAAGTACCTAAGATCGAAAAAACGACTGTTATAAACTTAAATAATTACATAATGTTCATGACATGGTAATAAGTTATATAAAAGGAATAATGAACTTGAAAAAGGTTCTTAAGCAATTATAAATTAACTCTAGTTTATTATTCAAGAGGTTAAAGAACGGTCGAGTCAAGACAAGACGCACGGTAAGGGAGCTTCTTAACCCAATTTCCATTCTTTGGGTTAATCTCCTACTTTCAAATTATGTCATGATATTATTATGTCATATATTGTATTTGTACATTATTTATGTGTACTTATAGTGAATACACATAATAGACCTACTTTATTAAAAAAAATGATCTTTTTAAGGGCCTTCGTCTCAATCTCCTTTCATTGAGGCATATTTTGTTTTATACACAACTTTCTTTTATACGGTGTATAAACCCCTTTGACTTTTACGTTTATTCAAAAGGAATATTTTTTATACTAAGCGTTTTACTAAATGACAAAATGGAATGTTTTTCTTGCCGTACATATGTGGCGACAACGACTTATCCGCCGTCGTGACCATTATTTGAGTTTCGGCTTCCTCTACAAGCCATAACTTTTTTTAATGAAAAATAAATACAAAGTTTTAACTTTCATTTACTTTAGTATTGAAAATTGTTTTGAAAGTGTTTGTATTATATCAATGTGTTGTATTGATATCTTGTGATTGAAATATGGAAATGTTATGTTTCCTTTATGCATGTTTTATGTGATACGATTATGTTACGGTTTATGATATATTTAAACCTATTCATATGAGGAATTCATTGGACTTAATAAGTGGCGGGTGGAGCCCGCTATAGCTCCTTGATGAATAGGTAGGTCTCATGAGACAAACTAATGTCTTGGCACGAGGCATTGACAAAATCTTATTTGTGGTCTTGGCCCGAGGCCTTGGCTACGTGGTTTTGATCGTTTGGCATTATGCATTCCATCATTATGAAAGTGGTTATTGATATTTCATGTGATTATTCGACTAGTAGAATATCCATGTGAGTAAGTGAATGGCATTATTTCATTTTACTTTTTCCATATTATGCTAAAGGTCAATTTTAAAAGGCTTTTGTTTTAGTTATACATTGCCTTAAATGTAAATGTTTATTTATGAAAGCTTCCGCTATTTTGTTATCCTTACTGAGCATCTGAGCTCACCCCTTTCAATGTTTTAATATTTTCCAGGATGTGAAGAAGTATTTTATGAATGACCTGCAGGGATAGTCAGAAGAGGATATGAGTGTGGACTATGGAGACCTTTTTATTGTAGTTTTTCACTTTATGATGTAATGTAACATTTATGAATGTATCTAGTGTTTCCAAGGGTACTAAACTAATCGGTCTTTTGAGACCTGATATTTTGTGATCATGCCAATGTTACGAAGTAAGGCACCGACGCTGGGTAGTTGGGGTCGGGGCGTTACAGTTGGTATCAGAGGCAGTTTAGTACTAACCTTGGAAGCTAGATATAGATAAATTCTGATTAGAGCACCTAGCCCAAAGATAGACATTAAGGATTAGTGTAGAAGAACTTCCTAGAATTTTGGTATTATAGATATTTTATGAGTATTATGAGTAATACATCCCTGTCTGGATACAAGCAGGTAGAGGCGGCTCTAGAACAGATGTACCTAGGGGTAAAACCCGAAAACACCGCTTTGAGCTATACTCGAACGGGAACTGGTGCATGACAACGGGCCTTGCTGCACTCTTGGTTACGACTCTCCCGGGGGATATTCTTAGGATAATTCACATTTTCTTTACAAACCACTATGAAGGGTTATGAGTATTTACTTCCTCAAAGAAATTTTTTTTATGATTATGAATTATATCCATAAATAGTTCAATTAGTGTTAAGTGTTTTACAAGTATAGAATTATGTATTTTGATTCATAAACTAATCTAGTTTATGCCATTGTTTAGAAATGGGGCCTAGTAGAAGGAATGGAAACCCTATCAATGCACGCACTCCATGTAGGGATTTCCCTCCTTCTCAAGATAATTATTGTGGAGCTGGAGACACAACTGGTGCTGATCAACTTATTACCATACTGGGACAGCTCACTCAGGTTATGAATAATAACCATACTCGTATGGAGCACCCTGATCTGCAACGTGGAGGATCAATGTTAGACCGCTTCATGAAGAAACTACTGCCAACATTTAGTGGGGGTACAAATCCATTAGTAGCTAAGCAATGGATAAACTACTTAGAGAAAATATTCCACTCCTTGGGGAGTAGCGAAAGGGAGAAGGTTATCATGACAGTTTACCACCTCACTGGAGATGCGGATCAATGGTGGTCGTTGATTCAAAATACAAAGGATGATGAAGAAGTATCGAGTATGGAATGGAGAGAGTTCAAAGATCTTTTCTTAGAAAAATACTTTCCACATGACCATCGAGCAGATATGGAAAGGAAATTTCTGAGTCTGAGACAAAAGGAGGATGAGAATGTCGCAAAGTATGAGGCCAACTTTACAAGGTTAGCGAGGTATTCTGTAGATTATATACGTAACCCAAGAAGTAAGATTGATCGTTTCTTTGATGGGTTAAAACCATTTCTCCGTCGAGCATTAGTCTCACAAACCATCTCTTCATACGAAGATATTATCTCATGTGCTAATAAGATGGAAAAGGAATTCTCTAAGTCTCATGAATTTAAAGCAAAGAAAGAAAAGAAGAGAACGGTGGAACAAGAGACGGATAAATGGAAAAAGGGAAAGAAGTATTTTCCATTATGTGATAATTGTGGGAAGAATCACCCTGGTGCTTGCCTAAATGGAATGGGAGTTTGTTATAAATGTGGAGAAAAAGGTCACCAGGCTCGTGATTGCAAGGGAAAGAAAGAGGCTATCAATGTTGAATGCTACAATTGTAGAGAAATGGGGCATTATTCAAATGAATGTCCTAAGCGTCAGGGAAACTTACCTCAGAAAAGGCCCAGGGATCAAGACCAATCTTATGCTGTGACTACAGTTGAAGCGGAATAATTAATGTATTAGTGCTTTTGGAATCATTGATTATATTCTATTTATTAGAATAATGTTATATATATATAAGGATTGTACTACAGTACTTGTTGATTTCATTAAGGTTTTAATATGATGAAGGTAATCATATTTTTGTATGTGACAATAAGAGAATCTTTACCTTGTTTGAGGAATCTGATGATACAATTGATTTTGGAATTTAGAGACCTTTTAGAGAATGTCTGGACAGAGGTATTTTGGATAACTATAAAGGTTGGAATGGATTAAGTTGATCTTTGGATAGTATTATTTAAGGTTAAAACATTTCTGAAGATTATTTTTGGAATATTATAATACTATAGTTTTAGGAAAAGCACAACCTGCAGGGTGGGGCATAACCCGTCGCGTCGAACAAAGCTGCAGGAATCGAACCCACAACCATAGTGTGACAGGCCTTTATTACCTACCACTAGCCTACAGGAAGTCCCTAGTTATTAAAAAATAGTTTTCCTAATTTAAATGGTCTGTGTTAATATTTTGAACTTTGTACAATTAGGATAAATAAAATATTTTTATCTATTACCTTTTGGAGTGAAAGATGGGTTCGTGGTAAAAATTTATTAAAGAATGAAATCCTACATGACAAGTAAGTATATTTCCTTACATTCTTAGTAAATCTCTTAAATAAATTCCTCAACTTTATGAAAGGTTACTTAAAACAAAAACGTTGTCGATTAACTTTTCCAACTAGGGATTCAATGATCTTTTAACCAATCACAAGTTTGTGATTTTCTTATTGTTAACTTTCTCCTAATACAGTTTTCTACAACTCTCCATCAGACCTTGATGGTTAGTTTTTCTTCCATATCCATATTTTCATAGAATCCTAGTATGGGCTATCTCGGTTGACCTTAATACTTATCTTTCTTTATTTTAATTTTATGTTTTTATTAACCCTATTTCCGATGTGGGTTTTCCACAAAGGTATTTTATGTTTTCAACCATTTATTTTCGAAGAACATTTTCAAATTTCGAGTACACAATTTATTGAAGGAGGGAGAATGTAACACCCCAAGATTTCACGATACACTTCTCTTTCAATAATGCAATAGCTTGCATTGTACGCAAGTTTGAGATTCTAACACGCCACGACGAATCAAAGTAGCCATTATGAATAGTAATACCCACTTTTTAAAATTATAGAAATTTTATATTTAAAATTGGACTTCATTTTTTTATTCGTAATATCGAAATTATCCTAAGTTGAATTTTTTGTAATTTTCTGAAAACTTCAAATTTTTTATGAATAGTGAAAAATACTTAAAAACAACTTTTTTAATCAAAATATTTTATAGTGATAAATTATACTATTGAGTGATTTTAAAGTATAATTAGAATATATTTTTACAATTTTATCCAATTGTGGTCATTAGTATTAATTTCACTTTGAAATTGGACATAAACAATTGTCAATCTTTTGATATATATTGTTTCGTAAAAACACGCTATTTGTTGTGACAGTAAGAATTAATTATAAAATTAATTAATGAAACTTATATGTTTGGAATTTTTTAAAATAGAAATGAATTTTGAATTTGGAATACCAATTATAGCTTAGGGTGAAATTTTGGCATTCTTCTGAAAAACTTCAATTTTTGATGAATAGTGAAACCACTAAGTGATAGTTAAAAAAACTGATTTTTTGTTTAAATGAAACATTACCACTTCTGTGTTTTGATTTTCAAAAATATGACATACATGGTTGTCATTTGGAAGTAAAATGTGGTTCAATGGGATTAAAATAATTTTTTTGTTGAATAGTAACTTTTATGTTTAATTAATCGCGATTAAAGGTAATTAGTGAAATTTAAGGTTAAAATGATATTATAAAAATATGAAATGACCTTTACACTTGTCCTAACCCTATTTTATGAGTCATGGACGACCAAGAACATCCATGGGTCAACTTGGGGACCCCATGGAGCCACTTTGGTTGGAAAATGACATTAAAAACTTTTATTTAATGTTAAAATAAAAATGTCACAAACATGAGTTATTTTACTAAAAAAATATTTAAATGGGGTTATACAAGTCATATTATTTACTATAAATATTAATTATAAAGATAAAAATATTTCCTACATCAGGATTTTTTTTTATAATTTTTAGACATTAAATAAATTAAATTATTTATGACACCATGATGATGCAGCGATTACCTCATTAATTAACGATTTAAATAAAATGAAAAGATAATGTAAAATCCAAGGCTTACACATGTACAAAGCCTATTGGATGGGTATATTTCGAACCCTTATCACCTTAGCCACGAATTATAGATGTGTGGGACCTTTAGAATATGAAAATCATTGTATAATAAAGTAATATTTCATTACTTTCCAAGAGTGCCCTTCCTCTCCTCTTATAAAAGGCCCCCACCACTACCACCTTACTCACACCTTCAAAGCCTTTTGGATAGGCCAAACTCTGCCCAAATACTCTCCCAACTTCCCTCTACTACTACTAGAAGCCTCACCTTGGGCAGAAGTCTTCCCAAAAAAGCCATTGGCTCAAATCAATAAGAGTTACCTGATTTTAAGGTAATGTGTTCTCTAATGTTGTTTTGTTTTATTTTTCTTCTCCAACCCCTTAAACACTTTTTATTCCTTTCTTTTGTAACAAAAAAAGTATCTAAAATATACTAGGATGTTGTTATGATATGGATTTGTTTTAAACTTACACGCACCTTCGTCTAATGGTTAAAGAACATACTATTTCTGTGGGTGGCGAAATACTGCCTCACAAAACGATAATTGTTCAATATTCTTTTAACACCTCTAATGGTGGCCATTTTGATGACACTATTTTCATATATGATTTATATATTATTTTTATGTTTTCATTATGATTTGTATTTCTCATTTATGGCATACCATATGATTTCCATTATGGGTAAACACGATAATTTCATTTTAGGAAGTGTGGACTACCGCCCCCTCAAAGTGATTGGAATCGTTAATGCCATATATGGGATGTATAAAGGATGTCGTAAATGGTATTATACATTATATTTTACTAGAATTATATTATACCTTTATATAATTATAACTTCATTCCATTAAATACGAAATAGGAATGGAAGTAGCGTTCATGCGTACGTACGACTTACCGTCTCCATGAACGATGCATTTCATTTATTACCTCTAAATGTTATGTAATATTATAAATGAATGTATATAATGGTTATATATGATTTATATGATATATACATCATGAATATAATTATTTATATAATGGATATTTCACTACATGAACTACTTATAATTATAAGAAGTTTATTTTTGACTCAAGTACCTTAGATCGACAAAATGACCGTTATAAACTTAAATTATTACATAATGTTAATGACATGGTAATAAGTGATATAAAAGGAATAATGAACTTGAAAAAGGTTCTTAAGAAATTATAAATTAACTCTAGTTTATTATTCAGGAGGTTAAAGAACAGTCGAGTCAAGACAGGACGCAAGGTAAGGGAACTTCTTAACCCAATTTCTATTCTTTGGGTTAATCTCCTACTTTCAAATTATTTCATGATATTATTATGTCATATATTGTATTTGTACTTTATTTATTTGTACTTATAGTGAATACACATAATAGACCTACTTTATTTAAAAAAATGATCTTTGTAAGGGTCTTCGTCTCAATCTCCTTTCATTGAGGCATATTTTGTTTTATACACAACTTTCTTTTATACGGTGTATAAAACCCTTTAACTTTTAAGTTTATTCAAAAGGAATCTTTTTTATATGAATCATTTTACTAAATGACAAATGGGAATTTTTTTCTTGCCGTACATATGCAGAGACAACGACTTATCCGCCTCCGTGACCATTATTTGAGTTTCGGCTTCCTCTAGAAGCCATAACTTTTTTTAATGAAAAATAAATACAAATTTTTAACGTTCTTTTATTTTGGTTTTGAAAATGGTTTTGAAAGTTTTTTTATTATATCAATGTGTTGTATTGATATCTTGTGATTGAAACGTGGAAATTTTATGTTTCCTTTATGCATGTTTTATGTGATACGATTATGTTATGGTTTATGATATGATTAATCCTATTCATATGAGGAATGCATTGGACTTAATAAGTGGCGAGTGAAGCCTGCTATAGCTCCTCGATGCATTAGTAGGTCTCATGAGACAAAATAGTGTCTTGGCAAGAGGCCTTGACAAAATCTTATTTGTGGTCTTGGCACAAGGCCTCGGCTATGTGGTTATGATAGTCTGGCATTATGTATTCCATCATTATGAAAGTGGTTATTGATATTTCATGTGATTATTCGACTAATAGAATATCCAAGTGAGTAAGTGAATGGCATTATTTCATTTTACTTTTTCCATATTGTTCTAAAGTTCAAGTTTAAAAGGATTTTGTTTTAGTTATATATTGCCTTAAATGTTAATGTTTATTTATGAAATCTTCCGCTATTTTGTTATCCTTACTGAGCATCTGAGCTCACCCCTTTCAATGTTTTAATATTTTCCAGGATGTGAAGAAGTATTTTATGAATGACCTGCAGGGATAGTCAGAAGAGGATATGAGTGTGGACTATGGCGACTTTTTTATTGTAGTTTTTCACTTTATGATGTAATGTAACGTTTATGAATGTATCTAGTGTTTCCAAGGCTACTAAACTAATCGGCCATTCGAGACTTGATCTTTTGTGATCATGCCAATGTTACGAAGTAATACACCAACTCTGGGTAGCTGGGGTCGGGGCGTTACAATATATGATAACAAAAATATTATTATGGTTCTTTTACAAGTTAATAATATTTTTAAACTCACTATACAGGGGTATCAGACACATACAAAAGAAATTTCACATAATGTAAGGGATCATTTTGCAATCTCATTTTTATCTGAGATTTCTTATACGTTAGTATTTACTGGGGTATATATTTCGTCCATGTCCATAAAATGTTTTTCATAAAGTGTTTAATATTATTCCATGTATGTTTAAATTAATTTTTACCCCTATTTTACTTTTAATTTTTTTATGTAAGGAATCATTCTTTTGTTTACCATACGTGGTACTTTTTTTATTTTCCGTTAAAAGTTCGAGGAGAATGTTTATTTTAACTTATACGGCATGAATGGATTTTTACGGTTTCATAACACCTTATTATAATGAAGCTTCCTCTACAAGGTTTCATGATTATTTTCAATAAAATATTTTTCATTTAAAATAGAATGGAATTTTTTGAAAAGAAAATTATTTTGAAGAAGAAATTATATTTTCCTCAAGAATTCATTTCAAGTGTTTTTTCAAATCTATTTTCCATCTAAGATAACATTATTTAGTATGATTGTGTTTCAAGTATAATGTCTCCTTTATTTACATGGTTTGATTATTCTTATGATGAAACTATATCCATATGTTTTATATGGATTACGTTATGATGAGATGATGTTTATGAAACCCATTTTATTATTTGGGTCATGATCAATGATTTATGTTAATTTTGTGGCACAAGAAAGAATAATTTCATTACGAGATGGGTGAGACCTATATCTCCCTCCAATGCATTGAGTAAATATTTATATCTCAAGAGATAGACATGGCTGGAAGGGCAAGTTAATCTAGTTCAGTGATACAGGACTTGAACGAGAAGTGAACTCGGTTCAGAAAGAGACTTTTTCCACTATGATGGTCTTGGAAGCAATGCCTTGGCAACTATGGGAATCATATCATGTGCTTAATTTTTTTTCCACAATTACATGTTTTATTCCCATGATATATTTTCATGGTTAATGTTACTTTATGATTTATGCCTCATGCACTGCCAGGATTTATGTCATTACTCGTGATTTTGATGTTTTATGTTAATGTTCTTACGTTCAAATGTTTAGGGATTGTTTTATGTTCTCCATGTTTAACCTTACTGAGCATTTGAGCTCACCCTTTTTACGTTTTCTTTTCCCTAGGATATAAAAAACTTTTTTAGGTAAGAAAACCAAAGGGGATGATCATTATGGGAGATGTTGAAGATCTTTCACCATGATTAGAAGATTGTGTTCCGAGTTTCAAAATACATTAAACTATTACGGTCCTTGAGTGTTGGTTCTTGTTATGTATTATGTATTATGAAAAAGTAATGTAATGTCCATGTACGTAAAGTTTTGGGTCTCTACACCTATACTCCCTATTGAAATATTACCCATAATATGATAGATCTTCATTAATTCCCGGAGTTGGTAAACTATCACATTCATGGTTATATGTACATTCTCTATCTATGATATCCCTATGAGATATTTCCTAGATATGTCATCCACATCCACACCAGCGTCTCATGTGGCTACAAAAAGCGGAAAAAACTTGGTCGCCAACCCTCACCCACATATAGGTAGGAATCATGAGATAAAATCAGGTCTTCTCTATCCCATGCAATTCCCCAAAAACTACTTCTAAAGGACTTGTAATGTCTTTCCCACACTATGATGTATATCTATAGGAGAATTAGTGAACTCTTGAATCACCTCCTCCGTCAGTAGGACAAGAACCACCATCCGTCTATAGGAAAATAATATTTGATTGCCTCATTAAAAAGCATCATCTAGTGATTTTATTAATGATATATAGTCAGGTAAGATATCAAAATCTATGTATCTGAAATGGGGCCCTCTCACATTCCCATGAATCAGAGGATCCAACACCACCAATTATAGAAAAGTTGTACCCTCCTGATTCACTAGGGTAAGCTGTTGGAAGACCAAATACTTTGAAGCCATATTCAACAAGTGAGAATGTGAGATCATACTAAGTCATATACTACTATGTTTCTCATCCCCAATGTTTATTCTAACTTGAAAACATAGTCCGGTAGGCACTCCATCCAACATCATTGTCTCATGTTCAATTACATTTTCTAGAAGACCTGCATGAGACTCCGATGTTTTCATTAAATGAAAATATTTACTCCATAAAGGTTGTTACATCACATCCTTGGGGTGAAGATAACCACTTCCAACTCTTGGTCATGATTCATTTAGATCATCTCGTTGGGTCTCAATAGACTGGACCCATATGAGATAGCTTCCTACCATTGTATCAATTCAAAACTGATTCCACCACCATATTCTTAGAAATAAACTAAAAATCATATTTATTACTCAAGTCCTATCAACATAGGATCACTCATCATCCTCTGAATTAACTCACTGAATTCCATTTTGAAATTCTCAATCCAAGTAAATGGTTTCCCTTTCTATGTAAGGGGAGTTAAAGGGGTTGTGCTCTAGGTAAATTAATTTACAAAACTCATCTAGACTCCTTCCATACAAAGAATCCTAAACACCTATAAAATGATTTAGGGTTCCTCTCAAGCCTGAAATTTATTCATCTGTACTAATAACATTGAAAAAATAATTTTAAATGTGACATTCCCTAAAAGTGAAGCTCATGAATCCAGAAATGGTATTTAGAGGTATTCCCATTATGATGATGCTCTAAACTAAAATATTATACCATCCTCAAGTTCTCTTCATGCCCTTATTCTGATGCAGATTAAATGAGCATGTCATTAATGAATATGAAAAATATTGTCCAGGTACTATTTGAAAACATGATTAATCCTAATCAAAAACAAGATGGGGGAATTTATAACATGAAAGGGAGCCACTTGGATCTCATAGTACCCATAGGGACATCAATAAGATAAAATTAGAATATCATCTTCATGAATCCCCAAATGGTGGTCTTCAGAACATAGATCTATATTTGAGATCAATTTTCAGCTCAAAATGAGTTAGAGAGAATGTCAATCCTCTAAAAGTGTTACTTTTTTTTTCAAGTCACTGTCTAAGAGTAGATAATCAATGATTATATGTAATCACCCATCCTTAATTTTCATGAAAATTTACTAGATCTTTCTAGGGGAAACAAAGATCGATGAACCACTTTTCACGAAGTTCCTCCAACTACAACCACAGCTCGTGGAGCTCAGTATGGGCCATCAGATATTCTAATGAAGATATTAGAGTGGATTTATAAAGTTATTTGATTAAAAACATCATCTCCAACCTCCTAGGTAGTCCTAGATAATCATTGGGGTGGATTCCTATACAATCCTCCACACTTGGTCGATTCCAAATTCCATAATATCATAATTTTTTAAGGGATATATTCTCCACATGACACTTTATGGCCTATACCCACTTTTATAAGAACCCCCCATACATACATGATATCTATTTCTCTCATAAAGAAGATTCTCAACCCATCAGTTTGAAGGAATCCAACTCTTCTGTTTCGATTGAAAATCTGGGCTCAGCCCATAGAGAGACAATCCATACCAAAGATGATCTCATTTCATTCCATGGCGAAGACCGAAAGGCCCTATGTAAATCTCCCTCCATCAAGTGATAACTCTCCTGATTGACAGATAAATGATAATGTATTGCCCCGACCCTAGAAGCCTTGAGCCGATGTATTATTATTATGCATTGGCATGATTACAATGAATTGACTCCGGGAGGACCAATCAGTTTAACAGTCCATGAAAATAGATTACATACATGAAAATTACTTTACAATTCCTAAAATAAATCCCAAAATTAATAATAATTATATAACTCACTAATTCTCCTTGGTTAACCGTTTATATCAGTTATAAAATACATCTTGGAATCCTCAGAAAGTAAATAATATGAAATGGGTGAGATTAGTAGCACTGAAAGGATAAAAAATAAAGTAGAAGATATCCCAAAAAAGCATAAAATATTAATGTATGGTTCAAAACTAAAACACAAACCTTTTGAAAAATTTATTCAGCATAATATGGAAATAATAAATCAAATAATTCCATTTAAACATTCACATGGATATTCTACTAGTCAAAAATACAAATGTAAAATCAATAACTAATCTCACAGTGATTGAATACATAATGACAGACATCATAAATACTACGTCAAGGCCTTGGTCCAAGACAAGTCACAAATATTTAGTCAAGGTCTTATGACAAGGCACTAGTTTGTCTAATGAGACCTACTGATGCATCGAGGAGATATACAGGACCCCGCCCATCACATACTATGTCCAATGAATTTATCATATGAAAAATGTTGAAACATATCTTAAACATTCATACTAAAATAAGCATAAAAAATTTCAATACTTTATCCATAGTCAAGAAATTGTATAAAAATAGCACATCCACATTCATACATATCATAAATTATTCAATATAATATGGAATATTTTATCACAATAAATCAACTTCAATCATGAATAATATCCAATAAAAGATGTTGAAATAGTAGAAAATAATCAGCAAAACACTTTGAGAGAAATAACCATTTTTCATGAAGTCATTTAAAAGTCACGCAAATAATAAACTATGTAATTTAAAAGATGTATTTTAATTAAAGTGTAGCATACTAATTTTCTATTTTTCAATGGAATTACCATTTTAAAACATTCAAATCCATAAAAATAAATCTATAAAATCATCTTAAAAACATTTAAATTAATTAGAAATATTTAGAAAAATAAATATTTAAAAAATTTAATATGATGATATAGTTAAAGAGTCCCTTTCATAAAACAATAAAATATTCATTTTGAAAAAAAAATTATGAAACATGGGCATGAATGATATGTATGTCCTAGTACATACTTACATAGAAAAAATCCATGATAATTATGAGATTGAGAAATTAACCCTTATTTTTTGGTCTGATACTCTCCATATGTGGAGGTGATAGTTCACACAAATGCACAAACAACATTATCATATTCATGTTCAGGTAATGGTAGGAAATAAAATAATATATTAACATTTAGAAGTGATATTAATTTAATTAATATCATATAATAAAATTAATTACATTATTTTAACCATCCCTAGGGTATGGTGATGGAGAACGAATTACATCGTTTTTTAATTAATTTTTCATCAAATAATTTAGTATATAAATATGTTCAAACCATATTTTTATATTTTAGATAATTTTATTAATACTTACCAATAATAAAATTTTGTTATTATGGTAACATTTAAATACTAATATTCAATAATTCACGTATGGTTGATGTTTGTATCATCTATGATATCGAACATTGAGTTTCCACCATAAAACTAAAAATGTTACGTAGAATATTATAAATTATGGGAAATAGTACTATTAGAAATCAAACATTCTAGTCTTCAATGGATTATATTGGAGGATTCACTAACATTCATTTTAGTGTTCCTATCCCCTTAACATTACATGATATTTTATAGATTGGTCAATAATGAACTAAATATATTAGTATTAAATTATTTTCATAAAGAAAAAATAAATCACATGGTTGATGTAATAATAAAAGATCTTATTAAACCCATTGGATGATATTTTATCTCCCTTCATATGAATATTATATCCTACTCATAGAATTATGTACCTATGCACCAATCTATATTTATTTATTTTAATAGATGTTGAAACCTTATTTTAGTAAAGGGATATATTCAATGAATAATATCTACAAACTGACAATCATAAATTTTCACACAATTTTTATAGTATTTTTTTATACAGTCCAAAAAGCTATGGTATTTACGTCATCTCACACTGTTTAAGAAGGTCATTATTTTGACAATACAATTAATTAGATCAAGATTCAATATAATATAACTGATTCCAATTCTCAATAGTATAAAATAAGAGGCAGAAGATTCACTAGTAATGATTTAAAATTTATAGTTTTCTCTAATTAGTAATTATAGATTTATTAAAAAAAATTCATGTCCTAGTGTCAAGAACTCAATGAGATAATCATTCCTAAAATGTAGTCATTTTTTATTTTAATAGAACAAAAAAACTTGTTATTTAACCTAAAATAATCTATATATTTATGGAAACCATGGATCCACATTGATTCATGTATATTTAGGAACATAAATGATAATTTATGATCATGGAATGATTAATGGACATCATATAAATATGAAATATTATCTCGAGAACTAATTATAATTTCTCAATAATTAACTAGATAATATAAGGAAATTATTCAACCATTTATAAAATTGAAAATATATATGAGAAACAATAAAATAAAAAATGACTGAAAATTAAAATTTCAAAATATTATAGATGAAAACCCTAGGGAAGGGTGTGTTGATAAAAAAAATGGAAAATTAAAGGATATAAATAGAATCAATAAGGTGTATATTTTTCAACATGATGTAAAAATTATACTCGATAATAATGATTACTACTAAGAAGAGATATTTCACTAATAGAAATATAAATAGTAAATGGGTGATTAATCAGTTATGAAAAAAGATGAAACAAAAAGAGAGATACTATGAGAGAGTGATTCATAATATTGATGAGTGTTATGTCGAGGAAAATAATCCACCTTACATATTGTCTAAAAGAAACAGAAAAACTATGTAGTCATTAGAAAAATTATTTCATGACGATTATTTAAATGTTTTATTAAATAATTGTTGATATTGGAATGGGAGAAAAACTTATGAAAATTACTTCAAATAATAAATTCTTAATTAATATCTTCTTAAATAAAATAAATCTTGAAAAGTTTTTATAGGATTCATTTACATAGAGTTTAGTGCTATTATTCAACGTAAACTTTCACAAAAATTCATGATTCTATTTCTCTTCATGGATCTATATGATTCAAATTGAAATGGAGTTTTCACATGTTTTTTGGGGTTAGGATAAATTTTTATATTTATTCCTCAGATGTTTTACAAGTAATGAGGTATTATAGAACATAACCCCAAAATAATTAAACAAAATTTTTCTGATAGATTACTTATATATCCATTAGGTTTAGTTGAATATTTATCAATTAGAGTTTAAAGACCCATATTACTAGTAAATTTCTTAACATTTGAAATTTAATTTGATAATGATTTTAATTATATATTGGGGATTCCATTTATGGCCACTGAGGGTTCTTCAATATATATAACTCAGAGAAAAAAAACATATCATGTAAGAAACAAAAAGAAAGCATAAATTTATTTTAGGTTGTGAAGAGACTCTATAGATTTGATGAATATTTCCCATTTGATCTCAAAGATCCAAAAGTGGTATATAAATCTCATATTAAACATTTATTCGAGCAAGATAAAATTAGATATGTAATTGAAAATGGATCTAGAAAAAAAGTGATTTTTTTAATCAAATATATTTGATATAGGGATATTTTATGAAGAAAATGTTTAATACTATTTGGATAATTTGGAATCAAAGTGGTTAGTCGTTAAACCAATATTTTTATAACCACCATTTTATCAATTAAATCTCCTCTCTATCATGATCAAGTATGCGTAAATGGGTAAAATATTGACACATTCTGCCATTATATAAAACAAATCTATAAGAAGACTTCGAAATAATATTACGTGATGTTCTTGAGAATAAAAATAAAAGAACTTATTGGACTATAAAAAAATTATAATGAATTATTCCAATAATAAAAAAATATGATGTAAAAGGTTTAAAAAATAATTATTGGATACCAAATAATAATAAATAATAATATAATGGATGTTTTAATGGTTTCATTAATAAAATTTCTCAATGTTGGGATAATATATCTTATACATTTCTATTCATTGTGGATACCAAATCATGTGTCACCATAAATTATTGGAAAAAATATGATAAAACAAGAGATGTGTGAATAAATTTTAAAATGGATTATCACATGATGTTTAGTCATTTACAATTAATTAATGTTGATCAAAACTAGATTCAATATCATTTCTATATATTATTCATAGATTACATTCTTTAATTTCCAGAATGATACAATCACTTCTATTAGCTGGATGGGTACTCAAAGTTTAACAATAATCCAATTTATCCAATTGATCATTTAATGAACCAGAAATTTCAAGGAATTTTTTTTTCTTAATTTCATTGGAATTTTACGAGTCTGTGGCTTCAAACAACACTTGATTCCGAGGCCCGGTGTACCCGGAATCAATTTCCGATGTTTAGCTCAAGTACGTTCAGTAAACGAACGAGCGGGTTTTTCTATCTTTTGAACCGGTGCTCGGAATTTAAATCTGAGGGCCCCAATGAACTCAAAACGCTGGTATTCTCTTAGGGGGACCTTCAGTGCAGTTGCGTTTTATGCAGGTCAGAAGTTAATAATTGGGGAATTAGCTTAAATTAAATAAAATTTGTGTGTACAATTTTATTTATATCAGAGGTAGTTATATCCTACAAAGGGGAGTTAAGGGTGGGACCCGTAACCACCTAACAACCCATGTGTGGATGTTTTAGAGGTGGGTCCCACATGATCCTCTACCTTTCATTTTCACCTAAACTCTTAAAACACACTACATTAAATTGGAAACACCCCTTTAATTTCCAAACTCTGCACCTCCCTCACTCCATTAATGTAGGTTCCGGGCACAGTGGAAGCACGTTGGTGGGTTAGCCCAACTTTCATTTTAACGTTAAACAACGTTCAATCCGAGATCCCTCACGATATAAAATGCCGAATCATCGGAATAGAACGAAGAATGAAAAGAAAAGAAGAGTCCCAGAACCCTTGAGGAGGATCATTATATATTGATTATAATTAATTTAATTAATGCATAAGAATTACCTCGTTGGAATTCATTCTTAGTTGATGTGTCTGGTCATGATTCGGTGATCCATCATTGCGTCGTAGAATCCAAGTGTTGGATTCCTCTAGCCGTGATCCACACGTGTGTCACATATCTCCGGACGTCGCCGAAGGGATCTCTGAGTGCTAGCGTGAAAGAACCTTCACTTGCGATGTCCGCCTTCGACCGCCTTGATCCGGTGGAGGGTCTTTCTCTCATAACATGAGGGCGTTCTTGGTGGAAAGGAAATTCTCTATTGGCTTGAGAGTATTTCCAAATCCTTTGTCCACATCAATGGCTCTTTAAAATGTTGGGGTTTAGAGGATATTTATAATCGGGGTTGAGGTTAATAGATTTATGACAATAAATAAATGCTTTACGCATTTTATTTATTTCATTAACTCTTATTGAAAACCCCCATGTCGAATTATTAATTTCTTGACATGCACCCACGCTGATTATAATAAATATCATTTAATAACACAATATTAAATCCCCAAAATCCCAACTGGAAAACCTACACAGTGTGTAATAATTAATACACAGCGTTTACTTGTTTTCCATAAAACTACACAGCGTGTACTTTTATTTTACATTTTTCTCCCCCACATTTATTAGACCTTGAGTAATGGATATTTATTTCTTAAATAAATGTAACTGCATTACTCGCTAATAAATATATTATTTCGTCCACAATATATTCTCTCGAATAACTAGTGTCCAAATAAATGTGATCAGAAATCCTTGAATAATTATTGAACCATAGTTGGGAATAATATTCATTTAACTTGTTAAATTAATATTTAACTGAGATACATGGACACACTTAGTGTGTGACCCTCTAGGCCTTTTTCTCCGTGGCATTAGGCTGAGCCTGCCTAAAGTCCATGGTTAGCGTCTAGCAACATTCCAAGGCACCCATAGAGGAAGAAGATAACGCCGCAATTACGTGTCACCTCCTACGAACGCTTATCGTGTAATATAATCCCTTTTTCTCGATATATCCAATCAAGCGGGTTGCATGCTAGTGCCATCAACCCATGTGCTTGATTATTCTTTCTTTGAATTCCTGGTATTGAACATGCCCACAACTTACCATGGCCATGGATTTATTTAGGCTATATCAATTCCATCAAAGGGCCTGAGATATCTACTTCCGTTATGGAACGGAAGGGATAAATCCTTTCTCGCATTATCTATTAATGTGGTATTACTCGTGACGCACCCAATGCATCCTACCTTTCTACGAACACTGTGTCGTCACAGTTTTCGTCAATATATCTAAGTGCGCGAGTTGTAATACCCATTAATTATAATCTTAATGTCAAAGGACCAATACACACGTCCTCAGATAGGAACATCCAATGACAATATGAAAAGTGAATTTTCTACTGGTGGGTCTCGTTCTCATAATATCCTCCTGGATATTACCAAGGGTGCACACCTTGAGAAGGTGCCTCAAATTTTTATGAGTCCTCAGCCCTAGTGACTTGTATTATTTGTGTCCCTCAAATAATATCATTCGGCCATAGAACATACATTCAAGAACAGTGTTATGGAACTTCCGGGTTCTCATCATAGCAGGGATCTACTACTACCCTTTAATGCAACAGCTGTCCTTAAGACATTATCACATGACATGTCATGCAGAAGAACAATCAAGATGTGATAAGGCTTTTATTTAATGAATAAAGTACAATGTAGTTGGTTATAGACCACCAACTCCAACAGACTCCCACTTGGACTAGAGCCAACTGCTAACAACTATTAACCCGCTACCTCTCACATGATATTCATGCTTCTGCTGAGATAGGCCTTTAGTCATGGGTTCCACCACGTTCTCTTCCTGGGACACTCTTCTCACTGCAACTTCACCCCTTTTATAGAAATCCCTCAAGAGGTGATACCTCCGGAGTATGTGCTTTGTCCGTTGATGTGACCTTGGTTATTTTTCAAGAGCCACCGCGGCAGTATTATCACAATACAATGTAATGGGATCTTTACTGCTAGGCACCACATCAAGCTCCTGGACAATGTTCCAAATCCAGACGGCTTCTTTGGCTACATCAGAAGCTTCTATATACTCGGACTCCGCTGTAGAATCGGTGACAACTGGCTTCTTTGAACTCTTCCAGCTCACAGCTCCTCCATTGAGACAGAAAACATATCCAGATTGTGACTTCAGATCATTCTGATCTATTTGAAAACCAGCATCAGCATACCCTATGATGACAAGCTCCTCGTCTCCTACATACACCATGAACATATCTTTAGTTCTTTTCAGATACTTATGGATAGTCTTAACAACATTCCAATGTTGTTCTCATGGATTTGCTTGATATCTGCCTACCATGCTCAGTGCATAGGCTACAACTAGCCTAGTACATAACTTGGCATACATGATGGATCCTCTAGCCGAAGTGTATGGGATCTTACTCATTCCATCATTCACCTGTTGTGTCTGGGGACACATTTTCATAGAAAGATGTAATCCATGTGACACTGGAACCAATCTCCTCTTGTATTTTTCCATACTAAATCTCTTTAGTGTCTGGTCAATGTATATACCCTGACTTAGTCCAATCAGCCTCTTGGATCTGTCACGAATGATCTTGATCCCTAGAATGTAGGCTGCTTCTCTTAAGTCCTTCATGGAGAAACACTTGTTCAACCAGTCCTTAACTAACTGTAAGGTTGGTATGTCATTTCCAATAAGCAATATGTCATCAACATATACCACTAGGATGAAGACCACATTCCCATTAAACAACTTATAAACACATGGCTCACATTCGTTCTTAATGAAACCAAATTCCTTTATGGATTCATCAAATCGAATGTTCCATGACCTAGATGCTTTCTTCAATCCATAAATGGATTTATGCAACTTGCAAACCCGTTTGGATTCACCTGGTGTCACAAACCCTTCTGGTTGTGTCATATAGACATCTTCCTGAAGGTTCCCATTAAGGAATGTTGTTTTGATATCCATCTGCAAAATCTCGTAGTCATCGTAAGCTTCTATGGAAAGTATGATTCTTATGGATTTAAACATGGCAAATGGCGAGAAGGTTTCATCATAGTCAATTCCTTGAAGCTATCTGAATCCTTTTGCTACTAGCCTGCTTTATAGGTGCTAACTTGACCTTCCATGTCCATCTTTCTTTTGAATACCCATTTGTATCCAACAGGATTTACATCAACTGGCTCATTGACCAGAACCCAAACTCGGTTATGATACATGGAATCCATCTCAGAATTCATAGCTTCTAGCCATCTTGCAGCTTCTGAGCTTTCTACTACTTCCTTTTAGGAGAGATGTTCATCATTGTCCAACAATAATGATTCACCATCCTCGGTGACTAGGAAACCAAATCTCTCTGGTTCCCTTACCTCTCATGAGCTTCTAGGTAGTACTTGTGTTTCTGGAACCTCTTCCACGGGGACCTGTGGAACTTGTTCCTGTACCAACTCATGTGTAACTTGAACATCAACTTCGTCTCAGTCAATCTTGCTCCCACTATCCTTCTTGATGATGTGCTCACTCTCAAGAAAGACGTCTTGTCTGGCGACAATCAGTTTCTTGTCTTGAGGGTTATATAGGTAATATCCATTCGTTTCCTTGGGATATCCTGTAAAGATACACTTCATGCCCCGGGGTGTTAGTTTGTTGCCTGAGAAGGCCTTAACAAATTCCTCGCATCCCCATACACATGTGTGCGACAAAGTGGGTTTCCTTCCATTCCATAACTTTGATGGAATTCCATTTGCTGCCATAGTTGGTACTTGGTTTAATTTGTATGCTGCAGTTTGTAATACATATCCCCAAAAGGATAATGGAAGATCCACATGACTCATCGTTGACATCACCATTTCCAACAAGGTGTGGTTCCTCCATTCACTAACACCATTCCACTGTGGTGTATAAGGAGGAGTGTTCTGAGATAGAATCACAGACTCCTGTTGAATATCGATGAACTCTTGGTTCTGATATTCTCCACCTAGATCCAATCGAAGATTCTTTATCTTCTTACCAAGCTGATTCTCTACTTCATTCTTGAATTCCATAAATTTTTCTAAGGACTCTGACTTATACCTCATTAATTAGACATAGCCATATCTACTCAAATCATCAGTAAAAGTAATGAAGTAAAAATATCCACCTCTAGCTTCTACTGGAAATGGTCCACACACATCTGTGTGTACCAATCCTAGAAGCTCGGTGGTCCATTCACCTTGTCCACCAAAAGGCGGCTTGGTCATTTTTCCTTGTAAACAAGTGTGACATCTATCAAGTGGTTTTAGCTCAGTAGAGTCTAAATAGACATATTGGCAGAGCTTTGTCAAACGCTTCTCGTTCACATAACCAAGGCGGTGATGCCATAACTGGGTGATGTATGAGTCATGTGAGTTTGTTTCATTATCGATTTCCAACACTTGGTTTTCATAATTCAATACATACAATCCATTATATAAATGTGCCATACCATAACATACGTTGTTCTTATAAAAGAGACAACCCTTATTTCCAAATTTGAAAACAAATCCATCCATATCCAAACAAGATACAGAAATTATGTTCTTGGTAACACTAGGAACATAATAACAGTTATGTAAAACCAAAATAATCCTAGTTGGAAATGAGAGGTGGTAGTTTCCAATAGCCAATTCATCCAACCTTGCACCATTGGAAGCTTGAAGATCCACCTCACCTCTGGAGATCTTTCTAAATCTACTTGGTTCCTGCATTTGACTATATATGTGATACCCACAAGCTGTATCTAATACCCAATGTGTAGAAAAATAAAGATTTCACTCGATAAAAAATGCACCTTTAGCATCCCCGTGCTTCTGGGTGCAGTTCCTCTTCCTGTGGACCTGCTTGCCACATGCAAAACACACTGCCTCCCATTCCTTGCCCTGCCTCTGGATCATCCCCTTCTTGGAAGGATGGTGCTTGGGGGCATCAGACCGTTTATAAGTCTTTAGACCCTTTGCCTTGTCCTTCCTTTTCTTGTTCACCATAAGGACTGTGGGTTTGTCACGCCCCATGTCCTTATCTACATGGAAAATCAAGGTCAGAAGCTCCCATATACTCTTCTCATTTCCACTCATGTTAAAGTCGACAATGAAGCTAGAGAAGGTCTTGGGCATTGATGATAGGATGAGATCTGTACGCAAATCATCCAATAATTTAATCCCTCTGATGTCCAGGCGTTCAATGTAGCCAATAAGCATGACTACATGAGGCCCAGCTGGCGCAGAATATCCAAGCTTCGTGGTAAACAAAGCATTGGAGATCTCATACCTCTCCTGTCTCACCTTCTCTTGGTAGAGATCTTTTAGGAGAGACATCATGCTATACGCATCGAAGTTTTCATGTTGCTTCAAGAGATCATTAGACTTGGCCGATAACATGAAACACTGGACATTTGTGGCACCATCCATGTGTTTCATGTAGAGAGATAATTCCTCATCACTAGCCTCTTTCCCAGGCGCAACTGGAATAAGATCTTCCAGCACATATAATTTCCTTTCGTGGCGAAGGACGACCAGTAAACGCCTCTGTCACTTTTGGAAATTGGTGCCAGTGAGAAGGTTTTCTTTTTCGAGTATGGTACGCAATGATAGGTTTGAAGTCATTTTCTTGTTGTTTCTACAAATTAAGATGGGCAAAGGTTTCGAACTTTATTACAAAAATTGAGACAAATAAATAAATTAATACTTATTAGTCTCCCACTATTTTATCGAAATCCAATAGCCCTCACCATTGAAATTAGAATATTCTATTGCGTGAATATTGTAGTGGAAAGGATCCATATTTCCCTTCGCATGACCCAAAATAGGGTTGTTCAATCAACTTGAAGGGTTTTAGGTAGGCATTCCAAATGCCAACTGCATTAACTCGCAGCTCCTTGATCTGCTGAGTGGACTCCCCAATCCTGAAATCCTTTTTGGATTTCCTCATCCTTTGCCTCTTGGTCACACCAAGTCCTGTTGTGGCTGTCAATCCTTGATGCGAACCAAGTCAATTAAACCCAAAACCTTGAATTAGAATTCCCCGATAATTGAAATCACCCCAACTAGGGTTGCTCAAGCACTTTGAACTATGGTTCGATTCTAACCAAGATTATGGAAGGCTATGCCGACTTAATATTTATTTTGAGGGATTTTATCCTTATACGTAAATTTCCATTTTATTATCTTTGATTACATGCTTGTTAATATTAAGTGGGATATACTTAAGTGATTAACCATGTCTAAGATAATATTTACGTATAATCCAGTTTTATTTTAGTTCCATCTTGCATGCTCGTTTAATTCATTAATTGTGTGATTGTGACAACACACCCACAATAAATAAACCATGCAACTAACAGAAAAAAAATAAATGGTATGATCATGAGCTTTTCTGTTGGTTAGTTTATCTAGCGGTTGATAAACTAACCCAAGACCTAGGGGAGAAAAACCTTGAACCTTTAGGGTTCATGTTTACAGCTTTCCACCTATCCACCTTTGTATCTCCTTGGATTGGTTTCACCTTGGCTCCTGACTTGAGCTGCCTCAACTAGCTTGGGAGCTCCATCCATTATATATGCATTTATCCCACATGCAGGTGAGGGGTAAAAGGGGTTTTTACATAAAATAATCATTGGGCGCGCATGCCCTACATATTAATGAGGAGATGGCTCGCATGCCAACAAATTTAATTTAAATAAACAAATTAAAAGAAACCATTCACATACAAAGGTCTTAGTCTATCTCATGATCATCCACACATACAACGATATTTACGCATAAATAAAACTAGCATTCAATTCTTTAATCGTTCTTGTTTTAGATAAATCATGCTCGAATCAATTAATTTTCTTTAATTAATCAATCCTTTTATCTTAAATCCCTTTTATGAATTTCCTTGAGATTCTCATCCATCATAATTTTAAACAAATAAATTCATTTAAAATTATCCTCGTATGTAACTTGTACCTTGGAGGAAACCCGGTGAATTCCGATTTATTACGCAGTTGTTAAATTAAACACATATATATAAAACACCTATCACGTTTTGTGCCTCAGCTTTACGCCTGCACTATGGTACACGTCTCAAGGGTTTTTATAATATAATAATAAATTTTAATAAATCTGTGTAATTTGGGTGAGTACACAGCGTGAAATTCCGACTACACAGCGTGTACTTTTCTTCACCGTCTATCCGAAGTACACGCCCGGGGATAGGGTGTGTTAATGTACTTCGGAAATTTTCGGAGTACACGGAATGTACAGTGGGACACACGCCGTGTAGTTTCCGCGTTACATGGTTTCCAGCCAGGCATGCCATGTATGAAGTACACGACCCAACCCTGACCCGAAGGGACTACACGCCGTGTTCATTGGACCACACGGCGTGTATTCTGGAAACCGTGTGCCACCTATTTATGGTCAACACACAATGTCTTAAATTCGTAGAAAGAATCCAATACATGGCCTGATTTGGAGGATCAGTCAATGCATTGAACCTAGACTACACGACATGTACTTCCGAATACACGCCGTGTATTCTGGTGTTATACGGCCAGAAATGTTTGGCTCCTCCAGATGAGTTCCTCTATTTTATTTTAATCAAAATTAAAAGAAAAAATAATTTCTATGAGGGGAATGAGAAACGATGGAGGAGGAATAGATCTCAATATTCAGATTTCCAGAACGATTAAACTTGAATTGAAATAACTAAATTATTAAATGCATAAATTACCAACGAAAAACTAAATAATTATAATCAACGATATGACCACTCTAATACCACTTGTAGGTTCCGGGAACAGCGGAAGTGCATTTGTGGGTTAGCCCAACTTTAATTTTAATGTTAAAAAACGTTCAATCCGAGATCTGTCATGATATAAAATGCCGAATCTTTAAATAGAATGAAGAACGAAAAGAAAAGAAGAGTCCAAGAACCCTTGAGGAGGATCATCATATGTTTATTATAATTAATTTAATTAATTCATAAGAATTACCTCATTGGAATTATATCTTCGTTGATGTGTCCGGTCACGATTCAGTGATCCCTCGTTGCGTTGTAGAATCTTAGTGTAGGATTCCTCTAGCGGTGATCCACACATGGGTCACGTATCTCCGAATGTCGCCAAAGGGATCTCCGAGTGCTAGCGCGGAAGAACCTTCACTTGCGATGTCCGCCTTCGACCGCCTTGATCCGGTGGAGGATCTTGCTCTCGTAACTTGAGGGTGTTCTTGGTGGAAAGTGAATTCTCTCTTGGCTTGAGAGTATTTCCAAATCCGTTGTGCACAACAATGGCTCTTTAAAATGTTGGGGTTGCGAGGATATTTATAATCAGGTTTGAGGTTAATAGAGTTATGACAATAAATAAACATGTTACGTGTTTTATTTATTTCATTAACTCTTATTGAAAACCCCTATGTCGAATTATTAATTCCTTGACATGCGCCCACACTGATTATAATAAATATCATTTAATAAAACAATATTTAATCCTCAAAATCCCAACTGGAAAACCTACACGGCGTGTAATAATTAATACACGGCGTGTACTTGTTTTCCATAAAACTACACGGTGTTTATATTTAATATACACGACGTGTACTTTTATTTTCCATTTTTCTCCACCACATTTATTAGACATTGGGTAATGACTATTTATTTCTTAAATAAATGTAACTGCATTACTCGCTAATAAATATATTATTTCATCCACAATATATTCTCTCGAATAACTAGTGTCAAAATAAATGTGATCAGACATCCTTAAATAATTATTAAACCATAGTCGGGAATAATATTTATTTAACTTGTTAAATTAATATTTAACTGAGATACATGGACACACTTAGTGTGTGACCCTCTAGGCCTCTTTCCTAGTGGAATTAGGCTGAGCCTGCCCAAAGTCCATGGTTAGCGTCTAGAAACACGCCAAGGCACCCATAGAGAAAGAATTTAATGCTGCAATGACGTGTCACCTCCTACGAACGCTTACCGTGTAATATAATCCATTTGTCTCGATATCTCCAATCAAGCGGGTTGCATGCTAGTGCCATCAACCCATGTGCTTGATTATTCTTTCTTTGACTTCCCGGAATTGAACTTGCTCATACCTTACCATGGCCATGGATTTATTTAGGCTATATCAATTCCATCAAATGGCATGAGATATCTACTTCCATAATGGAACGGAAGGGACAAATCCTTTCTCGCATTATCTATTAATGCGATATTACTCGTGGTGCACCCAACGTATCCTACCTCACAGCGAACAGTGTGTCGTCATAGTTTTCGTCAATACATCTATGTGTGCGAGTTGTAAAACCCATTAATAATAACCTTAAAGTCTAAGGACCAATACACACGTCCACATATAGGAACATCCAATGAAACTATGAAAAGTGGATTTCCTACTGGCAGGTCTTGTTCTCATAATATCCTCCTAGATATTACCAAGGGCGCACACCATGAGAAGGTTCCTCAAACTTTTATGAGTCCTCACCCCTAATGACCTGTATTATTTGTGTCCCTCAAATAATATCATCCGGCCATAGAACATACATTCAAGAACAGTGTTATGGCATTTCTGGGTTCTCATCATTGCAGGGATCTGCTACGACCCTTTAATGAAACAGTTGTCCTTAGGACATTATCACATGTAATTTCATGCAGAAGAACAATCAAGATGTGATAAGGAATTTATTTAATGAATAAAATACAAATTAGTTGGTTCTAGACCACTAACTCCAACAATTAATTCCTGACAACCCCTTTAATTTATGAGGACCTTCCCTCTCCCTCTCCCTCTCTTAACTCTTGCCAACATACCTTAATTAATTAATGGAACCTCTTCTTTTAATTAATTAAGTGTTTGAATGTTTGAATTTTAAATGGCTTGTGTTAATAAAATAATGAGGGTTTCTTATTATTTTATTTTGGGAGGGCTTTCGTTGTGTTAATGGGGAGAGAGCTCTTAAGAGAATATTTTCTTTTTCAATGAAGAACACCAGTTCCACAAAGAACGAAAATATGCCAACCATTCTCTTCTCTGCGACAAGTGAGGAGATGATGCTTCCTCCTCGGACGCACTCTAACGTCGCCTATGAATCCTTTCCCCATGACGACGTCTTCTGCGACGCCCGACGTGCGATTACAATTATCGAGGTAGGGGTTATGTTAAAATTTAATGGATAAAAATTGTTCCTCGATTCGTCATTGTATTTCGTCGATTGACTCAGCCTATTGCTATCGCATAACGCGTAGGGCGCGGGGTGAACGAACACGGCCCGATGACCCTCCGCTAGAACTTGACCTTTTTAGAATCGATGATCAGAGGTGGAATGCGGAAGAGAATGGCGGTGCAATGGCCGCTGTCGCACTCTCAATGAAAAGCCGTGAGCAAGCAGGCCACAACGGAGGAAGCATGACACCGTCGCGCCGTGCACGGGATGTGGGTCCGCGACCAGCACAGGCCACGGTGGAGGAAGCCGGCACCATCGTGCCGGCTGTGCAGTGAGAACCACGACCTACATTGCTGGACTCTTTGGAGAAAGGACTGGCCGGCCCGGTAACCGGCCTGATAGAGCAAAGCTGCGGCGCCATGAGGGCTCCACAATGGAAGACCCACGGCCGGCCCTTGTGGGCCACTTGTGCGAGAAGGCCGGCCGGTTTGAGAGGGTGGCACAGCTTGGCGGGACCAGTTCGGACAGCCGGGGGGGATGGAGACCTCCTCGGACTGCTCGGCCTTCGAACCGCTCGGCCAACTGGCCGAGCCAGCCAGGTCGCGCCGGCCTGGGCCGGGCCGCTCCCCACTAGGTCGGGCCTCGCCCCTTTAGGCTAGGCCATGCCACTTTGGGTCGGGCTGCGCCCCTCGGTCCAGGCCGCGCGACTCACTGGGCCGGTCCGACCACTTTACTGGGTCAGACACGCCATAATCGAGCCAACCCAACCCATCAGCCCATTGGGCCTAACAGACCGGGCCCTTTTTCACATAAATTTGAATTTCGTAATGACTGTGTGTCCGATTGATGCACTTTCTGTCACGATGGAACCCTTACAACAAGATGGTACATTGGTTTAATTCTAAGTAAGAATTCATTATGACAAATGGGTCCCGGTGATATCACAACCACCCCTCCTTAACATGGCCATTGGGTCCTGACCCCCCAGGTAACCCCAGTTGATCCATAGACACATGGTCCCCACCCTAGGGTCAACCCACATGCTTGAACGGGTAATCTGAATAATGATAATCCCCATAGGCCAACACATGTCCTTTCCAGTGTGCTTTGTCCTCACTCACAGACACCCTGGGAAACATCCCATAAGGTCACCCATCCTGATCACTACTCCAGGCCAAGAATGCTTAAATGTGGAGTTAAAATCAGGTATGCTCTAGAAAAGGAAGGTGCACCTTGCTGACATGGGTAGTAACATTTAGAATTTTTGATGAGCGGTCTTTAAAAAATTCATGTTTAAGTGAAAAAAGGCCCGGTCCATGAGGCCGGATGGGCTGACGGGTTGGGTCAACTCGGTTTTGGTGGGTCTTACCCAGAAAAGGGGTCGGACCGGCCCGGTGAGTCACACGGCCTGGCACGAAGGGTGCGGTCTGGCCCGAAGTGGCACGGCCCGGTGCAGCCCTGCTCTTCCCGTCCTAGCACGAATCGGCTGGGGCGCGGCCTGGCTGGCTTGGCTAGCTGGCGGAGCGGTCCGTGGGCCCTCGCCGGCTGTCCGAACCGGAGGCGCCAAGCAGCGCTGCCCTCCCAAAACGGTTGGCTTGGCCGGATAGCCTTTTGGCGCAAGCGGCCCGCACGGGAAGGCCGCAGGTCTTCTTGTACGGCGCCCTCCTGGTGCTGCAGCTTTGCTCCGCCCGGCCGGCCAACGGGCCGGCCTGTCCTTCCACCGAAGCGGCCCACAAATCGGGCTGCGGTTCCCGCTGCACAGCCGGTGTGACCGTACCGGCTTCCTCCATCGTGGCCTGCACTGGCCACAGCCCCACATCCCCGGCACGGCGCGACGACACCGTGCTTCCTCCGTCGCGGCCCGCTTGGCCGCAGCTTTTCTTTGAGGGTGAGACAGCGGCCCTTGCGCCGTCGGTCTCTTCCGCGTTACGCCTCCAATCGTCGATTCTAAAAGATCATGTTCTAGAATAGGGTCGACGAACCGTGTTCGTTCGTCCCGTGCCCTCTACGTTAAGCGATAGCAAGTGGCTGAGACAATCAAAGAAATAAAACAATGAATCGAGGCCCAATTTTAATCCATTAAAATTGAACATAACCCTTACCTCGATAATTGTCGTCGCACGTCGGGCATCGCGAAAGATGGTGTCGCGGGGAAAGGATTCATAGGCGACATCAGAGTGCGTCCGAGGAGGAAGCGACATCTCCTCACTTGTCGTAGTGAAGAGAATGGTTGGCGCGTTGTCCTTCTTTGTGGAACTAGCATTCTTCATTGTAGAAGAAAATATTCTCTCAATACCTCTCTCCCCCTTAACACAATGAAATCCCTCCCAAAATAAAATAATAAGATACCCTCATTAATTTATTAATACAAGACATTTAAAATTCAATAATTTATACTCTTAATTAGTTAAAATAAGAGGATCTGTTAATTAATTAAGGTATGTTGGCAAGAGTTAATAGAGGGAGAGGGAGAGAAGAAGTCCTCATAAATTAAAGGGGTTGTCATGAATTGATGGAGTGATGGAGGTGAAGAGTTTGGAAATTAAAGGGGTGTTTCCAATTTAATGAAGGGTGTTTAAGGTGTTTAGAAGAAAATGAAAGGTTGGGGATCTTGTGGGCCCCACATCTCAAACATCCACACATGGGTAGTTAGGTGGTTACGGGTCCCACCCTTAACTCCACTTTGTAGGATATAACTACCTCAGATATAAATAAAATTTTACACACCAATTTTATTTATTTTGAGCTAATTACCCAATTATTATCTTTCAACCTGCATAAAACGCAACTGCGAGGAAGGTCCCCTTAAGTGAATACCGGCACTGCTAGTTCATCAGTGCCCTCAGATATCAATTCCAAGCACTGGTTCAAACAATAGAAAAACTCCCTCGTTCGTTTACTGAACGTACCAGATCTAAACTTCTGAAATTGATTCCGGGCACACCGGGCCTCAGAATCAAGTGCCTTCAGAAGCCACATACTCATATAATTCTAAAGAAATTAAAAAAAAAATCCATGAAATTTCCGGGAATTTACATTACTCCCACCTCAGGGATTTACATCCTCATAAAGCTACAACATAAACTAGGGACACAAAAGAGGCTACTGAGCACGCATCTGAGCCTCCCTCTCCCATGTGCTCTCCTAGAGGTTCTCGTGCTGCCAGCGTATGCGCACCAGAGGAATCGACTGTCCATGTAGGACCCACTCCTGTCGATCCTCAACCTCTACTGGAACCCCATGAAAGTCTCCTTGTCATCGATGTCTAGCTCTCCATGGTCGATGATGATGGATAGGTCATGCACACATCTCCTCAGCTGAGATACAAGAATGAAGACCTACACATGGTGCTTCTAAGGTGGACAGGCCTAATGGTTATCCACCTCGCCAACTCTGTTGTGGACTTAGAAAGGTCCAATGAAATATAGTGATAACTTTCTGCCTCAGAAAAATCTCCATAGACTTCGTCGAGGTGAGACCCATAAGAAAACATGGTCTCCATCCTCGAACACCAATGGTCTCTATATCCTATCAGCATTGGACTTCTGTCTGCTCTGTGCAGTCTTCATCTGATCCTGGATGATCTGCTCCTTCTCCAACGTAGTCTACACCATCTTTGGACTAATAAGAGTTTCTTAGATTTTCCTTTTTCCGAAAAGAGAAAAAATCTAGTCGCATCCTCTAGATGACCCAAATTCATTTCCTAATACAGTCAATCCTAACATGAATGGTACAATTCATGTCTTGGATGACGTCGTAAGACCTCGACACTGCTACTAAGAGATCCAACCGTTACTCTCACCTCCAAGGGTTGAGTCACACTGTCGAAATCCGTGTGTGGTAACTGGGTCTCCTCCAGTAGAAATCTCAAAAGTGAGGGTCAAGTGAATAGTTTTAACTGGAACCTCTTAATTTGGGAAATGATTCTTTGAGGGAAGGAATGTTTTGTATCAATGTCTGCTGTTATAGAAACTAGTATTAGACATAGACCGTACATCAAATCATTCCTTGAGCCCTTGGTCACACTCCTTGACTGCATGCAGCTACTCTCTTCTTCTACCCTCCTTCTCCCTGAGCCTGGCAGGGACTACAAAGGCGGGTGTTTGTAACATGTAAAAATGTACACCACCTCATGCTGCTCTCCTAGGTCTGCTTCCATGTCTTTTGCTCTGCAGATTCATTTTTCCTTAACACTACCTCATCTTGAAACATTTTACACGTCTCTATCTATGAGACTGGCGCCAGTTTCTTTTTTTTCCACTACTAACATTCACTGGATGTATCCACTTAGCCCAAGAACATTCAACTACAAAGGTTCTCTCTAGCACCCTAACATAAGTAGAAATGCGTAGAAGAAAAGTGATGGCTCAAGTTTCCTTTAAAAACAACTCTCTCTGAGGTCTGAGCTCTAAAGCACTGATCATATTGTAGTCATCAAGTACCAGGAACGATCAGTATGCCTTGATGAATACTCAGCTACCGACATTTTATCCTACCAAAGCTGTATAATCTCTAGAAAACTCTCAGCCACCTTCTCAAGGGAGTCCTCAGTCGCCTGTGAGTCAGGCTCGCCTCGGAACATGAGTGGTATACGATACTGAAACATGTGTAAGGCAATATGCCTACATGTGTCATCTACTGGTACCATCGGTTGAAAATTCTGGCCAACAGGTAGTGATATAGCTGGAAAACTACCCGAAGGTACTATCCCATGCATTGGTCTATGTACCGAAGCCTTATCTCTATACGGACCAGCCTCATGGTCACTCAGTGGGAAACACCAGTATCTAAGATCACAATCTGCACTACTAGTGTCTAAACTTGGTGTAGAACTATAAAAATCACATCCATCAAGTCCACTAATTCCTGGGAATCTGTCTGTCCTCGTAACCTCGGAGGCCTCTTCTACTGGAACTCGTGCAACGCGCTCTGTCACCTTGCACAGTCTGCTAGTATGGCTGGTAGCATCTGCTACCCAATGGGTGGTGGTGCTGCTAGTACACCACCAGAAGGTTACAACATAGAAAAGGGCCCTAAACCAGAGCCTCATCACTCGGTGGGCCGTCATCGGGTACTCTATCAAAACTCCAACTGACTATCTATGTGGAGGCATCCTGAACAGATGTGACACGGTCAATAGATTATACCCGGTGAGATGACCTGGATTGAGATGACTTAATGAAACCATTTGGAAACACACGCAATCAGTGTTTTCATGCACTGATTCATAAATCAGTAGTCAGGGTCCTGGTGTATGGATATGTCGGCCGTCACATGAACACTGGACTCCCTGAACTGAAAACCACACTCGGTACTCTAAACACTATTGCTTCATAGAAAAAATGATAAGAGTCCTAAGTTATGCGGTAGAACCAACTCCTCTGATACCAATTGGTCACGAACCATCCTCGGGGCCTATGTTGAGACGTAGAGTCACGGCCAGGGTATGCCATGGCGGAGGATGCCGACGTCATCGCTCTGGCTATGCGGAAGGAACCGCGACCTGCTACTCGGGCCGCTTCGGCGGAAGAACCGGCTGGCCCGTCGGTCGGCTGGGAAGAGGGAAGTCGCAGTGCCAGGAGGGCGCCACGCCAGATGAACCGCGACCTGCCTGTGCGGGCCTCTTGTTCCAAGAAGGCTGGCTGGATTTGGCCGGCCTGTTAGGGAGGGCGACGTCGCTGGTTCGGACAGCCCACCCCCCGCCATGTACCACACCGGGCCCGGTCATGCTGAGATGGGCCGGGCCGCACCCTCTCGGGTCGGGCCGCACCCTCTCGGGTCGGGCCGCCCCCTTTGGGCCGAGCCTCGCGTGCCGTCAGGCCGAGCCGTGCTAGCCACCGACCCAGGTCACATTTATTTAGGTAGGGCCAACAACCCATGTTGGGTTGGACCCTACGTACTAGATCAGACCGACCCTCCATCCCATTCGGCCTAACAGGCCGTGCTTGTAAGCATAAATTTGAATAACTTCACAACCGTAAGTCCGATCGACGCACCATCTGTGGCACTGGGACCCTCGCGATTAGGCGGTCCTTTTGCATTAAAATTATTGAGTTTTGGACGACTTCGGAAAAACGTCTGGGTTGGTTCTAACCCGAAACGAACCGGGCCCTCGGAGTGAAAACACTTATAACATGAGGAAATGACATTCGATTGACGTGTCGTTGACTATGTTGGATCCCTCTTGATGAGACGGTTGTATTGGCATACTATACATGTTTTTAAGATGATATTGAAGTATGGTCAGGTTGGTTTTAGCTTAAAAACCAACTGGGCCCCTGGAACGGAAAATCTAATAACTCAAAGACCGGGCGTTTGATTGACGTTCCATCTGTTGCGTTGAGACCCATATGACGAGGCAGAACTTTTTGTTACTTACACATGATACATCGTGACACATGGAAGTAAGAACTAGTATCTCGTGGAGAGGACCCTCCCAAAGGCGAGCGTACAGAGTGTGGAGACCTGGTAACTATAGACCTGACGACTGCTTGACCGATTCTACTCTGAGTGATTCAATTAGCCTAGTTGACGAAGCACCTAGTATTTGTTGGAAGACCCACGGAGAACAGAGCACATGATAGTTAGCAGTAGACCTGTGGTACTCGATAGGAGGAGTACCTCTGACAGCTATTAGGGGGAGCGCCTGGTATTTGGCGGTAGACCAACAACGGATAGAGCACCCGGTATTTGGTAGTAGACCCGCGATACTCGAGGGGAGGAGTACCTCAGCAGTCCAAGGTTAGTGAGTAGCACCTCAGAGTTGGGACAAGATCACTACAATCGATAGAGGAGGAGTTCTCCAGCATCTGTGGTATCAATATCGTGAATAAAAATCCTGGTTTGACATGAGTCAATGACTTTTGTGTTTTCCTCATGATTGAGATGGGTTACATGACAACTTAGGTATATGTATGGGCATAAAACTAAGTAAAGGTTATCTATTGAGATCGTTCATTGTGGATTATTTTTGTTGGATTTAGTGAGACCTTGAGGTTCTCAGGGTCTCTACTGAGTATCGTTATACTAACCCTTTCACGGACTATGCCCGTACCTTGTTGTGTTGGATGCAGACGATAGACAACACTGATCGTGGTTGAGGCTTGAAGAGAAGGACAGTACCCAGAGGTGGACTTCCCAATGAGATGATACCCAGACTTGATAGAAGGATGTGTTGAGCTGAGGTGGCCAACTGTACCTACCCTTCAGGTAGGAACTCCGAAAGATGATCCAAGAGCATCTTGACACCTTCCTGTTGTTTTATCTTTTCCTTGTACATTACTATTGGTCTTGTATTCCATCCCCTTTGTAATCTAATCCCACTTTTTATACTTCTTACTTAGTGTTTGCTTCCGTTTGTACACTGTCTGTGTTTGTTTACATTTCATAAAGGCAATACTTCCCCTTTTATCTGGATTTACCCCTTTGGTGCTAGTCACTAGCCCCTGGACTATGGAAGGCGAGCCTGGGGAAGTCACGGAATGGGCCCCGAGGACGGGTTGTGACAGATCAACAAAGGAAAAATTTCATAGTTCTATATGGTACACTTATATAGATAAATAACCCATTTATATTTTTTGTACCACCTTCCACAATTCTGATATAATTGATGGACGTGTTATCAAAAATATTAGATAATTTCATTTTATTCTCAGATTAATTATTGGTCATTGGGATTATATTTGTAGAATTATTAGATAATATATAAAAAGAGATATATTGATGTAATGAAACAAATTATGTTATAAATTTTTAAAAACATCGATTCATGGCGAAAGAAGTTATATTTCTTGGAAACATAGTCACAATTAATATAATTTAAGTGGATACAAACTAAATTGATGGGATTTAATCATTTCTTCATTGATAATTGAATTAAGGTAGTGGGATCCTTTTCTATGGAACACTAGGTCATATAAGAGGATCGTAATTTATTTTTCTATGATATCAAGTCCATTGTTCACAGTTTTAGAAAATGACTCATAGTTCATATTTTGAAATTATATGAATATTTCAACAAATTTGAAAGGGATTTAATCTCAAAAAATATAATCACATCCTATGATTATTATCTTCCCAATTATATAATGTGTCATTAATGTTGTTTTTATAATGAATAAATACAGAAATTGATTTTGAAAATGAATAATGTTATCATTTACTTGATAGTTTGTTTTTAAATGGAGAAAAACTCAGTTATGATGGTATGTAAAAAAGTATTATAAATGTTTTCTAAATTATAGAAAAAATCAAAAAAATACTAATTTCAATAAATGTGATTTCTTAAAAAAAGACATATCATTATAGATTCTTTCTCATAAAAGTGATTCAAAACAAATAGATTTTGATGTAATGGACTATTAAATGAATTTGATTTATGGATCAAGGTTTATATGGGAGTATAAAATCATATTGAGGGGGGGGGGGGGTAATAAAAATTTGATGTTTTAAAAGAAAAAATCACTCTTCTTATAAATATTGAATTTTGATATGAATTGGTATTTATAGATATAGAAAAAAGATTTACATAGTACTCTACTCAAATAAATTACTTATTTATTAGATGAAAGGAAAAAATAATTTAACAGAAAGAACTGTAACATTTTATAGTAGATGAGAAGTAATCCAAATGGGTGGATTTGTACTTATATAAGAACAATGATGAGAAAATCAATAGATTATATGTCTTAGTGGATTTTATTATCCCTATTAACAATTTAATCTAAAAACAAAAATATATTATGATATATGGGAATATGATAACGATTTTGAATGTTCTCCTATGTGGTTTATATTTATTATCATTATTTATATATGCAACACCATTTTTTATGAACTAAGAGATATTTCATGGGATGGAAAATGCATGTAGATGAAATGAGATTCACTAATCAAAAATATTTTTAACATACTGAACATTTAAAATAATAAAATAATATTGGATTACATATTTTATATCCAACACTGAGCATAAACATCAAATAGTTTTTTTAATTTATCTAATTGATAGTTTACGAAAGACGCATCTACAATCCTATGTAAATCATAATATATTATACCGTTATAACTTGAATAATTAAATTTATGGAATTAATAGTACTGAATATATTATGGAAATTATAGGCATCTTTTGATTTCAATTAAAATTTGAATTAATTAATATCAAAAAAATGGTTTCTAAAAAATAATATTTTTCAAGGAAAACTATTTAGTGATGTTGTGTGAAAATAATATAAAATATAATTTTACCATATTCACAATATTTAATTAATAAAAACAACTAATATTTTGAATAAATAATTTAAAAAATATCTTATTATTAAAATTTGCAATATTTTTTGAAAACTGTCATTTTTTGATAAATAGTGAAAAATACTAAATTTTTGGAAAACTATATTTAATTTACATTATATTAATTGATAAATTATATTATAAATTTTATAAAATATTAAAATAGTTCAATTTTGTTAATAATTAACTAATTATGTTCATTTTAATCATTTTAATGTTAAATGTTTTATTAAAATCATCAATACTTATGATAATTGTCTATTTGAAAACATACTTTTTCATCGCAACTATGGGTATGTTTCTAGGTCTCATTCTGCCATGTTTTTGAAATGAATTTGAAAAAATGGATTAAATTCTTAGAATTGTAATAGTTTATATTTTTTATTAAATTGATATTAATATTTTACCATAATGAATAGAGAAAACCATAAAAATTATTAATCACAGGTAAGGTAGAAACTAATTTAGCAGGAGTTAAATTTAGATGATAGGGGTTTAAATCTCCATATAAGTTACCAAAACTAATTTTATTTCCATATCCATTATTTTTATACTATAAAGCTTTATAATGTCCAACTTTTTTGGTCTTTCCCTAATAAACATGATTTAAAATTAATGTTTAAAAAAATTGATATTTTTCCTCTCCCCCACTTATATAAGGACACCACCTATCGAACCATATTCCACATACAAATCCATTTGTTTCATTAAATAACTAAAAACTAATTTTTTAATCCAATAAAAAAATTCCATGAGGACTTTTATTTATCTAAAATCCATCCATGGAATGATTTTTAGGTAACCAAAAAAAGGTTTTCTGAAGGAGAGGTAACAATTCAAAACAAGAATTTTTAGTTTGTATCATACTCCAACTATTTAAAATATAATTAAAAAAGCTCATATAAAAACCAAAGTATCATCCACATACTAAGATGTTATTATATTAATGGAATGGCCACTATCCATCTCCAGTTATATCAAATATGATACGAGACTGTCAAACATGTGTATATTAGACAAATACCTCACAAAACGATGTAGTCTATTTTCCATATCCTACTTTCATGGTTGGATAACATGATGGATTTTAAAAATATAAATTATATTTATGGTATTATTTTTCTTCTATAATTTTAATATTTCTTATACTTTTTATATGTGATTCCATTTAAAATAAGATAACGTCCCTTGTGTGTACAACCAACTACTTCCTCGCGTTTTTATATGATTGGTTTTTCAATTATTCTTTTCATGGAATGTACTAAGGTTATGTTTATTAATAATATATATATATATATATAATTATATTAATTAGAAAATATATATTTCCAACTTACTTTCCCATTCAACCGTTAATGGAATGATGACAGCCATGGTGCGTACATTTGACCTTTCGTCTCCATAAAGTAGTGTGATCGATTATATTTTTTAAAAATATATAATTACAATAAAAATAATATATTTAAATAAAATTATATTTATAAAATGATAATCTTTATAGATATTATGGATCTATATTCAAAAGACATGAACTAGAACATTCATGGAAAACACACAGGAGAAATCCAGGCAATTATCATCAGAAACACTAAAAATAATGAATGATGAAAAAACATAGGATATGATGTTAATAGATGTTCATATAAGAAAATATAAATATGAATATGATTGTTATATAAATTACGAACATTCATTTTAAAAATTGTACATGATGTCCAAATGTGTTATTCCAAAAGGATGTGTGATGCAAGGGACCTGGTATCAATTTCATTTCATTAAGGAATATTGAACTGTTATGCACATAATTTCCTTTATATGATGTATATACATACCCATTTACATATAATAAATGCATTCATTCAAAATTAATTCCATTTAAATATTAAATTTATATTATTTCATCTAAGTGGAATTCACATAAATGTTACCAAGTGGTAACAAATTTTATAACGCAATTTATTTTAATTGAGTAGAGTTATATCTTGATTGTGTTTAATATTCTATGATTATGGAATTATTTAGTGTAGACTATAACATTTATTACATAAATATTTTATGAGGATTTATATATTATAAACATAATCGATTCATTTGTTAGTTAGGACATTAATTTCATAATCATTTTAATGGTTTAGTTCACAATCACCTTTTAATGAGGATTATTTATGCATTACTTTACATTAAAGGAAAGTGTATGATCATTTCATAACTAACCCCATTATGTTCATTGCCTCTTATTATTCATGAATCTATTGTATAATTGTACTATTTATTTGCTCTTTTATAATTAAAGTGATTAGAAAAACATTTTAAATAAAATCATACATCATTTCTCACTTAGCTAAAAAATCCATTTTCATCCAGAAATATTTTTTAATGATATATTTTCAAAACTAATTTTTGGATTTTCCAATTTATTTTTGAAATAAATTTTTAACATTTTTTAATTATTATAAAATTTATTGAATAAAATCATCATCTAATTTTCCAAATAAGTACAATTTACTTTTTTCCCAAAATTTGAAATGAATCAATATTTTAACATGTTTGACATTAATGTCATTTCTTGCCATCATGATTGCCCCATGTTATTAATACTACTTTATAAGTTTCAATATTTATTTTTAAAGAAATTTATTTTGAAAATATTTTAAGATATTTATGTTTTAAAATTACATTAATGAAAAAATTATATTTCACTTAGGTAATTTTTTGTTGTTTATTTTATGGTATTTCAATTCATCAATGGAAAAAATGCATTATTTTTATTATACTCTATTAGGGACATGATGAATTGATTCTCTAAATATTTTTTGTAGAATATTTTTTATCATTTTCGAAGAGTAATGTTTGAAAATTCACTTTGATGATTCATTTTTGTACACTTCTAGATTAAGCCTTTATACCCATGGTTTTGGGACAAATCGAGGTTACTGGTCCCCTATACCCATGGTTTGCCCCAAAACCGTGGGAATATGGATCTGTTCGCACCTATACCCATTGTTTTGAAAAAAAACCATGGGTATAAGGTTATGTTCTGAACCAATACCCAAGATTTTTCTAAACATTTTTGTATACGGACAGATTGAATACCCATACCAATGGATTTCTAAGAGAATCGAGGGAATAGGTCTCGATGAAAAAAATGTATACCCATGGTTTTAGAAAACCATTGTTATAGATTTCTTTCGTGAATAGAGGAAAAAATTATGGTAAGAAAACCCTATACAGAAGGTTTTTATCCTATACCCATTGTTTAAATTATTATATTAATGAAAATATAGAGTCATATTTGTAAAATACACATGGATCAATGGGTAAAGTGCGCCTTACTGATCAGAGATGGCCTAGGATCGAAACCCCCATGGTTTTACTTTAATATGCAATGTTCAAAATTAATACAATTAGGTAGATATTTATTTAATACATATAGATCCTAGAGACTGAGTGGGGATGCACTAAGAATTCAAAGTCAAGGTCACATGTTCAAACCAGATGTTATTTTATTTTCCTAACACAGATGAGAAATATAAATATAATTAGTTTAATGGATATGTATATATAAAACATATTCAGGTAGGATAGATGGATATATTATCTATGAATGAACTACATGTCACAATATCAATAATCTACATCATATTTTTTCGATAAATTTAGATCCATGGTATTAAAACTATGGGATGATGGTTTTGCCACAGTGAAAAAAAGTAAGTGACATGGTGGACAGATCTATGCCTATGGTTTTAAAAACTATGGTATAGGCTGTTAACCTATACTGACACCCTAGTTTCCAAGGTTCCCCAAACCATGGTTATAGCTTATTAATTCTTATTCTTGACTTATTATTAATATTTTTTGACAAGTGACAGTGTTCATGTATTAAATAAATTATTAGATATATGATGAATAATTTGGACATGCAGTGATTTGTGGGGACCAAAATTATTTATCCCATTGATGCATCAGTAGTAATCTAACATGAATCAGAAAAGTAACATTAAATTTTTTTCTACATGTAGTTTTAAATACTCTTTTTAGTTCTTGTGCAAGTAGATGAACAAATATTCATCAGATCATGAAATCTATTAATTAGGAATTTCATTCATTGATATTTAAATATTATTATTATATATAATATTTTTTTAATTATATTATATTTGAAGGCATTTAATTATCATATAATTTATTATATTCAATTTGATCTCTGATATTTACCTTCTTATATTGATTTTTCCTTGTCTTATTATCCATGAGATTTTCACAATTATATTATCTATTAATACATTTAATTGTAATATAATTGATCAAATGGAATGTGTTTTCATATATTTAAATTTTCTTATTGATTATTCCTTATCATAATATTATAGTCATGTTGTTTATTAAAAAAAATGTGTTTCTATTAATCACATATTTTTTTGACGATTATCCATGATATTTTCTCATTAACAATATATATGGATTCATTTCATTCCCATTTAGCTGATTTCATGGCATGGGTGTTCAATTATTTAACATACCATATTGATTATAATTATTGATTCATGATTTAATTAATTTCAATTTACTATTACTAATCATCTGATCTCCCAATTATAATATTTTCACTCACTAGAATCAACGAAGTGTACAATAAATGATATGAACGGATATATTCATGGAAATAATGATATTTTAAAAAAATTAATGTCATTATATTTATATTCAAATTTAATTCAACTTTTAAGTACTATTATAGTTTACCAAGAATATATATTTTTTGGTCCTTCAAGATTTGATTCCTACAATATGGTTTCTATTAAATAACAAATACATTATCTCTGGAGAATTGGGATCATGGTCATTATAGTTGGAATCTGAGAAATATTATTAGAATCCCTATGAATAGGATTATGAGAACTTATATTAGTGATCATAAATTAATGATATAATTTTAATATATTTATAAAATAACATTGTCATTTGTTGGTAAGGAAGATAATATGATATTTTTCCCAAAAAAATTCATCATTTTATGAATACTACAAATGAACGTAGTTCTAGAACCATTGTTCCTAGTGGTAATAAATACAAAATGGGATTTTTCGGTTTTAAGGGATGATCAACTGGTGAATGAAATTTTGAAATACTATGATCCTAGTTTGACACTCCCCTCAGATATTCATTGGATAATTACCAAGTTCATTACAAAACATTGTGAAGGATTTTATTAAATGATGAATGATAACTAATGTTAACAAACATATAGTTTTTTAGGTTTATATGTTTATGTTTCATAATAATACTAATTGAATAAATAACCATTTTTATATTTTACCTATGACTAGTGTTTTATACAAAAAATTCTATTCTAGGAGACATTTTACGGAACCACAACCCACTGGTTTAGTATATGTTTTAATAAAAAATGTTTTTTAACGAAGAATGACAATATCTTTGGGGGAATGTGATTAAAGGTATTGGTAACCATTATGGTTTAACATATCATTGGTTTTTTTGGTAATTATGGGTCTTTATAATTTGGGAATTTTATATGAATTATATTAATAATGTTTTTTATATTTGGAAACCCCACTTTTTTGGTGATAACCCATCACATTTTGCAAGGAAAAAGGATTTGGACCCACAACTGAAGGACATATTGGATTTATTCCTACAATTAGGCTATATGATGTTTAATTTAATATGTCACTTTCGTTACATAAAATATTTTATGAATAAATATTAATGATAAACAATTACTATAATAATTGTGGATTTGAGATTATAGTATTATACGGGAAACATTTCCTATCCATATTGGTTTTGTAAAATAGGTTGAGGTAGAAGGAAATCCTTATCACTCTATAGGGAAATTATGATCCATTCAATATGTATTTAAATGCTTCAAGGTAAAAACACAAATTTGAAATATTAACTTTTTGGGGTTAACAATGAATTGGAAATTGATCAAGGAAAACCAAATGGTAAAATTTTGATTAGGAAACATATTCATATCACATAAGTAGATTTCTCTATATTTTTAGATAGTAAAATAAAAATTGTGGAATTTTTTTTTGAATGAAATATTTTATCATATTAAAAAAAATTATTAATTAAATTCTCTTTTAAAAAATAACTTTTTTTTGTTTTTTAGGACCATAAAATTCCATTGATCACTCATGTTATAGTGATTAATTATTTTTATCACATTATATAATTATTTATGAATTTCTACCATGTATATATCATCAACTGTCACAAATTTCATACTACCTCAAAACATATTATTTTTTAATCCATATTTCTTTGTATTTCCATCTATATCTAACCACGAAATTTTTTTTGTCATCCCTTTTATGAAATGGGTTCTTCAAAAGTTGTATTTCTATATTTCAAAGCCTTTATTATTAATATCAATATTAAACTATGGGGATACAATTTATTTATGTTGGATAGAATAATATATATATAAATTTTAAATGAATAACATTATATTTTAGTGTATGTAATACGAAAAAATGAATTAAATTACCCATGAAATATATTTAATTAAATTTAATCTGTTCAATAGCTTGTGGAAGAAGCATCTCTGATTGTAAATGAATTATAATATAATATACCATTAAAAACAAGGAAATAAATTGTAAATTATTAAAACTACTAAATATATTATGAAAATTATGGTTATCAATTGATTATAAATAATGTATGAATAATTTAAAATGTAAATAGATATTTTTATAAAAAACATTATTATTCAAAAAAACGGTTTAGTCATTCTTTGAGGAAAAAATTAATGTAAATTTTTTAAAAATTTCAAAATTTTTGTTTGATAAAATGAACTCAATTTTTTGAAATATAAATTTCTATAATATATTAGGGTGAACTTTTGTGATTTTTTTTAATGTTGTGTTTTTTCTGAATTTTGAAAAATAAATAATACTATTGAAAATTACCTTTTCATTTATATTATTTATAAGGATAAATTATATTATAATTTATGTAAAAGTAAATTTGGTTCAATAATATTAAAAAATAAGGAATTTATGTCATTTTAATCAATTTCATATTAAATTGTGTTATTAAAACCTTCACTACTTTTGAATTTTTCTTATTGTAATGATACTTTTTAACACATCTATGAGTGTAATTTTAAAATGGATTCTTCCTCAAAAATGAATTTAATTTGAAAAAAATGTATAAGGCCCCAGCCTTAAACCTTACTTAATATTGAATTAAATGAATAATTCACAATGATGATATTTTCAGGTTTATAGTTTTAGAGAATTAGGACATAACTATTATATCTCAAAAGATTACAATGTAGACACTTCTACTAAGTTTCCATAGAATAAAAACTCTTAAAAAACATGTCTACTTCCATGTTTTATATAGAATGACTTTCCCTGGATCCCATCCTTGACCCTATTCCACATTAAGTCCTGTGAAAAATATTTCAAAAAAACATGGGGTGAGCATAAAAAGCTCAGTAAGGGATACACAAAGAAGGAATACTGTTAGTTTTTCAAAACAACAAGTAAACCATCTATACTTTATCAAAGTAATACTTTTCACCTTTATGAAGAAATAAAAACTCTTCACTGAAAAAAAGATCATTACTTACCTTTTTGTAACCAAAAAATTACCATAAAACCCATATAAAGATCACATAACATATAAAGGTAACTTGGGACATAAACATACTTAAATGGAATAACCATACAGTCGACTTCCACATATATCACTTAATGGAATAGCCATATGGACGACTTCCATACCCAATGCATTGGAGGTTATAACATAACCGCTCATCCTGGTATTCACGGCACCACCCGTCATATGGTTTATCACGTAACCACCCGTGAAATGTCCAAGTACCATTATAAAATCATAAGATATAAAACAAATATAATGGAAAGAAAACATTTCCACACTTTGATCACAATATATCACTTAAATATATTGACATAACAAAATCCATTATAAAAAATCATTTTCATTACAAAAATATATAAAAGAGTATATGTTATTTATCTGATTTTAAAAACATTACGTCTTGTTAAGGAATCCACAGACCAAATAATACTCGCGGCGGCGGAAAAGGTCGTTGTCACCACGTACGTTAAAAGAAACATTCATTTTTATTGTTTTGTAAAATGATTCATATAAAAAGATTCCTTTTGAATAAAATTAAAAATCAAAGGGGTTTATACACTGTATAAAATAATGTTGTGTATAAAACAAAATATTCCTTAATGAAAAGAGATTGAGACGAAGTCCCTTACCTCAGGTCTGACTTGACTCGATCATTCTTTAACGTCCTGAATAATAAACATGAGTTAATTTCTACTTGCTTAAGAACCTTATTCAAGTTAATTATTACTTTTATATCACATATTACAATGTTATAAACATTATGTAATCATTTAAGTTAATACTATTTGTTTTTTCGATATTTGGTTCAAAAGTCGATAGTGGACTTCTTACAATTACCTGTTGTTCGTGTGGTCAAAGGTTAATTATATCCAGAATGATATTCATGATTTTGATATCATATATATCATATATATCCAGAATATACATGTATTTATAATATTACATAATCATTTAGAGGTAAGAAATGAAATGCACCGTTCATGGAGACAGTAAGCCGTACATACGCATGAACGCTACTTTCATTTCTATGTCATATTAATGGAATTAAAACTAAATGAGAGGTATGTATATTTTAATTCCAGATTTATATTAATAATTTATATTTAACATAAATCATATATAATAACTTAAAATCTATCCTTTATATGTCCCACATATGGCATTGACGAATCAAATCACTTTGAGGGGGTGGTAGTCCACACTTCCTAAAATGAAGATATCGCGTATACCCATAATGGAAGCCATAAAGGTGTGACATAAATGAAAAATACAGAAGATTAAGGAATAAATAAACATATTATATATCATATATAAATATAGTGACATCTTAATGGCCACCTTTGAAGGTGTTGGAAGAATATTGAACAATCATCGTTTCGTGAGGCAGAAATTCGCCATCCACAGAAACAGTATGTTCTTTAACCATTAGATGTAGGTGTGTGTAATTGTAGCTCGAATTATTCTTATAAAAACATCCTAGTATATGTAAGATACTGGAGTTGTTACAAAAGAAATGAATAAAAAGATGTTAGGGGGTTGGAGAAACAAAATAAAATAAGAGAACTCAAGAGAAAACACTACCATTAAAACTGGTAACTCTTTTTTATTTGAGCTCAAAGGCTTCCTTGGGAAGACTTCTGAACGATGTGAGGCTTCAAGGAGTAATAGAGGGATTTTTAGAGACAAAATGGGCACTTTTTCCCTATCCAAAAGCTTTGTATGTGTGGGTAAAGAGGTAGAGGTGGGGGCCTTTTATAAGAGGAGAGGAGGGGCACTCTTGGAAAGTAAAGAAATGTTACTTTATTTTAAAATGTGTTTCCTATTGAAAAGGACCAAAATTGATATAATTATAGTATAAGGAGATAAGGGTTCTAAATATACCCATCCAATAGGTTTTTCACAAGTTTAGGTCTTGGATTTTACATTATCTTTTCATTTTATTTAAATTGTTAAATAATGAGGTAATCGCTGCATCATCATGGTGTCATAAATAATTTAATTTATTTAATGTCTAAAAATTATAAAAAAAATATCATGATGTAGGAAATATTTTTATCTTTCTAATTAATATTTATAGTAAAAAATCTGACTTGTATAACCACATTTAAAAATTGTTTTAGTAAAACAACTAATGTTTGTGACATTTTTATTTTAACATTAAATAAAAAGATATTAATGTCATTTTCCTGCCAATGTGGCTCCATGGGGTCCCCAAGTTGACCCATAGATTATCTTGGTCGGAAATGACACATAAAATAAGGGTAGGACATGTTTCAAGTTCATTTCATAGTATTAAAACATTCTTTTTACCTTAAACTACACTAGTTATCTCTAATCGCGATTAAAAACATAAAAGTTACTATTCACCAAAAAATTATTTTAATCCCATTGAACCAAATTTTACATATTAATGACAACCATGTATGTAGGATTTTTGAAATTAAAAACAAGGAAGTGGTAAAATTTCATTTAAATGGAAAATCATTTTTTATAAGTACCACTTATTGGTTTCACTATTCATCAAAAATTGATGTTTTTCATAAAAATACCAGAACTTCACCCTAAGCTATATTTGATATTAGGAATTCAAAAATGATGTCCATTTTAAAAAATTCAAAACATATAAGTTACATTAATTAATTTAATAATTAATTCCTGCTGTCAGAGCAAATAGCGTGTTTTTATTAAACAATAAGTATCAAAAGATTGACACTAGTTTAAGTTCAATTTCAAAGTGAAATTAATTCCAATGACCAATATTGGATTAAATGCTAAAAATATATTCTAATTTCACTTTAAAACCAATTCAAAAGATAATATAATCATGTAAAAAATTAGATTAAAAAGAGGTTTTGAATTAAAATACAACATTTTTAACTATTCATTAAAAAATGAACTTTATCGGAAAAATACCAAAAATTTACACAAAGTAAATTTTGATGTTCTGATTATAAAGAAGAATTTTATTTGGTCCAATATAATGTATAAGAATGTCCAAAACTATATTTATAGATGGTTCTCCATCAAAAGGTGATAAGTCGACCTTTTGGGAATGTTAGAGTATATATGCCTAAAATTGAATTCTTTTCGTATTTTAAGCCTTTATCATTTATTGGATAAATGTAGATACATTTAAAAAACATATATAATCATATTTTAGTTATTTCAATTCTTTCCCGCCAATACAACGACTACGTGTTAACCACCATTTAAAATAATATTATTTTATTACTAGTGTGCAACGTAAGATTTCAAAGAAACTATTTGTTGTGTATCGGGTACGCTATCGAACATAGCAACCCATTTAATGTAAAATTAATATTTAATACGTAAATATTAATAAATATGAAAATGTTTAATTCATTATTTACCTGGGATGTTACATCCTTCTCCCCTTTTGGGAATTGCGTCCTCGCAATTTTATTCACTTATCAAAATAAGTGGGGGTATTTATCCCTTAGAGAATTTTCAGATTCCCATGTTGCCTCTTTAACCATATGGTTTTCCCAAAAAACATTTACCTGGTGAATTACCTTATTTCGCAACACTTTCTCTCTTCGGTCAAGAGTCTGGACTGGTTGTTCTTTATAAGAGAGATTCTCTTCCAACTGAACTACCTCTGGGCTCAAAACATGAGATGGATTTGGCATATACTTCCTCAACATCGAAACATGAAAAAAAATTGTGTACCTGAGATAAACTCGGAGGTAAAGCTACTCGATAAGAAACTGATCCAACTCTCTACAGAGTTTCATATGGTCCAATGAACCTTGGAATCATCTTTACTTTCTTACCAAATCGCATCACACTTTTCTACGGTGAAACTTTGACAAAAGCATGATCACCTACCTCGAAAGATAGACCCTTACTCCAGTTATCTGCATAACTCATCTGCCTGCTCTGAGCTGTTCTCATGTGTTTCTGAATCATCTAAACTTTTTTTGCCATCTCTTCTACCAATTTTGGTCTAATCAGCTTCCTTTCACCCACTTCATCCCAGAAAACTACAGTTCGACACCGCTTCCCATATAATTCCTCAAATGGTGCCATCTGTATAATGTAATGAAAACTTTTATTATAAGAAAACTCAACCAAATAAAGTTGTTGGTCCCAACTTCCCTGATAATACATAGAGAAATCTCGTAGCATATCCTCCAAGGACTGAATTGTTCGTTCTGTCTACCCATCTGATTCCGAATGAAAAGCCGTACTAAAATTTAATTCAGTACCCAAAGAAATCTTAAGGCCTTTCAAAAAGATAGAAGTAAACCTGGGATCATGATCAGATACAACAGACAAAGGAACTCCATGCAACTCGACTATCTTTTTAAGATACAATCAAGAAAGTTGATCTAGAGACAATGTATCTCAAATAGGAAGGAAATGAGTAGATTTAGTCAATCAATCAACAATAACCCAGATTGCATTATTACCTCGAGATGTCCTCGGTAATCCCACATCAAAGTCTATGTATATATTTTTCCATTTCCACTCTGGCACTGGTAATGCTGAAGAATCCCTTTCAGTAACTGCCGCTCTACTTTAACCTGCGGACAAGTCAAACACTTCATAGTAAAATCAGCAATATCTCTTTTCATTCAATCCCACCAGTAATACTCCCACAGATCTTTGTACATCTTAGTACTGCCAGGACGAACTGAAAACGGGGAACTATGAGCCTCACATAAAAACTCATTCTTCAACTCTGAAACACAAGTCACACATAATATCTTCCCAAACCTCAAAACACAATATTTATCAATGTTGAATTCAGGAAACTTACCCTTCTGAACCAGCTCTACCTTTTTCTTCAACTCACTGTCTTGCTTCTGTGCTTTCTTGATTCTCTCTGATAGAGAATATTTCACTGATACCTGAAACAAAACATTAGAACATCCTGCACCAAAAACTTCTATGCCAATGTTTATCAAATCCTTAACCAAATTATCACATTCCAAACACAAAATTGGTAATGAAGCATTACTTTTTCGACTCAAACCATCAGCCACTTTATTTTCTTTTCCCAGATGGTAATTAATTGTACAATCATAATCCTTGATTAATTCCAGCCATCTCCTTTGTCTCATGTTCAAATATTTCTGAGTGAATATATAATTTAAACTTCTGTTATCAGTATATATTTCACACTTTACTCCATACAAATGATGCCTCCAAATTTTGAAAGCAAAAACAACAACAGCTAATTCCAAATCATGTGTAGGGTAATTTACCTCATGAATTTTCAATTGGCGTGAAGAATAATCAATTACCTAATCATTCTGCATAAGGACACAACCATGTCCTTTCAATGAAGCATCACTGTAGATAACAAACTCACCATTCCTAGAAGGAAGTTCCAAAACTGGAGCATTCACCAATCTTCTTTTCAACTCCTGAAAACAACCATCACATTCTTTTTTCCAGATAAACTTAACACCCTTCCGAGTTAGCTTAGTCATTGGACTAGATAATCTTGAAAAAATTTCAAAAAACCCTCAGTAGTAACCTACCAAACCAAGAAAACTACAGATCTCGGTTACATTTGTGGGTCTTGGCCATTCTGAAACAACTTTTGTTTTAGCAGGATCAACATTTATTCCATCTTTTGAAGCAATGTGACCCAAGAAAGAAATTTTTTTTAACCAAAACTCACACTTTATGAACTTTTCATATAGTTTCTTTTCTTTTATGGTTTGCAATATAACCCTTAAATGACATTCATGCTCCTATTTACTTTTAGAAAACACCAAAATATCATCAATGAAAACAACCAAAAACTTATCCAAGAACTCATGAAAAATTCTATTCATAAGGTCCATGAATACAACAGGTGTATTGGTTAACCCAAAAGGCATGAATAAAAATTCATAATGGCCATATATAGTATGGAACACAGTCTTCAGAATGTCTGCTTCTTTTACTTTCAACTGATGGTACCCCGACCTCAAGTCAATCTACGAAAAATACTGAGCTCCCTGGAGATGATCAAACAAATCATCGATATGAGGCAAAGGATACTTGTTCTTAATAGTAATGTTATTTAAGGCTTTATAATCAATGCAAAGTCTCAGTGATCCATCTTTCTTTTTAACAAACAAGACAGGTGCACCCCATGGTGATGTGATAGGTCGAATGAAACCTTTATCTAATAACTCCTGCAATTTCTTCTTTAACTCTAAAAGTTCAACATGAGCCATTCGATAAGGGGGTTTTGAAATTGGCTTAGAATCAGGAACTAAGTCAACAGTAAATTCAACTACCCGATCATGAATAATACCAGGAAACTCATCAGGAAAAACATCAAGATACTCAATTACCACGGGCACATCATTAATATGAACAGTTCCTTTATTTTCAAAAATATGTGCAAGGTAACATTCATTTCCAAATTTTACTAGTTTCTCAACTTCCTGATATGTTATCAAAATCAAGGGTTTATTCTTGTACACAAACTGAAAATATTTCTGAAAAGAAACCGTTTTAGCTCTATAGTCAATCTTAGCATGATAAACAGAAGGCCAATCCATGCCCAAAATAACATCAAACACTACTAGTGGCAAAACAATAATGTTTTCTAGTAGATTCTTTCTGCACACAAGGATAGAAAGGTTCTTATAATTCCTTTTTGTCACAACGTTCCCTCCGAGTGTTTTTACCATAAGTTCAGGATTCATATCTTGAGATGGAATTTCTAATTTACTATAAAATTTCTCAGAAATGAAATATTGTGTAGACCCTAAATCAAACAACACATTGGCATAATCTGAACAAACAAACAGTGTACCTGATACTACTTCATTCGACGGCCCAACTTCTGCTGAAGTAGTTTCAAAGGATTTCACCACCCCTTTCTGCTTGTAGTCTGGCTACTTTCCCCCAGTTGAGTTCTTCGTTAGACACTCATTTGCATAATGACCCATTTCATTACACATAAAACATCTTACCGCTGACATTTCATTGCCTGCTTGATCATCTTCCTTACAGTTATGAGCAATATCACTAGACTTACCACAACGAAATCACTTTCTAGACATGGATAAACATTCTCCAGGATGCATTTTACCACACTTCTCACAGGAAAGATATTTGGTTTTCTTACCTCCTTGCTTCTTTGATGAATTCTTCCCCTTTGCTTGCCAACTGGGCCTCTTATTCTGTTGTTTTTCAAAGAACACCTGATCATCAGCAAACTCTATTTCCACCTTCTCCGCACATCAAACAAGTTTTTCATAACTTTTGAACTCACGAGAAGCTAAATTCCTTCGATACTTTGGCTTTAACCCTGAGTAAAAATGATTGATTTTACTATCAAGATATCGTATGAAGTTTGGATCATACCTTGCCAGTCGAGTGAACTTTGCTTCATAAGTAGCCACTAAGTCATCTTCCTACCTCAATTCTAGGAATTTTTTTCCATCCTAAGACAAACCAACTTAGGAAAATATTTCTTAAGAATCATACCATTGAATTATTCCCAGTGAATATCATATATCTCATCAATATCCCTGATATTTTTCACCATCGACCACCACTGATCAGCTTCACCTTCAAAACGGTAAATAGCAAGACTAAGATTTTGATGTTCTGAACACCCCATGACATCAAAAATTTTCTCCAGTGCTATAATCCACCCTTCAGCTAGCACAGGGTTAGATGATCCTCTGAATGATGGGGGATGTTGCCTCATGAAATGTTCCACCACTGACATGTTCCTTTGCAGTCGATCTGGATGATCTCGTGCATGGATACCACCACCATTTATATCCTAAGTCAACTGTGCCATCACTGAAACAAACTGTTCTGTTCAAATTCCGACCACCTCAGGTTGCTGATTTGGAAGGTTGCATTCCTCCTGATGTCGTCCCAAAATAGCTGCTTTGTTTCCTCTGTGGAAAACCATCTAAACATGGAAATATCTTAGGCGAAGCAACATGGTAATCTTTAAATGCTATATCATTTCAATCATACCATAAATTAACTTATAATTTAAAACTTTTCTAACTCCTACAGTTGTCTAAACCGACCTCTGATACCAACAATAAGGCCCCAGCCTTAAAACTTACTTAATATTGAATTAAATGAATAATTCACATTGAGGATCTTTTCAGGTTTAGAGTTCTAGAGAATTAGGACATAACTATTACATCTAGAAAGATTACAAAGTAGACACTTCTGATATGTTTCCATAGAATAAAAACTCTTAAAAAAACATGTCTAGTTCCATGTTTTATATTGAATGACTTTACCTTGATCCCATCCTTAAACCTATTCCACATTAAGTTCTGTGAAAAACATTTCAAAAAAAACATGGGGTGAGCATAAAAATTTCATAAAGGGATACACAAGGAATGAAAACTGTTAGTTTATCTAAACAACAAGTAAACCATGTATACTTCATCAGTGTAATACTTTTCACCTTTATGGAGAAGTAAAAACTATTCACTGAAGAAAAGATCATTACATACCCTTTTTTAGCCAAAAGATTACCATAAAACCCATATAAATATCACATAACATATAAAGGTAACTTGGCACATAAACATACTTAAATGGAATAACCATACGGTCGACTTCCACACATATCACTTAATGGAATAGCCATACGACCGACTTCCATACCCAATGCATTGGAGGTTATAACATAACCACTCGTCCTGGTATTCATGGAACCACCCATCATATGGTTTATCACGTAACCAACCATCAAATTTCAATGTACCATTATAAAATCATAAGACATAAAACAAATATAATGGAAAGAAAACATTTCCTCACATTGATCACAATATATAACTTAAATATATTGACATAACAAAATACATTATAAAAAATCATTTTTGTTACCAAAATATATAAAAGATTATATGGTATTTATCTCATTTTAAAAACATTATGGCTTGTTGAGGAATCCAAAGACCAAATAATACTCGCGACAGCAGAAAAGGTCGTTGTCACCGCGTACGTTAAAAGAAACATTCCTTTTTGTCGTTTCGTAAAACGCTTTGTATAAAAATATTCCGTTTGAATAAAATTAAAGGTCAATGGGGTTTTTACACCGTATAAAATAAATTTGTGTATAAAACAAAATATTCCTCAATTAATGGAGATTGAGACGAAGTCCTTTACCTCGGGTCTGACTTGACTCGATCGTTCTTTAACATCCTGAATAATAGACTTGAGTTAATTTATACTTGCTTAAGAACCTTATTCAGGTTCATTATTACATTTATATCACTTATTATCATGTTATAAACATTATGTAATAATTTAAGTTAATAATGCTTGATTTGTCGATATTTGGTTCTTAAGTCGAAAGTGGACTTCTTACAATTACATGTTGTTCGTGTGGTCAAAGGTTCATTATATCCAGAATGATATTCAAGATTTTTATATCATATATATCATATATATCCAGCATATTAATTTATTTATAATATTACATAATCATTTAGAGGTAAGAAATGAAATGCACCGTTCATGGAGAAGGTAAGCCGTACGTACGCATGAACACTACTTTCATTTCTATGTCATATTAATGGAATTAAAACTAAATGAGAGTTATGTATATTTTAAATCCACAATTATATTATAAATTTAGATTTAACATACATCATATATAATAACTTTAAATACATCCTTTATATGTCCCACATATGGCATTGACGAATCAAATCAATTTGAGGGGCCGGTAGTCCACACTTCCTAAAATGATGATATCGCGTGTACCCATAATAGAAGCCATAAAGGTGTTCCATAAATGAAAAATACAGAAACTTAAGGAAGAAATACACATATTATATATCATATATAAATATAGTGACATCTTAATGGCCACCTTTGAAGGTGTTGGAAGAATATTGAACAATCATCATTTCGTGAGGCAGAAATTCTCCATCCACTGAAAGAGTATGTTCTTTAACCATTAGATGTAGGTGTGTGTAAGTGTAGCTAGAATTATTCTTATAAAAACATCCTAGTATATTTAATATAATGGGGTTGTTACAAAAGAAATTAATAAAAAGAGTTTAGGGGGTTGGAGAAGCAAAATAAAACAAGAGAACACAAGAGAAAACGCTACCTTTAAAACGGGTAACTCTTTTTCATTTGAGCTCAAAGGCTTCCTTGGGAAGACTTCTTCCCAAAGTGAGGCTTCAAGGAGTAATAGAGGGATGTGGAGAGACAAAATTGGCAGGGTTTTGCCGAGCCAAAGGCTTTGGAATTGTGGGTAAGGAGGTAGATGTGGGGGCCTTTTATAAGAGGAGAGGAGGGACACTCTTGGAAAGTAAAGAAATGTTACTTTATTTTAAAATGAGTTTCGGATTTAAAAGGTTCCAAAATGATATAATTCGAGTATAAGGTGATAAGGGTTCTAAATATACCCATACAATAGGTTTTTGACAAGTTTAAATATTAGATTTTACATTATCTTTTCATTTTATTTAAATCGTTAAATAATGAGGTAATCGCTGCATCATCATGGTGTCATAAATAATTTAATTTATTTGATGTCTAAAAATTATAAAAAAAAATATCATGATGTAGAAAATTATTTTAAAGTTCTAATGAATATTTAAAGTCAAAAATATGACTTGTATATTGCCATTTAAAAATTATTTTAGTAAAACAACTCATGTTTGTGACATTTTTATTTTAACTTTATATAAAAAGATATTAATGTCATTTTCCTACCAAAGTTCCTCCATGGGGTCCCCATGTTGACCCATGGATTTTCTTGGTCGTCCATGACACATCCTATAAGTTTAGGACATGTTTCATGTTCATTTAAGAGTATTAAAACATTATTTTTACCTTAAACTACACTAATTACCTCTAATCGCGATTAAAAACATAAAAGTTACTATTCACCAAAAAATTATTTTAATCCCATTGAACAACATTTTACTTCTTAATGACAACCATGTATGTCGGATTTTTGAAATTCAAAGCAAATAAGTGGTAAAATTTCATTTAAACGGAAAATCAGTTTTTATAAGTACCACTTAGTGGTTTCACTATTCATCAAAATTTGAAGTTTTTCAGAAAAATACAAAAACCTCACCCTAAGATATATTTGATATTACTTATTCAAAAAGGATGTCAATTTTACAAAATTCAAAACATATAAGTTACATTAATTAATTTAATAATTAATTCCCGCTGTCAGAGCAAATATCGTCTTTTTATGAAACAATAAGTATCAAAAGATTGACTATAGTTTAAGTCCAATTTCAAAGTGAAATTAATTCCAACGACCACTATTGGATTAAATGGTAAAAATATATTCTAATTTCACTTTAAAACCAATTAAAAAGATAATCTAATCATGTAAATAATTTAGATTAAAAAGAGGTTTTGAATTAAAATACATCATTTTTGACTATTCATTAAAAAAGGAACTTTATCGAAAAAATACCAAAAATTTACACAAAGTAAATTTTGATGACCTGATTCTAAAGAAGAATTTAATTTGGTCCAGTAGAATGTATAAGAGTGACCAAAACTATATTTATAGAAGGTTCGCCATCAAAAGGTGATAAGTCGACCTTTTGGGAATGTTAGAGTATATATGCCTAAAATTGAATTCTTTTCGTATTTTAAGCCTTTATCTTTTATTGGATAAATGTAGAAACATTTAAAAAACATATATAATCATATTTTAGTTAATTATATTAATTACCGCCAATACAATGGCTACGTGTTAACTACCATTTAAAATAATATTATTTTATTACTAGTGTGCAACGTATGATTTCAAAGAAACTCTTTGTTGGGTATCGGGTACGCTATCGAACATAGCAACCCGTTTAAAGTAAAATTAATATTTAATTCGTAAATATTAATAAATATGAAAATGATTTATTCATTATTTACCTGGGATTTTACAAAATAGATTACATATTTTTATTCAGAATAATTTATTTGTCTAATGTGGTCTGAATAATTTTTTACAATAATGAATAGTAGGACCAGTAAAAATTATTTAACATGATTAATGTAAAAAATTATTTAGCAGGGGGTTATGGTTATAAAATATGGGTCAAAATGTATTTAAAATGTCCCAAAAAACCCATTTTATAAATATATTTAGACTTCATGAGATTATAGGGTCAATAATTATTCATTTTGGTCGATTTTGGATTGATAATAGCATGGGTGTAGTTTATTTGTTTCAAAAATTACATCTGCATCCTCTCCCCCTCTTATATTAACACATCTCTCTCCTCCCATCTCAAAACATAAAATGATATTTGGTTCATCCAATCCCTAACCATATCAATTCCCAAAACCACAAACCCTGAAAAATCCTACATACATTTTTTTTTATCATAAATCCTTCATAGGAATTCTTTTTATGAAAACCTAAAGATGTTGTCCGATGACGAGGAAATGTTCCAAAAATTGATTTTTTTTCATTTCTTCTACTTCCACCTCATTAAAATTTTAATAATACATGAACATATAATAAAATAATTATATTAAATATAATATTATGTTATTATTTTATGGTTATGACCTATATAATTACAATCATCCACCAAATGTGAAACAAAATTTTCAATAGACTGTATGGTGGGTTACCATCTCTCAAACCAATGTAATTTGTTTTCCATCACCAATTTCCAATGATTAATATATTGATGTATTTAAAATAGATATATTATATTTATTTTAATATTACACATCACTAAATTTAATATCAAATATACCTTATAATGTTCCATTCTGTTTAAAATATTATATTGTCACTAGTTTCTAGGGAGGGAAACTATCTTTCGATGTGATGTGATTATTTTTTCAGATATTGATTACATGGACGGTAATAAGGATAAATTTAGTGAATACGTTAATATTTGTGAAATTATATTTATTCCGAATTATTAATATATCACAAATTCATTTCCCTAGCAATAGTTACATAAAAGATGTTGTTTCTCAGGCTTACATATTATCTACCATCTCCATGAATCAATGTGTTCTATTATACATTAACAAATTTCATTAATAATTATTAAAATTAATGTATTTAAAAAATTATATTTATATAATTATTAATAACATAGATATGTTGGATCTATATCCAATATGCAGTAACATGAACATTCATAGAAAAACACATGAAAAAAAAAGGTAATTAAAAATTGATTTAGCGAAAATAAATAAGAATCATTAAAAAATGGAAGATAAGTTGGTATAATAGAATTATATATGTAATTATAAATTATAATATGATTGTAGAAAAAAAATAACATAGAAAAACTATTATATAAGTGGATATATCAAGTTTGATAAAAATGAATCATGGGGAATGGGATTCTTCTCCACTTCTCATTAATTATAAATATTGAAATTTTATGAACCTAATTTATTTTATATGGTGTATATAAAGACAATTTAAAATTAAATATAATTAATAATCCATAGTGATATGTATTTTATGTTTCAATTTTCATTATTTCATATTATGGGAATGAACATAAAGGTTTCATAGTGGTAATGAATTTCATAAATCAATTTATTTTGCATTAGGATATATTAATTCTTTACTTTATTTGATATTTATTGATTATGTGTGTTTTTAATTTTTAAAATACTATGTTTTATAAATTTTTTAAAATGTTTATTTATTTTTTTAAAAAAATGGATTCATTGGTTACATGTCACTTCAACATATTGACCTTTGTAAGGGTTTATTCTATATCTTTGTTTTAATCGAGACTATTTTTTATTGAAGTTCTATTGAAGGAAATTATTTTATCAATTTATAATAAAGAAATTTAATTTTATTCTAATCTAGTTATTTGGGATTTTTTTAAATAATAGTAAATTTTTAGGCTATTTTTTACATAAAATGATCTAATTTGTTTTAATAAAATCAGACATCATTTCAATCATTGGTTGAAAATATTCTTTCTTCCAAAAATATGTTTTAAAATATAGAATATTTTTATTAATATAATAATTATTTAAATTTGAAATTTTTACCCATGATTGAAATTTTAATAAAAATTGTGATTGAAATATTCATGTATTTTACAAATAGGGATCGTTAACTATCATTATAATGACGAATGTACATAAAAAATAACTGGTTGTCATTTTGAAATTTAGTAGATAATTTCAATATTAATTTACAATGAAATTAATTATATTTATAGAAAATAAGTATTATATTCTAATAGAAGCGTAACCTCTCCTATTAATGTATATATAAAATCTATCTCTCTTATAAGTGGAAATAGGTTATATTTATGTCTTTAAATTAGAAAATAAATGTTTTTAAAATGAAAATTTATTTGTTGGTAATTTTATGAACCACAAAAATGTAATCGAAATATTTTAATTAATATAATGGTTTAAAATAAAATTTACTTTCATAAAATATAACCATGGATTATTGGTTTTTGGTATTTTTATTATAAGATAATTTTATGAGACCGTAATCAATTTTTCACAGTGTTATAATATAACTTATTGTTTTAAAATAATTATATTTAGAATAAATAATTATTTTAATTGAAAACTATATTTCACATAAATATGAAATTATTTTTCATAACATGGATTTTATTTTTTAATTATATACCTCGATAAATGGTTTGGGTGAATTTTCATGATTTTTTTTAAATAGTGGAATTTTTTGTGAATACTAAAATACTGAAATTTATAGTATATATAGATTTTATGTTAAATACACTACTCTATGATTCATCATAAATTTAATCTCAATAATATATAATTATATATTAATATTTTAACATATTTATCTTTAATTCAATATCTATTCATCCTCTTGAGGAAAAATTAATAAACAATTTAATAAAATAATCAAAAAACAAATCTCCCCTACACTATAAATAACCCCCTCACCACCTCTAATAATCACACCTCAAAGAATTGTAGTTGGTTTTATTTATACCAAATTACCTTACTAGGGCTCTTCCCCACAACCAATACCTTCTATTCTATCAAAAAGGCCAAAACCATGTTCCTAAAGCAGGTTCCCAAGTATAAGAATTCAAGGGGTAAAATACTATTTAATTTTCATTTCTATTTATTTTATATTATTATTATATCCGTTCATATCCTCATAAATGATACATGATAAATATAATATCCTACATAAAATATAATTTTATTTTTTTAAGGGAATTTTTATCATCAAACCACTCCTCTTCTCCCCTTATTCAAAAAAAGGAAAACATTGTATTTGATGTGTTGATTTGCCATCATCAAGGATTATATGATTCCATTTTCCATTATAAGATTTAAGGATTGTCAAAAAACCATTATTAGGGATAAATTATATTTTATTATACATATTATATTTTTTATAGTTTTTATAACAAATATTTTAATAATATTTTAAATAAAACGATATAAAAATGTAATCGGAGTAAATCCATAAAATAAATTAACTCATTTTCATTAATTTTTTTACAAATGAATTATCCCCATTTAAAAAACAATATATGATATCAGTTATTATTATGTAATGATGATAATACCATTTTATCCCAGTTCTATAGTCTTTCTTCCATTTGATAATATTATCTGAAAAGATCCATCCATGAAAACCATGAAAAGAACACACCCAAAATAGATAAAATAACAAAAATTTATAAATAAATTGTGGGAAAGTTGAAATTATATTATCATATAAGGTATTATTGATACATATATAGTTTACTATTATATTATTATAAATATTTAAATTATAATATAGTGTGTTTGAACATTTCTAATGTATAATGGACCAGACTTAAGGGACATTCCGTAAAAAATCTCCTTTAAAATATCTATATTTAAAAAATTTATAAATAATGCTTTTATGGTTGATTTATTCTTGTTTTATGGTTATTATATGGTTGATGGAGATTTTTAATGATGAATTGTTGTACCTATATCTCCCTCCACTGCAATGGGTATGATTATGTTGGATGAAGACCGTTATAGTTATTCTAAATATAACTACGATCGATAAAACATAAGGTAGGATTGAGGGTTATATCATATAGTACACGTGAGGGTTACATTATAAGATAACAATAATGGTTTTAAATAATATGGTAACCATGCCATGATAAATCGTAGTTAATATATTACTATAGATACCTTTATTGTTTTATTTATGTTTTCTATGTTTAATAAAAATCAGTTGTTTTTACAAAGTAAATCATACTTCATGGGTGAGAAGTATATCATTTTTTTAAAATATTATTTTTATAATAATTCATGGAATAATAGTTCTTCTGTTTTTATGTCCCTTACTATTATTTTACTCCCCTCACATGATTTGGAATGTATCGCATTAGATTTTAAGGATTTACAAAATAAACGAATAATCCTAGATAAATTTTTGGATGATTTCTCAAGAGAGAAATAATGTTTTCTGAAAAAACATTTTTCTAAAAAGCGTGGATAGTATTTTAGTATTACCATTTGGTATTCTTCTAGGTTTTCATATATTAATTGTGTCCAATTTTTTAAGAAATATAAACCGGAAAAATCGAGGGGAGGGTATAAGTGCATTCTCGATGAATTAGAAAGACTATGTAATGTATTAGGTTGGGTCATTATAGTCGGTATTGGATGATGGATTAGATAAAATGTGGGATTAGGATAATGTAAATAGAATGACCAATAATTATTTCCACCTTATGGATAAATTTAAATGATATAGAATTTGAATATGACCATGTTTCCCCACCCAAGATTTGTTTCTTCAGAATTATTTCTGTTAAAAAATAGGGAAGTTGATTTTGGAAGGAACATACAGAATGATATCAAATAGAAGCTACAACCTGGAATAGCTATAATTAAAACCGAGTAGTTTTTAAAAGTAATGGCTCATTTGATGCTAGCTATAAATGGTTGTGTAATCCAAAAAATAAAACAACCATAGCTTCACAATGGAACATACTGATAGTGAAACATTTAATGAGGCAACACCCTCATACCTTTAAGGAATATTCTAACCCATTGGTTGATTAAGGGATGATTAAATCCCTTGAAATTCTATTCTATGTCATGGTATGTTTAGATAATCAAAATGTTATTCTATCTATTCATCATTTGGTATATTGAGTTGACTAGTGGTGGATAGTATTATATAATAGCTAGGATAGAATGGATACTGAGACCTTGAAATGAGATGAATTTAATAATATTCACCATGAAAATGTTTTCCAACAGTGGTTTGACATATGATATCAGGTCAATTCCATGAATTCAAAAAATGGTAGATGCTTCAATGGTCTTTTATAAAACAAACATCATTCAATTTGAATGATATTTCATAGAATATAATCCAAGATCTTAATAGTAAAAACAATCATATTCACTCATTATTGAAGCCAAGTTGTTGAAGGGAATTTGCCTCCCATGAATTTAAAAGTTTTTTGAAACATTTCTTATGTGTTGAGGGGGTAATAATGGAGTTTTTTGACGATCATGTGTACTCTAAAAACAAATATATGAAAAATTAAAGATGTAATGCAATGGGTAGGAATCAAAAAATAAATTTTAAGGCATGATATTGTAGTTTACAGTTTTTGGGATGTGTTGTTGAAATATTCATGGGTAATTGATTAAAAAATATATAATTTTTTTATGGGATTAGTTTTGAAATATATAATGATAATTTAATTAATATTATCTTCATTTTAATTATGACAAGAAAATTTCAATTCTCTTTCAATTTGGTGAGATGGGGCATTATAAGAATACTAATTAAAATAATTTTTCAAATGAAGGAATGATGGATAATTATAAGTAGAAACATGAAGATAAATATATATTGGACTACTTAAGTGGATGTTGGGACATCCAATGATGATGTATTAGATACATTGTTTTTTTACTTATATTTTTCCAATATTTTGTTTGATATGGTGTCTAAAAATTCCTTTATTTGTGATGAATGTTATTTTAAATTGTAAATTTCAAATCAATAAATGAATCTAAATATTATGGTGAAAAAAACATAGGGGAAATGTTAATGAATAATTCATTATAAGAATCTTCCTATTGGTATCATTGGAAATAAATTTGCAGAAATCCCTGCTGTTTTTCCCTTATTAGAGTTTCATGTTATTCTTATTATGGTTTTGGGTATTTTTTTATCTTGATAGGATTGATTATAGACAAAATTAATTTTTTTCATTAAAAATTTATAGTTAGTAAAAAATATTGAACCCATAAAATTGATAATACACCTGGATGCTGACAAATCGACAAAATAATGAAATGAATGTTATCTTGCACAAATTTTTGTAAATAAGGGAACTGTTCATATTAAAAGTATTCTAATGGTAAATGAATACCTGTATATTTTTTATACTGTTATTTCCAATGTTATACCAGACAGGGAAGTTGAATTTACTAATTAGATAATTCCTCATGCTAAGACAATTTCAAAAACTCCTTATCGAATAACTCAGGTGGAACATTTAGATTTAAAAATGTAGTTGTAGGAGTTTCCTGATAATGGATACATTCATTCTAGACCTTCACCATTTGGTGGTTCTATTTTTTTCAATTAAAATGTATTATGGAAAAATTAGACATTAAATTAAATATACAATAATCAATATCATTACTATTAATAAAATGAATCAATTTTATTATATAAATGACTTGTTTTATTATATATAGGGAGATCAACATATTTTAAGGTTCGAATTGAGGTCCAGGTACCACTAGTTGAATGTGAAGGAGGTTGAAATTTTGAATAGAGTTTTTTACTAGTTATGGGTAGTATGAGTTTGTTGTTTTTCCCTTTAGATTGAAAAATTATCTAGTTATATTTATGATTCTTATGAATAGTATTTACAATATATATTTTGATAAGTTTTTTTCATTCATTACTGATATTTGGTTTATTAAAAATTTTATAGGATCATAAAAAAATCTATTGATATTCTTGTAAACCTGTAAGTAAATAATTTATATAGAAATTTTTGACAATTTTATTTCATTGTTACAAAAAATTTCTTTTATTGGGAACATTATAAATAACTATGGAATAATATTCAATATTACCAACAAAGTGGTCTATTAATGGACATGACATATAAATGGTACTATCATTTGTAGTTTTATTAGATTAATTGGCTATTACAACTATTTTTTAAAACCATTAAATGGTTATGCACCCCTCTAACTAAATCAACATGAAAAGGTGTTATATTTACTTAGACAAAAGGATGGGATGTTTGTTTTCAGGAAATAGATAGGATATTGGTTAATGATACAATTTTTATTAACATCCAAAAAATGGTTATCTTTTTACCTAACGTATTTCTTCATTGAAGGGTAATGGGTGTGTACTCATGATAATTGATTATGAAATAACTTATACTTCAAGGGAACTGGAACCACAATGGCTAAGTTATCCCACACATGATATGTAATTATAATATGTGGTTTTCACATTAAAAATTTTAATACATCATTTATATTGATACAAATGTGAAATATATAATGGCCATAATAAACTGTAGTATATATTCACCAAGAAGGAATTGGACAAGATGAAGAGAAGATAACAGTAATTTATAAAGGAAGATGATTTCACAATAAATTAACACTTTTAATATAAAACAAATTGAGAGATGCTTTGAGTAGAAAACATAATGAAAATTTAACTATTTTACATTTGGAATATGACCCCATGGAATATGATTTGATGATTTTTTTCATGGAATTTATTGGTTCAAGAAATATCTCTATTTTTTAGGAGTCAATATAGTCATATTTGTCCGAAAAAATAAATTAAAAGAACAATGAAGTCACCATGTTATGGAAAAAGGATGAATTGTTAAGGGAATTTATGTTTCTAACATTTAATGTTGTTTAAGACTGTATTTTTGAGACGTGGTAAGATATTATGTGAGACGTATAATTCCTAACTAAAGAATGAATTATTATCTGAAGACCATGGTGATCTATTTTTAGTTTATCCTTGTAGAATCAAGATATACAAATACTATAATGAGTATTACTGGAGGGATGGAATGAAATAATATATTGTCAATTTTACCATGAAAGGTTTGACATTTCAATAGGTTGATGTGCATAGACAATAACCAACTGTGATGTTTCAACCTTTTACAATTCCATAGTGGAAATTGGCCAACAAATCCACAGACTCTAGGGTGGAACTACCAAAGGCATCCTAATGTAACAATGTAATTTGGGTTATTGTTGATCGACTTAATAAATTTGCAAATTTTCTCACTATTCGAGATGTTATGTATTTGTTTCATCTTTAATGATTATTTGAATTATATTTCAAAGTTATATAGGCTACAACTTTCCATTTTAACTAAAAGTGATCCCATGTTCACTTTTTACATTTGGAAATGCATTCATAAGTCAATGGGAATATAATTAAATTTTATCATATCCTTTCATCCCTAATCTAATGGAAAGAATAGGAAAAAAATTCATTCCATGATAGGAATGATATGTGCCTCTTCAATGGATTTATATTGAATTTTGAATCAATATTTTTTATTTAGTACAATTTATTATAATAACATCTTTTATTACAATATACTGATGGTAGCTTTCGTGGAATAATATAGAACATGTTGTCGAACTCCATTATGTTGGGAAGAATTTGGTGAAAGGGTGTTTATGAGACCCAAATTTATAGGGATGGTGGCTAAGATAGTAAAGAATATTAAAAACTATTTAACGATGTCTCATAGTAGGCAGAAAAGTTATGTGGATAACGAAAGGAATGATATTTATTTTGAAGTAGTTGACCATGTATCATTAAAATAATCTCCATAGATAAATGTAATATAATTTTTTATGATTAGGAATCTAATTCAAGAATTCATTGGACCATTTGAAATTCTATATAAGGATGGATATGTTTCTTAATTAGTGGATTTTCCACTGAGTTTATCCTGAGTAAAAAATGTTTATCATGTTTTTATGTTATGAATGTATGTTCCAGATTCATCTCATGATTGGAGCTAGGAAGTATGTTAGTTGAAAGAGATGCATTCTTATGAGGAAAATTCTATTCAGATTCATGATCATAAAGAGAATGTACTACAGAATAATGTAATTCTACAGTTTAAGGTTTTATTGAGAACCTATATGGTTGGAAAGGAAAATTAGGAATCTGATAATGATTTGAGGGAATGAATCCCTCACTTGTATAATATGAAAATAAAATTAAACTGAAATACTGTTCAGAAGGTGGATAAAATGTAACCACCCATGTATTTATAAATTAATTTGTTTTCTTTCAACAAATTAATAGTTAAATTCCTTATAAATTTATAATAAAATATGTTATATTTATAAATATTAAATATTAAATACTAATATATTAGTTGAATCAAAATTAAAAGTATAAATAAAATTCATGTATCATATTAGAGAAAACATGATATATTAATGTCATGGAAGAAGTAAATAAATGTTTTCAAAAAGATAAATTAAGTGCATGTATTTTTGGTAAATGTAAATATTTATTCACAATATTATTATAAATATTATGATTTAAAATAAAATTAATTTTCATAATATATATCCATAAATAAATATATTTTTTCTTATGATTATAATAATATTATTTGACATCCTAATTAATTTTTTAATGTGTCTTAAACTCATTTATAAATTTAAAATTAGTACTTTTTAATAAAATAATTATTTTAATAAAGAATTATATTCATCATATTTAGAAAAATTATTTTCATAAAATATAGTTCCTTTTTTAATTTTACACATAAAAAATAACTGGATATAATATTTTGGCTTTTTCTAAAAATAGTTGAATTTTGGTGAATAGTAAAATATGGTAGTTTACAGTATATGCACTTTATAAGTTAAAAAATGTATTACATGAGTCATTATTAATGAAATCACTATAATCTCAGACTCCCATTAAATATTTAAATATATTTAGTGACAATTATCTTTCTACTCATAGACTATAGATAAAATAATAGACTAATAAATAAAATAATAAAAACAACCCTCCCTCCACTATAAATACCACCTTCACCACCTCTTCTCCTTATTCATAAATGCCATAAAGAATATTTAATATTTATCCAATTACATTTCCTAGACTCTTTTACATGCCTGTACCCTCTAGTCTCACCAGAAGTCGAAAACCAATATCCTTATAGAGGTTCTCGTGTTAAAGAATTCATGAGATAAAACCCTTTTTTCATTTTATTATTTCCAATTTAATTATCATTATTTATTTAATATAATCTAATCTCCTCATCCAAGTGACATGATAACTCCAATAAAATTCATATATTATAATTTTATTGGGATAATAGAATATCCATCATCAAACCTCCCATATTCTAAACTTATTCACAAAAATCAAAAAATTGTTTCTAATGTGTCGATTTGCTGTCATCATAGATGATGTGTTTTCATATTCTTTTACCACCTTTATAACTAGTCATTAAACTAATATTAATGTTATATAATATTTTTTTATAAATATTTTTTTATATAACATTTTATAACCAATATATAGACAAGATATTATATAAAATGATATTATATTGTGATGGTCATAAAACTAAAAATATAGATTTACTAATTTTTATTAGTGTTTGTTTCCAATGAATTGTACCCATATCCAAGAAAATGAAATATGATATCATTTATGGTTCTATAATTATGTTAATACCATTTCATTCCACTTTTGTAGCCTCTCTTCTATTAGAAATGTAAATGGAATATGAACATAACATATAAACCATGAAATGAACACACCTGAAACAATGAAAATAACAAAATATTATGAATAAATTAGTTTAATGTTTTTATAATAAGATCATATAAGGTATTTCTATGTCAATATAATTCTATAATATATTAATTTATCTCTTTTAAAAATTATACTTGTGGTTTTAACAAGTTTTATATAAGGTGAAAATGATGTAATGTAATTTTTATTAAGAATTATATTTTAAATTTCATTTAGTTTTCAAAATTTAAAAGGAATGGTTTTTTGTGTAATGTATTAATTTTTATGATTTTTATCTAATTCATGGGAATTTTTTTATTATAACAGGTTGTACATATATCTCCCATTAATTCATTGGGTATGTTTATGATGGAATTTGACAATAATGGTTATTCTAATTGTAATGGTGATCCGTATACCATATGGAATTTGTGAGGATTACATCATATGGTAGTAGTGAGGCTTACAATGTAAGGTACCCATGAGGTTTAAATATCATATGGTATCCACTAGTGTTAAAATATTAGGAAATTAATACCCCAATTTACATTTATCATATTATTTATGTTTTATATGTTGTATGGAAACATCATTTTTTAACGAAGTAATTATATGATACTTTATTGGTGAGAAGTATGACATCGTAAAAATAATTTCATATTTTTATATGTATTCACGGATTAAAAATTTATTTATTTTAATTTCCCATACTTATATTTTTATTCTCATAAGAATTTTTTAGTTTTTTCTCATCACGATTTAAGGATGAGTAAAATAAAAGATGAATCCAATCTGAATTCTCTGAATATTTTTCATTGAACAATTCATGATTCATTAAAAAAATATTTTTTACGAAAAATTCATATTATTTTTGTAGAACCATTTTGTATTCATGTCATTTGATATGTATGACATATTTACTAATTTTCAATAACTCTAAACAAAAAATATAATTTAAAATTTTAAATGTTTTCTAGTGAAATTTAACAGATTATTTATTATTTGTGGATAGATCCTTATAATGATAGAAAAATTAAGAGGAGTCATTGATTTAATATATATGAAATGAATAGAATTTCCTAAAATTGTGACCACACAATGTTTTATATATTCCATTATGTGTTTCAAATATCATAATCATGGAAATGTATTTGCAGAATATTTTGTGAAATTTTAGATTTAAAAATATTTTTTTGTAAGGTGGATATTTTCCTCAAAAATGTTTTCATTACATTTTTTATTGTATTTAAAATTATTGAGAAAAACAAACACTTATTTAACATATTATACACTAGTTATATGTTGCATTTATTCCATCATAATTTTTTATAGATGGTTTATAATTATTTTTAAAGGGGGAAGTATTGAAAATCACTATCATGATTCATTTTTTATTCATTAACTATACATTAAAATATTCACTTTCTTATGATCATTAAACATTAAATTTTCCAAGAATATCCATACTATTTATCACAGATATGATTATTTCTTATTCCATATATCATTTCTACATATTGCGTTCTATGTTAAGTGTTTTTTTATAATATGGGGAAATATTGTTAAATAAAAATTATTTACTAAATAATGATATTTGATGGAAAAGAACACAATTAATGAATTAAATTTATTTTATGATAAAGGAGTTCTTATTTGGAAATATAGTGATAGGTCAGGGAGAGAATTATATATCACCTCAATGCATTGATTTTCCCATGACATTAATTAGTATGATAGAATTTAATGGGATTCTAGATATAGTTTTAAAAGACCCTGCAAAAGGTTCTAACCGTAGAGGTATTAAGATTCCTAAGACCATGATGTCCAAACATTAAGAAATTATTTCATTGGTAGTTTATTATATTATTATTCACCCTTATATTTTTAAATTGATAGTATATCTGGATGCATTTTATTGTATCATTATTGATTAAATGGAATGTGTATTGGTATATATATTTTTAAATTTTTATTATTATTTGTCATATTATATGTTATATTTTCACAATAATATTATCTTTGTATGCATTTCATTCTCATCTTATTGATAAATCTGAGTGTGTGTTCATATATTTTCTTTTCCATATTTATTATGACATATCTAATAATTAATGTCATGTAATCTATAAAATGTATTGTGTTTCATTTATTTTCCATTCCATATTGATTATTATCCATGAAATTTTCCAATTTATGTAATCTCTAGATGCATTTACTTCTCAATTTATTGATCAACTATCATCTATGTTTAGTTATTTACCTTTCTATGGTGATTATTCTTTTTTGATTTGTGATATATTTTTTGTAAGTCATATTGGGATTTAATATGGTGTAGTTTTATAGGAAACAAATATTCTCCGAAGATGGATTTATCAAGGATATTAGTAGTAATAAGTATGTTAATATTCAAAATTATCAGTACCAAGTGATCATAATGAAATATCGGTATAGTAAATAGAAAAAATGTAACATACACATGAAATTGGAATATTTGAGGTAAAAAAATGTAAAAAATGGAATTCCATAATATATAATGACTATCTTGCTGATGTAATGGATATATAAGATAGATCATGCACTTTGGGCTCATAAAACTAGTGACAAAAATAGATATTAAAAGTGGAACATCAGGTTTGACTGTTTATATGCAATTAATAAAATATATTATATGAAAATGTAACAAGCCAATAATTTATTATATATTTCTTTTTAAATAAACTCAATCTCTTTGATATCTTATGATGTAGGAAACATCGGGATTAAAGGAAACACGATACTCATTTCAAAAATTATAATTTGAACATGAATATTATAAACTATGTATTATTTTAGAGGGTATGAAAAAGAATAAATAAATACTTATATTTTTATGGTTTAAAAATTAATAAAATAAATTCAATGTCATTCTATTGATTCAAAATAAAATAATGCTTTCCTAATAGAAATGTTTTAAAAAATATATTTTTTTAAAGTGGATTTGGAATAATTTACAAATATTATTAAAAATTAATACTTACCCCTTTTGTAAAATTTATTTGATAAAAAACATCATTTTGAAATATAAATGAAAGAATTATATTTTTTAGAATTATTTTCAATTTTATTAATAGAATAATTTCATGATGAGTAGTGAAAGAGTTATTATTTTTATTGAAAACATCCATTTATTAAATTATATTAAAATATAAATATTATATTAAATTGGAAATAAACTAAAACTAGTTCAAATATATTAAATTTTACAAATTTATTTTATTGGAATCAATTTAATATTTAATTATAGTATAATCGTTTTTTTAATATGAGAATGTTTTGCTTTTGAAATACTGTGTTTTCAATTCATATAAGAGTAAAATTTTAAATTAGATACATAAAAATCAATGATGTGAATTTTGAAAAATTTATTCTATGTTATAAATCATAAAAATTTATATTATATAACAGGATAATTTTTTTTCTTATGAATAGTAAAAATTTATAAAATATTTACCGTAGTTAATGTTAATGCGTGTTTATTAGGGGGATAAACTAAACCGATTTGGATTCAAAATGACCCAAAACATGTATAAATAATATTATATTTTTTTTTTATAAATTAAAAAATCAAAGGTTTTATAATGACAAATAATTCAGCCTATGGGATTTTGAATAACATAGGTATCACATTATCTTTTTAAAGAAGATATATGTGTAGCATACTAACTTATAAAGGGTCACCCTATCTATTTTAATTCATAATTAAAATGATTTTCAGAACCGTCATTATATTAAAAAATATATTCCTTAAACTCCCACCCACATCATCAAGGAAATATATTTTTAGTAAACCCTTCGAATAAGGGTTTTCCCATAAACAATAAGTGGGTCTCTTAGAAACATGTGTAGTCATTAAGAATATGATTTCATTTTATTTATTTTTCCACTACCATATAATAGTTTTTAACATTGATAATATAATTAAACTATTATATCACACACATATATATATATGTTATGAAGTTAATGTAATTGTGTATACCCATATCTTATTCCATAACATTGTAAACGAACCCGTCAATCATGTGTACGAAGGACTACAAACTCATGAATCGTTTTTATTTGTTTTCCATCACCACCAATAATGATTGGATATAATGATTGATTTAAAATATTTATACGACAACTTATAAATTAATATTATTCTAGAATAATAAAAAAACATAAACCTTCTTACACTCTAACCAATTGTAAAAAAATAATATCGCTCATTTGTACGGCAGACTACCGCCTCGCGAATCAATTTGAGTTGTTTTCCCCATTTCCATTCAAAATGGATTATAGTAAGGATAGATTAAATGAATATATATGATATTTTATACATTTAATACACTTTAAATTCTGACATCCCATATTAATATATACATTTCATTCCTTTGGAATTTGATAACAACGCCCATTTTATGGTGGGCTACCACCTCATGAAGTGATGTGGCTTGTATTTTGATAAATATTTACATTGAATGTAATATAATGTAATATAATTAAATTGTGTTTTATATATTTAATCATTATTTCAATAATAATGTGATATTTTATTTACCATAGTTCCTTTCAATTCATTGATAAAAATTTAACTAGAATTTATACATACGTACGACCTACCGTCTTCATGAACTGTGTAATCAATTTTCTATCACTAAAATATATAAATTACAATAAATAATAATATAATGAATATATCAAATATTTATACAATGGTTAGTATTCTAAAAAATGATACCCGGATTAATTTATATGTTTTGAAGTTATTGAACCACAACGTACACGAAAATAGAAATCATTATTCAGAAAAGTGATTTCAATGAAAAATTATTATTAAAAAGATGATAAAACACTATAAATAAATCATATATGGTATTTGATATTTGATTATATTTATATAATATATTTATAATAAACATATATTTATTATATTGTATTTTCAGTCACATACGATGGAATCTAAAACTAAGGTAAGGGTAACTCTTTTAACATTTACTTATGTGAGAAATTTTCAATATTCCCAGCTTCTATCTTCCTTATGGTGTATATAATTCCATTTGATATGTTATATCATGGGTGTATTTAAATTTAAGGATTATAATTATTTTTTTTATGTTAATTTTTTCATGGGGGAAATATTTCAATAGTAATTAATTTTATAATTTTTTATTTTACAATTCTCATAAACATTCAAGAGTGTATTTGTTTATGTTCATATTGGATAATTTAATTGATATTTCTATCCTAAATCCAATTTATTTTAAATTAATATTTTAATTAATGATACATTTACATAATAGTATCATATTAAATTTATTCAAACATAATGTGATTGATAAAATATATTTCAGAGAATTACATTTTATTTCTCTCTACAGTCCGAAAACCATTCTCTTTAAAAACAATGTTTTCAGAAATTATTTTAAAATTTGTAGTCAACATTACAAAAATTATTTACTCATGAAATTTTCAAAGATCTTTTACATTTTTTAAAAATTCATGAAATAAAAATTCATTTCATTTTCTTAACATAGTATGATTTAAACCATTATCAACAATGTCCGTGAAGTTTTTTAATTATATGTCATAATTAGAATTTAATTTAATCATAAGTATATAAATTTTCAAACATATTTAAAAATTTTATTAAAAAAAATAAATTATTTTAATTATTTTTTAACATATACTTATAAAATGAATATTGGAAAAGTTATTAGGATATTTTCTTAATAAATATTTTTAATGATATTTTCTTGAATTATTATTCACCAATGACAAGAAACCATATTTTTAATTATTTTCCACTATGGATATATTTCAATGATACCATATATAGTATTTATATATATATTTTATGAATAATTTATCCAGGTATATATAATTATATTTTCTTTCACAATATTACTCTAGATTGTTTATGATTATATTAACTATTTACGGTATGTATTGAAATTTCATTTGTTAGTTTTTAAACACAAATGTTAATATTGATTATGTTTCAACACATAGATATGTGAAATGAATTAGAGCTATTATGTGATAGTTGAATAAAATAATTATATATCCCTTAGATGCATATATATGTTATATTATTAAAATTAGTTAGCTTATTTAAATGGGTTATTACACATATTATTAATTTCTCATATGAACTTTCTTGATAGTATATTAATGATGACTGATAATATAAATTACATCATAATATGATTAGTCTTTGATGTCCATTTAATTATTAAATTATTTAGAATATCCATGTATAAGTTTCAATATCATGATACTATTTATATGGTTTTATTTGACCATTATTTATTCCATCCATATTAATAAATAGTAAATATATACATCTAATTTCTTTAGTTTTTTTTTTCTATATTGATTATGAATATTTATCAATGATAGATTCCAATAATTCATACAATTACTGAGAATATAACCTCACCCCTTTCTTTTAAATTAGTTTCCATTGTATCCCTGGATGTGTTTTATGAATGATATATGGAAATGTACTAAGGGGAAAATGGAATTATCTAAAAAAATACTAGTTTTAATTTTTATAATCATAATATATATATTTTCATGTTTTTATCTTGGTTACAAAGTCTACTAAAGTGTTCATTAAATTGGCATGCTATTGCATGTATCTAGTTCCTATGTAATAATATAATCAATAAATTTAGGCTACGTGGTTCATTGTATTAACAGTTGGTATTAGAGAATGTTTTCCTGAATCTTTGGGTACCAGATTCAAGAATCCATTTGTTAGAGAATATATCCATATGAATGTATTAGAGGATTTCTATATGTATAAGATAAAATAATAATGTTTTTGTAAATTAGAGATTACGTTATTTACCTAGAGATAAATCAATGTATTTATATTACATTTGGATTTGGATATAGAAAAAAGTAACCAATCAATAATAAAATCCAAAAGCATCCATTGACCATGACTCGAGCATTATAGGCAATATGAAAATAGTCCTTACTTTTCCCCTCATTTGATATTAACATGGGATATTCATTAGGAAATTATAATTTTATTTATAACCCATTATGATGGATTTGAATTTATTTTATTATTTGAAAATTTTCCCAAAGAGTCCTTGTTTTTTGTTTTGATAATTACCACGCATAATTTTTTCAATTTATACTAATTGTATCACATGTTTTTGGGAATATATATAAATTTTGATAATTGTATGATCGAATAAATTTTTTCAATTTTTATAAATGATTTCTATATGAAATAATGCTAACTATATCAATAGACATATAGTATGTAGGGATTGACCTTTTAGGAATGAAAATGATGCTAGAGATGGAGATGCAGCTTGAAATGGCATATTTGTAATTGTATCATGGATAAAAACTTATGATAATTGAAATTACATTAAAATTATGGATTAGTCTTCTGATCCATATTGTAGGGACTCAATGATAAAATGATTCATGCATCAAAAAACTCAATAATTAAATGGGACTGAAAATCCATTTTAACTGAAAAAATGGATAAATTCCATAGAGAACATATTTATATCTTTTTATGTAATAAAATGAATTATATTCATCAGGGAAGTGTATAATTTCTCTAGATATGAATATATAATGGTAATCATTGATTTTAAACATAAATAATGGCGGGGAAACAATAATCCTGTAATCGAAAAAATTATGATACTTTTGAGGAAAATGTATTTTCCTCAAAAGAGGAAAGAAAATATTGGAATTCATTTTATGATTCTATGAAATAATAATGTTGGAAATGTATCTATTTTTGATGTAGTCTTTAATAAGATGGAATGGAATGAAATAGATATTATATGTAATCCAATGAGAAATATTGATCAATTATTTGATTTTTTAAATCCCTATTTTCATAGGGAACTTTTAAAACAAACCATCCCATAATATAAGGATGTATAATCATGTTCTATAAAGATAGATAATTAATTATAAAATTATTATATTCTCTTAAGGATGTAATATAAGAAGTTTTCGATAGAGAAAAATACATATAAATTTATGAATAGAATAAATGTTATTCCCACATGTAATTGTTTCAAAAATCAACCTAGTACTTGATTGAAGGGAATGTGAGTATTTTTAAATTTGGGAACATGACCACCATGATCCTGAATTAATATGAATGTAATAATTTTCATTGTTTAGTTATTTTACTATAAATAGATGGGGCATTATAAAAAGGAATTCTCCATGTGTCGAGGGAATATATATTAGATGAAACTAAGGGATAAATATCAAATGTATAGAATTGATACATCTAAATTAGAATAAATAATGTTATTTAATAATTCTATTCAATATTTTTTTGATAGTTTTTTTTCAATGACATTCTATTTTCTTAATTATTTATAAAAATTGATTTTTTTGGCCATGATTTGATGAATCTTGTTAAATGGTACTAATAAAGGTTATTCAGGGAGAAGTTCATTTTTTGTAAGACACATTATTGGGGTAATATAACCCTTCAGATATTCTATATATTGAGAGAATAATGGTGATATATATCTATGGGATACTATTGGTGATAATGATATCAGATAGTTATGTTATGTTTTATGTTATTTTTACTAGAGGTTACAACAGTTCTGAATTTAGGGATTATATTTTACAACATGAGACTATATTTTTGAAATAACTAATGTCCTCTTTATTTTAAAATGGTTGTGAATTTATTCACATATTATTAATGGAATAATATGTGAAACATTATATAAACTATGGAAAATAATTTTTTTAGTGATATTCCTTTTAAATTTCTGTTAATTTAATTTGTTCAGATGTTTTTGGGATAATTCTCACGGATTCCAATTAGTCTAATATATTTAGTTGAATGCTATTTTTTACTAGATAGGTATTAGAGATTAATGTATCATATTATAAAAAAAATTTCTAAATGTTTTTCAGTTTTTAGATATGTGATGAATATCTTATTAATATTTAATGGATTATATGATTTTATAAATTTAAATTTTAGTGAATTAGATATCAATTACGTAATCTGTTATATCCTTTTCATGGATTTGGAAACTAATTTCAATGTAATTGAAGAAAAAATAAAGGATGAAATTGTATCTATATATTCTTATTTTAATTATCATAATAGTAAAATAATCCACAAAAAAATGAATAATTTAATGAAATCAAATTTCTGTCATATATAGAACATCCCCAAACATGCAGTCTAGGATCTGGTGAAAAATTCATAAACATTACATTTAAATTTCTTATACAGATAAACATCCTCTAATTTATTCCATATAATCCAGACATCAATAAATTGAAATATCATATCATATACATACCTATGGAACTTTTATATTTATAGTTTTATAATTTTAGGAAAAACATATACATAAAAAATACCAATGACATTAAGAGATTATATTTCCCACAACGACTATATTTCATATTCCATGTTATGTAATCATTATCATCCTAATGAAACGCTTCTTTAAATAAATTTTCAATAACACTCTTGGAAACCATTGAAAAAGGAAACATAACAAGGATGATATAAAATGATCGGTAAGGTAAAAATAATCAATTTCAATTAAATATCATCAATGGGCATCAGATGTGCATAATGGTATAACTATATAATGATATTTCAAGTGAAAATCACAATAGAACTCAAACCCATCAATATATAAATAATCATTCATAAAATATTGAAATATGATTCTATAAATGAATGAGTGATAAGAATCAATAGTGATGAGTTATATGATAACTATATCGATAATGTAAATCATTATAAACATATAACATCCATAGATAAAATGTGTTTCTATGTTAGATCATTATTATAATATATTCTTTATAGATACTTACAATTAGAATAACCATATGGACAACATCCAATATAATTTTATACAGGCCATAACCACTATATAATATATTGGAGAGCAATAATGTGCCTCATGATCTGTATATGTTATATAAAGATCACCCATTATTCATGAGATAAAACAGTGAAGATCCCTTCGTATTAGCTATATCATGATCCAATAATTTTATCTGATTGAACTCACCATATAAAAATTTCATTGAAGATTAAATAAAGTATATAGAGATTTAATTTCATTAGAAAACTCATAAAAATCAATTAATTAATTTATAACATTATGAAACCATGAAAAAAATGGGTTCCATGTGAATCTCTTTGAAATATGATTAACTAGTGAAAAAAATAGGGTCGATAAAAATATATTTGAAACAAGATTAAATCATTAAAAGAAAATGATATCCATGTAAATTTCATAATAAAACAATAGAAAAAAATAATATGGTATCAATACCAAATATCGTATGAGGATTTTGACCAACATAATGGTTTTTTATGAAATGGAAATACCTTTAAAAGTTTATTATAGAAAATAATGAGGGAAATTTACTTTTCACGTTGAAAATAACATTTGAAAACAATGAATAAGAGAATAATGTGAAAAACCTTTTCTTTGGAAACCAACATGGGAATATATAAAAAATGGATGAACTCAAATAATAGTCATGATGGTGGGAAAATCCATTTATGGCAGATATGTTAAAAATTAACATTGATTTCAATTATTTTGTAAAGGAATTAAATGATTCCCATTTAGTTAACAATATAAAGATATAAATTAAATACATTTTGAAATAAGTTCAAGGATTATATAAAATTGATTTTGGAAATAAATTATATTTATAAAGGATGTTTTGTAAATTATTTTATAAAACATGGTTACATAATAGACATGTAACTGATATAAAATTAAATACATGATCATTATCTTGTACAAATGACCATCTTGATTATTATGTAAGAAATAATATAAGGGATAGTAATAAAAAAACTGAAAAAATATCAACTAGTGGAGAATAATTATATTGTTTTGAAGAAAAGTTTCACACATTATTTCCTCCAAAGAATCATTGAACAAAATATGTCCCAAAATAAAGGGGATTGTAACATAAACCCATTTCCACTTCAGCAACTCTTTAAATGTTCATCACATGATATAGTATACTAAATATATTCATTAGAAATCATGTATATATATATATATATTAAATATATAATATCTCAATGGGGATTTATATAAACCCCACTAAATGACTTAGGTTTATAACATCAACATATATCCCAACGGAATAGAATTTGAGATGAATAAACCTTACAAAGATAATATAATTGTATTAAAATTTAATACATGTAGTTATTATTTGAAATGAATATAAATCTATAAAAACAAGTGGAAATACATTCTATAAAAATTTATTGATAAATTAACATATCATAATATCATAATAATGTCAATGTATTAGAATAATATTATAATGAAATGAAATTGATTAATGAAACACTCTCCTATTATATATCATTCATGTTCAATACTCATACATTAAATAATTAAAAGTAAAACATAAAATAAAATGAACAATAAAGGATTCATAATATAAAATTTAAATGTGTCAGTTTATATTCCATATTATTAAAATTAGGTTCATAGAATTAAAAAATGCCTCCATGAATAGAAATTGAGATTAAGACCCTTTCAACTTTAGTAATTTCTAGATAAAAAAATGCAAGATGAAGTGAACCTCATGAAGATTTTTAAATCATAATAATTTGCATTACATATAAGGTAAATGTAATTATTTGGAATTAAACACACTATAAAGAAAATATTAAGTGTTCAATAAGGAATATGTCTCACAGAAATAAATTTAAAATGAGAAACACTTATCTTGAATCCAGAAAATCATTATAAGTCTTTTAAATCGTATATAATAACATTACTAAAAAAATTAACATATTAAGAATATTTTCAATTTTTATTACCATATACATAAATAATATATTTTGTTCTTAATAATTATATATTCAATCTTTTAATCCATCAATTCTACAATTTATTTTTCAAGGTTGTTTGTTTATTTATTTGAAAACATATTAGTTTTATTTATTCTGGAAAATGTTTTCATTATTTAAAACAATATGAAATAAAAATAAATAAATATTTATCATATATTTACATAAAATATAAATTTAAAACCCATCGTTGATGATTACTATTAAAAATGAACAATTTTGTAGTCATGTAGACGACAAGTCATATGTACACATTAGTAAAATTACTATTTTGAAATGATATTTATATAAATATGGTAAGTAATATTATATCTCTATTTAATGATAATGATATCATAAATACAAAATTATTTCTACTTTTAAACTTATATATATATATATTATGTGTATTTTGGTGATGAATAAGTAATAACATCGCTTCGTGGTAGTGGTAGTCCACACTAGCGCACAAAAGACGTTTTCAATTTTTTTATGAATGGAAATGATATATTATATTTTATGAATAATTAATAGGAAATAAATTAAATAATTATTTTGTTTATATAATTTATATTCATAAATGTTATATTTTTTCCACTATTACAATGTTTTAGTGAAAAATAATATCATTGCATTGTGAGACCGTATTACAAATGTGTTACATTATTTTATCCCGCATATAGTGGAAAGTAAAAAATGTATATGTGATATCATGTTCCCATAAGATTAAATGTTACATAAATATCATATATATTTATATATATATAAATATATATATATATCTTGAATCCCTCTTTATATCAATCCATGATTTTTCTATGGAAAATTAATAACATTAGTTTGGAAGAGGGTAATCTGTTATACACATGATTGATGATTTCATATCCCATTAGATGGAATATTATATGGATTAAGATTATTAAATTAACCTAAAAACATATAAATGTTTTAAATATGATTTTTTAATAATATAATCATATGTAGTGAATATTTAATGGATGTGAAAGAAGAAATAAATTAAAGACCATCAGTTAAGCATGACAACTCTTCCTCGGACAACGTCTATATGTAAGAAAAAAAAGCATTCAAAATATGGATTTAGGATAATAATAAGAGATAAATGATAAGGGTATGGAATTAATGAATACATTTGGGTAGGTCATGGATGAGAAAAATTTCATTATTTGTGTGAAAAAGAGGTATTATAGGATGAACTTTTATATGTGAGTTGTGTGGCCGCTGGTAATATTTTTAATGAAAAAGTTATACTAATGTTTTAATTCCGAAAAAAGGATCTAAAATGGACCATTATTAACTAATAGACATTATATGATCTATATATGTTCATATAATAGTAGTTTAGACACGTTTTTCGATATCTTTATAACGTATATTTATAGTTTAATGCAAGGAAAATATCATTTTATCCACTACCAAGGTAATTAAATTTTATTGATTCCCAAATAATTATAGAAAAAATTAATTTTAAATTATTATAAAACATAACTTATGATGATTCAAAATATTAAATCCGGTTTTACCAAATTAGGATTATATTATTAGGACTTTTTATTTTAAAATTAATCTCGCTCATGTGAAGAGAATGGCTGTTTTTAAAAAGTGCATCTTACAAGAAAATTTTAATTTTATAATAAGTCTATGAGTAATATAAATTATTAACTATTAGTACATAATAATTAAAATTTCACTAAAATAATTCCTAATTACTGGTTTTTAATTATTTAAATTTGTTAAACACAATGCGCAATATAATAGTTTTTGGAGAAAAACATGTTTAAAAATCAAAAAAAAATTATTTTACTAAAATTCAATATTATGATGATTAAACACAAACAACTTGATTAAATATAACAAAAACAAATAATTTTATTTTAAATAATATTTAAAAAATAATGGGGATTTTATGTTTCTGAATTTATTAAAAATAAGTTACTTTTTTTAGAATAATCTATATTTTTCACAATTAAACCAAAAATAAATACTTTCCAAAATATCTCAATATATAACAAAAAATGAATTTTTTTTGAAGATATAGAAAATTAATTTATTTTTCAAAATAAATTTTTTAATTTTTAAAAAACATAATTATAATTTTCCTCACAAAAACAAATAAAACCACTTTTGGATAAAATATACCATTAAATAATAAAATTACTTCCATAATTACTAATTTTAAATTTACTAATAATTTATCAATAAGTTATATATATTATGATATTTAAGTATATATATTTTATAATGTAGTTATAACAATTCATACCCTCTAATTTACTCTCTAGTTTATAATTGTTATATATTTCTTTCATCATTTAAGCTCTATGTTTTGTGAAGAATATGCTATCAAAAAATGGTTTATTTTTTAAAATATAAAGATGTTAAATCCTCCCACCATTAATAAATTATAACCACACTATTTAAAAATTATATCAGTCATTAAATATTTAGAATTTAAAAATACCTCTATTAATGTCCCAAATTATTTAAGGATTTTATAAAACATAACCATGATGAAAGATAATAAGAAGTACAATTATCATGTGTAATAACTCATACTATATTTCTATATAGGATAAAATAAGTGGGTAGTGAAGATTCAAACATGGATGGAAGAAATAATACCAAAATAATGATATATAATGAAATAGGTCATTGATCACATGAATTTGTAAGATCAAGATAATGTCAACAACCATAAAAAATAAACCGAAGAGGTGTGAATGAAATCATGTTTTCATCAATAAATGATTATTATATAAAAAATATTTGTCTCAACATCCTTTTCCTAGGATTGATGAATCCAACACCATATAGTTTATGATAATAAGAAACTATACCAACAATATGAGTATAAATTTGTCATTTTTTTAATTTTAACAACAATAAATTCATTTTCTACAAGTTTTGTGTATTTTTGATGAATTTTTATCATACATAAATCCCTAAAAAATTATTTCAAATACCATATAAACATTGAAGATATAATCCTGCTATTTAACATATGTTTTGAAAGTAACCAAGACCCAAAAATTTAGAACATTGTAAGTTGTTTTACTAAATTACAGTGATCCTCTTCCAAAATAACAATAATCACCTAATAACTAGAACCCTTTTCTTTCCCATAGTAATCTATATGATAAAACATTTGTTCTGAAAACCAATTTTACAATTATCATTAAAACATTTTAATTAAAAAATAATGATCGAATACAAATGAATACATGACATAGTCTTGTGGTAAGAGATACACACTTATAATCCCTAAAATGTGTCTTCATGTCTCATGAACATTCCAGATACAATGGATTTTCACATGTCCAACAGGTAGTCATTTTATCTAAAATTATATCATTATAATATTGTTAAGAATATGAAAATAATCCTTAATGTAATTAAAATTATCCTATATCATATAAAACCAAATTTTTATTAATAAAAATAAGTTTCATTAAAAATATGGAATTAATCATTGAATAACAATTCCTATAGAACCCATTGGATACATATACCCCAATCTAATAAAACATATTCAAAAATAATCAGAAGAATATGAGAATTATGACACTTGAGACCTCAAAAGGGCTGTCAATGACATTCAACCTATGATTGAATATCATGATCCCATCCCTCTAAAGGCACACCTACAATAATTTCAATGAAGAATGGGATATAATGACCCCATATTCCTACCAATAGTATAACACGGGTTGGAGACTAGCACCAAGGGTGTTCAGATCTCACACTATCTGAGCCATTACCTTTTTTAAGAAAAGAATATTGGAAGATAAGATGAATAGTCAAATAAACTCAAATACAATTATATATATATATATAAAGAAACTAAAATCCATTCAATAATTCCTGGTTAAATAGATATGATAAAGTATAACAAATTTATTTAAAGTAAAAAACACAAAATTAAATTTAAAGTAGTGAAACAACAAATGTCATGGGTCTTAGATAATATGGTCCAGCATGAAATGTAATATCCTCCTAGAAACCTGAATTTTATTTATATACGTAGGGTTAAAATTGATTTATATGGGATATAAAAACCAAAGTCTCTTGTGAACATGTTAAAGAAGCAACATAATGAACCTATGAAAAAAATAGATTTAAACAACACATAAATAGGTAAAATAACAAAAACCAACACCAAAAAGGAATTCTCACCAAACAAAACATGTAATATAATTTAATAATATCACATTGATAAAGTTACCTTCCACCACATTTCATCTAGTATGCCTCTCTCCTTACCAAATCGTACATCATAGAGCTCTCACCCCTTCTGTATACCACACCACCCAACATGAACAGTCATAACACACCTTAACAAAAAACACCTGGGATATCCTCTACATAATCATGTCCACACATATCTCACTGGAAAACACATTAGAAATCGCCCAACATGCATGGTCACATCTCACCAAAAAACATCTTGGTTGTCACACATTATCATGAAGAAACTTGGGACACATATCATCATGCCTGAAAACACCTATTCTATCACATCCATCCCGAAGACACATGTGACATAAAAACTGCCATCAAAAGAACTATCAGACCATCATCCATCATACCTTATGCCATACATACCTATAATAGAAGAGAGATTGGGAATGAGAAGGAATTCATCCATCTGTACTCCCCATTTAATGTTTTGAAAAACATCCACTGCATGTTATTGTGGGTGTTCGGTACATAATGGTCATTGTGTGTAGGGATTATATAGAAATAACAAGAATATAGAGGTAAATATATAGTATCAAACACTCTGGGAAATCCTATGGATTTACAACCAGACACAAAATCACCCAAGACAGTCACTTGGGCTGCCTCCTATAAAATTATTTATTAGTATTTGAATATATCACATTATATTGTGAAGAGCCCTGATAAACTAAAAAATCATCACATTTCAATTATTTACAAAATCCAACAAAAAATATATTTATTTACTAACATTTCTCATCCCATTAACCAAATATAACCAATCCATTTTTAACATTACAAACCAATTATTCATCTTATTCACTAACTACTCATGAATCACGGAAAATTAACCACACTCCACAAAAAAACTCAAATTATGTCACCTCACCACCCGAAAAAATATAACAACTATCACCTAAATACCTTAAATACATTTCTAAACAAATAAATCATCACCACACCAAAAGAACATCCATACAACCACTTCATCTTCACTCAAAAATAATGACCCCCAAATACTTCTTCACATCCCCAAAATAATTACAAAACAACACCCTCATCGCTGCCCCAACTCCCGAACAACAAACCATAATATAGACCCACACCCCAGAGAAATGAAAAATAACCTTCCCAAAAGAACCACCTCATATTACAAAACATCGCAATCATTTTACAAAATTACAAAAGGGGGTTTTATTACATCCCACATTATTTTTGGGGAATTATAACACAAGAAAAAATATTAGGGTAACTATTTCATTAGCCAACTATATGGGTTTAATCAATTTACAATTTATGTAGTATCCTAAACATGAAAAGAAAAGAAGAAATCAATGAACATATATCTAGTGAAAAAAAGACACTAATATCCTCAATTTTTAGTGGGGTATCAATCATATACTATTCACAATATTACAATTATATCAATGATGTAAAAACATGCGAAGCATACTCTAATGAACATCAATTCATATCAATAATCTTAATTATCATAGATTACAATATAAAATCCATAATCCATAGATTAAAAAATGTAGAACCCCTACCGCTTGTAATAAAATAAGGACAAATATGGTAACTCCTATATATTGGAAGCTTTCTACCATACTGGGCACCATAATGAGATGAAGAATTCTCAAAAAATAATCCCTCCATGTGAACCACAAATCTACCTGTTCCGCATCCCAATACCATAAAACACAACCCAAATCTCAACCCAATTGAAGAAAAAATCACCACAATAGATCTCTAGGATAAAAAAATTTAAAAATGAGTGAGAATGATGAGGGAACTCATCAAATATCAACAATGTATAGTCAACAGACATCCACTAGTATCAATGGATTGAAGAGGGATAAACAAGGGCTTGATGAAAAATGTAGTGAGCTTTGTATTCTCCCTAAATGATTGTAAGGAGATATCACAAAAAATAATAATAAAATATCAGTTGAAAAATAATTTAAAGCAATATAGGACCAATGGATTACATGATGTGTAATCTCATATCATATCATTAGATCCCCAGTCTTATATTTCCACTAAAAAAACACATCATATTTTTAATATATTCCATTTTTCTATCCCCAATATATTTAATAGCATGAAACCCTACTTAACATATTTGTATGATTTTTACACATAATGAAACCTCTAGAGATTCAATGAATCTGAATTTCATGTGGTTGACTAAAGTTACACAACATATAATCTCTATTTTTCCAACCATTATAAATCGAAGATCTCCAGACTCCCTTCAAGAATCTTATAATCAAATACAAAAAACCAAAACTATAAAAGTGATAAACTATGATGGAAAAAACCTTTACATAATATACCTCTCAAAAAATTCCCATACTTGAGATTTTAAATCCAATAAAAAAGGATAGGCATCCAAACAACTACTCTATGAGAAACCTCTCAAGGATCTTATCCCCTCAAATTATACAACCACCCAAAAATGCCAAACCAATCGGCTAAAAAAGAAACTAAAAAACCACACCACTAAACGAATTACTAAAAACTAACAACTCTTATAATAACAAACTTCCACACAAACAGCACAAAACAATCTCAACCTACACAAAGCTCAAACCATTAACCACTACAACCAAATAACCACATTTTATTGAAAAAAGCGATCATGGAATTCCACCATCCTTTTCAACATACTATCTTCTCTAGGTGGAATTGACTCACTTGTGTTGGTTTAATGACATCAAATTTAATGTTTATAAATTAGTAATCTTGTACTCCCCATTTCATAAATTAGTAAATTGTCACACATCACACCACACACATCACAAACCATGGAAAAAAGATAACCTAATAAAACTAGGTTCATACATCTCATCCCAAATCAAAACTGGGAAAATAAAAACCCAAAGAAACTATGGGTAATGGGTATCAATATTCTTCTATCACTATAATTTCTTCTCCTCTTTGACACTATTCATTTACCACACATTAACCAAAGTAATGGTTTACCCAAAAAAATTCTTCCCTTAACAAATATAAATCTCCAATGGACGCTCCATGAACATCGCATCATCCTGATATCCACTTCTCCTATGTCAGGAACATGGGATTCATTAGGAAGATACCTGTGAATATGTGAGACATGGAAGCCTCTATGGATCCTCTCCAACCATGTTGGAAAATATGACCACTATTCCACCTTTTCAACTCACCCCAACACATCAAAGGGACTAAAAAACCTAGGAATAATCATAATTTCTCTGTGAAAGCACTTCCACCTTCATAGAGGGAAATACTTCAAAAAATTTGTTTCACTAACCATGAACTCCAAGGGTCTATTCCGAAAATATCCATATGTTTTATTCAATTCGTGAACTAATTTCATCCTCTCACAAATGAGTTATCCATTTTATTTCATGATCTCCACCACATCTGGACAATGGATGGTTTCTATCCCAACATCTTTCCAGAAAAATGAAGGATAACATGGCCATCAATAAAAATATTCAAACAGATCCATGCAAATGGAATAGTAATTGATTTTATTATAATAATACACAACCAACAGTAGTGGTCACTTATAATATCCATTATATTCCAAGGCACAAGATCATAACATATCCTTTAAAAATGGATAGTCTCTTTAATCTGTACATATATCTATGGATGGAAAGAAGTGTTGAGGAATAAATGAGTACCAAAATCATGTTCTGATCCCCTCCAAACTGATGAGGTAAAATATGTGTCCAAATATGAGACATTGGACATAGGAACACCACGATACTGAACATACTCATCCATATACCTCATACCCAAAGAATCCATTGTTCCTAACTCCTTGATTTTTATGAAGGGGTCTAACTTCATTAATTAAACTTTAATCACCCAAATAGCCTCACATCCTGTATGATCACCTACTAACCAATTAACTAAATAAAAATAGGTTTCATCACGTCTCTATTAGGGAGCATCCAAGGGCATCATCAATCCACAAAGAACATGATGCTTGTTCATTACTTGACAAAAAAAATGAAGTATTCCACAAAATCTTCCACTACATGTTTCTTCCTAGGACACAAAAACTATATTATCAAGACATGATAAATCCTATATATTATTTGGTGTACCATGGAGAGAGATCTATATAACTGAAGAATAATTTACTCACACATTTCTACCAAAGTAAAAAACCTCCCATGAAACAACACATGGTTCCAACCATCCTACACAAATCAGTCCAATGTACTTCCATGGCCAACACAATCAGGAACTAAATCTAACACGAAGTCCCCTTATGAGCCTCCCACACCTGCTATATCATATAAGAATTCATTATCCTCTAAAAAATATCCTCAACCACCATCAAAATTTTCATCATGGTTCAAGGATTCTAACTCCTCAATTTATCACCAAGCATCCCCTAACTCCCGAACAACACCCTTCCATGACCTCCTTCTCAATGTGTTGGCCAAAAAATTCCCCCCACCTTAGGTATATTATATATAAATCTTATTCCTAATGGGTAATCATTAACATACACTATCTCATGTCTATATCATGCTGTGAAAATATATACCTCATGTTCTTATGATCATTAAAGACCACAAAGCGCTCCCCTATGAGGTAATTCATCCACAACATCCGTGAAACAACCACTACCACTAGCTCTATATAATGGGTGGAACAGTTACACTCATGCAGGTGTAAATTCATAGATCCATAAGAGAGAACTATATTCGTCATCATCACCATTCATCCCAATCACATATGGGAATATTCACAAAACAACGCAAACATTACCCCTTCTTCAGGAAACTGAAGAAGTGGAGAGCTAACAAAATTCCCCTTAAAATAATATAATTCTACCTAGAAACTATCACTACACATAAAATAATTTTCTTTCCAGGTTAAAGGTATTAATTGTTCTTCCACATGATATAAAACTGGTAAATTCATCTAATAATAGCATGCAATGCCAAGAAAACAATAAACCTCTTCCACATTTATTGGTGTTTCCCTGCTCACAACTACATCTCCCTTCGATGGATCAAAAACCACATGCTGGTGAGACATCACTAGATATTGTAAATTCACATATCATATCTAGAAAATACACTTGGACTACATTTCATAGATATGGTGTCATTGAAAAACATGCAACATAGTTCTAATATTCTCATCATGCTCCTCCTATAACATTGAGTAGATTAGGATTTGATCGATGAATAAAAAGATGAATCGATCCTATAATTCATGGTAAAAAAAGATAATAATCCCCAATAACATAGATAGTGAATATTTTACACTTAATGTAATGACTATAATCTTAATGTCCCTATACCTACATCCGATAAATGTCTTTAGGATATGTTGCTCTATCACCCTCAGCTACTGATATCTAGACTGCATATAAATTTTGGGAAACCAACTCTCCCCTCATAGCTAGTCGAATTGATTTTCTATCCTTGGTAAGTGGGTAATAGTTCTTGACCATCACTTGATTCATCAAATATTAGTCTATGTACAACCTCAAGCCACCATCCACCTTCTTTAAGAAAAATAATGAACCCAATGATGAAACTCGAGGCCCGATAAAACCCTTATAGATAATATAATCTATCTAAATAGTCAACTCTCATATCTCAAAAGGTTCCATTTGAAAATGAGACATCAAAAATGGAGAATAATGTGGCTATAAGTCAATCAAATACTCAACAAAAATAGAGGGGGTAGTGTCAAAACCACCATGGGAAAAACATCTAAAAATTCCCCAATAACCATTGGAATCCCTACCAGACTAACTTCCACTTATTCCACTAAAAACTCAACAAAAAATAAATTAATGGGGTATACACACTGACATACCAAATAATAACTCTTCTCACCTATGAAAACAATACGATATTCATTCACATCCTAAAACAAAATTCTGCTCAAAATGAAGTGGATAACATATTGTACATAAACCAACCAGTCAATTCCTAGAATAACATCATGTGGCTTTATATGTAGCATGATAAGATCCTTAAGGGAATGACGTGACCCCATCATTAGTATACACCATTGAAAAACACAAAAAAAGATGGTGTATCCTCCAAATGGAATACTCATCACAATGGTCATGGGAATCCTCTCCATGTCTAGTCATTGAGCGTGGGCAAGAGCGGGTAAAATAATAGAGTGTAAATCTCATAAATCACATATTGAACTAACAACAATACTAAACATACTTATCATACCTATGTCTATCTCTGGCCCATATTGAACTTCTACCTCCACAATGTGAAAATGACCACACATAGATTCCTATTCTATATTTTGATAGCCACCTGCATTACCACACTCAGTACATAGTCCTTGTACACAAGGAACATCCTGAGGACGGAGTCAACCTTCCCCATCAACCATTGGTGGAGCATAAGACTACTGCCCTTTCAGCTGAAATGGCCTCACAAGAATCTACCAAAGAGGTAGGAACATTACTTATCCACCCCCACAATACTGATTTGGGGGATCCACTAGAAAATGTTTCTTGAAATGTACATAAAACTCACAAAAAACACTCATGTACAAATCTCCTATGAAAATCCTGGAAATCACTAGCTCTAGAAGGAAAGAAAGGGAACTGTCAGGGGTTACATCCTTACCATTTAAACCTCAATATAACTGATTCCTCAGACCTTCCACTGATAAACCTACCCTAGAGGAATCCTACTGGTTCCCCTCTAATGGAAAACCTCTTCATGAGTGACTCCGCTCGATCACTTCTTCCTTCTTATAAACATCCAGGTATGTTTTCAAAGTAAAAGGAGTAACTGCATACTTGAATGTAGAACAAATAACCACTTCAAGATGTACTGCATTAAGCTCCTAATCTGGAAAATGAAATACATAAAAATTTAGTTGCTCATTGAACATTATTCCAAGCTCCCTCACTGAAATTCTCCCCTACTGAAGAGAATGACACTCCAACACAATTTTATAACTTCATGGTTGACTAAAAGAACTCTTATTTTAAATAATTATTCATATAATCCCATAAAACCTATTCCGCCTTCTTCTCTTCAAGATATTGTGTCTACCACTGACATTCATCTCACCACATCACAATGACTACCAAAGGAACCCGATACTCTATAGGGGGGCGGAGCAAATAAAAAGTGATCTTATGCTCCTCTATCCAGCTCTATGTCTCAACATATGAACAACTACATATTTTGCACCTACAATGCATGATCCAAAGACAACATCTCTAGACCAACCCCATATAAATCCTTCATTACTTTCCCACAACCAAATCCTCACATCAAAACATTTCAATATCATTTTACAAATTTAAAAAACATTTCATTTACCAAATTCATCTTAATTTAGGTTCATTATAATTAAATCAGAAAATCATTGAGAACCAACTTCATTAGAAAAATATAAGAGGTTAAATAAAATTCAATTTTAGGGTTAAATAACATAAAAAAGGAAAAAAAATCGTATTAGGGTTACATATATAGTATTGAAACCCTCTCGGCTTCCTTATCATTTCTAACCCTCACAGATAAATTAGAATTTGGGTAACCATCGTAGTTACTCTAGGAGTAATCATACGGCCGACCTCCAACACACACATACCTAATGCATTAGAGGGAGATATAGGTACCAACCTTCATCGTATATAATTCTCAAGAACTGGTACATAACCCTACAACTTAAATAATTGCATAAAAACATTTCTTTTGAATTTCCTAAATCAAAATTTCAAAAGAGGATTGTAAAAGAAAATCCCCTTATAAATATCATATAATGAAAGTGGGAATTAATTTAGTGGATTCAATATTTATATAAACTATAAATAAATATAAATCAACATTATATAAAGAGTTTTCATCACACAAACATTTTTAATACAGCCCAATGACGTAGAATGATAACCAAATAATAGAAATCGGGTTATGAATTCCCTTACCTCGGGTTTTTCTTACTTAATCTTGTTTAAAAATCATGTATAATAGTTAAAATATTTTTATTATTATCTTAAATAAAAATATTCATCTTTATGAAATTGTATATGATCATATTATAACATCATTTTACCCTTTAATTATTAATATTTTGTTCCATCTATTGTTTTCAGAGCGTTCTTTATATGATTTCCATAATCGGTTCATGGTGGATGTTCTTATCGATTGGAAGTGAAACTCAAGAATTTTAATTGATAGGTATTAAAATATTTATTGCACCATTAATTATACCATTTATCATTTTCAATGTTGATATTAGGATGATTCCTAAGTTAAAACATTAATGATGTTCATTTTGATCATTTTAGTTGGTCTTTGATAATAACAACCTCATTTTGTTTTATAAATTAAATACATGTGTAAAATGTATACCAGAATCATGGATAAGACATTATATAAATATTATAACATGGTTCAACCATAAAAATTGATTCATGACCATACTTTAAGGAATTAAATCAAATTGAAGTTACATCGTCTACGATGTCGGTTATTCGACACAAAATAGACAATGTTTTCGTTCCTCGAATAAGTGGCAGAGGATAAGAAGGGTGATGATGAATTTTCCATGAACATGATAAAATCCATAATATAAGTGACTTATGTAGCATCCATTCCTCATGGGTAAGAGAAAATGTTCAAAGAATAAGAAAACAATGGAACTCAAAATAAAAGATTAGTTGAGAAATCCCTTTCAAAATTCAGCAGCCTAAAAGCATATGCAATAAGGTTTTAGAAAACATTAAAAAGGGAGGGGACAAGGTTCAACCATCGAAGAATGAATAAAAATACATAATAAATCTATAATAAAATTAAAATAAGAAAATTATCTGTATTCATGTACTCTATACCACATGAAAGCAGGCTTGAATAGAAAAAGAATGATGTTGAGAATTTTCTTACCTGGTAGAGTATCTCCAAGAAATTGATGGTTGGGGACTTGGGGGATTGAGGAAAACTTGGGAAGACTACTAGGGAGGAATAGAGACAATATATATAATGATAAGTAATTTTTAATGATTTTAACGAAGAAATGGCTTGGTATTTGTAGCAAAAATGAGATAACATTTTATTAATTTCTAAGGGACACCTCATTAGTGGTATTTGAAAAACCGTGGTCTTTTCTATGGTATATTTTCATGGTATTATCCACATAAGTCACCTAATAAGTTATATTACTCTACATAAGTCCACTAGAATCGTTACATAATTATTACATCCTTAATGATGTCATTAAACAGACAAATACTCAAACAGTATTTGTACTATTCACCGAAAAAGTCAACTATTTTAGAAAAAACCAAAAATTTACCCTTAATATTTTTCAATGTGTAGAATTAAAAAATGAACTCCATTTTTTGAAAATAATTTAATATATATTATTAATTTAATTTCTAAATAAAATCAAACTTAATTCAAAAATTAGAAATTTTAATTCAATAACTACTTTTATATCATATTGAAAAATTAACCAGGAATTCATTATCTTAATTCCTTATTAAAATAAAATAATAATACAATTTACAATTCATTAGGGTTATATTAATATTCATAAGGGTATGTTACTATTCACCAATAAAACAAGTTGGTTTCATCTTACTCCAAATAACAAACTGATCACAATTATTGATAACTGTTTTTTAAAATTCTAAACATAGAAGTAGTAAAATTATGTTTAAAGGATAGTTATAATTATCTACCTCAAAAAAAGTTTCATGCATTTCAATTTAATTTTAGAAAACCTTGGGGTGTTACATTCTCTCCACCTTCAGGAAATTGCATCTTCATAAATTTATTTAATTATTAAAAAATTTAGTGTACTATTCCCGTATAGCATTTTCAATCTCCCAAGTTACTTATCCTACAATGTGGCTTATCCACAAAACCACTAAATGGGGATTACATTATTCCACAATTCCTATTCCCTTCGATCAAGAACTTAAATTGGTTTCTGTTCAGAAGAAAGGTTCTCCTCCAGCTGAACTCCTTCTGGGCTCAAAACATGAGTTCAATCTCGAACATACATTTTCAACATCAAAATATGAAAGATATTGTGTACTTGAGACAGAAATGGAGGCAAACCTACTCGGTATGCCACCAGTCCAACGTTCTATAAGATTTCAAAAGGACCAATGAACTGCAGGCTTAGCTTCCATTTCCTACCAAAATGCATCAATATTTTTAAATGAGACATCTTAAGGAAAACATGGTCACCTACATCAAATGAGATGCCTTTCCTTCTATTATCTGCATAAAATTTCTACCTGCACTATGTTTTCCTCATGTGCTGTTGGATCACCTCAACTTTCTCAACCACGTCCTCTATTAATTCCAGTCTCAGAAACATCAATTCCCCGACCTCAAACCAAAAATCTAGAGTTTTATATTGCTTCCCATACAATGCCTCAAAAGAATCTATCTGAATATTGGAATGAAAATTTTTATTTTAAGAATATTCAACTAAAGAAACATGTGGATCCAAACTTCCCAGGTAGTCCACTGAATTATCTCAAAGCATATCCTCCAATGACTAAATCCTTTTTTCTTACTACCCATCTGATTGTGGATGAAATTATTTACTAAAATTTAATTATGTTCCCAATGACTTCTTAAGGCCCATACAAAAGGATGATGTGAACCTCTGATCCTAATTAGATACAATGGAATCATGAAAAACATATAACTTGAAAATCTTGTATAGGTATATTTCAAAAAGTTTTTCCAAAGACATTACATCTCAAATAGAAAACAAATGTGCATATTTTTTCAGTAGATCAACAATAACCCAAATTTCATTATTACATTGATATTTAATTTTTAGTCCAACCATGAAGTCCATGGATATATTCCTTTATTTCCTCTATAGAACCGACAAAGGCGTAAGAATACCCTTCGGTAACAATCTCCCTTCATTAACATGTTGAATTTCAAACATTTCACAGTAAACTAATCAATATCCATTTTCATTATATCCCACCAGTAATACTTCCGAATGACTCTATACTTATTAGAAATTACTGGATGTATTAAAAATGGATCAATATAATATTTACATAAAATTATTTATTCAACTGGGATTCACAAGACACAAACATCCTTTTTCCAAAATTTTAAAACACAATCTTTAACAAGGTTAAATTCTGGATTCATACCCATTTTGACCAATTCTACCGATTTCTATAGCACATAGTCTGCATTGTGCACTTGGTTATTTCTATCTGATAATGATGACTTCATTGAAACCGAAAAAAAACATATGTATTCCCTGCACCAACAACATCTAATCCAAAGTTAACCAAATCATTAATCTATGGATCATGTTCCCAACGTATCATGGTTAGTGATGTGTGATTTGTTTGACTCAAGGAAACCACCACATTGTTTCCTTTTCCTAGATGACAATTGATCATTCAATCATAATCCTTTATCAGTTTAATCCATATTATCTACCTCATTTTTAATTCCCTATGAGTGAGTATATACTTCAGAAAATTATGGTTAATATATATTTTACATTTTTCTCTGTAAAAATGATGCCTCAAAATTTTCAAAGAAAAAACCATAACACCCAATTTCAAATCATGTGTGGGATAATTTAACTCAAGGGTAATAGTTTTCTTGAACAATAAACAATTAACTTATTATTAAACATCAAAACACAACAAATTACATTCAAAGAAGGATCACTATGGATGACAAACTCACCATTTTGGGATGGCATGGCCCAAACTGGAGCATTACACAATCTCTTCTTCAATTCCAAAAAACAAACATTACGTACTTTTGTTCAACTAATTTTACCCCATTTAGTGTTAACATGGTTAACAGTATTGATAACAATGAAAGGTTTTTAACAAATATTTAGTAATAAACCGCTAATAAAATAAAACAACGAATATTTGCAAAATTATTAGGTCTTGGACATTCATCAACCACTCTTGTTTTGATAGGATCAACTATTATTCAATTCTTATTTACAATGTGACCATGAAATGAAATATGTTGTATCCAAAAATCACACTTTCTGAATTTTCCATAGAATTTATTTTCCTTTAATGTTTTTTAAACAACCATTAGATGTATTTAATGCTCTTCTTAACTCTTAAAAAATAATACAATGTCATCAATAAACACATCGATAAACATATCCAATAACTCATGAAATTTTCTATTCAAAAGATCCATGAAAACCTAAGGTTTATTAGTTAACACAAATTGCATAAGAAAAAATTTAAAATCCCAATATCTAGTACAAGAGGTTATTTTCTAGATGTCATCCTCCTTCACCTTCCAATGATGGTATCCTGATCTCAAGTCAATCTTGGAAATGTACTGAGCTCCCTAGATCTAATCAAAAAAGTCATCGAGGTGAGGCAAAGGATATTTTTTTGTAGTGACATTATTAAAAGCACTATAATCAACACAAAGTCTCATGGAACCCTCATTATTTCTAACGAACAAAAATGGAGCTCCCCATGGTGATGTACTGAGATGAATGATGCCATTATCAAGAAAATCATGATATTGAATTTTCAATTCAATAAGTTCTATTTGAGCTATACGATATTGGGGTTTTGAAATTGGCATAGCATCAAGAACAATATCAATTTTGAATTCTACTTCCCGATCTTGTATGACACTAGGTAACTCATCGGAAAAAACATCAAGTTATTCATTTACCACTGGTATTTCATTAATCCGAATAGTTCCTTTATTTTCAACAATATGACCAAGATAAATTTCATTACCATCATTCAACAGTTTCTCATGTTCCATATATTTTATCAATTTTAGGGTTTTTTTTATACAAACTAAAAATAATTTTGAAAAAACATCTTCAATAGTTCTGCCACCATTCCATGAAAGATAAATAGAATGCCAATCAATTCCTAGAATAACATCAAACCAGACTATGGGTAAAAAAAAGGTTTTTTTGGTAAATTCTTTCCACATAAAATAATATAATGATTCTTATAATTCATTTTTTCTATAATATTTCCCCTTGGTGTTTTAAAAAACAATTTCCAATCTCATTTGTGAAGGTGATATTTCCAATTTACCAGAAAATTTATCAGAGATGAAGAAATGTATTGACCCCGTATCGAAAAAAACATTATAAAAATTGGATTACATAAATAGAGAAACTAATAACACTTCATTGGATGGACGTAATTCTACTATTTTAGTCGCAAAAGATATCACTACACCTTTCATCTTATATTATGGTTTATATTCTTCATTTTGTTCTCTCTTTGAGAAGGATTTTTCATAATGACCAATCTCACCACATTTACAACACATGATAGGTTATTTATTAGGATTAGTCTTAGGATCATTTTCATTACAATCTTAGGTCATATGCCCAAACTCACTACATCGAAAACACATTCCATTTTTATTAATACATTCTCCTGGGTTCTTCTTTCCATGCTTTTTAAAAATAGGACACTGGATTTTTTTACCATTAGATTTCTTTGGTTGATTCTTACCCATGACATTCCATCTAGAAATATTATTCCCCTTATTCCCAAAATTCACATGATCATAAAAAAACTCTTTCACTACCCTCTTAGTACTTCAGACATGTTTCTCATAACTTTTGAATTCACGATTGTCCAATGGCCTTCGATACCTTGGCCTCTATACTGTGTAAAAGCTGGGGATTTTTCTATCACGATTCTGAATATGATTTGGAGCATATATCTCCTATCTGGTAATGTTATCTTCATCAATAACCACTAAATATTCCTCCTTTTTCCTTAACTCAAGGAATTTCATTCTCCATCATATTCCATGCCACCATAGAATATATTTTTCATGGAAATTACTTTTAAATCCATCCCACTATATGGCATCAATATCCCTTAAATCACTAATATTCTTTACCATTAACCACCACTAATCAGCTTCACCTTCAAAACGATAAATTTAAATACATTACTTTTGATTATATTAACATCCCATTACATCAAATATATTTTCAATGGATTTTATCCATCCTTCTACCTCTAAAATGTCAAAAGATCCATTGAAAGCAAGAGGGGGTGGTCTCACAAAATGTTCCACTATTGTCATGTTCTATTGTGGTTCCTATGGTTGTTCTTTTTCATGGATTACACCAACAATTATTTATTGCATTATTTGAGCCTTTACTATCACAAACTACTCTGTTCCAATGCATACAATTCCGAGATGCAGATTCAGAAGAATGTTGATCTGTCGATGCCTCTCCTCTTATGCTTCCCTATTTCTTCTGCGAACAACCATTCTGAACAAACATATCCCAGTTAAAGAAACATAATAATTTTTAAATTATATACCATTTCAAGTTTATCATATAATAAAATAAACATTTATGGTAAAATATTAACATCATCATTGCCCCTAAATTTATCGAAAGCTCCCTCTAATACCAACTATAAGGAACCAACTTTAAAACATTACTTAATATTAAATTTCAGTCAAGAATATAAATTATTAATCATTAAAGATATTTTTTATTTTATAGTTTTATTGAATTAGGATACCTAACATACATAACATACCACAATCATAATAAATGATACTACTAAAAAAAGATTCCTTTTTTTCAAAATATAAAAAATTAATTCTTAAGACACGATTTCTTTGACAAATCCTCAAATTTTTAACATGGAATCCTTCATTGTCTTATGAATCCTTATAAACTGTGAAAATCATTTTAAAACATTTTATGATACCAAAAATCATAGTAACGGATATAAAAAGAAGGAAATAACACATTAGTCCATGAATACTTGTGATGTGTGAAATCATATTTAAATGACATACATTTCAAGCATATAAACTAAAATTGTGAAACATGAGATTTTCATAGGATCCACACAAAAAATGATGAAAAAAATATAACCATAATGGTATATTGGGTCATTACTTACATAATATTTTAACCCTCTCAGCTACCTTTTTATTTTTAACCCATGTAGCTACTTAACAATTTTTGTAACCATCGCAGTTACATTTGGAGTAACCATACAACTGACAACCAACATAAACATACCCAATGCATTGGAGGGATATATAGGTCCCACCCATCAATATAAATTATTCCCATTGACATGAAAATAATAATACAACATAAATAATTTCACAAAAACGTTGCTTTTGAATTTCATAAAACAAAATTTTAAAATAGGGTTGTAAAAGAAAGGCCCAATATAAATATCATATAATTAAAGTGAGAATAAATTGAGTGGATAGAATATGTATATATACTGTAAATAAATATAAATCAACATAATATAAATTGTATTCATCACACAAAGATTTTTAATACAACACAAATAATGTTGTTGAATGTTAACCCAAAGAGTGGAAATCGGATTAAGAATTTACTTACCTCAGGTTTGTCTTATATAAACTTGTTTAAACCTACTTTATAATGGTTAAAAGAGTTTTATTATTATATTAATGATATATATTAATCTTTATAAAATCTTATATGATCATTTTATAACATTATTTCACCCTTTAATTTTAAGTATTTTGGTCCTTCTATTGTTTTGCAAGACATCGTTATATGATTTCCATGTTCGGTTCATGATAGTTGTTCTTTTCGATTGGAAGTGAAACTATAGAATTGAAATGGATAGGTAATTTAATATTTAATGAACCATAAATTATAACATTTATCATTTTAATTTTTTTATATGAGGAGGATTCGTAAGATCAATCATTTTTATGTTCATTTGTATCATTTTAGTGGTTCATTGATTATAATGATCTCATTTTGTTTTATAAATTAAAACCATGTATACAAAAGAATTATAGAACCATTAATGTGACATAATACATATATTATAACCAGGTTCAACCATAATAATGTTTCATCATCATGATTTGTGGAATTATTGAAAATTTAAATTACATCATCCACGATGTCAGTTATTCAACACATTGCAGACAATGTTTTTATTACTTGAATAAATGGGAATGTAGAATTATAATGATGATGAATATTCAATGAAAACAATGAAATATAAAATAAAAAATATTTCAAGAGATTCCATGACACTTTATTTGGAGGATATATGGAAATAATATGAATAGAAAGGAACTAAAAATAAAAGAATTGTTGTGAAATCCCATAAAATATATGGCATCCTAACGGCTATGTAACATGGTTATAGAAAGCAATAAAAAGATGGAGAACAAGGGTCACCCATAAAAAAATGAATCCTAATATAGAATAGATCATGAATAAAATGAAAATAAGAACATTGCATGGATTCTTTAATTCAATACCACATAAAATTTAACTTGAATAGAAAAAAGAAAGAAGTAGTGCTTTTTCTTACCTTCTAGAGTAACTCATAGAAATTGAAAGTTCAAACCTTTTGGGAAAGTGAAATCATTGGAAGGACTACTAGGTAGGTTAGGATACCATATCATGTTTAATGGGGAATTTTTAATGAATTTAATTAAGGAATGGGTTGATATTTATTACAAAAGTGAGGGAATATTTTAATAATTTCCAACGGACATCTCATTAGTGGTTTTTGAAGAATAATGGGATTTCCCATGGTATTTATCAATGGTATTAGACAATTAAGAGACATCAATGTTATTTTATAATAAATAAGTATTACATAATTATTACATCATTATTACATCATTAATGATGTCATTAAACACACTGAAACTCAAAACTGTATTTTTACTATTCACCAAAAAAATCATCTATTTCAAAAAAACCCAATAATTTACCCATACCATTAACTGATGTGTATAATTAAAAATGAAATCAATTTTTTGAAAATAATTTTCAAAGTATTATTAATTTAACTTTTTAAATAAAACCATACCTAATTAAAAAAACATTTAATTCTATAACTACTATTATATGACATGAAAATATTAACTAGGATGTTATTATCATAAATACTTAAGAAGATAAAATATTAATACAATTTACTATTTATTAGTGTCATATTACTTTTCATTTTGCAATTAATAATTGTACGTTAAAATTCCCCAAAAAACAAGTTGCTTTTATCAAACTCCAAATAACTTGCTGATCACAATTGTAGATGACCGTTTATCGAAATTCAAAACATATAAATAATAAAATAATGTTTAAATGACAGTTAAAATTTACTAAATAATATAAATTTTCATGCATTTCAATTTATTTTTATAAAACCTTGGGGTGACACATTTTTAGTAGTTCTATTAAATGAAAAATGACCATTATTTTTTCTCATGATCCACTAGTGATATGTTATAATGATATCATACATTCTATTTATCTATATGGTATATGATTAGTTTAACTAGAGATGTATATTATATTACCCTAGAAAATATTACTATGGATGTTCTACAATTATAATGCCCTATTGGGGAATTCATTTACATCGAATATGTTAGTTTTTGAACAAAATTTATATGTTCATTGTTTTGAAACCCTTTATTATTATAAATTAATTTGAATATTTAAAAAAATGGTGGGTCCTAGAATTAAAAACAACTTCAATTCATCAGTATGTATCCTGAGAAAAATGTGTTTTCCAAATAAATTGGTGTTTTAAACATAGTTTAAAACATTCTTTTGAATTATCTTGATATTAATTTTATAATGAGTGAAATTATTTATACCCTCATTATGAGATTATATATTGATGTATATGTTATTTTTTTATTACATAGAATATCCACCTATATGATTCATGCTCTTGTGACTGTTTAAATGAATTTTTTCCACCACCATTTATTCCTGCAATATTATTCTCATGTTTTAATTTAAATGGAATGTTTTTCAATTGTTTAATTTTCCATATTGACACTCATTATTAATCCATGGTATATTCAAGTATACAAATACCTTATCTATACATATTATTCCACCTATTTTATTGGTTTTATTTTCTATTGGATATGTTGTAGTGTTTTGTTAATGATATAGAGAGATATGCTAAGAGGGAAAATGACATTCTCAATGAAAAACAATGTATTTCACGTTTTTAAATGTAATGGGGATCTTCTATAATGTATCTAGTGTAAAAATAAAAAAATAGTCCACTAGGATCATATTTTTGGTATATAATAGAAGTGTAAAAAGGATACCAAAGTATCTTAGAAACAAGGATCCCATACATTACAAATATACTAAAAATTAATCCAATTATATATCACATTATAATTTGGTATTTGGATAAAAATTCCAGATGGATGTAGTGATTAAAACTAAATCATTTAGATTTTTAAAGTAATCATATTTGGATGAAATGAGTTACCCTAATAAGTGGTTATTTTACTCGAATGAGTTAGAGAAAATCCAGGGATAATCATATTGAATGACTGTGATACTTAAATTGATATCCATGTTTTTTCATGAATTGATTATCCTAATGATATAATTAATTGAAGGATTTGGAATATGCTTATCCAACTGAAGGATGATGCTTTTTCAAAATAAACTAATGTATATTTTATCAACACCAATTAATATGGTTGATCTATATTCAATTGGAGATGGGATGACATTTAGAGGTAATGGCAATCCATTGAATATGAATGGATATATGAAGACGTTTTACATTTAATGGGTAGATGTTTATAAATCTTCCACATTAAAATTTGATGTCTAAAGGATAAATGAGTGAGGATAATTATTTTAAACCTAAATCACTATAATAGTAGAATAATATTTTTTCCATTTTTATCAAATTATTTTCCATTCCACTAAATAAAGTGAGTTGATTATATTTTATAAGATGAATAAAATTTTTCTTATATATTAAAACATGATGGAACATTTATTACATACCAATAAAAAATAAATAATTGGTGAGATCTAAATAACCTATCACTTTTATTTTTGCTTACTATTATAACATACATGAATATTATTCATATTAACATAATTTTTTCTATGTGAATATCTTTTGTGGAGGAGAGTGTGGTGTGTGAATTGTATTACAGAATTCATTTTACATTTATATCCCTTGATTTTCTAGGTGAAAATAAATTTTTAAAATTTAAACCTCTAGTTTGTGAACATTGTTAGTTATTTTTTGAAATAATAATGTTTAGGGGAATAATGATATTCGTTCGTTACAATAAAATATAAAATTGAATTTTCATTAATTTTATTATATAAAGGGATAAAATTTCATGGATGGAACATAAAATAAAATCCTATAAGTAATTTCAAAATGATTCATTTTTTATAATTGGTATCCCACTTTAACATTATTATATCAATAGGCACATGGTGTGTGATTGAATTATCACTTCCATAAATAAGAGTCGAATTTAATTCAAATATATAGATTCCATTATCTTAGTTTTATAACTTAGTTGTATAAATTAATCTCAATGGAATAATATTATATATGATCATTTAATTATTGATCTGTCATACTCAAATGACAATTTCATTTTACATTCCAGGTATTAAAGATAGAAAAAATAATGTAGTATGTGTTTATAGAATAATGGATGGATAGAGAGAAAATACTGAACACAGGTGAAGATGTTGGAGATAAACTAATTATGCAGTCATTTGATTTGTATCGACGAAGTTATAAATAATATAATTCATGTAGAAATTGATCGGGGGATATGTAAAGGTTGTACATTGAAGAATCATGCTTTAAATGAATTACATTCAATTAAATATTCAGTGAAATATCAATCAAAACAATGATGATTCAGGATCATTTTGAAATATGTGGGTAGAAATTTCTTGAGGAAATATAATCAATATATAAATAGATATTTTATTAACCAAATATTTTATTGATCACTGATAGTTTTTCACTAATATTTTGTTAATCTTCTTATTATCATCAATATTTTTTGATTGTTTATATAATTTTAGTAATTTCTTGAATAAGAACTTATTATTCAAAATTCATTCAATGATTTCATCCATCCAATCCAAAATTCAAATTTTGATATGTTTGGAGATGAATCGTTGACATTTGAATATATTTGTTTAGAGGGGGATTCTATGAATTAATAAATATAAAAATTTGAAAACAACATCAAATTCAAAAGTTATATGCAAGAATGAATTATGAGACATTGTACGTTGTATTTAAAACCCGAGGACAACATCTATAATCCATCATAATCATATGATACCACTCGATGTGACATAAATTCACCAATACAATGAAATATCCAATATATACTATAACAACCTCTTATTTTTTATATTTATTTAAATTAATACTATGTTCCATTGTGTTATCCTATGAAAATACCAAGATGAAAAGGAACTGTTATATAATAATAATTTTTTTATTTTCATACGTCTATTATGAAGTACCCATTTTTATGGTGGGTGTGAATATGAATAGAAATGTTATGAAATATAGATTGAAAATTTTTCTTAATAATTTTTTCAGCTTTTCATATATAGTTTATTAATTGTATGGAAATGATAATAAAGTCATTTGAATAAAAATTTGATATTTTTTATAATTTCATTTTTAGGTCTATGCAATGTATTCTTATTAAAATAGATTAAAATTACCACTAATGATAAATTAATCATGTGAAATTAATATAATATATAACCAATTAAAATAATTTTTTTAAAATTAATTATCATTACTATGTGTGGAACATGAATAAATTCATTTTATGCTTCCAAAATACATTTTCATCTGAAATGGTTATTATTTCATTTTATGCATCGATATAATTATTAATTTCCTCCATATCGATTTTTTTAAATTATCCATACATAATTTGTTATATCTTTATAGTGATATAATTTTATGATGAATATTTAGGATTTTTACAAAAAAAATATGTTTCTATAAAACGTGAAAATATTATTTAAAAAAAATATATAATTTTTTTATTCTTAAATAATGTAACTAAAAAATATCTTTCATGAAATTATTTAAATGTATTGTTACATTTTTTGATTAAAAATAATCTAATTAATCCCATAATTATAGGAATAATATTTTGATTTGTATATGTACATTTGTATTCTTAAAAATATTATTATATAAAAACTAAGAATTAATTACGTTTTCACACATATATTAAAATTTAGTTCGTCTAATACTATATATTGATTATTGTAATATATATTTTTAATTTTTAATAATCATGCTAATATTTTTTTTACATGTTTAATGTTTCCAAAAAATTAACTCACAAAGTAAAAATAAATTATTTGTTGTGGTAAATGAGAAATCATAAAAATTGAAATTATTTAAATAAAATTTGACACAAAATAATATTTATTATTTTTGGGGGAGGTTTATTAACATATTTCCCCTCTAGGAAAATTATTTCTAGATTCATATAATATATTGTTTGGATTACAGAATATTGGATGTCATATATTTAGATAAATGTAATTTTCTGTCATTTTATATCCAAAATATGGTTTCAGGACTATGATATGATAAAATATAAAATATGAATGAACCAAAGTAACAATGATTATTTATAATTAATAATTTTTTTGTTAATTTTTTAATATTTTTATATATAGAATAAATATTTACAACACATTTTAAGATTTGATCTAATTCATAACAAATGTAATATAAATAAAATGGTATTGAAAAAATTACAAGTTTTAGAATTTAGATTATTTACAGGGGTACATGAATTTAATTTTTACTAATAAAAAATAATTTGGCATTCATGTGTTTTAATTTGAAAAAATATATATCTTATTTCCATTGCTGTAAATTTTTATTGAATAGACCAAAAAATACAATAAATGGTATATAATGATAAATATTATGTTTTTAGTCATTATAAAATAAGAAAAATAGTTTCATAACTAATATAGATTATAATGTATTTAGTATATAATTAATGAAACATTTATGTGACACTTTTAATTTTTTTTAATTCACAACATTTATATATTGAAATATTTCTTACATCTTTTATGGTAAAATAAGGAGAACCAGTAATTAAACCAAAATAAATTATTTAATATGATGTCTAATTTGATATAATTTTTATTGGTATATTATATTTCATCCATTGAGACCTTTTAGTTTTATATAAGAAACTTTAAATCTATTTTATGGGAGTCTGAAAAATATTCTATTGTAATATTTTATGAAATTACATGGTTTCCTCCCACCAAACATCTTAAAGGGAATCTTCTAAACTCTCTTAATCATAAACCATGAGCATTATACCTCCACTATTATCAATAAAAATCCCTTCAAAATCATACTATTCATGTTCTCTAGAATTTTTTCCCACCAAATTACCCACCTAAAATTATATTTGGAGAAATATATATTAAGATATCCAACGAAATGGTCTTATTATAAACAAAGAATTTATTGATTATTTTTTATTCAAGATCATTAATATATTATATAAATTTTTAAAATAAATACATCAATATCTTATATATATATATATAATAAATTGTTTTTATCATTATGATACCACCCCTTTTCATATCATTTTCAATCATTTGATAAATGAAAACAACGTTGATTCATACGTGTTGATGACCACTACAATAAATAATGGGGTTTCATTTTTCATCACCAATATATATGGAAGTTTCAAATTATTCTCTAAATAAATATAAATGGTATTTATAAAATAAATATGATTATTTGATGATAATATATGACATACTTTCTTACCTCCCCTTCAATTATAAAATTATGACAACACACATGTGTACATGTATAATACCACCTATATGATTCAATTTGATTCATTATTCATTTCTACCTTTAATTGATGGTTGTAGGAATAGAAATAATGAATAATAATGAAAATTTTAAAATAATAATTATATTATAAAATATATTTCCCCATATTTATTTTATTTTAATCCTAGTAGAGAAATGAAAATGTAATTAATTTGTATTTATTTACAACCAGCTCAATGAAAATACATGGTTAATTTAAAATCCCCAACTTACATGGTTAGTCTTAAAATAGAATGTAATGTAAAAATATAAAAATTATAATTTTCTATTTGGGAGGTAATATAACCCTAACCCATTTTTCCATGGTTAACACAACATTGTAGTTTCTAGGTTATAAGTGGAACAAACTGAAAACAAAAAACATGAATATAACTATATTATGAAATAATAGAAACATTATAATTAATGAAATAATTATAATTGAATAATCTTGGAAAACTTTCTAAATCATGTAGAAATATGATTAAAAAATTATTATTCTGAATTCAAATAATGTACTTGTTGTCTTTGGACATGCATTTTGGAGATTTCTCCTCTTGATTTTTTTTCAATGATACATATTCCATATTCTCCACATGTATCATTAGTATTCCTAGATACCATGATACACTGATACCTGAGACAAACTAACATGAAAAGAAGGGTATACCAGAACCCCAGGGGTTGGAAAATAGAACATTGAATTAAAAAAATTATAAATAGTGATTTAATTTTCGACAAAATAGTGTAAGATTAAATATACAAGTTAGGATGCTAATAACTCCAACGATAAGAATTACAAGAAACCAAACTATATAATGAAAAACCAAAATAGTACATAATCAAAGTACTAAACACCTATAAAGATATACTCAACCATCTCAAAGGATAAATAACACTAATAAAAAATGATTAAGAACATCCACATCCTCTAAGCCGTGATATCCATTTACTTGGGCCTTATAGAAGGAAATCTAAAAAATCCAAAAGGGGAAGTTGGGGTGTGAGTTATAAAACCCAGTATGGTCACACCAATTGTTATAGAATAGATTCTATAATAATAGGTGAAATTATATATCCAATTTAAATAAAATAATCCATGTAACGACTTTTTTAGTTTGTAAATAAAAAATTATTTCATTTCAAAATGATAGAAAACCTTTAAAACATGGAATAATTAAATTTTTTTTTGTAAAATGGTTTGTATAAATCAATTAGGATGAAAAAAATAGTTCCATAAACATTAGAATATGTATATATATATAAAATAGAAAGAATAACTAGGTTATATTACATTCAATATAATTTATTCAGGTTGTAGGATACTCACACATATCATATCAGTGATAATTTAATGTATGTGTACACACATCCCTCACGATTTATCCAAACAAAACTCATAAAAATTGTATAGGAGACAATATCTTCTTAAAAAGGTTTTTTATTGTTTTAAATTTCAATCTATTAATTGGGAATTATCATTCATGTTTGACAATCCCAAATAAACCACTAACTACATAGGATTCCATATGATAACTCAATCACTTAATAGAAAAAGCTAACATAGTCTCATTTAAAATCAAATAAAAATTCACAAATAAACTGTGAAACTTTTTAACGTAATATGTTAATCCATTTTCAATAAAAACATGGGTTTATCATAATTTCATTACTTTTCATCAGCTTACAAATCATATGTTTTTATCATTTTAGTTGAATTCATTTTTCACAAAAAAATTATTATTTATCATAAATTCCATAAACTTCAACATATGTACAAAATTTCAATTCCATTGGAATTTGCGGTCTTTACCAAAATTCATAAATGATCTAATTCTAATTAAAACTTATATAAACATGGGTTTTCATAAATAAATTGATTGATAATTCAAACTAGTCCTGAAATCAGGGTTAACATTTATGGAAAATCCCAAAAATAACAAAAAACTATTAATAAAGGAAAAAAACCCATATAAGGGAAGAGAAATATAGAATGAAGGAGTACGAGACACAAAAATCAAAACAAGAATCAAGATTGCAATAAATTTATTTTATATCCAAAAATAACATGAAAATAAAAAACTAAATAATGAAGAAAGAAATATGGGGGGAATACATGACATAATAATCACTTACCTAGAAGAGATTGAATGAGATACTTCATGATTAAATCCACCGAGGATAGGGTTTTAAGGTGCCAGAATTACCCATATTGAGCCCTAATTTCAAATGATATTTATTGTGGTTGATCTAGAGTTCAATCAGTGTAAACCGTGAGGGTTTTAGAATTTCATTTTTTTCTAAATAAAACTTCATTGTTTCCTATAGAGGGACACACAGTTTGAAAGACATTGTAGCCTAACGATATGCCTTGATAGGATCACATTCCAGGGAACACAATTTCTACAAGGTGGGTTGATGGTTTGTTAACTTATGTTTCAATCATGGAAACCCTTATATCCAGTGATTCCTGGTATTCACTATAGGGGTACACATTTTGGGAAAATCTTGTGGGAAACATGAACAACCCTGAAAACCCAAAAAGTATTCCAAATTTCACCTCAAATATCATTAGAAACGAAAAAACCAATGCCTAGTAAAAATATGGTTTGATGATTATCTAATAAATAGTTACATGATCTTATAACCACCACACTCAAAAAAAATTTCTATCCCCAGAAATCTTATCAAGGTTTTTCAATGTTGATGATATGAGGCCACTTATCTCACATCAGTGCCACATGTTCCCTAGTCTCATATGAATATGATATATGTTTCCATTGCACATGGACCAAAGGTATCATCCACCTAATAATTTCCTTTTCCACTAAATTTATAGTCCAAACTAGATTATTAGTAATGGATAAATCGAGAAAAACATCAAGTTTCAACCACTTTAGGACATATGATAGGTCTGAAAGACACATCCATATTCAAGATACATTAAACATGTAATGTGTCAAAATTAAATATAAATGAAGTGGTAAATGGTAATACACATTCCCCAACTACTACACAACCAAAAAAATTCTAATAAAATTATGCTAATTATTTCCTTACCTCCCAAACCATCAATGGAAAAAAAGAATCATTTAAGAACACCTGGTCACCAACCAAAACTCCAAAATTAAATGATGAATATTAGTGTATGATTTAAACATGATATGTGTTGTAGACCTTATCCGATGAATCAATTGAATATATTTTGTCTTCCCTTGGCCTAAACATGGTCATACAATGGATGCTTCTCCAATATCCTGAATAAATATTTATAGGACGTTCCATCCAAGGCCTCAAAAAGATCCATTTTGAAAATGGATTTAAAACAATTATTATAATAAATCTCAAAAACTCGCAAATGTTTATACCATGATCAATAAAAATTGAGGACGTAGTTAGAATGAATTACTATAATAATCTGTATATCCCTCTCTTTCTAGAAATCTTTGTATTGATGAAATTCTATACTCAAACGAACCAGATATCCAGTTTCATCCTTAAGGCCTCACTAAAAAAGTTAGTAAAATAATGATCTATATCAGAGACAATAACAGAATTAACATTATTAAAAAATAATCTATTTAAAATAGATATGTCACAACTCCTCAACTTTTTTGTGTCATGACTGTGTATAATGTTAGAAGGTTCAGTTAGCCTATTGATAAAATAGTATATCATATTTTTCTATTGAGGGTTAATTGAAATAAAATCTCTAACTCCCATAGATAACTCATCCAAATTTCATGCTGGGACTACATGTGGATGAAATAAACACAAAGGAATCTGATTCTCAGTATTTTTTTATTGGTATGTATAACATTAAAAATCAGAATAATCAATGTCGCATCTCATAACAGGAAACAAAAACCATCGCTATATTTTATAGAACATATTTAAGGTTCTCATGTGTATATTCCAATTGAAATTAAATAAATCCCATATCAAATCATTCCAATTATATAATTTCATAGAAATTCTATTCCAAAAAACAATGAATACCATCATTGGATATTGAAAACCTAGAAACGGTCACCCCACCAAAATGATATATATTAATTATATGGAATTCATCATCATTCATATATACCAAAAAAATCATCTCAATAAGAGTATAAGTAAATTGGGAACTAGACAAGATAAAATTTTCTTATGTATCCCAATCATCTATATGAAACTCTGTGATATGAGTCATCAAGTTCTACCCCTTGATTAATTCTTTCATGAACATGGTTTGGATATTCCTGATAAATGTATATTCGATGACTAAGTCAACAGATTTTAGGAAATCAAACCAATCCATCAATATGATATTTAGTTTTTTATATAAGATAATACTCAAGATAGTGTAGTCCAAAAATAGGGTAAAAATTTCAATGAAATTGTAATTTAACAAACACTTAATTACATAAATTATAATAGAATGATTGTGGTCAATGGTTGGTTAATTCATCTCATATTCCCTAATTTTTTGAGAGCTATAAGATACCACAAGATTACCCTGTATAATAACATAGCCATAATCAACCATGATGTGTCAGAGAATACCACATAGCCCTTCCCGGACTCTAGAAGAGTCAAAACTGTCAAAAACATAATAAGAAAATTAATATTCACAATAGAACAACAAAATTTATCATCCCAAGAACACATCACCACTTTTTAAGTGAAAAAATAATTCTAAGAGTCCTACATCAAGAAATCCTTTTTGAGAAGCCTATAATACACTGATCAAACTAGGAAGCTCTAAATCATTAAAAAATTATGGGGGTTCTACCAGTTCATGAAAATTATAATCATTTTAGGATATAATTAGGTACCATTTTTAACAAGATGTGTGCTATGAACATCACCTTCTATATCAAAAAATCACATTTGAATATCATGGCATATTGCAAGTGATTTCTCATCAATTCTAGACCTTCCGTCAAATGGCACACATGATCCTACACAGTTTGAGAGTAAACCAGGATCACATCGATAACGACCACCATGAGCGTATCAGTATAGTTATAGAAAATAATATTACCTAAATTCTATAATCACACCATGAGTATGTGTTTGAATAAATGGAATGAAATGATACTTATAATGGGAACACCATCTCAGAATAGTTGTCTTCCAAATTTCAGATTCATTAATTCTAAACTCATGATAATCAGATTGAAGATCAATATTCAAAAAAATATCCCCTATTATAACTAGTAAAAAGGATCATTAATCCATTAAAAATATATAAAAATATTTCACAACCACTTAGTTAAGTTTCCATTAATAAAAACATAGGACATGTTTTCCATAATCTTTTTAGAAAAGAGAACTGGCGCCACCCAATGTGACACACCCAGGAGTATAAATCCTTTCTCTAATAGGTCAACTAATAGACCCATCAAGGGTTTTATTAGAGTTGGTTTCAGATTTTAATAATTTATAGAATCCTAGTGAGTACCAAGAATTTAATCAATAGAAATATATATATCATTTACCTATTTTTAAATAGATAAGTCAAAGGTAAAAACATATTGAAGCTTGGATAAAACTATAGGTGGTTAATTTCTCAAATATTACCACTCCTAATAAATATAAAACAATGATATAACATTCACAAACTCTATATAATAATCTATGGTTCTACTATACCGCGTGTCCTATTCTACCTGAATCATAGGGCTCACCCCATCAGGCATAGAAAAGGAGACCCGTCGTATATAACAATCAATTAAGGATTTTATTATAAATGAGAGAATCCATCTTGAAAATGAAATCATGATTTTTTGGATTTATAAAAATATAATTGTATGCAAAATAAATTTTTGATTAAGGGAAAACACAATAAGGGCAACAGAGAACCCACTCCCTCTAGATTCTGTGGGGTTTAGTAATACCCTTCACATGAGGTAAAATCTCCACATTAAGAAATTGTATGTTCACAATATAGGTTGATATAAATGAATGATAATCAAAAACTGCTAATAAAATATTCACCAGTGATGAGGAAATAGTTATGTAACCTCTCATAGTCACTGGAACCATATTTACTAACACTATAGACTATTCCAATACAGGAAAAAACATCCTATCATACGCCTATGTCTGGAAAACCATTGTTTATGAAGAATATGATTTCCAAATATTATATTTAGATAATGAAGATATTCTTCCACTAGATAGGGGTGAAATGATATATCATAACTTATAGATGCAACCTGAGTGTCGGCTTGGACAAGATATCTTAGTTTCTGAAGTTAAACCCCATTTCAAATTCCCATTCTTTCCACACATAAATTAAGTAAAAGTGAATCTTCTTGGAACTCCAGGAGGTCTAGAAGGATAATATATCAAGAACTAACATGATCCTAATATAAAATTACCACCCCATTATGTGAAATCATAGAACTATCTCATTGAGAAAATGGAACACCCATTAAACCATAATTACCAGCAAAGTCATGCACAACCATTAATACCCTACCCACCCTTTCTACATAATTTGTATGATTTAATAAGAAAAACATAGAATGAATATCATATTGAAGGACTATATAAAACCATTAAGACTTCATGTATATATTTTATGTAATCACATGTGAAATATCAACAGTCTTGGAAAATTGTTTTGTATACTCCGTCATGGTCTTGTAAGCCTGTTCATGTTTGAAAAAATCTATATTCCTAGATAGAACTGTACACTTGGGTTGGAAGTGGTCATTAAAAAGAACTCATTTTTCCTTCCACAATGAACCCTCATACTACTTTGAAATATAAATGGGGTCCCAACATCTCTTTTGTGGTCCTCCCATCATGAATGTGTCAAATTTCCCATTAATTGAATCATGAATTTCCATGAATTCAAATAGAATTGTGGCCTTCCTTAAATGAACCTTCCCCTCATGAGTATCATTTTATCCTTATAATTCTATTGGATTTTAGTAATAGAACATGAATAAATTATTCATACATTAATCCCCTGGTGTTTCTATTGTTTGAGTCTAAACAATAATAGGTGTAGCTTCATGTCCTAGACCGTGGGCAAAAAACACAATAATCTCAACATGATTATTGTCCACTGGAGGACTCACTCACTATTGTTCACCATGAACTAATTATTTGGGTGTAAAATTTTTTTTTTAGTAGAATGATGCTACACCAAATCAAAATTTATGACATAAGAAGGTTAATCATATAAGAAAAGTATGATTGAAGAAAGTGGAAGTTAATACCATCAGATAAAAAAACATGATTCAGATTTCATCATTCAATATAAAAAGTAGAAAATGTATATAACTAGATAAAAATATTCCCCAAGAATCTATTCCTAGATAGACCCTAGTGACATAGGTCACATTACCATAATATTCTTCTAGTAACTCACTTATAACTAATTATTATTACATGAAATGATATTCCAATCCACAGACTCACTTCCTTTAAGGATGCCAAACCTACACCTCTGATAATATTTTGTTATAATCCAACCTGAATACATTTCTTCCTTAGTACCCAAACTAAAAAAATTTACTAATGTATTATACCAAACCACATTGTTTGGTGACTATCAAATTTACATAATAATAATGAGTTATCTAAATTTCCAAAAAATAATGGTTGATAAAAGATAGAAGTTAGAAAGATAAAATCTCCTTAGCGATAATGTTCCAGAAACCAATTATGTTTAAAAAACCTAATATATCACATCATAATGTAACATAAAAACATGAAATATAAAATGAAACATCCCAACAGAGACACCACTCATTGACTAAAGGATCAAGAACATCCACATCCTCAAATATGCTCCATTCCATTGTTCTGACCTATAAAAATCAAATCTAAAAATTCATGAATGAAATGTTAGGGTGTGATATGTAAAGGAAAACTGGGATTTAAAAAACTTTCCTAAATAGATTCCATAAAAATAGACAATTCATTCATTAATTATTTTAAAAAAATAGGTATAGAAACATATTTTCATATATAAAACAAATCATTCCTTAATTAAAAAATTATTGAAAAATTATCAAAAAATGTCATAAAAAATGAATATATATATATAATATATGAAATAAATAAACTAGAAAAAGTAAAATAGTTATATATAAAAAGGAATATATATAAATATATATAAATATAATCATTGTAACACCATGGTCATCTAACATGTTGCATGATTGTTTTCAGTTATAGGATCCTTGCAATATCTTATATTAGTTGTAATGGAATGTATGTGTACACATTCCCTTTAAGCTTTATCCAATCTGATATCATCGAAATCACATCATTGAAATTATACTCATAACCAGGTCCTTATTAGACTTATAATTTTCATTCCATTACATGGTAATTATAATCTTATAATACCGGTCCCATATAACCAACTAACTATTTATGCTCATATGTTCTCAATCAATCAATAGAACAAGTAGAACCCTTCTTATTATAAATAAAATCATAATTCACAATTCAAATGCACAATATTCAGTTCTAATATTATAATACAATTTAATATCCAAAATATGGTGTTCTTATCATTTCATGCATTTTTAATATTAAAAAAGTCATTGGGTATTATAATTTCATTTTAACCATTGAATAAAAAAATATTAGATCGATTAAACAAATTATTCCATTTTAAAATAACCCCTAAATTCTAATAACATTGGAGTTGATTAGTTTTGATTTTTTTGTACTATATCAAATTACATATAATATTAAAATATTTTTCTATTGTAATAAATCAATTGTAATCAAACTGAAATTTTTTTTACCAAATAATCATTTAATTATATTTAAAATAGAAAATGGAAGTCCTAACGCTAGTCACATAATAAAAATGAAAAAACCCCATGAGGGTTAATGAAAATAAAGAATGAATGTGATGCATAGAAATAAATAAAATCTAGAATTCTGATTATAGTAAACGGATTTTACCTCCATCAAATACATGATGGTCTTGAATTATCTATAGAATATAAAAAGATATGGGGGGAATTATAGGGGAATCACTTACCTAGAAGAGATAGAATGAGATCCTACACATTTTTTTAATCCAAGTATATGGTTTTGATGAGATAAAATCACCCCAACATGTCTCTCATAATCAAAAAATTTATTTAGGTCATGTTTGGGTTTTACAGGGGGTTATACCGAGATGTTCATGAATTTAAAATAATTTTGTAAAACAATATTCATAGCATACATGGTTTAATGTTCAGAGAATAATGTATATACAAACTATTCACCCTAAACACTAACTTATCTAGAATTATTGTCCAATTTACATCATTTCTACTAGGTGTGTGCATGGTTTTTCAAAAAAAAATCCAACCGTGCAAAACCTCACAATACAGGGTTTCATTATTTTCACTAGGGGGAATAATATTTGGGAAAACCATGTGTGAACCATGAAAATCCCTTAAAATATCCAAAATATTCTCAATCCAACCTAAAATAACATACTTAATTACCCTTGAAAAGCATGATTAAAATTATGATTAAGGATTACTAGAAAACTTGTAACAGAATGTTACAACATGATTTATTTTTTGAGGTTTATAAAAATCATATGTTTGTATTTTAAAATCAATTTATATAAAATAATATTCCTTAAAAATACTTTTCATGTTCACTAATTAAATGATATTTGGATTCAAATTCTACTAAAGTGGGAAAATGTTATTCTATAAAACATTAATTTAAATGTTGTATACAATTATTCCTCTATATAAATGTTTTTATATGTTTCCAGGAATGTTATATTCTATATATCCATTTCTATTAAAAATAATATTCACAACGTTTTATTTTATTTACAAATTATTAAATATGAATGTTTTTATTGTTTTCTGTATGGTTTAGTCAGTGTTTTTTACCAAATTATAAAACCATGTTTTTTATTATTTAAAACATCAGTTGATTCTCCCACCATAACGTGTATTATTTTATACTAATATTACAATAGAGGTATTTATGGTTTGAATTATTAAATTCAACTCCCATTTTTTAGTGGAATTTTTCATTTTTATGAGTTTCTAATATATAAGAATATTAGTCCACAATATTGTAAAATAAGTAATCTGTCATTGTTTTTCAGTTTGAATGATTTTTCAAGGTTTTTATGATTATAAGGTAAAAATTTAATTTTCTTGTTCTTGATATAGTACATTATCATCATATACAAGGATGGGTGAGCATTATCTTGGTGACGATAATTGGGGACCCCATAATAAATCTAAAATGCATTCAGTACAATTTTTTTCATCAATTTTGAACATGATGCAGATCACATGGTTGGTTACTTCTATAGAATTTTACTAGGGTTAATTTATTATTGAACATGAGTAAAAAAATAATTATGAGTTGTTTATATGATTTTTTGGATATATATTTAATGATTTAAAAATGTTTTTTGGGAAATATTTTTATTTAATGAGGCAATGTATGTTTTTAATCATTGAATGGTGAATGGTTTATTTTCAAGGAAATGTGTTCATGAGTTCTCAGATTATTGAGATTTCCTTCAAGGATTTAGTATTCTTTTTAATGGTTTTAATTTTTTTATTTTAAAATGGTGCATTCTATCATATGAAATCGTTTTATTTATGTGATAGTGGTTTTATTTTAAAATATGTAATAATTTTAAATGGGTTTCATGGTTATATCTTGACTAATGGGTTAACATTATTGTATTATTCCATAAATAGATTTTTATATTTTCCCTAAAACATTAAATGTCATTAAATAGTCCGAAAAAAGATTATAAACAATTATGATGTTTACTGTTGAAAAATAAATATGGGACTTGAATGATGAAACAATGTTATGAATTAAACAAAGTTGGGAGGTTATGATAATTTTTTTTAGGAAAATGTACATTGATTGGATGATTACACCATGTATTTTAAAGGTTTTATATGTAAGAGTTTTTCATAATTCCATAATAATATACACCTAAATGATAATTGGATTGTAAAAAAATCAATATTTTATATCAAAATCAATATTAAATCTTAATTGGGGTATAAGACCTTATACATAGTAACAAAAAAGTTTTAGATAATATTAATAGTCTGGTTTTTACCATGTAAGGATAGTTTATGGGTATTAGATAACATTATGTGATATTGGGTCTACGGTTGATCATACGTATAATGGCATAGATACCCCTCGCTGTTTTTTCATGATGAGAGTACATTTGTTGAAATTTATTAATTTCATAAAATTAATTGAGGTACACATATTCGTTATGATTAACAAGCAATGTAGAGAAAATTTTATTTTAGGAATATTGATTATTTTTAACATAAGATAAATGGTATTGATAAACAATTGGATTGATATAATATTCCAAGTTGAGGAAATTATGGTTAATTATGGTAAAATGTTTATTAATTTTTGTGAGAATTTGTTATATTGAATAGATACCATGGGATTCAAAATTTAATTATTGGATGTTTGACTAATGTTATTTTTAAATAATATTATTAAATTAGTAAAATTAATTTATTTTGTTAAATAGAAACAATTTTATCAATGGTGGTGTTTTTCTAATCAATAACAATTGAGTTGACTTTACAGGTACATATAATTTGTATTAGTGATTTATGGTTGTCTGGGGTTTTATGGAAAATATAAATTTATCATGGAGATTATATGATTTTGGAACATTTATTCATTTAATTACATTTTCATTTATCAGTGTTGTATAGAGATAATGTCTAAATATGTCTTATAATAATATGGGATCAAATATATTTGATTTTTTGGATTTCTTATGAGTATTTTTAATGGTTTTAATGGTAGTTATTTAGATAATGATTTATGTTAAACATTGGATGTTATTATTGATTATTTTGATAACTGTATATTATTACATCACAAGATGTTTTATACATAATGTATGTTACCATAACTTGTGATAAATGTTTTGGTTTTATTAATGGGTGGAAATAGAGGGAAAATATTTGATCCATTTATGGATGTTGTGATTACTTGGAAGTTCAATTTAGTTATTTATGAATATAACATTCATATATAATATTAATTTCATTGAATGATATAAGAGATAGTAGTGGAAATTGGTCATATAACATTGAAAAGATGAAAATACACATTATAGGTGTAAATAAAATAATATATTTATATTTTCGTAAAAAATATATATTGATGGTAATTATTATTCTTATATATCATATCATATTGTGAAGATAACAATAAAATATCAAGGGAGACTTTTAGAACCACATCAATAAGTTTTAGCCTTATAGAGGTATATGAATTTATGAAATAATAAATTTCCTGATCTTTTCCATGAAATTTTCTTTCATGCTAAAATATATATATATGAAATAAATACTATTTTATGATAAATTTATTTCGAGAGAATAAAATAAAAATTTCACAGACACAATTTCTATATGTTTGGTAGAATTTAACATCCCAATATAATATATATATATTGAATACAAGGTTATATTCTATGTAAAAAATAAAATTCATGTCTTATTATAAATGCAGATATACTATTATAATATCAATATTTAAATAATACCCTTATGGGAAAGCCATTGGTTTGGTATGAATGAATACAAGTCATTATATTACAAATACATGTTGTAAAAATTAATTTACTATATTTTGTAATCTATAAAACAATTATTATCAATTCAATAGAAATGAATTTAAAATATTTTTATGGTATTGGGTATATTTTAAAACAAAATTGGGGGTAGTGTATTTTTATATTAACATAATAATTTTAGCAATATTTTTAAATGATTATAAAAAAATATTTGAATTATATATCCATTATAAATAAATATAATTCATTTATTTATTCTAATTAGGAATGGAATTTGGATAATTCCATTTTACGTTTCAAAAAAAAATTCCTCAATAATGGGTTTTATTACATTCTATACATGGAATTTAAAATTCATTTATAATAATTTTACAAATATCTACTGAAAAAACTAAAATAATAATTGAAATCCAAATTTAATTATAGGATTATGATTATAATGACCCAAACATTTATCATTGTAATTTCACCATTCATATAATCATTTCATATAATATAAGTCACATAAAATTACCTAGATAACACAATACAATCATTATAAATTAAGAACAAATGAAATAAGTGGTATTTCATGAAATTAATAAACTCATCCTGATGGAATAGTTATATGACCTTCATAATAGTAACATGAACCATAGAAATATTAAACCATCCAAAAGAATAGTATCGTAACCTAAGAATGTTTAAAAAGAATTTATGTATTTTAAGAATGAAAATAAGATATATTTATTTCATGGACAATGTAAATAAATGTTTTAAAAACTATGAATTAAATGTCGGTATTTTTTGAAGTCTGAAAGATTTTACTAAGATATTAAAAATCATTTTAATAGCTTAATAGTAAATTTATTTCCATAATATGTATTCATAAATTAACATGTTGTTGTATTTTGATTATAATATTTTTTTATTTGAACTTAATTATTTTTCCAATGTTTTAGAAAATCAACTTTAATTTAAAAATATGTATTTTTTTAATAAATGATGATTTTAAATATAAATTATATTTATATTATTTATATTTTTTATTAAATGAAGTTAATTTTTGAATTCTACACATCAAAAAATGGTCTGGTGGTATTTTTGGTATTTTTGATAAAATACATGAATTTTTTGTAATAGTACAATTGGATAATTTATTATAAAAACTAAGTTGATTAATTAATGGGTCATGGATGATATATGGTTGATGTATGAACAAAATACATAAACCTCTATAATTATATATATATATATAATGATCTATCTAGTTATAGTCATGAGACAAAATAATATACTAATGAATAGAATAAATAGAAAACACTTTTATCCTCAACTATAAATACAACCCATCACCTGTACTTATCCTTACACATCTCAATATTTAATCCTTTCCCAAATTATTCTAAAATCTCTCCTCAAACCCCTCTACCACATCCAGTAACCCTTGGTCTCATCATAATACCTAAAAATTTTCCCTACACATGTTCTTATGTTGTAGGATTTTAATAGGTAAATTCCACATTCATTTCATTGAATTTGTTTCCAAGGTATATTATTTTTTTATTCTCACCAAAATACCCCTCAACTAGATGGAATTATTACTCTTGTTCCATACATATACTATAATTATCCCTTTTTAATGTAATATCTGTCATCAAAATCCTTTATCCCTCATTTATTCTAAAAATGAAAACACCTCATGTGATATGTCAATTTACCTACATTATGGACGATTTTTTTAGTTTTACATTAAAACCTTCAATTATGTATGTAAAACTGCTATAATGTTTTCTAAATACGTTAAAAAATTATATATCTCTTTTTATGTTCTATAACATAATTACTTACATAACAGTAAATGATAAAACAAATCGGGTTTGTTGTGATCGAAAAACCCAAAAATGAATCTAAATAATTATCACTTACTATATATCAATATATTAAACCTCATACCATATAACCATAATTATTTATAAGGTTGTATAATAATCTTTATGACCATTAATAACATATAATAAAAAACATTGATATTTATCCATATTTTAGACTACTATCCATTAATGAATACAGTTGAACTAGTTATGAAAACATAGTAATCGAAAACTCATGAATGATGAAAATAATCTCAATAATTCCAATAAAAGAAAATTTATGTGCATAATAAAACTATAATGACTTTAATAAATGAATATTATATTCTTAATTTCTCCAAATAATGAATTTAGTTTTATTATATTGGTTTTAAAAAGAAGAGAGAATTCAGGCGTAAGGGAAGAGGAATTTCAAACCCAACTCTCCACCTTTTTGTTGTCCCTATTCTACTCCACTTATAGTATTTAGATTTCATTAATGTTCCTTAAATATCAATTAATTATCATACACTTTTATTTGTTGGATATAAAATCTTCCAATATTTTTTTGTTAGAAAATAAAATATTTTTCCAAATGAACACATAATTTAAAAAATATACATTTTATTTATCCTTTTTTTGTTTCTTCTTCGATGAAGATGGGTGATTCGTATACCAAGATTGTTATTCCATTTTTATTTTGGGAATCCAAATGTATGTCGATTAATTTATTCTTTATTAGACTCATTTTCATTATTTCTGAAATTTTAATGTTCATTATTGATATATGTTCAATGTGGCATGCATGATAATGTAAATGTTATGACGTGATGGGTACGTCCAAACTTATATACCACAATTTCAATGTATTGATGAGACGGGTTTTCAGAAAATTATATAATGCTCCAATTATTTGGGTAATTATATTAACATCATAAGATAATGTGAATTATATCTTATCACAATGCTACATTTCATCACAATTATGCGTGTTAGTAGACCACCGAGACACGACGTTTCAATTTTATGCTTTGTCAAATTCATAAATATTATCTAATGCTTCCTATCAAGAATATTATCTTACAAAAATGTTTTTATGATATTAATAATTCTCACTCCATATTATGATGATTCATATTTTTATCTATCCCATTGGTGAGATTTTATATCACCACTTTTTTTGTGGTATATCGTCAGGTGATTAGATTTAATATGGAGAACACAAGGTACATGTACATGCTAAATAATAAAGAATTAAATAAATTTTTATGAGTTATTTTTTGAATATTATTCATGTTCCAAATTTAACAATGACTCTTAACCATTTGATCCATTTTTTTTAATGCTTATATGTCATTTATCATTAAAAACATGTGATAGCTATATAAGAAAAAGTATTGTCTATTTAGTTGGTATTATAGAATGGTTTAGTTAATATGTGAATTAGGATTATAGAAACTTAGTGAATACCTATACTGTAATACTACGTATATGTAATAACACTATAATCATTTCTAAACATAGGTATCCCATATGATATACCATTAGAATTAATTCCAAAAATAAATAAATTATTTATTCAAAACATGTTTTAATTTTTTTTCTTATATATATTTTTATTTAGAAAATTATGTGAACTATGAGAATGTTGGAAAAACAATTATGTGAGTGTAAATTTAGTGATTACTAGAATCATATCCCATATTCATTATAATGTGGAGTTAAAAATTTCATGGTGATTATTAGCAAACTGTCTCATGTTATGATCAATAAACTGAATAAAATAGAATATGCACATTCTCCTAAAAGGGATAAACTAGATATCATGAGTTTTATCTGGAAAAACCCAATTCTGTTTAGTGGATCATAGGATCCAATAGTTAAATAAATGTAGAAACATGATAGAGAAGGCATTTTCTATGATTCAAAATTCTCTTATGCTGATGGTGACTCTAGCCACATAACGTTTATATAGAGAGGTTAATAAATGGTGGTATTTGATTATAGACACAAAACCATAATAAAAAATTGAAGACATGGAGAAGAATCATTTAAGATAATTTTTTTTACATTTATTTCCCTTGAACTATTCAAACAAATATAGAGATATAATTCATAAATGTGAAGGTATAAAAATGTGAATCTATCAGGATCTATGAAGAAAATATCACAAGGAATGCCAGCTCCACTTCGGGTTTTGTAATTAACACTTATAAAAAAATTGGTAGAATCCTTAGAGGGTTGAAACCAAAAATATTAAAGGATCTATAAATTCATGGAATTGGGTGTTATGAATATTTTTTATGGGATATCAATTTGGAGATGGTGTATTTATAGTGGTCCTAAGGTTATGGTGATATAAAAAGAACGATAGAGTTTCTAATTGGGGGATCTAATGCAAAAAGGGTGAAGGAAATCCCAACCACCAACAAGTCAAAAACGAGTGATGAAATATCCTGGGAAGTTCCTTAGAGGGAAGAGGAAATAATATTACTATTTGAGGTAAGATCACCGTTCTCATGAATATTGATGTAATATAAGGATGTTGGCTGATACAACAGATTAAAGGTGAAAAACACCAATGGTCCAATGCTATAATTTTTAGCGATCTAGGGAAATATTAATTATAGTTCACTAAACCTATATTCCTCGAGGGTAATTAGTGTCATCAACCACAAAATCAAATATAACTAGATAAGCCTTCTTCCATCACAACCATTGATTTGGATAATAGAAATGATGTCATAAAAGGTATACTTCATATTCACTAAATAATGGGAAGGGTTTAATTTGATTCTAGTTTTATACATTATTTTATGTCTTTCTTGTTTTCATGAACTATTTAACCAAATCCCAAAAATAATAAAATATAGATATCAATAAAAATAGCTCGTGCTTCGATCCAGGAATCCCATGTGTTAGACTCTTATCTAATAAGGGTATAAGGGAAGATTCTCAGCGAAAATATCTTTATACTTCCCTTAGAGGAATTAAAATCTATAATGGGGAATGATTTGAATTTTCTATATAGATAACACATCAACTATCGGAAATATAAAATATATTTTTATATTCCAAAACATCATATACACCTCTAAAAATTAAAGGAATATCAGGAATGTCCTTTGAAAAATCCTAAAATGAGGTGGGTGTTTATTCCCCCTGATGATGCATACCTTTTCCAATGGGTTGAGTTAAATAAATCTATCAACATAGGATAAATTCTTATTAAGAGGGAGTAAAGTTATATATTTCTCAAAGATTTCACAAAACATAACCCAAATCATGAGGTACAGTTCTCAATAGAACACATTCCTAGAACTACTCCTATATCAAAAATTCCCTATATTATGTCTGTGATCAAACTGGAATAGTTAGAGAAGCATATACAAGTGAATTTGAAAAAAAAGTTTCAAATGCCCTAGTGCATCAACACAGACTGAGCTAGTGATCTTTGAGAAGAATAAGTATTGGACAATGTTACTATGTATCAATTAACATGTTCACAACTAAATCACCATATATAAGAAGTTTCAAATTCGATGGATTTATGACTTGTTCAATTAGGTATGGGGTGTTCAGTACTTATCAAAGAGATAAAATTGGCCTAGATACCATTAGATAAAGGTGAATAAAGAAGATAATCATAAATAAGCCTTCCTTATATGATATATACACTAGGATTTTATACTGATTCCATTAAAATGTACTAATTCCCCTAACAAATGATGGATTGGATGACTGGAGTCTTTAGAAATTACCTTGAAATATTTATATTAGTGTTTATTGATGATATTCTCATCTTCTCTAAGAGGAAGTTGATGATGATTAAAAAATAAGGATTGTTTTGGTTACAATATAGAGGGATATGTTGTATGTCATGTTCAGAAAGTGTGAATTTTGGATTCAACAACTCACATTTTTATGACATGTGATCTCAAGTAAAGGAATTATTGTGGACCCTTCAAAATAAAATGCAATATTGGAATGTCCCAAATCCTCTAGTTTCACAAAAATATATGTTTTTCTTGGATTAGTATGGTATTGTTGACCTTTTGTGACAAAATTATCTATACTTTCAATCCCTTTAACTTTGTTTACTATGAAAGGGTTATATTATTTTAGGATGAAATAAAGTGAGGAGATATTCTTGTAGCTAATAATAAGAATTATCAATGAACTAGTACTCATATTTCAGAAAAGTGGAGAATGTTTTGTGATTTATAGTGATTTTTTAATGAAATGAATGATTTATGTACTCAATAAAAACAAGAATTTGATATCTTATGTTTTATAAAAGATTAAGATGAAAGAGATAAACTACCTATCCCAAGAAATGTAGCTATTTGATGAGATTTTTTCATTGAAAATATATCAAAACATCTTCTTTATTGAGAATTGTGGCATATATACAAATAAATTGAGCCCAAATTATATATTCAAAAAATGGAGATCAACCTACACCAATGGATATGGTTATATCGAATAAAAGACTATGATTTCTCTATTCACTATCATCATGAAAAGGAGAAAAATGTAGTTGATAATCATAATAGAAAAGAACATGCTACATTATTCGTGTTGTTGATTTAGAATGACCGTATCTTCTTAGACATGAAAAATATGTGATTATAAATAATAATTATAGGGAATACATCCTATACTTCAAAAATTATTTTACATACATATATTTAAAATAATATTTTGGAACCACAATGGTTGACATGTATTCATAAAAGAATGTTAATGTAATAATGTAAGGGAAGCTGTAAGAGTTCCACATAGAATATGATTGTGTGATTTTTTTAAAACAGGGATTTGTGAGCCATCATAACATGAGATAAAGAGTGATAGTTTTGTTGATGAACATAGATCACTTTTCTACATTCTTCTTGGTAGCACCAAGATGTGTAGTGATATTTTAGAACACTTTATGTCAAAAAACATGATGTATGAGATAGTTGAGTATATATCAAGGTTCTAGATATTTCAAATATTTAAAGTAGATAGGTATAAGTACAAATAGGTGAGGAAACCATTTAATATACCCATTTTTAAAAGGGATAATTTCACAATTGACTTTATTACTGATCTCCTAATGAAACCCAAAGGAAAAATGTAATATCAGTTTAGGTAAACTGACTCACTATGAAGGCCAACTTTATAACAATATTGGGAAGACATCTCACTTGAAAAAAGATCAATGATATATGTGAATGTTGTTTTGAGGATTCATGGTTTAACTATTTCAATAAATTCTAATAATTATCCAAGGTTCTTATTTTAATTCTGGTGAAGTCTCCAACATTCCTTTAGCAGTGAGTTTAATTTCAGCATGATTTGTCACCCCAAAACTGATTTCAAATAAAAATAAACTATGAATATTGTTGAAGAAATTCTAAGAGACTTATTAATGAAATTCAAAATTGTATGTGATCATAAATTTCCAGTTGTTTAGTTCTCATAAAATAATAGATTCCACTAATGTATTCTGACAACAACATATAATGCTTCATATAGGAAGAGATGAATGACACAAACCTGTTGGGATTAAGTGGTTTAATGAATGACATTAGGACATTTTATTGTGCATGAAATGAAATATAATGTTCAATTAATCTGGAAACATATCCAATATGATAAAATTTATGAAAATATCTATGATTCACACCATAAAATAGAGTTGGAGTTTGATATTTGAGATAACGTCTTACTTAAAATATAACCATTGAAGAGATTATTGTGGTTTGGAATGAAATGAGAGATTATCCCATGGTACATTGGCCCCTTTAAGATCATTAATCATGTAAGAGAAGTGTCATATTATCTTTAACATACACCAATTATGGATCTAATTATTGATGTGTTACATGAATATCTCCTAGGATAGTACATACTAGATCCCTCACATTTACTACACTCTTATGTTGTATAGTTGAAAGATCATATCTCTTATAAGAATCAGCTAGTAATGATTTTAGTCCAAAGATATAAGGTCATATACAATAAGAAAGCCACATTATCAAAGTGTCAAGGAGGAACCATAAGTATGAACATGCATCTTGGGATCCAATGATGCGATCAAGGAGAAGTTCCCTCACCGGGTTATGTAAAATGAAATTTTGAGCGTGAAATTTCAAAATAGGGGAATAATTTAACAACCCAAAATATTCTAAAATGAATTTGAACATCTTATAACAATTTAATATATTATAAATAACATGAAATTATATGGATAACACAATATAAACATCATAAAAGATGAAGGAATGAAATAATATGTTTTTCAATAAATTAAGAAACATATACTAATAGAATAGTAAATTGCACTTTGGAAAAGTAACCTGACGCATAAAAATAGTAATACAGCCAATAGAATTCTACAATATACAATGAAATTATAAATTATATTCTGGGTTTTTCAATAATGAAAATTTTATATATTTATTTCTACTCATTAGTAATTATATGATATAAAAATGATAAGTTAAGTGTGGTTATTTTTGAATGTCATAAATATTTATTTACAGTTTAATTATTAATTTAAAATTTTAAAAGGAAATTTATTTTAATACATATTATACATTAAATAATATTTAATTATATATTTATTTAATGATAATTTCATAAGACCCAAATTAATTTTTCAATGTGTTTGAAAATCATTTTTATTTATACAATCATTATATTTATAATAAATTATGATTTTATCTAAAAAATATTTATTATATTACGAAAATTATTTTACTAAAAATTAATTTATTTTTTAGTTATACAAATAAAAAATCGTTTGGATTTTTTTTTTATTTTTTTACTATTCTTGATTTCATTTTTGAATATTGAAATTTTGTAATTTACGATCAAAACTATATATCTGAATGAATACGTTATGGATGATGTATGGTAGATGTAATCAAAAAATATTGAACCCTCATTTATTAGGTTAACATATATAATGATAATCCTCAATCTATTATTATTATTGATCCAAAATATTAATCTAATATATAAAATAATTTGAAAACACCTCCCTCATCCAAAATAAATACCACCCCTCACCAGCACATCTCCTCAGAACGATCAAGATTTTTCCTTGTCCAAATGCTTCTCCAATCACAGTCAAATCCCATAATACATGTCTACAATCCATTGGTCTCATAAAAAGGCTAAAACCATTTCTTTATTGTTGTTCTCAATGATGATGAATTCAATAGGTAAAGACCTCTTTCTTTTCTTTTAATTGTTTTTTCATGTTATTCAGTTTTCATAATATCTCCTCACCTTATATAATAAAAATGTAATGTTAATTTCAATACCACATATATATTTTAATAATATAATTCTAATTTAATATCTATCATCAAAAAAATTTACCACTTTTTTATTTGAAAAATAATAATCACCCATGATGTGTCATGTTACCAACATCTTGGATGATTTATTTTCACATTAATTTAATAAATTAAATTATTTTAAAAAATACACAATAATGGCATTAAAATACATCAAAATATATTATTTGATCGTTTTTATGTTCTAAATGTTTAATTTTTACATAATAATAAATGAAAAAAAATCGAGTTTGTTGTGATAAAAAACTGCGAAAATTAACCTAGATGATTGTCATTAAAAATTTACATTATTATTCAATCTCATTCCATATAAAAAAATTAATTATATGGTCAATAATTTTTTTTGAAGATAATTAATAACAAATAATAGAAACTAATTTTATTTATCCACATTTTACATTAACATCTATTCAATTATACAAGTGAACCAATCATAAAAATTGTAAAAAAGAATACTCCCGAACGATGAAATTAAAATATATAACTCCTACAAAAGTACATAAATGAACATAATAAATTTATAATGAATTAATTTAATTAATAAAATATATTTATCTTTTAAATAATCTATTTATGTTTATTATACATGATATTATATAGAATAGACCATTCAGGCATTAGGTAAGGGGATTCTCCAAACTAACTCTCTTACATTGGGTTTTCCTTATTTCACTCCATTTTTTGTATAGATGTTCCCTTAATTTTCCCCAAAAATCATTTATTTCTCCTAACAATTTTATTTTAGTACATACCTACTTCCAATATAATGTTATGAAAAAAAATATTATCCCAAAAGTATTATTCTTTAAAAAACATGTTTTTCATATCTTTATATTGTTTCTTCTTCATTCATGATCTATAATTTTCAAATGAAATATGTTATTCCCTTTATATTTTGGGAACCAAAATGATTATTCATGAATGTATTCTTTTGAAACCAATTTACTTTCCAAGGGTAATTTATGTCCAATATTTTTATATGTTCTATAAGGCATGCATTATAATTTAAATTTTATGATATGATGGGTGAAACTAAAGTTATATAGTTCTCCAAAGAATTGGTTTATATGAATAACATAATTATATAAAATAAAATTTTGTTGAAAAGGATGTTATATTTCTTCACACGTATTTGTGTAATTTGACCACTAAAAATGATGATTCATTTTAATATAATGCCACATTCTATTAGATTATGTAACGCTTCCTCTTTTGATTATGATAATATTTTTATGTTATAATGATAATAATAATTCTCAACCCATTTCTTATTGATTCATGTTATTATCTATCCTATTTCTAGGCTTCTAAATCACCAATTTATTTTATATATAACCTTATGTGATTACATGTTCTATGGAGAACACACGGGACTTTAACAAGCTATAGAATGAGAAAATAAATATTTGTTTATATTTTAATTGGAAAATGTTATTTATGGTCCCATTATTTCCTTTATATTAAAACATTAGATCATGGGTTTTTAACAATTTTATTTTTTCTATCATTAAAATCATGTGTTAACTATGTAAGAAAATTCTAGTAATTTTATTGATGATATTTTGAGAGTTCTTGTAAAAGTAATTATTTTTTAATGAATAGTGAAAATAATGAATTTTATTGAAAAAAATATAATTTCTTTTTAATTAATAGTGTCATATAAAATTATATTTATACATTTTACTTATTTCTAATGAAACATAAAATATGTTATATTAAATATAATCTTATTAAATATATGGAAATTATCAAGAAAATTGTTTTAAAGAAAAGATTTTTTATTTATTTAAAATCATTTTTCTACTAACTATATGTCATTTCTTATTTCAGTTATATTAAAATTATTTATTTTGTTGATAAAAAATATAATTAGGAAAATTATTTAAAATTTGGATTCCCCATGTCCGAATTTTGTTATAATTTCAATTACATTTTTAAAAAAATAATTATTCACCAAGTTAGAAAAAATGTTCTATCATGACAATAGAATACATTTTTAAATATTAAAAATTTCAAGAAAATTAAAAATATTCCTCAATTCATAACATTCATATTTGTGTATGGGAGTTGGTTCGACCTCATTTTCTTTATAAATTTTTTACATTAGCTTCATTTTAAATAAATGTTACCTTTCATGAGGAAGATGGAGTCTTTCTCAGGATAAAAAAGATGTGATTTTTTTGTTCAAATGATGTCTATTTTACATTCATCATTTCCAATTGATTATGACTTCACTGAATCTGGAATGGAAGTTTTCCATCAAGGGTGCTCTGACATCTTCTTATAAAGGTAATTTTGATGGTCCTTCACTTAGAACGGTTGTTGTTTCATTTGAAGAATCTCTATCATATTATCCAGATGCAGTTAAATCAAATACCCCAAATTCATCTTATTTCAAAAAATTGGATGATGGATCCTTCTCGATGGTGGCAGATATGTATGACTAGAAACAATTCTTTATTCTTTACAAATTCCTTCTTCTAGGTAGAATGATAATCTTTAGGGGGATAAGCCTTGGTCCTATGGTAACATCAAGCATCAAATTTCCATCTGTTGGGGCATAAGAGCATGGAAAATCAACCCAATCAGAAAAGGATATTTCTATATGGTCATTCATAATGATAAAAACATGTGCGTGTCTGGGTCTTCTAGAAATATTTATCTAAAACTAGGTTTATTTCGAATCTCTGAATGTGATATCAATTTTGATCCTTTTAATCGAATGAAATCAAATGCCGAAATTTGGATCAAGCTTCATGGTCTAATTCTGGAATATTGGCCTTGGAAAATTCTATAAGACCTTGCTTCTAATTTTGTCACCCCTATAAAGATGGATCAAAGAACATTATAAGGGGATTTATGCCATTATTATAGAATTATAGTGGATATTTAAATGTCCTCTAAACATCAAATATCTATTTTTTCTTACAATTGATCATAGAATAGACGTCAAGATTGAGCGTGAGAGAATTCCCCCTTTTTATGACATCTGCAAGATTGTAGGAAATTCTATTGAATCTTGTAGGGGGGTATAAAATAATGTATGTGTTCCTCCTAAAGGTAATTAATTAAAAGATGTTAAAAATTATTTAAATAACAAAGTTCATTCCTCCGAGATGATGATTTAAGATATCCCATGATGAAAAAACCATATTATTTTCCATCCTCTTTGAGAGTCACACTAGAAATTTCATGGTTTGATATTGTTGAGAAAGAATAAAATTATCCTTTTAATCTGTCCCCACTCACTCTTCCACTACCATCTAGTGGAGACATTGTTGTTAGTTCAATAGCTCTTGAAATCACTCATGGTATAACAGAACTGGTATACTATATACAAAATAATTTGGAGGAGCAATCAATCGCCAACTCTATTATTCTGGATATTATGGATCATGTATTATGATTCCATCCCCCTCGGTCCCCTGTAGGTTGACCTTTGGAGTATAAATCCCCTCCAAAACATAAGAATATGTCCAGAAAAATAGATGTTATTCCTAAATTCATAACAGATCCGAAGCTATTATATTTATCCATAAAAGAAGTTATCATTTCATCTATAAATTATTCTCCTCTAAACAAGGACCCGTGACAAATATTAAATAGTTCTCTGTATGGATTCAGGGAATCTGAGAATGGAAGGACTGATTATCCTGTTATAAACACGCCCAAAATATATAGGCCTAGGGAATCTAAACATGAAAAAAAGTATTCTACAATTAATGTTTCTCAAACTACGGTCATGGATGATTTGAGTTATACTCTAGAGAATGAAAAAAAGTCAAAGACAGAAGTAGACATCATTATTCTAATTCAAACTGATTAGATAACCAAGAAGAATGAAGGGTGACCCCATAAAATAACTAAAAATAATGAGGGGGATTAGAATACGATGGGGTCTACACCAAATCGGGCTCCAAAAGAGGATCCTTTTTTGTAATTTCCAAGTCATGTTTAATGAAGACATTTTCAGGTCTACTATGCTAAAATTATGCTTCAGAGAACAGTTTTAATGGGAATAAGAGCCCAATAATGTTTTCTCTAATTTTCCTTCTAGAATAGAAAATATGGGGTTCTGTTTACTATGATTGAACAATAGGTTTTGAGAGGTCAAAAATCATTTTCCCTTGGATTATTTTTGTCTTTCTAATCCCCTTTTGGTTGGATCAAGCAATTAACGTGTTACTTTCTCCTTTAAAGATTTTTGAATCAAGTTAGTTAGTTCTTTTTTTTCTAATAACAGTTATCTGGATCGAGGATCCCTTTGTGATGAAATTGGTTCTCTCAAAAATAGTATTAATGATCCATGGATCATTCTTTGGGATTTTAACTCGATTAGAAATTCAGATTAATAAATGGATCAAATAAATAGCTCTATTTCTTATATGGATTTTAATTTTTGTATTGAACAAAATTATATGATTGATGTGATTCTTGCTGTGGAAATAATTACTTTGTATAGAAGGCACCTCAATGGTATGTTAGCTAGTAAACATGACAAGGATTTTTTTAATGAAATTTCTTTATATTATTGGGATTAACATTCCTGTTTTCCATTATCTGAGATCAAATCTCAGTAACCCCCAATTGTGATGGACCTCAAAAAAATGGGTATTAAAACTCCATCCACATTCAGATTCAATAAATCACTTGTTCTTCATCCTAAATATGAAAAGTTTGTTCATGAAGTTTCGGGATCAGTAGGATTCAAGTGGAATGTCTTTTTATGTATTCTTAAATTAAATATCCTAAAGTGAAATCATAAACATTGTAGTAGAGATATGTTCAGTCATGTTGACTTAAAAATCTCCAATCATGAAGCCTCCCTTCGGTCTTTCAAGGAGCAGTGTACCTATGATGATTTCTCTAGTGGTGTTTATTTAGATTCTGAGATGACTCCCAAGATCAACAATATTCTCAATATTAAATAAGGTATTACAAAATATTTTTTCAAAGATAATTATCTCATGGATGGGGATAGAAATTCCAAATTCTGTGACAACCTTCAATGTGTTCAGAAAATCTCAAAGACACTTGCTTTGCAAAAGAGAGGATATCAAATTTTGGAAATTAGACAAGATCTTTCTCAGCACATTACTTTTTATTGGAATATCCCATTAATAGATCAACAACCATTTACCCTATTGTGGAAGGTATTATCCAAAAATTGGTAAGTCAGGAGGATAACTCAAGACTCATCTCCATTCCTTTGGAACAGCAGATTAAGGGGGCGGTTTTTAGCCATAGACAGGATAGCTCAATAGGTTCGGATGGTTTTATCAATAATTTATTTTTTCAAAATTATTGGTAGATCATTGGCAATGATTATATCAATATTTTTCTTCATTTTTTGATGGTTTTATGTTTATTAAGGATTAAATTTTCAATTACATTCTTTAATTCCTAAAATAGAGAATGCCAATGAGATACACTTATTCAGGCATGTTTCCCCTATCAACACTTTATACAAATTTTCTTCAAAGATTATTTCTAGAAGACATTCTCCCATCCCTAAAAAAATTGTTTCTTCGAATTAATTTGTCATCATGAAAGTAGGTTCCATTCAAGACTGCCTCATTACTACATCATAGTGTGTCAATCTCCATAAAAATATTATTTGATGTGGGAAAATTGTCCTTATATTATATATCAAAAAATATTTTAATATAATTTATTGAGGTTTTATATTTTAAATTATTTCCATTTTTGGTTTTAAGGACACTTTTATTAATTAAATCAAGATAATATTTTATTCTGCCCATTTCTCAGTTCTTGTGAATGGCTCCCTGGAAGGATATTATTATTGTTCTATAGAAGTTAGACAAGGTGATCCTCTTTCTGCTAATATTCTCGCTCTCTCTAAATATTATCCTAGAATATTACATTCCCTCAAGGATAATAATTGAATTATTAAAGCTATCAGTGTTGGTTGTGGTTCCTTTTCTCCAACCCATCTCCATTATGCTAATGATATTATACTATTCAATAAATGGGATAAAAGAAATATAAAAAATATTAAGAGTTCTCTTCTGCATTATTTTCAAGTTTCTACAAACAAGTTAGTTAGAACAAATCATTTTATTTTATTTTTTAGAAAAATGTCACATGTTAGGAAATCAGAAATCATCACTCATTTGGGGATTTGGAAAATAATTTTCTCTTTTACTTACATTGGTGTTCCTATGTTCTAGGGTTGAACAAATGCTTGTTACTTTTCTAGGATTATTATTAAGATAAAAATTCATATTTCTTCTTGTAAAGGAAAATCCTTTTTAATTTCTGGTCATGTCTGTTGGGTTAAAGTAGTTATTGATTCCAACCTAATTTATACCATTATGGATCAAAAAAATGGAATTATTCTTTTATCAAATCAATTATTGTTGCCATCAAATACCATATTTTGACTGGTAGTACTCTTGAATGAATATTGGTAATTATGCATTGGAATAGTTGTTGAGAACCATCTGAGATGGGGGTATTAGTATAAAAATTCTCAGTCTTTTTAATCAATCTGTATAATCTTCCTTAGTTTTGAAGCTTGTAAATGAAAAATTCAAAGCCACTACCACCATGAGGTCCAGATTCATTATTAAACTCAAAATTGTCAACATAAATTACATGGAATCCTCTATTTGTTCTTCACTCTAATCTACCATTTCTCTTATTTATGTCGATGCAAGATGGTCTGTCTCTAATGATTTCTCTCTACTATTTTGTAAAGGTAATTGGAATTCTTATCTTCTCATTGATTATATTATCCACGATGATTCAAATTTAAATCTAGATAAATCAATTAAGGATAAGATTATAGATATTTTTGATGTTCCTAACTATGATAAATAGATTATCAATAATTATTGTTTTTCTTTTTTGGGGATTTTTTGATCAGGGAACCGCAGCCCTCTGGTATGATCACTTAAAAATTAATTTAAAATCCTGCATGTACTATTTTGTTGGGTTTAAATTAAATTGGGAGATTTAATAGGATGATCATTTCCCCATCTTGGCTCACTTTTGTGTGGAGGTTGGATTGTGGAAAAGTACCTACTGACTCTCATTTATAGGTCTGTTGAATTTATCATTGTTCTATCTATATACTCTTTCATCAGCATTGGGAGGACCTGGATCTCTTGTTTCTAAGTTGTGATATAATGGCCTCTATGTTGAAGACAATTTATTATATTTTTTTTATGTTCAATTGAAAAAAATTTCTGTAGTCTGAGACATTCATGAATGTCTGTTCTTTGTTACTTTGTCCTCTATGATGTTGCTCATTTTCTTGGTTATTGTTATTCAACCAGTGCACTATCTGTGGCTTGTGAGAAACAAGGGACTACATGATGGTGTTGGCCTCAATCCTTAGGTATTCATTGGTAGAATGTTTTTCTTCTGGAAATTGTAAATCATCATTGCACGGTGTATTGTTAAAACTTAGTTCATGATTTTTCAGTTCAAAAGAGTATTACGGTTAAATGTAATTTTCATCCCCCTTTGGGTATATTGGATGTGTTTTGGCATCCAACTTTTTTGAGAGGGATTAAAATTAATATTGATGGTTATTATAGAAGGATTCATGGTCCCTCGGGATATAGAAATTTTTTTAGGAACAACATTGGAAATGGTACGGGTAGCTCCTCCGGCGCTTCTGGTGTTGCCTCCTCTCTTAATGCCTAGATTCTAGGAGTCATTAATGCTCTGGATCTAGCTAAGTAGAGGGGAATAAAGAATATATGATTGCAGTGTGATTCCACCACGGTTGTTCATGTAATTAGAACCTCTTCTAGTTATATCCTTTGTAGTCTAATGAATAGATAGACTAACTGCTTACATATCCTCTCATATACTGACTTCATTATTACCCATGTTTTTATAGAGGGTGATGCTATAGATTATAGTATGGATAACAAAGGAGCAGATGGGGGAACCTTTCTTGTTTTAGTCATATTCTTGAGGATGTAATCCCTATCTTTCAAAGGGATAAATGAAATTTTCCTTCATTTAGACTAGGATTATTTGTTGGATTTATATATTTAAGGGCATGGTTTTCTAGTAGGTTCTAATTTTGTTCGAAACAAATGTTGGATTTCATGATAATAACGTGTCATATTTAATAATATGTCAATTTCTCTAATTTTATTTCATAACAATGGTTACATAATTACGATATATGAAAATGTACAATAATGAAAATATTTATTCTTACGAATGATATTTTTTGCTAACATTTTATTATTAATTTTTAAATATAAAATAAAATTTTAAAACATCTATGAACCAACTATACAAAAAATTTCAAAAATTGAAAAATTAAATAAATGGTTTTAAAAAAATTAAAAGTGAAAATACATAAATGATTTTTGAAATTAAAATAATTTTATATAATCATATGTATGATTAGTTTTTTTTTAAAATTATGGTAATTCATATTTCATTATAATCATTATTAATTGAAATTAATATTTATTAAATAGTCTCCTAAAAGAATCTAAATATAATATAATGATTAAAAATAAATTGTAAAAAATAAAAATAAAAATACTAATTATATGTAAACATGCTGTGAATAGTTCAAATATATCACTAATTTTATTTTATTATACACAAGTAAATTAAAAAATTTAACAAGTTACCTTAAAATATTGAAACAAGTTTACAACAGTTAAGGTAAAACATAGTTAATGTGGGAGTTAAACAAATTGATAAGGATTAAAATGACACTAAAACCATTATAATATTTATTATTTTATTTTATTTATACCCTATTGTCATTATATATTCATATATGAATCTTTGGGACCATTTTATGTTAGTTTGTTAGATATTATGTATTAATATTTCATGTAACTACAAGATTTCAACTGACCACAATTACATAAGATAATTTACACTCAAATCATCATTAACTAAATTATCCATTTAAATCAACCATGAACTCACCAAATCTATTCCCAAATATCCTCCCCATGTCCTATAGGTCCTTTTCTCACAAGAAAACCAAAATAAGGATAAAAGAGTAACAAAATGGAGTTTTTAAAAAGAAAATTCATAATTATTTATTGTATATTTAATGTTTATTTATCCTTATACATACATAAAATATTCTATTTTCATTTTGATCAGATAACATATACAAATCTTACATATAATTAAAATTTTATTTTGAATATGATATAGAATTATATTAACTCAATTTAATACCTATATAAATCAAAACATCTCCCATGCATTAGTGTGGACGACCACCTCTACGAATCAATGTGATATAGTTTTCTTCACTAGATCTAATGGCTGGTTAAATTGATATATAAAATTAATTTATATGAAATTTATTTAAATACATAGTTTTATGCTTAGATATTTAATTAATTTATTTGAATAATCATTGAAAATAATTATTATCGAATCTAGATTCATAAATTCTGAATATATATAGATATATATACAAAATCCTCTTATTCCATGTCTTATATTTAATAATTATCAATTATAAATATACATAGGTATACACTATTTATAACTTGCCTCTATACACTAGGATAAAAAACCCTTGAAAAAACGTGCTCAGATTCATTGTAATAGGAAACATAGGAGACATCATTAAATGATCATACATGCCCATAAATTAAGAATACACATATGATATCATCATCAAAAATTAATTTTTTTTACCTAATCTATCAGAGATCATAAAACTATGTCTTCAAATAAAAAATAATCAGTAAAATAGTTGATATTTATATGAGTGTGGAATCATCAATAGTCAATAATGATCTATGATAGTATGACATAAAAAGGTTCATTTGGTATGACAAAAAATCATATAACATTGTGGACACGTATAAATAGAAATGGGTTTACACATTTTGTTAAGGACATGAAACCCTGTCCTCACATAAAATTATGGATTTTTCCTACAAAAAATCAATGGGCATTAAAACGATGTCCATTCATAATATTATAGTCATTAAATATAGGTCAATGCATAATTTGATGAACAAAAAATCTAGTTACACACAGAAAATGTTGATCATTAAATTATAGTCACACATAACATTTTTTCTTAGGAGTTATACATCATTAACTAATGAAAATGAGATATAAAATGGTACCACATGTTCATTAATCATAATCCATTAATATTTAATCCAAAATAGTATGAAATGATTCAATTTTTAATATGAAAACAACATATGGTAAATAAAATGGGTTTCATAATCATCTAATGATAATACTAATATATTTTATATGGAAATAATATAGATTGTATTATAGAATCATACAACGAGGGAATGATATGTAACATAAAAGGATTTCTCAATTGCTGAAAAATTCATTAAAATACACTGGTATTATTTCATGAGGAAAATAATTATTTTAGTTTGTGAATAAAATATTTAAAATCCTGATATTTTTTAAAAAATTATGATGAAAAATTTATTTGAAAATATAATTATAAAATTAAAAAGGAAACTTACAAGCATTCATTGACTGTGACTATAAGAATTTACTTTTATGTTTTATATGCTAAAAATTATTCATTAAAATTTCAAATTCAAATTAAATATAACACCATTCATAAAAATGAAATAATAATTCAGTAAATGTTTTTTGAAAAAATTAAAACATTGGTGAAAATTAATTTAAACTATCATTGTTGAATAATTAAAAAATTGTTGGAAATATTTTTAAAAAAAATTGATATGGAGGGGAAATAATTTTTAAAAAAATGGATAACTAAATTTAATTTACATAAGAATAATACATTTTTCTCTTGATTATATTATGATAGAGAAATGACAAGGAATCATAGAATCTCTATAAATAACCAAGGGAGAGGATATAAAGTATCAGTACTTCAAATTCATTTTGGGTAATTATCCATATACATGAAATTATAAACAAATTTCCATGATAGAAATATTAATTATTATTCTAAATAAAATTTACAACATAATTAATACTCAATTTATAGTTATGAAAAAAAATTAGGGCTATTTATTTCAAAAGAGTGACAACATGTAATTAATCCTTTAATCAATTAATTAAATATTCATAACAAATAAAAAATCCAACTAGTTTTCCCTATTTTTGAATGATGGAGGATTATGAAAGATATCCACTCATTATATAGGACAATGGAAAATTTGAGATACAATATCATTTCTTATACTAATGTTTTATCCATATTTTACCCATTTTACCCTTAATAATGATACAAAAAATTACTAATGTTAAAATTAATAATGAAAATAAGTAAAAGGGAACTATTTACCAAATTAAATCATAATTATTACAAATTTGGATATCAATTTTTAAGATTCAATTTCTATAATTAATGTCAGTGCATTTGAAAATATGTTTACAAAACAATATTATACCCATTTCTAGAAAAAAAATAATTTTAAGACAAAAATGTATTTATTAGTATTTCATGCATTGTAAATACCATTAATTAAATATTAAATAAATTTAGTGAATAGATATTCCATTAATTTTAAATAAATAATTCTTCAGTAAGAATTTAATTAACTATTTAAAATAATAACACATTACACAGAAAAAAAGTAATTATATGAATAAACAAATAGACCCAAAAAATAAAGTAATAAAAAGGCACATTTAATGATAATTTCTATATAAGTAATTGTATTATATCAAATTAAAGGATATATATGTAATATTATGATAAGATTCAAATCATTAAGAGAAAAATAAATGAAAATAAATGATAGTATTACAAAAACAAATATTTTACACTATTAATTGAATAACCAATCTTCTTTAAAAACCCTATAATTTCGTAATAAAATATTTTGGTTTTTATGTTTTCAAAAATTATAACGTTTTTTCAAATTAAAATTATTAATTTTATAGAAATAAAATATAATATTAAGATAAAAAATGAAATAAAAACTATTTTTGAAGAAAAAATATTTTTGAAACATAGAATGCATTTAATAAAAAAAGTTATATATATTATAATTTAAATAATAAATTTGAATTAAGTAAAAAAATTATATATAAATGATATTTTATTAATCCTATTAATACCCATAAATTTAAAATCAATGTTATAAGATATCATGTATATTTTTAGGCATCTTGATTCATGTTAAGAAAAAAATGAAGCACATTACAATATATAAAAATTGATATATAGTCAAAAATATTTAGGTGTAAAATTCCAATCCCCTTAAAGAAATTACAACCTATATTTTTTTTTCTTTATAAATAACGGATCAAATGAAGAAAATATTTTTTTTGAAACCACACATTATACAATTGAATAATGAAATATACTATAAAAAATAGATGTTGGAAGTGTAACACTTAAATGAAATAATGCATAATCAGGATATTGGATATAATGAAAAAATTTCGGATGCCAAAAAATATACATGTAGAAGTAAAATAATATATAAGTACTCATAACGTATGACATAGAATGATGTTCTGATAATTTAAATGATTAAAAAACCATACATCTGTGATAGGTTAAAAGATTAATTATAAATAATAAATGAAGTAAAATTGACTACACTTATATTTAATTACCTAGTTCCTAATTTAAATCAATTATTTTATTATTAAGATAATGTACATGACAATATATAATTTATTTTTACCGTAATTTTAAAAATAAAAACACCATCATTTTTTTATGCATTGATCAATTCTACAATTATTTCATAGTTTAATCTAATAAGTGGATATTAATGTTTAATTTTAATATTTTAATCAGTTAATGTAAATTTATATGAATCATAAGTTCCATAACCTATTCATTCAACAAAAAAACATTTTTCCAAAAAAAATGGATACCAAATGTTATGTTATAGGGATAAAGAGAATACATTTATATCTAATCCTCAATAATAACCCCCAAATATCATCATAATCCATTCCATATAAAAGTATAATTAAGGCACGTATAAATTATATTAAGATGTCATTGAAGTCAAAAATTTATAATCATTGGATAACATATCCTTCCAAGATCAACATAATAATTTTCATGGAGTATATTTATTAACTAATGATGACTCATAAAAAATATATATACCATAATCAATGTTTTTTCAATGTATAATAATTATTTCTAAATATATGCACTTTATAAAATAATTATTGATTCTAAAATATAATTCACCACTTATTCAAAATATAAAATCATATATTAGTAAAAAATATTTTCATTGGATGTTATGGTTTTTCATTGTATTGATAAACGATCATATGTCTCATTGATTGTGACATCATCATAGGATACCCAATATCGGTGTTTATGATAATTTTTCTCTAATTATTATAATTAATGTAATTTTCTAGGATTACATTGATTTCCCTTTTTCATTTGACATAAATGGTTATTGTGTCATATTTACATCATTATCCCACATACTAGTACATTGATTAAAGAATTACAAAACACCCTATAACTATTGAACTATTATGTGATTGGAGTATTATACCAAAATCATTATATATTCATTTACCTAACCATTCTCTTCATAGAACATCAAAAATTTTATTCTCGATTGATAGGATTCCAATACCATAAATATCATCATGTGTGTTTAAAGAATTAACTTCAGTGTTCCATCCCCCATTTTTGGAAAGCATTTTGATAACTTTTTATCTGCCCAAAATGTTTCATACAATTTATGATTCCATGGATAACCATCCTCTCTCTATTAATAAAATAAAAAAGTGGGTTTCTACTTCAATTCCCAATTTGAGTAATCATTAGTTAATTTATTCATGTTTTTTCCAAAGGCTCTTATATAAGAAACAATGATTTTGTTAAATATTTTTTAAAATGAAATTTAGTCTATTAAATTTTTTTATTACATGAAATAAAGAGTTTATATTTGGTTACACAAAACACCTAGTGTGACTTGAGATACATGTTACACCATATTGAAAAAAAATATACACATATAATGTTATTATTTAAGATTATAATTATTAAATACATTATGGAATGGAGGGTATGTTTAAGAATATCTAAATTATGACAATTTATGGTATAATCATTTAAATAATATTATTTCACAATGGAAAAATTAATTTTAAATGAAAAAAAACTATTTGGAAATAATGAATTTTTTTTTTCTGAAATCCAATTTAAAAAAACACTCTCTACCTTAATAAACTTATAAATATACTATTGGAGAATTACATTAGTGAAATTTATGTATTTTATATTCTATAAAGTTATCGTAATTCTCTTTATTGGTTTTTAGTGAAAAGATAAGAATAAATTAAATTATACTATTTAAAAATGTATTTGAAAAAACATTGATGTCCCTTTTTTACACACATCATGTAAATAAAAATAGTATTAAATTTTTATAAAAAAATTTGGAAAAAAATATTTTTTAAATCATCATATTGAATTTTTCTTGATTTTCATTTCATATAATTTTCTCAAATGATTAATTTTTTTATGAATACTGAACATTACATAATTTTAATTGAAATTTTTATTTCATTTAATTTATTTATGTTGAAGAATTTTATTCTAAATTGGTTTTTATGCATAATTATTTAATTAATAAATCCAATAATGAAATTTATGTCTTTGGAATCAATTTCATACTATGGTTAATGAAAAAATGGGTTTACGTGGGGGTTTGACTTATATAAAAAGGGATAAAAATCATTAAAAAAATTAAGTACTATTTTTTGACATATTTCTATGATATCCTTTTTATATTATAATATCGAGTCATTAAGAAGCATTTTTCATGAGGATTTATTTTTTATTTTCGTTGTTTTTTGGGAAATTTCAATGTAGTTTTTTTCCGTGTTCCTTTCCCCCACTTGTAATAGGACACCATCAAATTTCATTTCATCAGACCGTAACCCCATTTTTTATGAAAATTGGTACACAAAAAAATTCAATATTCCCCCACACTAATCATTGAGCCTTTTTAAAAACATTATTATAATATACTAAGAATTTTTTGTATAAACCTATGGAAGATACCCAAAAAAGAGGAAATGTTCATTGATAAGAATTATTTATTATTTCTTCCTCCAAATCCATAAATTATTAGTATTCCATTTCTTTTTAAAAACCACCAATATAATCTATATACTGAATTTTTTTTATGTTATGTTAACGACATTCAAACATCTCCCCTATAGTGAAATGGGTTTGGAAATCATCATTTTTATTTATAGCAGACAATCACCTCTCAAAATGATGTCATTCATGTTTCCATTACAACCATCAATGGATGAATATAATTATGGATATAATATTTATATATATGATATTGATGCTTTAATTAATCTTATGGAATTATAATTTCACACCTACCGTTATAATCTCAATTTTGTAGGAATACGATAACGACGATCAGGTGTATGGTAGGCTACCGCCTCCCAATGTGATGTGATTCATTGAAGATATACATGGATGATATCAAGGATGGAATTAATGAAAATATTATATATTTATAAAATTAAAATTATTATATAATCTTAATGTATAATTACCTTTTATTCATTCAACCCAACATGAAAATGGTATCATCGTTTACATGTACGTATGATTAATAATCTCGAAGAACAATATATTTCATTTCAAGCACTAAATTTTATAGATTAATCTAATGAAATATATTATGACTATATATTATTTCTATATCATTATAAATAATTTTTTATTTTATGTAACTATGATCAATTTAATAGGACCAAAAATATCAAATCCAGATATATATGAAAAATAATATTGTTATTACCCAAGATGTGACATTAACATGTAATTATTAATAAAATGGAAATAAATGGAAATATGTGAATCATATGATATATGATATATACAATTATGATTATATAATATATTTAAAATAACCATATATTAATTAAAATAAATATTCACATATGTACTAATGAATTCAAACCTTATGGAAAGGGTTTTTCATTTCACTTATATTATCACTAGATATATTCCAAATTCAAATTTTTTTCATTATTTATATTATATTATTCCTATGATTTAATTTTATGATTCAATTTTTCAAATTTATAGGTATTTAAAGATCAATTTTAAGATTCATTTTTAATGGGTTTATGTATCAAAATATAAAAAAACAGTTAAGGGAATTTTCCATCAATTTAACTCATTGAGACATATGGTATGTTATGCTCCTATATTAATTTACAAGGTGTATATATGGCCCTTTATACATGTAATATAATGATTTTATTTATACTCAGGAAATATTGAGTTTCATTTTGGTTATTCCATCATGGGGATTATGATTAGATGTTACCAAATTAGAATGTGATTTATGATACAATCTAATCAGTCATCAATATTACCTTTGATTATGATTACAAAGATTAAATATTATAATATATCACTCAATTAATTCTTGTATTTTTATTTCATATTGTTAATCAGGATTTGTTCATTATATAGTAAATCATTTAATGGAACTATGTTGATGAATCTCATTTAAATTCCATTTATTTGTTTCCAATCATTATATATTTTATACATATTAGGATTCTTTTAATTGTTTATAATGAAAATTTCATTTGATATGATATAATATAATGAATTGATTATGGATTAATGGAACATATAATAATGGTTTTTTATTATGTTCAGGGTGAGACCTATATCTCCTTCTAATGAATTGCGTAAAGTAGTATATCCTAATATAAAATGACACAAAAAAAGTAGATGTACTTTATCAAATACGATAAAATTGTGTGCCCTAATCTACTATAGGAAATTGGAACTTCCATACACACTATGGTAACATAAACAGAATCATCCACTGTGTGAAATAGGTGGTGAGTTGTGATCCACTATATTGATGGTCTTGGTCATCATCCTTGACATATGAAATGGTTTCCAAAATTTATGATGGTAAAATAATTTTATGATATGATTATATAGTTTGGGATTATCCTATATTTATTTAACACATTTATGGCCCATATATTTCGAAATGGTAGTGTTTTATTACCTGAATAATGATTTTTATATAGGATAGGTTGGTTATTAACATCATAAGTCATTTTCATGATAAACAAACATTATTTATATATTTTTATTTCATATGACCATAGACAAATATCTCTATTGTTTCGACTTACTAAGCATATGAGATCACCATTTATTTTGTTTCTTTCACTAGGGTATGAAAGAATGACTAGGTAGGTTATTATTAATAGCAGTACTATGATATAAGACCTTTATGGGATATTTTTGTAATCATTCACTGAGTTCAAAAATTATATATGTAGCCTCCAATGATAGTAAACTATTATGGTCCATATGAATGTTTTTTGAAATTTATTGAATATTAATCTATAAATATGTATTATATGTATCTGAAAATCCTAGTTCCCTATAGTTTCTACTGGTGTATGGATTTAGTTATCCTTTAGAAATAACACTGGAAAAAAGTTAGTGAAATCTCATGTGAGATATCTAAGGATATGTTTAGTCATATGTATATAGATAACTATAATGAAGATTTATAGTTTTATAAAATATCCTAGATTTTTTTAAATATATTTTGATTGGTTTCCAAGAAATTACATCCTTCTATTGAGTCTAAATGTGGATGTAGCTGTGGAAGAGATGTAACTATGTGTTATATCTATGAATAAGTAACATTGAGAGGGACTTTATTGTAACTTGGTGCAGGAAAATTGGCCTTGCTACGCAAACAATTTGAAACTCTTGGGGATATGCATTGGAAATAAACATACTCTTTACAAATAGTCATGATTTATTAAAATAGATATTGACCATGAATGACCTAATTTTATCCTAATGTGTCATAGATTTAATAGTACTTGTCAAGACCTATACAACTTATATGTTATTGTTTATGATTATATGGTTTTACTATATAATTATAGTTTCGCCAAATTTGTTTTTTGGTTTTAGAATATTTAAAAAAAGCTGGAAGAAGGTTAACATTTAATGTTAAGGATAATTTTTCAATTAGATTCAAATTGGGAAGATAAAATGAGTGAAAATGTAGTGACTATTAATAATAAGATATCATGAAACATGATTAATATTGTATACCCAATCAAACTCTTAGAATCATAAAAGATAAAAATGATTGAGTATTATAATTGTGTAAGTAGTGGAAACTATATATGAACGAAGGTTGAGTTTTTTATATGTATAGAATGTATGATCACACATATATGAGAATGAAAAAGTTGGACTAGAAGATTTTTTGTGAGTGCAATTGAATGACATAAATAATGAAATAAAATTGAAAAAATGAAATATCTGATTAACTATATGGATGAGATTAGTTTACTCCCAATGGTGTATTTTAATAATGATTTTTTCAAATGTTAATTATTGGGTTTCTATTAAAATATATGTCATTTGGGGAATGATTATGAAGATAATCAACAAGGTTTTACATGTAATTGTTTTTCTACTGACTATGAAAAGACTATTAATGGCATATTAAATGAAATTTGTATTAGGTAACCAAGAAATGATGACTAGTTAATGAAGAAAGGATGAATTTGAATTATTGAATTTGATAAATATTGTAATTCAAGTATAATGTTATATAATCATTAAATATATATGGATTGTTCATCATAAGTTTTTTAATAGAAATAAGGAATTATAAAAGTGACATATTTGAAGGGTTATATTTTTTGGAAGATAGATGATTATGGGAGAGTTAACAATAATATCTTCTTGATGTTGAAAAAATTGAATTTATTTAGATAAAGTGATTATTTATGTGGATAATTTAAACTGTGTATTGTTGATTTCCTTTGTCCTGATAAATGATTAATTGGAAATGTGGTTTATTCTTTAATTGATGGGGATTAAAAAATTATTATATCTATGGAATAAATTCAACAATATGTTGTTTAATTTAAGTAATGGTCAATCATTTAGGGTTTTAATAAGTTTTCATCGTAATTTAGTGTATTACTATGTATCATGGGAATACATGATGAAGGTATTCACATGTTTAGTATGTGACAATCAAGAACCACTTTATTATGTATGGGGAAATATTGTTTGGTTGATTTTGATAAATTAGGTAAATGTATTTTTATATTTTTTATTTTGTAAGAGTTATAATTTTAAACATTTATGTTATTATATAAGTTGAAATTTGGATAGGTTTTAGAGAATTATATATGATGATTAATATATATTAGATTACTAGTACTAACATTTATTAACTAGAGATAAAAAAATTACTTTCGATTATATTATGGATCTTTTTATCCATTAGTGATTTCGGCATAAAATAGTCACCTACATTTATTGGAGTATGATATAATGTCGAAACTTATCGAATCTCAACTAAAGGATGAAATTTTTATTATGATACAAAGGAAATATAAGCCCAAAGTATATCGATAAATTTAATATTATTTATTATACAGGGAAGGTACCCTAACAATTGTTACTTACACTGAACCTCTGACATTTTAAATTTATTTTTCTTTGTATGCATCATAATGATGTAAATAACTAATTGTTCACATGTACTAAACATAGTGTTTGTACCACTAGTGTAAGATATCTCTTTTTAGGATCCACTGGATGATATTCTTAATTGAGTAGATATTTCTTTTAAACCCAATAGAACATACTGAGATAATGTTTTATAATGATACAACATTATCGAGGAATATACCAGGGAAATTTATAATTTAATGTGGTATAAGTATCTTCAGTTCCTGATACCAATTCCAATCATTTAGATGGCCAAGAAAATTTAAGGGTGGAAAAATGCAACTCTAATGTATTTTATGAAAAGTAATTTTCAAATTAAAATGTTATTTTCAATTTTTTTGTTAGACAATACAATTTTTTAATTTCATTACACACAAGAATTTGTGTAGCTTGTGATATATGCTACGCAATGTTTCAATAAAACATAACGTACTGTTAAAATATAATGATTTAATATGACCAATTTAATCTAGCAATTTGAATGGGAATAATGAATTAGATTATTTAAAATATGAAAATATATTATGAACAAATGTTTGTATAAAAAATTATTTGATGGAAAATTTTTTATAAATTGAAAAAAAAACTATTCGAAAATAACGGAAAACATTTTCTGGAAAATTATTTTTTTTAAAAACATGTTTTATATCAATAAAATAATAAAACAACAATTTTTGAATAAATTTAACGAAATATATATAATATTTATACAATCAAATATTTATAATTAATATTATATTTTTATATAAAAAGTTGTTGAAGAAAAATTCAATTTTATGCTTAAAATTTTATTTTTAAAAAAAGTTTTTTCGCCAATTTTCAATTTTTTTTAAAAGAAATTATTTATAAGTTAAAAAATTATTTTATAAAATAAAAATAATTTTATACATCCTTATTTAAAAATTATCTTAGGGTTATTTTTGATAATTTTCTAATAATATTAATTTTTTGATGAAAACTACTAAATTCAGATTTGTAATTAAATACTGCCTTTTACATTTATTTATATACAAAATTAAAATACATTTTAAATTTTTTATAATTAATTATTGTTAAATTTATACAACCATTAATACAATTTATTTCATTTAAATAAATTTCATATTGTATTTTTGTAACTCCCCAGGTAAATAAAGAATATGACATTTTCATATTTATCCATATTTGTGAATAAAATATTAATATTACTTTAAAGGGGATGCTATGCTCGATGGCGTACCCAATACACAACAATGTGTTTCTTAGGAATCTTACGTTGCACTCTAATAATAAAATAATATTATTTTAAATGGTAGTTAACGCCTAGCCGTTGTAATGGCAGGAATAAACAGAACTGACAAAAAAATTATTATATATGTTTGTCAAATATTTTGACTTTTCACAATAAATGTTAGGGGATTAAAAATGCGAATAAATCCAATTTTAAGCGTAAACATTCTAATATTATTTAAAAGGTAGATTAACCACCTTTTGACGGCGAACCTATTTTAAATCATCTTTTTGACAATTTTATGTGTTATATTTGACTAAATAAAATTCATCTTTAGAATCGGGACATCAAAATTTACTTTGTCTAAATTTTTGGTATTTTTCCGATAAAGTTCATTTTTAATGAATAGTGAAAATTGTTGTATTTTATTTAAAAACCTCCTTTTAATCTAATTTATTTATATGATTATATTATATTTTGAATTGTTCTTAAAGTGAAATTAGAATATATTTTTACCATTTAATCCAATAGTGGTCATTAAAATTAATTTCACTTTGAAATTTGACGTAAACTAGTGTCAATCTTTTAATAGATATTGTTTCTTAAAAACACACTATTTGTTTTGACAGCGGTAATTAACTATTAAATTAATTAATGAAACTTATATGTTTTGAATTTTTTAAAATAGACATCAATTTTGAATTCAGAATATCAAATATAGCTTAGGGTGAATTTTTGGTATTTTTCTGAAAAACTCTAATTTTTGTTGAATAGTGAAACCACTAAGTAGTAGTTCAAAAACGGTTTTTTCATTTAAATAAAACATTACCACTTCTGTGGTTTGAATTTCAAAAATCCGACATACATGGTTGTCATTAGGATGTAAAATGTGGTTCAATGGGATTAAAATAATTTTTTGGATAATAGTAACTCTTAAGTTTTTAATCGTGATTAGAGGTAATTAGTGTAATTTAAGGTAAAGATAATGTTATAATAATATTAAATGACCTTGAAACATGTTCTACACATATTGGATGAGTCAAGTCCAACCAAGACAATCCATGGGTCAACTTGGGGACCCCATGGAGCCACTTTGGTTGGAAAATGACCTTAATACCTTTTTATTTTAAGTTAAAATTAAAATGCCACAAACTTGTGATTTTTTACTAAAAAACTTTTTACATGGGGTTATATAAGTCATATGTTTTACTATATATATTAATTATAAATATAAAAATATTTCCTACATCATGATATTTTTTTTTATTTTTAGACATTAAATAAATTTATTTATTTATGACACCGTGATGATGCAGTGATTTCCTCATAAATGAACGATTTAAATAAAATGAGCAGATAAGGTGAAATATAAGTCTTACACTTGTCAAAAACCTATTGGATGGGTTTAGTTCGAAACCTTATCACCTTATCCCCGAAATATATCCTTTTTTTACCTTTAAAATCCGAAAATCATTTTATAATAAAATAATATTTTAAAACATTCCAAGAGTTCCCCTCCTCTCCTCTTATAAAAGGCCCCCACCTCTACCACCTTACAAAAACATATCAAGCCTTTGGCTCGGCCAACCCATGCCCATTTCATCTCTCCACATCTCTCTCTTCATCATTGAAGCCTCACTTTAGGGAGAATCCTTTCCAAGGAAGCTTTTGAGCTCAAATCAAAGAGAGTTACCCGATTTAAAGGTAATGTCTTCCCTTGTGTTCTTTTGTTTTATTTTTCTTCTCCAAACACCTAAACTATTTTTATCACTTTTTTTGTAACAAAACCAGTATCTTAAATGTACTAGGATGTTGTTATAATAAGGATTCGAGCTACACATTCACACACCTCCGTCTAATGGTTAAAGAACATACTGTTCCTGTGGATGGCGAATTACTGCCTCACGAAACGATGATTGTTCAATATTATTTTAACACCTTAAAAGGTGGTCATTAAGATGTAACTATATTTATCTATGATATATAATATGTTTATGTTTTCCTTAAGCTTCTGTATTTTTCATTTATGGCATACCATTAGGGTTTCCATTATGGGTAAACGAGATATCTTCATTTTATGAAGTGCGGACTACCGCCCCCTCAAAATGATTTGATTCATTAATGCCATATGTGGGACGTATAAAGGATGGAATTATTGGTATTAAAAATGATATACTAATGGAATTATAATATAACTTTATATCATTATTGTTTCATTCCATTGAATACAAAAAAAAGAAATGAAAGTAGCGTTAATGCATACGTAGGACTTACCGTCTCCATGAAAGGTACATTTCATTTCTTATATCCAAATGTTATGTACTATTATAAGTACATATATATAATGGTTATATGTGTAATATATTAAATATAAATGATAGATATAATTATTGAATTATAATATATATCTCTCTTATTTTATTTTAATTTCATTAATATGACAAAAACTAAAAGTTGTGTTCATGCGTACGTACGGCCTACCGTCTCCATGAACGGTGATTTTAATTTTTTATATATGGAATTGTATAAAATGAATATATAATGTATATATATGAGATTTAAAACATCAATACTATTCTGGATATGATTTACCAATAACTACATGGAAAATTCTTTTCCAACAAGTTCAATTTTTTACTCATGTACCGAACATCGACAAAAACGTCTGATATGAACTCACTTTATTAACAAATTATTATTACATTATAATATGTGATATGAACTGAATAATAATCTTTAAAAGAGTTCCTTAATAAATTATAAATTGACCAAATTTTATTATTCAGGAGATTAATGAACGATCGAGTCATGTCAGACACGAGGTAAGGGATCCTACTTATCTCTTTCTTTTTATGTACTCTCTTTTATGTCATTTCTTTTATGCTCCATGTTCTTATGTTGGAGGATGATATTTTCTATTCCTCTTTCTATAATTTTTATGTTCATGTGATGAGATACCCGATTTGATCTCATCAATCCATTTTTTGTATGTTTTATGTGGCGTTGTTCGGTTGCCGAATTTTCATAAGGGGACTTTCATTTCACTCTTTATTCCCGTCAGATTCATGATACATTTCCCACTATTTCCTTTTGTGTGGTGTATGTACTGCCCATTTTTATACTTTTTGTATAATATTCTCCCATTTATGGGTATTTAAATCTTATTGTATGACCCTTCTTTAATGGGGTGTACGCTTCGAAATTTGTCCAAATCAGTAAGGGAACCTTTCACACTCTTTTTTTTTGAAGACTTATTTGGTTATGTCTTTTAACGTATATCATTTTATGTTGGGATATTTTCTATTATATCCTTATTGATGTAAATTTTATGTCCAAGTGATGAGATACCCTTTTTATCTTTCATCAACTCATTTTATGAATTTTTAAGTGACGCTGTTAGGCTGTCGAATTTTTGCAAGGGAACTTCTTATCCAAATTTTGAATCTTTAGGATAAACCTCCACTCCTTGAATATGTCATTATATGAATATATGTGAATAAACTCTAATTGTTTTACACTTAATATCCACTTATATTTGGTTTATTCATTTGTCACACATAATTATGTAATTGATTTATCCTTAATTCAAGGATACCATCTTTGTATAGGACTTTGTCTCAATCTCCATTCATTGAGGTATATTTTTTTTTATACACAACTTAATTTTATATGGTGTATAAACCCTTTTTTATTTTACGTTTATCCAAAAGGAATATTTTTTATACGAAGCGTTTTACTAAACGACAAAAGGGAACATTTTTGTCGTACGTATGTGGTGACAACGACTTCTCCGCCGCCGTGACCATTATTTGAGTTTCAGCTTACTCTACAAGCCATACCATTTTAAATGAAAAAAATACCATGTTTTACTTTTCTTTTATTTTGGTATTGAAAATTGTTTTCAAAATGTTTTTATTATATCAATGTTTTGTATTGATATCTTGTGATTGAAATGTGGAAATGTTATGTTTCCTTTATGCATGTTTTATGTGATACAATTATGTTACGGTTCTTGGGAATTGTTATGAATATGGGTGGTTCCGTGATAAACTAAGGGCGGGTGAGCCTAATATATCTCTCCAATGCATTGGGTAACGCGAAGGGGTTAAATGTTAAGGTTTCTCTGAAGAGATTTAGGGAATATACTGTGATGGGTATTCCAAACGTAACCAAGAGGGTTACTCCCTATGTAAGAATGTTATGAATGCCTCAAGTTACCTTTATGACTTATGATTTCTACAATTTATTCATGATTTTATGATGTATGTTAAAATTCTAATGTTTTATGAGTAAAGTATTATTTAATACATGGACTAATCTTTTCTTTTCGTACTTTTATATCCCTTACTGAGCTTTTTATACTCATCCCATGTTTTTGAAATGTTTTTAACAGGTCAAGGTAAAGGTTCATTATATGATTATAGTGTCAAGGAAGTGTCAAAAAATAATCCATGTTTTATTTTAAATATGATTCCGTTGATGGGAAAAAATGAATACTATATTTTATGTAACCACTTTGTTTAAATTTGGAATATAATTCATGTATTATGATCTAAATCTCTAAAACTCTAAACCTGAAAAGATACTCTATGTTAATTATTCATTTAATTAAATATTAAGTAAGTTTTAAGGCCAGGGCCTTATAGTTGGTATCAGAGGTTGTTTTAGATAACTTTAGAGGTTAGGGTATTCTCTAAGCATAAGTGACATTACCATAATGGTTAGGATTTCATAAAGAGTCATAGTTTTAGATAAATTGAATGAGTAAGTATATATTAGTGTTTATCTTCCTGATTAGTACATGATGGTTTTGTTGATATACTCACAATAACATTTCTGTATTTAGTGAATGGATGGATCTAGCAGGCCCCAAAGTGACAACAGGTTTGAAGGAAACTATGGTGGTTCTCTGATTAAGAGACTGGATGAAATGGGGGATTTAATGAGGAAACTTGTGGTTGTTCTAAACCAACTATCAAGGAGTCATTATCGACCAATTGAACCTTGGTATGTTCTATAATGAATCATGTACGAGAAGACCAATCAATGTGGAAGTTCAGGTAATAATTATAAAGTTAACCATTAGAGTTTATATGATCCTTACTTTTGAGGTAATTATGGGTTATTATATGTTATGATGGAAAATTAAAGGCATGAGATAAACGTGAGGTTAAAATATGTTATGATTATTTTTGAAGATTTTATCTCGTTTTGGTGAATGTTTTAAGAATTATATAGTTTTGGAAAAAGGACAACATGTAGACCGTGTGACAACCTGTCGCGTCGGAAAAAGCTGCAGGAATCGAACCCACAACCAAAGTGCGACTGGTATTTATCACATACCACTGGACTATGTGAATTCCCTGGTTATTTTGACTAATTCTTTTAGTTAGATGATTTTAGGAATCAAGAGTATGATTTATTTTGGGTTATCTATGGAAATGATTAACCTATCATGGAGGATATATGATTAGGTTAATTACTTTTCCATAAGAGAATTTAATAGCAATTGATGTCATTTTGAGATAAAAGTTAATTTTTACCTTAGAAGACTATTTGATTAAATCCTTAAAATATTTTGTTTTCAATCTTAGTTTGGTTTACTTTGAAGAATTTTATGGACAATTGTTTATCGAATGGTCTTCGTTGAACTTTGGGTTTTTTTGGACAAATTTCGGAGATTAAGAATAGATTTTCTTTTTATAAAGGATTATACTTTTGTGGATTATCTGATCTCATACTAACAATTTTGGTTTTGGTTTTTTTCTAAAGACATGGGAAATATATAGTTCTCTTTTTTGGATTAGGTGATTCTCAAGAAGCTGATTATAGTACTCTTAATGCGAACAAGCCTTCATAAATACTAGTCTTTTGGAGAAAATATGAGTATGATTAAGGAATCTAGTAAAAGTTGAAAGTCTACGTGACAATTAAGTATGTTTCATTATGATTTATTTAAGATCAAAAATAAATTCCTCAATGAAGAGTAACTTAAAACAAAAATGTTGTCTGTTAACTTTTCCTACTGGGGAATTGAATACCGTTTAACCCATCACAAGTTTGTGATTTTATTATGGTTAACTTTATCCTAGACATTTTTACTATCACTCTCCCTCAGAACATGACCCTTTGTTTTTTCCTCCATATCCATGTTTTCCTACATGGAATCCTAGTATGGGTTAACTCGGATGACCTTTGTACTTCTCTTTCATTATTTTAAAGTGATTGTTTTACTAACTCTTGTTATGATGTGAGATTTTCAATGAAGTTTCCAAGCCCAATTTTAAAATTGCGAGGACGCAATTCCCAAAAGGGGGGAAGGATGTAACACCCCAGGTAAATAAAGAATAAGAAATTTTCTCATTTATCCATATTTGTGAATAAAATATTAATATTTCTTTAAAGGGGACACTATGCTCGATGGCATACCCAATACACAACAACGAGTTTCTTGGGAATCTTACATTGCACTCTAATAATAAAATAATATTATTTTAAATGGTTGTTAATTCCTAGCCGTTGTAATGGTGGGAATGAATAAAACTAACAAAAAAAGATTATATATGTTTTTCAAATATTTTTACTTTTTACAATAAATTTTAGAGGATTAAAAATGCGAATGAATCCAATTTTAAGCGTAAACATTCTAATATTCTTTAAAAGGTCGATTAACCGCCTTTTGATGGCGAACCTCTTTTAAATCAACTTGTTGAAAATTTTATGTGTTATATTTGACAAAATAAAATTCTTCCTTAGAATCAGGACATCAAAATTTACCTTGTCTAAGTTTTTGGTATTTTTCTGATAAAGTTCATTTTTTAATAAATAGTGAAAAATGTTGTATTTTAATTCAAAACCTCCTTTTAATCTAATTTATTTATATGATTAGATTATCATTTGAATTGTTTTTAAAGTTAAATTAGAATATATTTTTACCATTTAATTCAATAGTGGTCATTGAAATTAATTTCACAATGAAATTAGACTTAAACTAGTGTCAATCTTTTAATAGATACTGTTTCTTAAAAACACGCTATTTGTTTTGACAAAGGGAATTAATTATTAAATTAATTAATCAACTAATATGTTTTGAATTTTTTAAAATAGACATCATTTTTCAATTTGGAATATCAAATATATCTTAGGGTGAATTTTTGGTATTTTTCTGAAAAACACCAATTTTTGATGAATAGTGAAACCACTAAGTGGTAGTTTAATAAATGTTTTTTCGTTTAAATGAAACTTTACCACTTCTGGGGTTTGAATTTCAAAAATCTGACATAAATGGTTATCATTATTATGTAAAATGTGGTTCAATGAGATTAAAATAATTTTTTGGTGAATAGTAACTCTTAAGTTTTTAATCGCGATTAGAGGTAATTAGTGTAATTTAAGGTAAAGATAATGTTATAATAATATGAAATGACCGTGACACATGTTCTACCCTTATTGGATGAGTCATGGCCAACCATGACAATCCATGGGTCAACTTTGGGACCCCATGGAGCCACTTTGGTTGGAAAATGACATTAATAACCTTTTATTTTAAGTTAAAATTAAAATGCCACAAACATTTTTTGTTTTACTAAAACAATTTTTACCTAGGGTAATTTAAGTCATATGTTTTACTATAAATACTCATTATAAATATAAAATGATTTCATACATCATGATATTTTTTTATAATTTTTAGACATTAAATAAATTAATTTATTTATGACACCGTGATGATGCAGTGATTACCTCACAAATGAACGATTTAAATAAAATGAGAAGATATGGTGAAATATAAGTCTTAAACTTGTCAAAAACCTATTGGATGGGTGTATTTTGAAACCTTATCACCTTATCCTCGAAATATATCCTTTTGGAACCTTTAAAATCCGAAAATAATTTTATAATAAAGTAATATTTTATAACTTTCCAAGAGTGCCCCTCCTCTCCACTTATAAAAGGCCCCCACCTCTACCACCTTACACACACCTATCAAGACTTTGGCTCGGCCATACCCTGCCCATTTAATCTCTCCACATCTCTATATTCATCATTTAAGCCTCACGTTGGTCATAATCCTTTCCAAGGAAGCCTTTGAGCTCAAATCAAAGAGAGTTACCTGATTTAAAGGTAATGTCTTCCCATGTGTTCTTTTGTTTTATTTTTTTCTCCAAACCCCAAAATTATTTTTATTACTTTTTTTTGTAACAACACAAGTATCTTAAATATACTAGGATCTTTTTAGAATAAGGATTCGAGCTACACATTCACACACCTCCGTCTAATGGTTAAAAAACATACTATTTCTGTGGATGAAAAATTACTTCCTCACAAAACGATGATTGTTCAATATTCTTTTAACACCTTAAAAGGTGGCCATTAAGATGTAACTATATTTATATATGATATATAATATGTTTATGTTTTCCATAATCTTCCATATTTTTCATTTATGGCATACCTTTAGGGTTTCCATTATGGGTAAATGCAATATCTTCATTTTAGGAAGTGCGGACTACCGACCCCTCAAAGTGATTTGATTCATTAATGCCATATGTGGGATGTATAAAGGATGGAATTAATTGTATTAAAAATGATATCCTACTGTAATTATAATATAACTTTATATAATTATTGTTTCATTCCATGGAATACAAAAAAAAAATGAAAGTAGTGTTCATGCGTACGTACGGCTTACCGTCTCTATGAACGGTAAATATCATTTCTTATCTCCAAATGTTATTTACTTTTATAAGTACATATATATAATGGATATATATGTAATATATTACATCTAAATGATGGATATAATTCTGGAATTATAATATATATATCTCTTTTTATTTTAATTCCATTAATATGACAAAAAATGAGAGTAGCGTTCATGTGTACATAAGGCCTACCGTCTCCATGAATGGTGCTTTTAATTTTTTATCTCCAAATGATATGGAATAGTATAAAATGAATATATAATGGATATATATGATATTTAAAACATCAATACTATTCTGGATATGATGTACCTATAACTACATGGAAAATTCTTTTCCAACAATTTCAATTTTTACTCATGTACCGAACATCAACGAAAATGTCTGATATGAACTCACTTTATAAACCAATTATTATAACATTATAATATGTGATATGAACTGAATAATAATCTTTAAATGAGGTCCTTAAGAAATTATAAATTGACCAAATTTTATTATTCAGGAGATTAAATAACGATCGAGTCATGTCGGACACGATGTAAAGGAACCTACTAATCTCTTTCTTTTCATGTACTCTCTTTTTATGTCATTTCTTTTATGATCCATGTTCTTATGTTGGAGGATGCTATTTTCTATTCCTCTTTCTATAATTTTTATGTTCATGTGTTGAGATACCCTATTTGATCTCATCAATCCATTTTTGTATGTTTTATGTGGCGCCGTTAGGCTACCGAATTTTCATAAGGGGACTTTCATTTCACTTTTTATTCCCGTGAGATTCATGATACATTTGTCACTATTTCCTTTTTTGTGGTGTATATACTACCCATTTGTATACTATTTTTATAATAATCTCCCATTTATGGGTATTTAAATCTTTATTGTATGACCCTTCTTTCATGGGGTGTACGCTTAGATGGTTGTTCAAATCAGTAAGGGAACCTTTCACACTCATTTTTTTAAAGACATATTTTGTTATTCCTTTTAGCATACATCTTTTTATGTTGGGATATGTTCTCTTATATCCTTATTGATGTAAATTTTATTTACATGTGAAGAGATACCCTTTATAATCTCTCATCAACTCATTTTCTGAATTTTGAGGTGACGCCGTTTGGCTGTCGAATTTTTTCAAGGGAACTTCTTAACCCAATTTTGATTCTTTGGGATAAACCTGCACTCCTTGAATATGTCGTTCTATGAATATGTGTGAATAACCTCTGATTTTTTTACACTTAAAATACACTTATATTTGGTGTATTAGTTTGTCACGCATAATTATGTAATTGATTTATCCTTAATACAAGGATACCGTCACTGTATGGGACTTCGTCTCAATCTCCATTCATTGAGGCATATTTTGTTTTATACACAACTTTCTTTTATACGGTGTATAAATCCCTTTGACTTTTATGTTTATCCAAAAGGAATATTTTTTATACGAAGCATTTTACTAAATGACAAAAGGGAATGTTTTTGTCATACGTATGCGGTGACAACAACTTCTCCACTGTCGTGACCATTATTTGAGTTTTGGCTTCCTCTAGAAGCCATACCTTTTTTAAATGAAAAACAAATACCATGTTTTACTTTTATTTTATTTTGGTATTGAAAATGTTTTTCATAATGTTTTTATTATATCAATGTGTTGTATTGATATCTTGTGATTGAAATATGGAAATGTTAAGTTTCCTTTATGCATGTTTTATGTGATACGATTATGTTATGGTTCTTGGGCATTGTTATGAAGATGGGTCGTTCCTTGATAAACTATGGGTGGGTGAGCCCGATATAGCTCTCCAATAAATTGGGTAACGCGAAGGGGTTAAACGTTACGGTTTCTCCGAAGAGATTTAGGGAATATACTGTGATGGGTATTCCAAACATAACCAAGGGGGTTACTCCCAACGTAATAATTTTATGAATGCCTCAAGTTACCTTTATGCCTTATGATTTCTACAATTTATTCATTATTTTATGAGGTATGTTAAAATTCTTATGTTTTATGAGTAAAGTATGATTTCATACATGGACTAGTATTTTCTTTTCATACTTTTCTATCCCATACTGAGTTTTTTATTCTCATCCCAAGTTTTTGAAATGTTTTTCACAGGTCAAGGGAAAGGTGCATGATATGATGATAATGTCAAGGAAGTGTCAAGAAAGAATCCATGTTTTATTTTAAATATGTTTCTGTTGATGGGAAAAAAAGAATACTATATTTTATGTAACCACTTTGTTTAAATGTGGAATGTAATTCATGTTTTATGATCTAATTCTCTAAAACTCTAAACCTGAAAAGATCATCAATGGGAATTATTCATTTAATTCAATATTAAGTAAGGTTTAAGGTCGGGGCCTTATAGTTGGTATCAGAGGTTGGTTTAGATAACTTTAGAGGTTAGGGTATTCTCTAAGCATAAGTGACATTACCATAATGGTTAGGATTTCAGAAAGAGTCCTAGTTTTAGATAAAGTTAATGAGTAAGTATATCTTAGTGTTTATCTTCTTCATTAGTACATGATGGTTTTGTTGATATACTCACACTAAAATTTATGTTTTTTTGTGAATGTATGGATCTATAAGGAACCAAAGTGACAACAGGTTTGAAGGAAACTGTGGTGGTTCTCTGATTAAGAGACTGGATGAAATGGGGGATTCAATGAGGAAACACGTGGTTGTTATAAACAAACTATCAAGGAGTCATTATCAACCACTTGAACCTTGGTATATTCTGTAATGCATCATGTATGAGATGACCAATCTATGTGGAAGTTCAGGTAATAATTATAAAGGTAACCATTAGAGTTTATATGATACTTACTTTTGAGGTAATTATGGGTTATTATATGTTATGATGGAAAATGAACGGAATGATATAAACTTGAGGTTAAAATATGTTATGATTATTTTTGAAGATTTTATCTCGTTTTGTGGAATTTTTTAAGAATTATATAGTTTTGGAAAAAGGACAACACACAGACTGTGTGACAACCTGTCGCGTCAGACAATGGTGCGGGAATCGAACCGACAACCAAAGTGCGACTGGTATTTATCACCTACCACTAGACCACTTGAATTACCTGGTTAGTTTGACTAATTATTTTAGTTAGATGATTTTAGGAATCAAGAGTAAGTTTATTTTGGGTTATCTATGGAAATGATTAACCAATCATGGAAGATATATGATTAGGTTAATTACTTTTCAATATGAGAATTTAATAGCAACTGATGTTATATAGAGATAAAAGTGAAATTTTACCTTAGAAGACTATGTTATTAAATCCTTCAAATATTTGGGTTTCAATCTTAGTTTGGTTTACTTTGAAGAATTTTATGGACAATTGTTTATCGAATGGTCTTCGTTGAACATTGGTTTTTTTTGACAAATTTTGGAGATTAAGAATAGATTTTCATTTTATAAAGGATTATACTTTTGTGGATTATCTGATCCCATACTAACAATTTTGGTTTTGGTTTTTGTCTGAAGACAAGGGAAATATATAGTTCTCTTTTTTGGATTAGGTGATTCTCAAGAAGCTGATTACAGTACTCTTAATGCGAACAAGTCTTCTTAAATACTCGTCTTTTGGAGAAAATATGAGTTTGATTAAGGAATCTAGTAAAAGTTGAAAGTCGACGTGACAAGTAAGTATGTTTCATTATGATTTACTTAAGCTGAAATATAAATTCCTCAATGAAGAGTAACTTAAAACAAAAATGTTGTCTGGTTTCTTTTCCTACTGGGGAATCGAATACCGTTTAACCTATCACAAGTTTGTGATTTTCTTATGGTTAACTTTTTCCTAGACATGTTTACTATCACTCTCCCTCAGAACATGAACCTTTGTTTTTTACTCCATATCCATGTTTTCCTATATGGAATCCTTGTATGGGTTAACTTGGGTGACCTTTTTACTTCTCTTTCTTTATTTTAAAGTGATTTTTTTACTGACTCTTGTTCCGATGTGGGATTTTCAATAAAGTTTCCAAGCCCAATTTTAAAATTGCGAGGACGCAATTCCCAAAAGGGGGGAAGGATGTAACACCCCAGGTAAATAAAAAATATGACATTTTCACATTTATCCATATTAGTGAATAAAATATTAATATTACTTTAAAGGGGATGTTATGCTTGATGGCGTACCCAATATGCAACAACGAGATTCTTGGGAATCTTACGTTGCACTCTAATAATAACATAATATTATTTTAAATGGTAGTTAATGTCTTGCCATTGTAATGGCGGGAATGGATAGAACTAACAAAAAATTGATTATATATGTTTGTCAAATATTTTTACTTTTTACAATAAATGTTAGAGGATTAAAAATTCGAATTAATCCAATTTTAAGCGTAAACATTCAAATATTCTTTAAAAGGTCGATTAACCGCCTTTTGATGGCGAACCTCTTTTAAATAAAATTTTTGACAATTTTATGTGTTATATTTGACAAAATAAAATTCTTCTTTAGAATCGGGACATCAAAATTTACTTTGTCTAAATTTTGGATATTTTTCCGATAAAGTTCATTTTTTAATGAATAGTGAAAAATGTTGTATTTTAATTAAAAACCTCCATTTCATCTAATTTATTTATATAATTAGATTATATTTTGAATTGTTTTGAAAGTGAAATTAGAATATATTTTTACCATTTAATCCAATACTGGTCATTGTAATTAATTTCACATTGAAATTGCACTTAAACTAGTGTCAATCTTTTAATAGATATTATTTCTTAAAAACACGCTATTTGTTTTGACAGCATGAATTAATTATTAAATTAATAAATTCAACTTATATTTTTTGAATTTTTTAAAATAGAAATCATTTTTTAATTCGGAATATCAAATATAGCTTGGGGTGATTTTTTGGTAATTTTCTGAAAAACTCCAATTTTTGATGAATATTGAAACCACTAAATGGTAGTTTAAAAACTGTTTTTTCGTTTAAATGAAACCTTACCACTTCTGTGGTTTTAATTTAAAAAATATGAAATACATGGTTGTCATTAGGATGTAAAATGTGGTTCAATGGGATTAAAATAATTTTTTGGTGAATAGTAACTCTTATGTTTTTAATCGTGATTAGACGTAATTAGTGTAATTTAAGGTAAAGATAATGTTATAATACTATAAAATGTCCTTGAAACATGTTCTACACATATTGGATGAGTCATAGCCGACCAAGACAATCCATGGGTCAACATGGGGACCCCATGGAGGCACTTCGGTTGGAAAATGTCATTAATACCTTTTTATTTTAAGTTAAAATTAAAATGCCGCAAACATGTGTTGTTTTACTAAAACAATTTTTACATGGAGTAATATAAGTCATAGGTTTTACTATAAATATTCATTATAAAGCTAAAAATATTTAATACATCATGATATTTTTTTTAATTTTTAGACATTAAATAAATTAATTTATTTATGACACCGTGATGATGCAGTGATTACCTCATAAATGAACGATTTAAATAAAATGAGAAGATAGGGTGAATTCTAAGTCATAAACTTGTCAGAAACATATTGGATAGGTGGATTTAGAAACCTTATCACCTTATCTTCGAAATATATCCTTTTTTTACCTTTAAAATCCGAGAATCATTTTATAATAAAGTAATATTTTATAACGTTCCAAGAGTGCCCCTCCTCTCCTCTTATAAAAGGCCCCCACCTCTACCACCTTACACAAACCTATCAAGCCTTTGTTTCGGACAACCCCAGACCATTTAATCTATCCACATCCCTCTATTAATCATTGAAGCCTCACTTTGGTAGAATCCTTTCCAAGGAAGCCTTTGATCTCAAATCAAATAGAGTTACCAGATTTAAAGGTAATGTCTTCCCTTGTTTTCTTTTGTTTTATTTTGCTTCTCCAAACCCCTAAACTCTTTTTATTACATTTTTTTGTAACAACACCAGTATATTAAATATACTAGGATGTTTTTATAAGAAGGATTATAGCTACACATTCACACACCTCCGTCTAATGGTTAAAGAACATACTGTTTCTATGGATGGTGAATTACTGCCTCAGGAAACGATGATTGTTCAATATTCTTTTAACACCTTCAAAGGTGGCCATTAAGATGTAAATATATTTATATATGATATATAATATGTTTATGTTTTCCTTAAGCTTCCTTATTTTTCATTTATGGCATACCTTTATGGTTTCTGTTATGGGTAAACGTGATATCTTCATTTTAGGAAGTGCGGACTACCGCCCCCTAAAAGTGATTTGATTCATTAATGACATATGTGGGATGCATAAAGGATGGAATTAATGGTATTACAAATTATATACTATTTTAATTATAATAAAACTTTATATCATTATTGTTTCATTCCATTTAATACAAAAAAAAAAAAGAAATCAAAGTAGCATTCATGCGTACGTACGGCTTACCGTCTCCATGAACGGTACATTTCACTTCTTATCTCCAAATGTTATGTACTATTATAAGTACATATATATATATTGGATATATATGTTATATAATAAATCTAAATGATGGATATATTTTGTAATTATAATATATATCTATCTCATTTTATTTTAATTCCATTAATATGAAAAAAATGAAAGTAGTGTTCATGTGTACGTACGGCCTACCGTCTCCATGAACGGTGCTTTTAATTTTTTATCTCCAAATGATATGGAATAGTATAAAATGAATATATACTGGATATATATGATATTTAAAAAATCAATACTATTCTGGATTTGATATAACTATAACTACATGGAAAATTCTTTTCCAACAAGTTCAATTTTTAGTCTTGTACTGAACATCGACAAAAACGTCTGATATGAACTCACTTTATTAACCAATTATTGTAAAATTATAATATGTGATACGAACTGAATAATAATATTTAATGTAGGACCTTAATAAATTATAAATTGACCAAATTTTATTATTCAGGAGATTATAGAATGATCGAGTCATGTCGGACACGAGGTAAGGGATCCTACTTATCTCTTTCTTTTCATGTACTCTCTTTTATGTCATTTCTTTTATGCTCCATGTTCATATGTTGGAGGATGCTATTTTCTATTCCTCTTTATATAATTTTTATGTTCATGTGATGAGATACCCTATTTGATCTCATCAATCCATTTTTGTATTTTTTATGTGGCACTGTTAGGCTGCCAAATTTTCATAAGGGGACTTTCATTTCACTTTTTATTCCCGTGAGATTCATGATACATTTTCCACTATTTATTATTAGTGTGGTGTATGTACTGCCCATTTTTATACTATTTGTATAATATTATCCCATTTATGAGTATTTAAATCTTCATTGTATGACCCTTCTTTCATGGGGTCTACGCTTCGAAAGTTGTCCAAATCAGTAAGGGGACCTTTCACACTCATTTTTTTAAAGACTTATTTTGTTATGCCTTTTAACATACATATTTTTATATTGGGATATGTTCTATTATATCCTTATTGATTTAAATTTTTTTCCAAGTGATGATATACCATTTTTTATCTCTCATCAACTCATTTTCTGAATTTTGAAGTGACGCAGTTAGGCTGTCGAATTTTTGCAACGGAACTTCTTAAACCAATTTTGATTCTTTGGGATAAACCTGCACTTCATGAATATGTCGTTCTATAAATATGTGTGAATAACCTATGATTGTTTTACACTTAATATCCACTTTTATTTGGTGTATTCGTTTGTCACACATAATTATGTAATTGATTTATCCTTAATCCAAGGATATCGTCTTTGTATGGGACTTCGTCTCAATATCCATTAATTGAGGCATATTTTGTTTTATACACAACTTTCTTTTATATGGTGTATAAACCCCTTTGACTTTTACATTTATCCCAAAGGAATCTTTTTTATACGAAGCGTTTTACTAAACGACAAAAGGGAATGTTTTTGTCGTACGTATGCGGCGACAAAGAATTCTCCGCCGCCGTGGCCATTATTTGAGTTTCACCTTCCTCTACAAGCCATAACGTTTTTAAATGAAAAATAAATACCATGTTTTACTTTTATTTTATTTTGGTATTGAAAGTGGGTTTCATAATGTTGTTATTATATCAATGTGTTGTATTGATATCTTGTGATTGAAATGTGGAAATGTTATGTTTTCTTTATGCATGTTTTATGTGATAAGATTATGTTATGGTTCATGGGAATTGTTATGAAGATGGGTGGTTCCGTGATATACTAAGGGTAGGTGAGCCCGATATAACTCTCCAATGCATTGGGTAACACGAAGGGGTTAAACGTTAAGGTTTCTCCGCAGAGATTTAGGGAATATACTGTGATGGGTATTCCAAATGTAACCAAGAGGGTTACTCCCTACGTAAGAATGTTATGAATGTCTCAAGTTACCTTTATGCCTTATGATTTCTACGATTTATTCATGATTTTATGAGGTTTGTTAAAAATTTTATGTTTTATGAGTAATGATTGATTTCATACATGGACTAATCTTTTCTTTTCGTAATTTTATATCCCTTACCGAGATTTTTATGCTCATCCCATGTTTTTGAAATATTTCTCACAGGTCAAGGGAAAGGAGCATTATATGATGATAGTGTCAAAGAAGTGTCAAGAAAGAATCCATGTTTTATTTTAAATATGTTTCCGTTGATGGGAAAAATGAATACAATATTTTATGTAACCACTTTGTTTAAATGTGGAATGTAATTCATGTTTTATGATCTAATTCTCTAAAACTCTAAACCTAAAAAGATCCTCAATGTGAATTATTCATTTAATTCAATATTAAGTATAGTTTAAGGCCGAGGCCTTATAGTTGGTATCAAGGGATCGTTTAGATAACTTTAGAGGTTAGGGTATTCTCTAAGCATAAGTGACATTACCATAATGGTTAGGATTTCAGAAAGAGTCCTAGTTTTAGATAAATTGAATGAGTAAGTATATCTTAGTGTTTATCTTCCTCATTAGTACATGATGGTTTTGTTGATATACTCACACTAACATTTCTGTTTTTAGTGAATGGATGGATCTAGCAGGCACCAAAGTGACAACAGGTTTGAAGGAAACTGTGGTGGTTCTCTGATTAAGAGACTAGATGAAATGGGGGATTCAATGAGGAAACTCATGGTTGTTCTAAACCAACTATCAAGGAGTCATTATCAACCACTTAAACCTTGGTATGTTCAGTAATGCATCATGTACGAGATGACCAATCGATGTTGAAGTTTAGGTAATAATTATAAAGGTAACGATTAGAGTTTATATGATCCTTACTTTTGAGGTAATTATGGGTTATTATATGTTATGATGGAAAATGAAAGGCATCAGATAAACTTGAGGTTAAAATATGTTTTGTTTATTTTTGAATATTTTATCTCCTTTTGGGGAATGTTTTAAGAATTATATAGTTTTGGAAAAAGTACAACACGTAGACCATGTGACAACTCGTCACGTCGGATAAAGATGCAGGAATCGAACCCACAACCAAAGTGCGACTGGTATTTATCACCTACCACTGGACTACGTGAATTCCTTGGTTAGTTTGACAAATTCTTTTAGTTAGATTATTTTAGGAGTCAATAGTATGTTTATTTTTGTTTATCTATGGAAATGATTAACCTATCATGGAGGATATATGATTAGGTTAATTACTTTTCAATATGATAATTTAATAGCAACTGATGTTATTTGGAGGTAATAGTTAATTTTTACCTTAGAAGACTATGTGATTAAATCCTTCAAATATTTGGGTTTCAATCTTAGTTTGTTTTACATTGAATAATTTTATGTACAATTGTTTATCGAATGGTCTTCGTTGAACTTTGGGTTTTTTTTGACAAACATTGGAGATTAAGAATAGATTTTCTTTTTATAAAGGATTATACTTTTCTGGATTATCTGATCTCATACTAACAATTTTGGTTTTGGTTTCTGTCTATAGACATGGGAAATATATAGTTCTCTTTTGTGGATTAGGTGATTCTCAAGAAGCTGATTATAGTACTCTTAATGCGAACAAGTCTTCCAAAATACTCGTCTTTTGGAGAAAATATGAGTTTGATTAAGGAATCTAGTAAAAGTTGAAAGACTTCATGAAAAGTAAGTATGTTTCATTATGATTTAGTTAAGCTCAAAAATAAATTCCTCAATAAATAGTAACTTAAAACAAAAATGTTGTCTGTTAACTTTTCATACTGGGGAATCGAATAACGTTTAACCCATCACAAGTTTTTGATTTTCTTATGGTTAACTTTCTCCTAGACATGTTTACTATCACTCTCCCTCAGAACATGACCCTTTGTTTTTTACTCTATATCCATGTTTTCCTACAAGGAATCCTAGTATGGGTTAACTCGGGTGACCTTTGTACTTATCTTTCTTTATTTTAAAGTGATTGTTTTACTGACTCTTGTTCCGATGTGGGATTTTCAATGAAGTTTCCAAGCCCAATTTTAAAATTACGAGGACGCAATTCCTAATTGGGGGGAAGGATGTAACACCCCAGGTAATAAAGAATATTAAATTTTCACATTTATCCATATTTTTTAATAAAATATTAACATTACTTTAAAGGGGACGCTATGCTCGATGGCGTACCCAATACACAACAATGAGTTTCTTGGGAATCTTATGATGCACTCTAATAATAAAATAATATTATTTTAAATGGTAGTTAACGCCTAGCCGTTGTAATGGCAGAAATGAATAGAACTAACAACAAAATTATTATATATGTTTGTCAAATATTTTTACTTTTTACAATAAATGTTATAGGATTAAAAATGCGAATGAATCCAATTTTAAGCGTAAACATTCTAATATTCTTTAAAAGGTCGATTAACTGCCTTTTGATGGTGAACCTCTTTTAAATCATCTTTTTGAAAATTTTATGTGTTATATTTTACAAAATAAAATTCTTCTTTAGAATCGGGACATCAAAATTTACTTTGTCTAAATTTTTGGTATTTTTCCGATAAAGTTCATTTTTTATGAATATTGAAAAATGTTGTATTTTAATTCAAAACCTCCTTTTAATCTAATTTATTTATATGATTAGATTATCTTTTGAATTGTTTTTAAAGTGAAATTAGAATAAATTATTACCATATAATCCAATAGTGGTCATTGGATTTAATTTCACTTTGAAATTGGACTTAAACTAGTTTCAATCTTTTAATAGATATTGTTTCTTAAAAACACGCTATTTGTTTTGACAGTGGGAATTAATTATTAAATTAATTAATGCAACTTATATGTTTTTAATTTTTTAAAATAGAAATCATTTTTGTATTCGGAATATCAAATATATCTTAGGGTGAATTTTTGGTATTTTTCTGAAAAACTCCAAATTTTGATGAATAGTGAAACCACTAAGTGGTAGTTTAAAAACTATTTTTTCATTTAAATGAAACTTTACCACTACTTTGGATTGAATTTCAAAAATCCAACATACATGGTTTTCATTAGGATGTAAAATGTGGTTCAATGGGATTAAAATAATTTTTTGGTGAATAGTAACTCTTAAGTTTTAAATCGCGATTAGAGGTAATTAGTTAATTTAAGGTAAAGATAATGTTAAATAATATGAAATGACCTTGACACATGTTCTACCCTTATTGGATGAGTCATGGCCGACCCAAAAAATCCATGGGTCAACTTGGGGACCCCATGGAGCCACTTTGGTTGGAAAATGACATTAATAGCTTTTTATTTTAAGTTAAAATTAAAATGCCACAAACATGTGTTGTTTTACTAAAGAAATTTTTACATGGGGTTATATAAGACATATGTTTTAATATAAATATTCATTATAAAGGTAAAAATATTTACTACATCATTATATTTTTTTTATAATTTTTAGACATTAAATAAATTAATTTATTTATGACACCGTGATGATGCAGTGATAACCTCAAAAATGAACGATTTAAATAAAATGAGAAGATAGGGTGAAATCTAAGTCGTACACTTGTCAAAAATCAATTGGATGGGCGGATATCGAAACCTTATCACCTTATCCTATAAATATATATTTTGGGTACCTTTAAAATCCCAAAATCATTTTATAATAAAGTAAAATTTTATAACTTTCTAAGAGTGCCCCTCCTCTCCTCTTATAAAAGTCCCCCACCTATTCCACCGTACACACACCTATCAAGCCTTTGGCTCGGCCAACACCTACCCATTTCATCTCTCCTCATCCCCCTATTCATCATTGATCCCTCGCTTTGGGAAGAATCCTTTCCAAGGAAGCCTTTGAGCTCAAATCAAAGAGAGTTACCCGATTTAAAGGTAATGTCTTCTCTTGTGTTCTTTTGTTTTATTTTGCTTCTCCAAACCCCTAAACTCTTTTTATTACTTTTTTTTGTAAAAAACCAGTATATTAAATATAATAGGATGTTTCTATAAGAAGGATTCGAGATACACATTCACACACCTCCATCTAATGGTTAATGAACATACTGTTTCTGTGGATGGCGAATTACTGCCTCACGAAACGATGATTGTTCAATATTCTTTTAACACCTTCAAAAGTGGACATTAAGATATAAATATATTTATATATGATATATGATATTTTTATTTTTTCCTTATGCATCCGTATTTTTTATTTATGGCATACCTTTATGGTTTCCATTATGGGTAAACACGATATCTTCATTTTAGGAAGTGTGGACTACCGCCCCCTCAATGTGATTTTTTTTGTTAATGCCATATGTGGGACGTATAAAGGATGGAATTAATGGTATTAAATATTATATCCTACTGGAATTATAATATAACATTATATCATTATTGTTTCATTCCATTGAATACAAAAAAAAAGATATGAAAGTAGCGTTCATGCGTACGTACGGCTTACCGTCTCCATGAACAGTACATTACATTTCTTATCCCCAAATGTTATATACTATTATAAGTACAAATATATAATGGATATATATGTAATATATTACATCTAAATGATGGATATAATTCTGTAATTATAATATATAACTCTCTCATTTTATTTTAATTCCATTAATATGACAATAAAATGAAAGTAGTGTTCATGCGTATGTACGGCCTACCGTTTCCATGAACGGTGCTTTTATTTTGTTATCTCAAAATTATATGGAATAGTATAGAATGAATATATACTGGATATATATGATATTTAAAACATAAATACTATTCTGGATATGATGTACCTATAACTACATGGAAAATTATTTTCCAACAAGTTCAATTTTTACTCATGTACCAAACATCGACAAAAACGTCTGATATGAACTCACTTTATTAACCAATTATTACAACATTATAAAATGTGATATGAACTGAATAATAATCTTTAATGTAGTTCCTTATGAAATTATAAATTGACCAAATTTTATTATTCAGGAGATTAAAGAAGGATCGAGTCATGTCGGACACGAGGTAAGGGATCCTACTAATCTCTTTCTTTTCATGTACTCTCTTTTATGTCCTTTCTTTTAGACTCCGTGTTCTTATGTTAGAGGATGCTATTTTATATTCCTCATTCTATAATTTTTATGTTCATGTGATTAGATACCCTATTTGATCTCATCAATCCATTTTTTTATGTTTTATGTGGCGTCGTTAGGCTGCCGAATTTTCATAAGGGGACTTTCATTTTACTTTTTATTCCCGTGAGATTCATCATACATTTTCCACTATATCCTTTTGTGTGGTGTATATACTGCCCATTTTTATACTATTTTTATAATATTCGCCGATTTATGGGTATTTAAATCTTTATTGTATGACCCTTCTCTCATGGGGTTTACGCTTCGAAAGATGTCCAAATCATTAAGGGAACCTTTCACACTCATTTTTTTAAAGACTTATTTTGTTATGTCTTTTAACTTACATCTTTTTATTTTGCGATATGTTCTCTTATATCCTATTGATTTAAATTTTGTGTCCAAGTGATGAGATACCCTTTTTTATCTCTCATCAACTCATTTTTTGAATTTTGAAGTGACGTCGTTAGGCTGTCGAATTTTTGCAAGGGAACTTCTTTACCCAATTTTGATTCTTTTGGATAAACATACACTCCTTGAATATGTCATTCTATGATTATGTGTGAATAAAATCTGATTTTTTTAAACTTAATATCCACTTATATTTGGTGTATTAGTTTGTCACACATAATTATGTAATTGATTTACCCTTTATCCAAGGATACCATCTTTGTATAGGACTTCGTCTCAATCTCCATTAATTGAGGCATATTTTGTTTCATACACAACTTTCTTTTATACGGTGTATAAACCCCTTTCACTTTTAGGTTTATCCAAAAGAAATATTTTTTATATGAAGCGTTTTACTAAACAACAAAAGGGATCATTTTTGTCGTACGTATGTGGCAAAAAAGACTTCTCCGCCGTCGTGACCATTATTTGAGTTCCGAATTCCTCTACAAGCCATACCTTTTTTTAATGAAAATTTAAATACCATGTTTTACTTTTCTTTTATTTTGGTATTGAAAACGGTTTTCATAATGTTTTTATTATATATATGTGTTGTATTGATATCTTGTGATTGAAATGTGGAAATGTTATGTTCCATTTATGCATGTTTTATGTGATACGATTATGTTATGGTTCTTGGGCATTGTTATGAAGACGGGTGGTTCCGCGATAAACTAAGGGCAGGTGAGCCCAATATATCTCTCCAATGCATTGGGTAACGCGATGGGGTTAAATGTTAAGGTTTCTCCAAAGAGATTTAGGGAATATACTGTGATCGGTATTTGAAACGTAACCAAGAGGGTTACTCCCTACGTAAGAATGTTATGAATGACTTAAGTTACCTTTATGCCTTATGATTTCTACGATTTATTCATGATTTTATGAGGTATGTTAAAATTCTTATGTTTTATGAGTAAAGTATGATTTCATACATGGAATAATCTTTTCTTTTCGTACTTTTATATCCCTTACTGTGCTTTTTATAATCATCCCATGTTTTTGAAATGTTTTTCACAGGTCAAGGGAAAGGTGCATGATATGATGATAGTTTCAAGGAAGTGTTAAGAAAGAATCCAAGTTTTATTTTAAATATGTTTCCCTTGATGGGAAAAAACTAATACTATATTTTATGTAACCACTTTGTTTAAATGTGGAATTTAATTCATGTTTTATGATCTAATTCTTAAAACTCTAAACTTGAAAAGATCCTCAATGTGAATTATTCATTTAAGTAAATATTAAGTAAGGATTAAGGTCGGGGCCTTATAATTTTGATATAAAAACATTGTAATCTTTTGAACATTTCTCTATAAAAACATTTTTTATCATAATATATGGGAAATAAATTTTAAATTAATCATTTACATTTAATTGAATAGAATTCATAAATATGGGTTTTATATTTTGAATCATAATTATTTAAAATATATAATAAATTCAACAAAACTTGTTCTCAAATTTAATCGTGATAACATAAATAATTATTTTTCATGGATATGGTAAAAATGAGTTTATATGGGTTTATTGTATAATGATAAGGGTTATTAATGGACCAATTTTTTATTAATCCAATTTAGTGGAAATATTTCCATATTATCAATTCCAATGTCGAATATAGGTTCATTTAGAATATTTTTTCATCTGGATGATTTTTTAAACTCTCTTGCATAATTTACAAGTAGTTTCTGAGTGGGATCCTTTCCCCATTTTATTAAAGGCCATTAACACACATAAAATACTCACACCATAAAACTCTATTACATCATCTGATTCCTACACAAATATGTATAAAAAATATATCATCTCATTCTATAAGGCTTTGTTTGGGTAGAAATCCAACCATGGATGACACCAAAACAAGAGGAAATGTTCCTAAACAAGCATTTTTCTTTTATTACTTCCTTCACATCAATGAATTAATGTTATAATACTATGATATAATAAAATCTTTATATTTATTATATCTTTTTTTAAATGTTATCATGACCCCATAAAACTTCTCTACTTCTTTGAAAATGGTTACGTAATAAATATTTGTGTGAACAACTGACTAACACCTCGCGAACAAATTTCATTTGTTTTTTAGTACCACATCTCAAGTCCTGAAACAATTGTGTAATTATTTTTTATATATGATATATATTATATTAATATTAATTTTGATTTATTATATCATATATATATTCATACTGTCCATTTTATGGGAATACAATATTATTTCTCATGTGTACGATGGACTACCGCCTCACAAAGAGATGTTATTATTTTACTCTTCCAATGAAAGTATTAAGGTTAAAAGTAATGAAATTTCCTGATATATATGGCATAAAAATTAATATTTAATGGTAATATATTTAATACCCTTCTTTTATTTAATTCGACAATAAAATGTAAAACAACAATAATGCGTATATACAACATACTGTTTTCATAAAAGGTTTATTTTATTTTATACCAAAAAAAATTATGAATTAATATACAAATATATATAATAAATATATATTATAATTATATAGTGATTAATTTTTTTGATATTATGGAACAATTATTTATTTAAATGGAGTGAAAACAACAAATCAAGATATATACAAAAAAAGTGTTTATTACCAAAATCATTAATTAAACATAGAATTGATAATAAACAGGTTAAAAATTACATAATTATATCATATATTGTATGATATATATATTTAATGTTATAGAATAGATTTATAATAAACTTATAGTTATAATACATGTGATTCTATTTTGTACTTTGGAAGTTGAGATTTTGGGAACGGGTTTTTCGACTCACATATAATTTCTGTGAGATATATGTCACATTAAGAACTTATTTTTTATATTCCATATACTAAAAATAAATTTATTTAGTTTTTTATTTCATTAAAATTATTTGTATATAAAAATCCATTTAATATCTATCTTTTATTGGATTTCTATTTCAAATTTAACCCATAACATCAAATGTTTTTTTGTCTAAATTTGACTTCTGGGATACATATGTTATGTTATTAACATATATTCTTTTATGTGGTTTACATATAGCTCATTTTATAGGTAATATCATGAAATAATTTACCACATTATTTTTTATGTTCCATTAATGTTATTAATTAATGGGGAAGGTGATTCAATGATCATAAAGTAGTAAGGGTTTTAGGTTTGAATCTAAATATTTTATTGGGATTACTCATGATTATTCATAAAATTATTAAATAATATGTTATATATCTCAATAAAATCATTAATATTAGTCTTATTTGGTTATTCATGATATTTTCAATTGATATTACCCATATTACTCTATTTGGCACATATAATAATTGAGAAAAATTATTTCAGAAAATCAAACATTATATATCACTTCAGTCTAAAATCCATTTTATTCAAAATAAATGAATTATAAAAATTATTTAAAATTTGTTTTTATCAGTTTCATAATGACTTATTAAAGATATTTTTACACATTGTTTATTTTAAATAATTTTTATGAAAGGAATATTTATAATGTCTCCAACCAATTCATGTTTGGATTTTACCAAAAATGTAAAAAGAATATATTTATTAAAATGGGTGACATAAAAAGTGTTTCTATATATAATGAAAGTTATATGAGTTAAATATTACTTCGTAAATTATCAAATTTTTTTAAAAAAAAATTAGTTAATATTATTGGAATTGTTAAATTTTAAATAATTGATTCTCTTGAAAAAATGTGATTTTGAAAATGTTTTAAGATATATATTTCAAAATGGAATTTATATTTTTATAATATTTTTGTAATTAATCCTTTATATGTTATAATTTTCTTAATGAAAAGGACATCAAATATATTTTATGAATTTGATGTTTTAAAAAGTGATTTTCTAAGAAATGGTTACTTCCTCAAGAAACTTTTTAATTTATTTATCTTTCAATATAATTCTCCATATAAGATGACATATTTTGAAGAAACATTTAATTTTATGGGCCTATGACACAAGGATTACATAACTATTATTTCTCTAAATTTTTTATTGTAAGGATGGAATGAATTTTATGAAACATTTTTCTCTTCTATGGTTTATATGATTATTAAATGCATATGAAACCCAATTTTTTCTCCCTGAGTTATGAAATGGTAAAATGATGAAATGATTATGAAAATTTTCTCATTTTTAAAGGTTATGATATGATGAAATGTTTATTAATCCCCTTTAATTTCATGGGTTATGATATAATGAATGTTTTATGATTATTTTGAATAAATATGTATGATTTTGAATATTTTATGGGTTATACTATATATCCCTCCACTAAATTGGGTAAATGTTTATATCTCATGATATAATTATGGGAAAAAAGCTGGTCGAATTAATCTACTCTTCAAAATTGGTGTGCCCCAGTCCATAATTGGAAACATGTGTTCCTTAATCCACTATGGGAAACTGGTTCATCCTCATCAACTATGAGAAGAATATTCTGAGTCTGGATACAATATGTTGATGGTATTGTTAGTTAACATTGAAAAATTAAATAGGATTCTATTTTTATATTAGTACAAAACTTTTATGACATTATATTATCATAAAAGATTTTTTATGGTGATTTATAATGAATATAGTCCATTTTTTCATAAATGTTAATGTTTGATTCTATGAATCACTATTGTGATATTTTATAGGTTGGGTATTAAAATTGCATTTTATGTTCATGATCTCAAACACTTATTATTGTTGTATGAATAAATATGATCATAGATTGAAATATTTTATGTTTACCCATGCTGATAATTAATTCTCACACATTCATATGTTTCCTTCACGTTTATATGTGTAATGGATTAGTAAGGGTCTTCCTAATATGTGTACTACCTGATAATATCATAGTATGAGTTTTGATGGTATTTCACCAAATTATAATATTATATACCTAGCCTCCAAAGATACTAAATTATTACGGTTCTAAAGCATGAGTTTGTTTAATGTATTTAATATTCATATAGAATGATATAATACCTATATGTGAAAATATAATAGTACTATATCATCTGGATAATTACATTCAATGACTTGGATTAAAACCACTTATAGATCTATCAATTTTTTATTCATGATAATTCTTAATATAGAATTAAACCATGTATGTATTCTAAAATTTGAATCATATGTACCAATCGATTCATTATCATTATTCTTATGCTCACATAATTACTTCTAAATATTTATATGTTGAATGTGATGGATATACCTAAATAAAATTCACTCATAAAATCATCTCATTACATGGAGTGAATTTATATTATTTTCCACACATTATTTATAAGATTCCCCAATTGACATGATTTTCCTTCTGAATGATAAATAGCTAGGATTATTTTTTTCATTCTAAACACATTAATTAATAAAAAATATCGTTTCCATCATGTTTATATATATTTAAAAATGAATTTCATCTAAATAACTATATAAGGAGGGCGGAAATTGTCGCATTAAATCATCAATAACATGTTCCTCCCTCTATTGTGTGTTAAAAGATATAAATGTAACACCCAATGATTTTATGAGATAGATTCTTTTTATTTTAATTGATGTCATGTGATTTAATCTACCTCAATTTTATCTTTAGCTATACACAACACCATATTATCTTGTAATAAATGCAATAATGATTTGGCATGAATTACACGGAAGAGCGGCCATCCTTGATAGCTTGGGTTGTACGCAATATCGAATTTCACTACACAGAGATATATTTTTAAAATATTATATAAAATAGAAGTTACTAATAATATTAACATAATTTTTAATTTTATATAAATTTAAAATTCGTCTTCTGTATTTTCTAGAACATTATATAAGAAAAATTTTATTTTTTCAGAAAATAAGTGCTATTTTTCAAAAAAATGCAGTTTTTCCAACATTTGATGGATCACTAATATTAAATATGTTCTTTAAAATTTTTATATATTCTATTTAATAAAAATAAACATCTTATTTGAAATAAGGACATAAAAAATTTAACAATGTGGAAATTTTTTTATTTTTCTGGTGAAATTCATATTTTGATGAATATTGAAAATGCTACATTTTAATTCAAAACATCCTTTTCATATAATTTATTTTTATATTTATATTATAATTATAATTGGATTTAATGTGAAATGTGATTATTTTTTTAATTTAATATAATGTTTTTCATTGGAATTAATTTTTCATTGATGTTATACAAAAACACATTTCAATCTTTTGATAGTTATTAGTCTTAAAAACCCACTTTTTGGTTCTGACAATGGAAATTAATTTTAAATTAATTACAACAACTTCTATGTATTGATTTTTTGAAAAAATGGATTTCTATATTTGTAATTATATATTCAATGTTCTATGAATAGTTACTTTTTGTGTTTGGACATTGTGAATAGTTACTTTAGTAATTATTTTTATTAATCATGGTTAAAGGGTAAATATGGTAAATAATAGTAAAAAATTAATATTTTAATTATATAAAACTACCCTAAAATGTATCCTAATACTGCTGGATGATATATTTACAACCATGGCCATCCATAGGTTGATTTTGAGACCCCCTGGATCTACTAGAATGTGGAAATGATATTCTATAAAAATTAATTTAATGTATACTAAAATATAACATAAACATGTACATTTTACTAAAACAATTTTTATATATGGTCATATAAGTGATCTCATCGACTATGAATATTAATTAGAAATATAAAATTATTTCCTACGTAATTTTAATTATATTATAATTTTTTGACATTAAAGAAATAAATTATATTATGACACGATGATGATGTAGATAGTGATTTATATATAGTGGATTCAAATAAATGATATTATAAATATTAAAATAAATGTAATTTTATTATTTTGATGAAATAAAAGAATTATATTAAATATATTGACATATTATCTTGGAGTAAATTCTTTTTTTATGGAATCAGGTTGTAATGATTTTTTTTAAAAAAAAATCGATTATGAATAGTGTCAAAAATTGACATAATTCATTACTTGTAACAAGAAATAGGTTATTATAAGATATTAAATTCGTAAAAATATAGGATTCAGGAAAATGTATATGAAAAGTCCAGATATCTCTTAAATAACTTTTTTTGGGTCATTTTACAAGGCATGGTAATTACATTAACCCATAATGTGTAAAAAACATGATATCACTATATGATTAAAAAGTCTAAAATAAGGCTTAAACTAAAAAGATAAGGATATAAAATATTCAAAACTTGTAAAAAATTAATAATTTAGGGGTATTCAAAAAAATTAACCTTATCTTTTAATTAAATATGTTTAGGACCTTTTTTAATAGAAATTTAATTTATAATAAATTAATATTTTTGAGGTTTCTAAAAGTGTCTCTCACCTAAATTATAAAAAAACACATCCTACCTCATCTCTTTACTTTATTTTGATCCTTAATGTTCATAGAAACCCTAAATTTTTTTATCGAATTACCAATTTTCATTCTATAGGTTCTGATCTTCTTCTAAGACCAACCCTATTTCCCTAAAAGGAAACTTAAAGGAGGCATGTCATGGAATAGTTAATCTCTTCTACCAATTCTTTAAATTTTCATTCTTATTCTACTTCTTCTTCCTCAGATGTTTCAATATAAAGTAATTAAATTAGTATCACTCATATACTTATATGTTATTATTAATATTAAATAACCATATTTCACCTTCTATTCATCATATGAAAAACGAAATCACCCTATGTCCGTACATATGATTTACCCTCTCCACGCCCTAGTGTAAACTGTTTTTCACCAAAACCTTTTTTTGGATGGGTATAATGGTGTAAATTGTAAATATTTATGATTTATATAACATGATTATAATTATAATATATTACACACCATCCACATCAATACCGTTAAACAATTGTGGTAATGATATCGTTGCACGTGCCTAAGTAAAACTTATCCTCTTTGCGGTTCAATGTAATTCATTATATATAATCTTTATTATATCATGATTATATAAGTTAATTGAATGAATAAATATTATATACTCTAAAAATACCATACTGTAAATAATTTAACTATGACATAAAAATATTTATTAGAACATATCTGACAAAGAATGTATAATAATATAATGTAGTTAATAAACAAATAGTGAGTAACAATAAATTGATACAATAAAAGATGAAAATATGATCATAAATTTTATCATAAAAATGATTATGATTTTAGAAAAAATTAGTAACATTATTTAAATCATTATATAGGAGGTTCAGATACATACGAAGCATATTGAACCTAAGGTAAGGTATAACTATTCAAATCTGATTTTATCCGAGATTTTTTATTTGTAAGTATTTATTGAGGTATAATTAATATCCACATCCTTGTTTCCTAAATAAGTATTTAAAAATACTCTATATATACTAATATAATTATTTAAATTCAGTTTTATCCATTTGTGAATTTTTACTAAATTGTATGAATAAAATATTTTGTCATTTTTTGTACGAGGTAGTTTTTGACTTTTTTAGAAAAAGTATGAGAATAATGTATTTTTATCTTATGTAACATGAACAGATTATTACATTTCATTACTTATTATTTACATGATGCTTCCTCTACATGGTATCAAGTTTATTTTCAACAAAATTCATTTCTTTTAAAATAGTGCAGCATCTTGAGAAAACAAAACATCATTGATGAAGAAAGGATATATTTATTTTTGAATTATGATCAATAGTTTTATCAAAATTATTTTCCTTCTAAGAAGATTATCTTTAAATAGGGTAATATTTCTATCCCTACTGTTACTATTATTATATTTTATTAATTATATAATGATATTTTATAAGGATTATGTTATGATAAAATGATGTATAAGAAACCCATTTTATTTCATGTGTTATGTTATTGTAGCACATGTAAGAATCATTTCACTATTAGATTGGTGCAACCAATGTCTATCTCTAATGAATTCGGTAAATATTTATATATCATGATATAAAAATGAAATTAAGGGAATATAAATCATGTCTAGTAAAACATGTCTAGAACATAAAGTAAATACATTTTAGTAATTCATTTCTATAATTGAATGTATAACCAGTTCATTAAATTACTTTTTTTACTATGATGGTCTTGGAAGAAATTCCTTGGAAACTATTAAAATCATATTATGTTCCTATTTTTTCTCACAATTCCATGTTTTATGTTAATGCTATGTTATCATGTTTATCATAATTTATTATATATTCCTTACAAAAATTAAATATATATTTTTATGAACTAGGATTTTGATATTTAAACATCAAGTTATGGTTTTTACATTCTAATGGTTATGGTTTGTTTTATGTCATCAATTTTTCCATAAATGATCATTTGAGCTCAAAATTTTATGTTGTCTTTTCCGCAACATATAATTTAAGTTTTTATGTAAGAAAACTAATGGGGAAGACCTTTATGGGAGATTTGGAAGTTCTTTCCCCAAGATAGAATGTTTTAATAGTTTCCAAAGAGACTAAACTAATAGGTTCTATGGGGATCTATTTTTTTAATATATTATGTATTCCACAAACTAAATTTATTTTCTATCTACATCAAGATTTGTACATTAGAGTTTGAATCATAGTGATGGTGTAGTCATCCTTTTAAAATAAGTATGTAGAAACATTAGTGATATCCTTAGAGATATTTTTAAGGATATATCTAGGGATGCATGAAGTATAAGTTATGTATATGTCACAATACTAGGGTTTTTGTGATAACAATGACTGACCACGGGTTAAACTGATTGTTTCACAAATTGAAATATTATAAGTAATTTTACATACATATTTGAATATATTCTCTAATATGTATATATCACACTTTTCATTCTAGTCTTAGTCATTAACCAAAACTACATATAATATAGTTAACCATATATTGTTTCAGATGTAAAATGTTTTGTAATTATGATGATCAATACTGTAGATCGAAATATCATAAAGATAATCATGAAAATAGTATGAGTAATGGTTAAACTACGGAGGATAATGTAATTGTAAATGACATGTTAAAGAAATGTGATGTTCTTCAAGTATTTTTAAATTAAACGTAAGAGTCTTAAGGTTGGGAAACCGTATGAAATGATTCATATTTTCGGAAATATGAATATGATGGATCATGAGTAAAAGTTTATGAATAATGCTTGATGATTGAGGTGTATATGTTTCCAAATTGCACAATTATGGGAAATGAATCATGAAATATATGATTTTTAGTATATATTTTAGAGAGGATATTTTTAATAGTTCTACAAAGTCCAAAAAAGATTTAAGGGTACGGTGATATTCTTGGAGAACCAATGATTAAGGGAAATATAACCCTTAATATATCACATATGTTAAGATAAAGATGATTAGATAATTATGTGATGGATTTTAATAAATAAATTGGATGATGATTATTTCATTGGAACTAATTTTGCAGTTTTTGACCAGAGCATTATGATATCATGGATGAAGTATACATCTTTTTGGGCCATAAGGAATATATAAAATATTTTTTTGAATAATGAAACATGAAAGTTTTCAATGAGGATATATGTTAATTAAATTTATTACCATTACTCAAAATATTTCATGATGTAGTCATTAAAATGTTTGGAATGTGACCAACAAGATATATATTATGATATATGAGGAATAAATGATTGTATTCACATGATTTTTATATTACCTTTCTTATAATTGTTTAATTTGTACTATGTGTTTGTTAAGAGGTATGTTGGATTAGCCAAAAGGATGGAATGTATTATGTTAAACATTGTATATAATTGTTTGAAGATAAAAAAAAATTTAAAATATTTTTTCTCGAATGATATAATATTATAGTTTTAGAAAAAGGACAACTTGTAGGATGGGCGATAACCTGCCCCGTCAGACAAGCCTGCGGGAATCGAACACACAACCAAAGTGTGATATGCATTTTTCCCCTACTAATGACCTACATAAAGTCCCTGGTTATTATAATTTAGTTTTATTTTAATTAAGTGATGTTATAGATGAATTATAAGTCCTTTTTTGGAACCATATATGATTATTCTTACCACATATGGACTTATGTATATTTGATAACTTGTGCGAACATTTTTGTGATAGAGACATATGAAGTTAACAATACTTCCATCGCATGATATTATAACACATCAAGAATGACAAATTTGAATTCATTTGTTTAAATATTAGATGATGTGGAAATTGTTCATGGAATAGCCAATGGTGAGATTGTACTCAAATCATGTATGTATTTCTCATCATGTAAAAAATCATCATCCTTAGTAAAATGATATTGAAACCAAAATTTTTATCCTAGTAACATCATATCTTATGAATTAGATAGATCCTTAAATAATACTAGATTAATGGATTTATGGTAGTTAACTATAAAGAAAAGTTATTCTCTATCACTATCCATCAGATCATGAAGGTTATATTTCTCTTCTATATATATTTTTTCACTTCCCACATATGTTTTCCTATATGAAACCCATTGATGAGTTACTATGGGTAATCATTATGATTCTAAAAATACCCTTTAAATGATGTTTTTCATCACTTTTTACGATATGGGTTTCCATGAATGAATCTTTCAAGTAGTAAACCATTTATAACCCTCGAAAAATTTCAAGGATGAAATTCATTTTAGCGGCAGTAGAATGTAACACCTAGATAATTAATAAGGTAGATTCATTTAATTTTCATTGATGTATTGTGTGGTACACTAATAAAATATTATTTTTTCACTATATGAAACACTTTATTATCTTGTAATAAACATAACACTAAAATGGCTTGCATTAAACGCAAGGGTGACCTTCCTCGATAGCTTGCATTATACGCAATGTCGTGTTTTAGTGAACAATGATATATTATTATAATATTATTAAAAAGTTCTATCATGATAATTATTAAAAGAATATTAAAATTTATAACACATTTAAATTCATCTTATAAATATTATAGAACATGATATAAGAACAATTTTAATTTTTTTTTGAAAAAGATGTATTTTATAAAAAATGCAGTTCTTTCTCATTTTGATGGTGAAACCATTTTAAATACAGTTTTAAAATTTTAAAATATTATATTTGAAGAAACAAACAAATTATGTTGAATTAGTACATCAAAATTTAACTTGGTTGAAAATTTGGTATTTTTCTATTGAAATTCTTATTTTTATGAATAGTTGAAAACATTTCAATTTAATTCAAAAATACATTTTTGTCTAATTTATTTATATATTTATATTAACTTTATAGTGGGTTTTAAATAGTAATTGTATTAATTTTTTATCATTTAATCCAATTCAAGTCATTGGAAGTAATTTTCCATTGAAATTGGACATAAAAACATGTCATTATTTTGATTGTTATTACTTCTTAAAAACCCATTTTTTTAGTTTTGACAATGAGAATTAAATTTAAATTAATATATGCAACTTCAATGTTTTGAATATAGAAAAATAGATTCAATATTTGGAATTAGAAGGTCAAATTTTTCTGAAGAGTTACTTTTTTATTTTGGGACATTATGTATTGAAACATTAGTAATTATTTTTATTTACCATCTTTAAAGGGTAAATCTAGTAAATCAGGGTAAAATATAATACATTAAAAAATATAGAACACACCTAAAACGTTTCATAATCATATTGGATGAGATATATCTGACCATGGGAATCCTTCAGTAGATTTTGGGACCCCATGGATGTAACGCCCCGACCTAGAAACCAAGAGTTAGTGAATTATTACATATCATTGGCTTGATCACAGAAGATATAGACTCGAAAGACTAATTAATTTAGTATCCTTGGAAGTATTGGATACATTAATAAGGTTTAAATTACATCGTAAAATGGAAAACTACAAAAACATTGTTTCCATATACAACATGGAGATCCCATAGACAATCTTTGCAGGTCAGTCATAATATACTTCTTCGCATCCTGGGAAAAATAAAACATAGAAAGGGGAGAGCTCAGATGCTCAGTAAGGATAACAATATATCTGAAACATTAATAAATAAGCATAAACATTTAAGACATTGTATAATTCTAAAACAAAATACTTGTAAACTTGAACTTCTGCATAATATGTCAAAGATAAAATCGAAAATTGACATTTACTTATTCACATGGATATTCTAAAAGTCGAAAAATCAGATGCAATATCAATAGCCACTTTCATAATGATAGAATGCATAATTCCAGACTTTCATAACATTATAGTCAAGGACTTATGCCAAGACAACAAATAATATTTTATCAAGGCCTTGTGCCAAAACACTAGTTTATGTCATGAGATATAACAATGCATCGAGGAGTTATAGCGGGCTCCACCTGTCACTTATTAAGTCCAATGCATTCCTCATATGAAAAGGTTTAAACATAACATAAAAATTCGTATTGAAACTAGAATACGAAATGCCAATACTTTGTCTATAAAGAATAAATGGTATAAAAATAACACATCCACATTCTAACATATCAAAAAACATTCAATACAACATAGAAGATTGGTATCATAATAAATCAACATCAAACAAGTTTAAAATCCATTAATGGATGTTGACATAGATGAAAATGATCAGTAAAATACTTTGAGAGAAATACCACTTTTTCTTGAAATCGTTTAAAATTCAAAAAATTTATAAAGGTAATCATTTAAAAATTGTTTTTGAATCAAATTTTCCCATACCACTTTGAACCTTTTAAAAATAATTATCATTTCCAAACTTTCATGTCCATATAAATAAATCAATAAAATAATTTTAAAAACATATACATTAATTAAACGGGTTTAAATAGATAAAAATATAAAACATTTAAAATCATGATATAGTTAATTAGACCCTCCAATAAAACCTTAAAATATATTTTTTAAACTCTTTCATGAAACATGGACATGGAAAATAAATATGTCCCAGTAGATACTTACGTAAATACATCCTTGGATAATAAATAGATTGTGAAATTAAACCTTACCTTTTACTTTTCCTTGTTCAAGGGTATTATAACATTCTATAAAATGGTGAAATAATTGTTATAAAATTATACTAGAATCATATTCATTAATATGATATCATATATGTTCTTTTAGCATTTCTTTATTAATAATATCTTAGTATTATCGTAATTTCAGGTGTTAACTGATTCATTTTCCTTTATTTGTGTTGTTACATAAGTAATGTTGTTTATGGATAGGATGTATTTTATTCATATTGAAAATGATCTGAAGTCTTTAAACAATATTTTTAATCATCTAATGAAAATTAATCTTCAATGGATTACGATGGGGAATGAATCTCATCACGTTCTTGGAGACGGTAATCCGTACGTACGCTTGAGCGAAAATATCATTCTTTTAATATAAAAATAATATAAAATTGGATGGTATATCATATATACAAAAGAATTATCATGGTATATTTTTCATTTACATCAATTACACATAATTATTAAACCCATCGAAATAATAATGTATTTTATAAAAATTACACCACGACGTGGAGACGGTAAGCCGTACGTATATGGTTACATGTCATTCAATGGGTGGATAGAATAATGAATATGGTTGTACCATATTTATAATAACATAACTTTATATAGAAGTTACTAGAGTTATTTTTTTTATAATGGAAATAACAAATAATAGGGAAGTGGAAGAAGAAAGGAATTTGAAAGAGGTGATGAAATATTGAATTCTTCTTCGGGTTCTTCCTTTTGATTTGATCAAAAGGGATCTATAGATTGGATTTATGACTAATGTAAGGCCTCAAGGATGAAGGGAGGAATGTTGAGAGTGTATTTGGTCAGAGTTTTTCCAATCCAATTTTATTTGAAGGTGTCAATTACAGAGAAGGGGAAGTTCCCTTTTATAAGAGGGGTGAGGGGCACCTTAGGAAATGCTGGAAATATTATTTTATAATAAAATAATTTTCGGTTTCTAATGGCTCTGAAATGAATTATTAAAAGGATAAGGTAGAAATGGGTATAAAAAAATTCATACAAATGGTTTTATATAGGTTTGGGTCACATTAATAACTTTATCATTTAGATTTAACTCTTAGTGAAATAGTTTGACATTTACCATGTCTCTTTGTATTTTTATTTTATATTGTTAATAAAGGTACAATAAACTTCCAAGAGAACCTCATGTGGTTCATTACATACATATATAATATTATTTAAGACCTTTGGCCGAAACTTATATTTTTAGGAATAGAATATCTATTAATAATATAATATTTGTTTTAAAAACTCTTTTATGTCAATTTTGACACTATTTGGTATTTGGTTTTTGATAACTTCATAACAACATTATTACATCGAACTAAATTCATAAAACCAAACCCAAAATGTAATATTAACCTAGAAAATTATTGTAATTCATAAAGAGTCTCAAATTACATTTATTTGGATATTTATAATATCAATTATTTTAATCATTCATTAATATAGTAATTAAAGCATCTTCATTGTGTCATAAATAAATTTAATTATTTAATGTCTAAAAAATATAAATAAAATACCATTAAGTAGAAAGCCTTTTGATCTATCTAATGAATATTTATAGTCGAATTTATTTTATGTTTTTTCCTATATTAAAAATTGTTTAGTTATTAAACTTTAAATTTAACACTTTTAACTCTTCTTTGAATTTAATAATAATATAACTCCTAATCTAATCCAAGTGGACATAATGGATCATATTTTATTCCTAAAATTTTTTTGGGCCAAATTACACTAATCTAATAGAATTATAACATGTTTTAGGGTAATAATAATATCTTTTTTACCCTTAATTACCCTATTTACTCTTAACCATGGTAAATAAAAGCAAATAAGTTACTATTCATCAAAAATTATTTTAATCTTATTGAACCACATTATACATACAGGTATCAACAGTGTCTCTCAGATTTTTGAAATTCAACTCATTGAAGCTGTAAAATTATGTTTTATGTAAATTTGAAAATTTCCTAGGGGGTGGGTAAAAGACGGTAAAAAGTTCAATAAAAATTTTAAATATCTAAACTAATTATAAAATTATTACAATTAATTATATTTAACATATATAGGTATTATTTATCTATTTTGACCTTAATTAAATTTTAATAAAATAAATATTTATTAAAATAAAAAGCCTGTTTTTACCAATAACTCAGTGTTTTTCAATATTCATCAAAAATCGAAAGTTTTCAGAAAAATAAAAAAATTTCACCATAAGATAATATTGATATTTTAAATTTAAAAATTTAGTCTATTTTACAAAATTCGAAACATTGATGTTTAATTTATTAATTTAAAATTAATTCCCATTCTCAAAACCAAAAAGCATGTTTTTATGGAATTGTAGCTAACAAAAGATTGATTCATGTTTATGTTAAATTTCAAAGTGAAATTATTTCCAATGAATAACATTGGATTAAATTTTAATAATATAATCTATTTATACTTCCAAACCATTAAAATTTATAATTTAACACTAAAAATTATTTTGATTAAAAAAGTTGTATTCAGTTAAAATATAATATTTTTCACTATTCACCCAAATATGAAAGTTATCAAAAAATCACAAAAAATATATTGAAACTAAATTATATTTTCCCGAATCTAACGAAGAAGTTTATTTTTTCAAATTTAATAGATGAATGTTCCAAATATTTGATTTAAAAATGGTTCTCCATTAAAAGGTGATAAAAATGCATTTTAAAATAAATACTTCTTTTATCAGAAAAAAATTTATTTTTTTCATTATGTTTAAGAAACTCATAATATGGATTCTAAAATTATAAGGATTATATAATGTTCAAAATTTAGTTAATACTATTCATAACCTTTTTTGAACCGCTAGTTTAGTAAGTCGTGGTGCGCTTGATCACAATGTTGCGTGTAATGCAAGTTATTGTATTACTTTTAAGAAATAACATACTATGAAATATTGGGGAGTTAAATTCTTACCTCATTTAATAAATTTGTTCCTCACAATTTGAAATTGTTATTTTAAAAGAAAAAATTAAAAATAGAAAAATACATTTTTGGAGAACCCACATCAGAAATTGGGTTAAAAATTTAGTATTAGTAAGAGGGAAAAGGAAATTAAAAATTCACCACCATATTATGATCTTGATTAGGAGAACATTTGTGGCATTTAGTGACACATAATTATAGGGAAAACATAAATATTAATTTGGAGTGTTTGAGGTCATGATTCAAAAATAATTTTAGAATTGAGGGCGTCAATTCCATCAATCAATGATGATTTAAAATATCATCAGTTCAACAATACATAAGGTATTAAAAAAACATTCTTAGTTTTATGATCCCTTAACTAATGTTTAAGAATTAATTTCTTCATAGAATAAGTGGGAAGAAAAAATATATTCCTTACAAGTAGAGTTCCATCCTTTAACTGATTTCTACAACAAACTCGTTTTTCACCCTAAATGATAATTTAACTTAAATTAAATATTATACTTACCCTATTCGTATAGGGTTCCAAAAAAATGAATTAATAATTCACCTATCAGACCCTTTAAAAAAAGAAACTACATTATACAATCTATGAACTTCATGTAGTCTAGTGGTAGATAATAAATCCCAATCTCACTATGGTTTTGGGTGTGATTCACGTTGCATTGTCTGACGTGACGGGTTTTCACAAGGTCTGGGTGTTGTAATTTTTTAAAAAAAATTCAAAAATAACATAAACAATAGTATCCAATTTCAAAATTAAACCATTCCAACCTTTATACTTATCCTAAATACTTCTATCCAAAGTCACAGTAATAAATTTATAAGGATGTTAAACACAATGAAGATCCTTTTTCCACATAGTAACATGTGAACACCTACATTAGATATTATTTTAAAACATGGTGACAGCCAGAATTACCATAAAACCTTATTTATAACATTCATGATCCCTTATCCTTTATATAATACTGGATATATTCCTTATATACAAAATTTTTGAATATTCCAACAATGATGAAATAAACAAACTATTAATCAGTTCCAATGTAATCAATAATATCCTATATAAATTATCCAAATCAACCATATCTTATTCCAAAATTACTACATTAGTATCAGGACCATATAATCTCAAATTACCAATGAAATAGTACTACACTACTATCCTTATTTATTTCATAATTCACATAACTAGTACATCGTTGATACAGCGCTCAAATGACACAATACTTTAATAAAAACATAAGAACTCTTAATCATTCCTCTACATCATTGGTAGTATCATAACATGATTCTTATCTAATAGAAGCATTTGGGGTATACTCTGATTATTTGGATATTGATTCACGTAGTGTCCCAACTCCTTGTAGATGAGGCATTGAACATTTGAAACATTTTTCTCACATTTTCAAACAAGTACTTGGTGTCTTTTTTCTCCACACTTACGACAAACTCCCATTCACATTAAGAATTTACCAAGGTGATTCTTTCCATAGTTATCATATATAGGAAAACCCTTCCTTCCCTTATTCCATTTATCCATCTTTCTCTCAAACATCCTTTTCATCTCTTGCTTCCTTCAAAGCCATAAGACTTAGATAATTCATTACATATCATATTAACACATGATACTACATCTTCATATTTTAAAAATATATTGGAGACTATTTCCCTTATAAATTTTGGCTTAATATCATGAAAGATTTGATCCTTCTTACAATTTGGATCATAGGTATTGCTGGAGTTCTCATTCCTTCTACTGGGTGCCATTTCTAAACAATGGCATACACTAAGTGAGTTTATGAATCCCAATGAATAATTTCAAAAATCTAAAATACCTAACATAAATTGAACAGATTATGGATATAATACATAATAATAAAAATGTTTTCTTTGAGGAATTATTTACTCCTAAATCCTTTATAATGGCTTGTAATGAAAATGTGAATTGTCTTAAGAATCTCCCATAAGAGTGTCGTAACCAAGAGTGGAGTAAGGCCCGTTTTCGTGCACCAGTTCTCATTCAAGTCTAACTCAATGTGGTGTTTTTGGGTTTTACCCCTACGTATATATGTGCTAGAGTTTCCTCTACCAGCTCATATCGAGACTGGGATTTAATTCTTAGAAAACTCAAAAAATCTCTACATTACCAAAATTCTAGGATGTTCTTATATACTAATTCTCAATGTCTATCTTAGGATAATGTGATCTAATCAGAGTTTATCTAATCTAGTTTCCAAAGTTTGTACTAAACTTCCTTTGATACCAACTATAATGCCACGACCCCAAAAACCCAGAGTCTGTGCATTATTATGTACCATTGGAATTATCACAAAAGATCAATTCTCGATAGACCGATTAGTTTAGTATCCTTGGATGTAATGGATACATTCATAAGGTTTACATTACATCATAAAATGGAAAACTACAACAAAATTGTTTCCATAGACAACACTGCGATCCAAAAGACTATCCCTACAGGAAAGTTGTAATATATTTCTTAGCATCATGGGATAAATAATATAGAGAATGGGGTGAGCTCAGATTCTCAATAAAGATAACAATATAGTGTAAAATTTCATAAATTATCATAAACATTTATGGAAGTGTGTAAGACTAAAACAAAAGCCTTTTAAACATGAAATTCTGCATAATATGGAAAATATAAAATCAAATAATGCAATTTACTTATTAACATAGATATTCTACTTGTCAAATAATCACATGCAATATCAATAACCACATTCATAATGATGGAATGTATAATTCCAGACTTTCATAACAACATAGTCGAGGCCTTGTGCCAAGACTAAAAATAAGATTTTGTCACAGCTTTGTTCCAAGACCCTAGTCTATCTCATGAGACCTACTTATGCATCGAGGAGCTATAGAAGGCTCCACCCATCACTTACTACGTCCAATTAATTACTCATATGAAATGGTTTAATCATAATATAAACATTCATATTAAAACTAGAATAAAAAATGTCAACACATTGTCCATAAACCCTAAATGGTATAAAAATAACACATCCACATTCAAACATATCAAAAAACCATCAATACAATATTGAATATTTGTATCATAATAAATCAACATCAAACATGTTTAAAATCCATTAAAAGATGTTGACATGGATGAAAATGATCAGTAAAATGATTTGAGAGAAATACCCCTTTTTCATGAAATCGTTTAAAATTATCACAATTTATAAACATATTAATTTAAAAGGAATTTTTGAATCAAATTGTCCCATACCACGTTGAAATTATTTATAATAATTCTCATTTCAAAACATTCATGTCCATATAAATAAATCATTAAAATCATTTTGAAAACATGGACATTAATTAAAAGGGTTTAAAAAGATAAATATTTTAAAAAAATTAAATGATGATATCGTTAAATAAAAACTCTCATAAAACCATATAAGAATCCTTTTGAAAACACTTTCAGGAAACATGGACATAGATAATAAATATGTCATAGTAGATACTTACATAAAAACAACCACTGATAATAATGAGATTGTGAAATTAACCCTTAAATTGTACTTTTCCATTGTCAAGGGTAGGTTAAACTCTTGTATAATGGTGAAATAATTTTTATTAAATTATACTAGAATCATATAAATTAATATGATATAATATATGATCTTTTAACATTTCTTTGTTAATAATATCTTTGTATTATCGTCGTTTTGGGTGTTAACGGATTCATTTTCCATTATATGCTTTGTTATGTAAGTAATGTTTGTTATGGATAGGATGTATCTTATTTATATTCAGAATGATATTATGTCTTTAAAAATTATTTTTATCATCTAATGAAAATTATTCTTGAATGGATTACGATGGGGAATGAATCACATCGCGTTCGTGGAGACAGTAATCCATACGTACACATGGGAGACAATATCATTATTTTGATGTTAAAATAATATTTTATTGGATGGTATATCATATTCAGAGAATGATTATCATGTTATATTTTTCATATAAATCAATTAAATATCATTATTATACCCATACATATAATAATGCATTGTATAACAATTACACTACGACGTGGAGACGGTAAGCTGTACGTATGCACATATGGTGTCATGTCATTCAAAGGATGGATAGAATAATGAATATGGTTATACCATATTTATAATAACATCACAATATATATAAGATACTAGATTTAATATTTTAGAATGGAAACCACAATGAAAGAGGAAGTGGAAGAAGAAAGTAACTTGAAAGAGGTGATGAAATATTTACCTATTCTTCGAGTTATTCCTTTTGATTTGATCAAAAGGGCTATATAAGATGGCTTTCTGACTAAAGGAAGGACTCTAAGATGATGTTAGGACTGTTGATATGGACATAGGTCATAGTTAGGCCATGAAAAATGGTTTTGAAGGTGTTAATTAGTGAGAATGGGAAGTTCCATTTCATAAGATGGGTGAGGGGAACCTTAGGAAAAGCTAGAAATATTATTTTATAATAAAATCAATTTCAGTTTCTAATGTATCCAAAATGAATTATTTAAAGCATGAGGTGGGTATGGGTTAAAAACCACTCAACCAATATGTTTTTTAGAGGTTTGGGTCACTATATTAACTTTATCTTTTATATTTAACTCTTAGTTAAATAGCTTTACATTTACCATGTCTCTTTGTATTTTTATTTTATATGGTTAATAAACATTATATAAACATACAATTGATCCTCCAGTGGTTAATTAATTAAATATGTAATATTATTTAAGACCATTGGCTGAACATATATTTTTAGGAATAGAATATCAATTAATAATATAATATTTGTTTTAAAAACTATTTTCTGTCAATTTTGACAATATTTGGTATTTTGTTTTTTATAAATTCATAACAGTATTATTACTTCTAAAAAAATAATCAAACCAACACTAACATGTCATTTTAACTAATAAAATTATTTTAATTCATATAACGAATCAAATTACATTTATTTGGATATTTATAATATCAATTATTTTAATCATTCATTAATACAGTAATTACTCTATCATCATTGTGTCATAAATAAATTAAATATTATAATATCTAAAAAATATACATAAAATACCATTATGTAAGAAATAGTTATTTATTTCTAATAAATATTTATTGTCGAATTTATCTTATGTATAATACTATATTACAAATGGTTTAGATATTAAACATTGAATTTATCACTTTTAACTCTTCTTTGAATTAAATAATAATAAATGTCCTAATCTAATCCAAGTGGACCTAAATGATCATATTTTACTCATAAGGTTGTTTTTGGTCAATTTACACATATCCAATATAATTAGGACTTGTGATAGGGTAATAATAATATGATTTTTACCCTTAATTAACAAATTTACTTTTAACCGTGTTAAATAAAAGAAAAAAGTTACTATTCACCAAAATTATTTTCATCTTATTGAACCAAATTTTAATTACTGATATCAACCATGTGTTTTGGATTTTTGAAATTCAACTCACATAAGTGGTAAAATTATATATTTTTTATGTAAATTTTCAAATTCTGTTAGGAGCAGGGTAAACGACGGTAAAAAGATCAATAAAATTTTTATATATCCAAACTTGTTATAAAATTACTCCAATGAATTATATTGAACTTATATAGGTATTATATATCTATTTTTACCAAAAAGAAATTTATATGAAATAAATAATTATTAAAATAAAAATGCTGTTTAAACCAATATGTCAATCTTTTTCACTATTCATCAAAAATTTATTGTTTTCAAAAAAATACCAAAATTTTACCCTAAGATAATTTTGATATTATGATTTCAAAAATAAAGTATTTTTTACCGAATTAAAAACATAGAAGTTGAATTTATTAATTTAATATTAATTCCCATCGTCAAAACCAAAAAAGCATGTTTTTAAGATAAAATAACTAACAAAAGATTAATAGTAGATTATGTTAAATTTTGAAGTGAAATTATTTCTAATGAATAACATTGGATTAAATGGTAAAAATATAATCTATTTATAATTCCAAACCATTAAAATGTATATTTTTACATTACAAATTATTTTGATTAAAAAAGTTGTGTTCGGTTAAAATATATTTTTTTCACTATTCACCCAAATATGAATATTATCATAAAAAACCTAATTTTATTTAAAACTAAAATCCTATGTCCCAATTCTAAAGAAGAAGTTTATTTTTTTTCAAATTGAATATATAAAAGTTTCAAATATAGTACTTAAAAATGGTTCACCATTAAAAGGAGGTAAAATTGAATTTTTATTAAAAGTACTTGTTTTATCAGAATAAAATTAATTTTTTAACATTATGTCTAAAAAACTCATAATATGGATTCTCAAATTATAAGTATTATAAAAAGATCAAAATATAGTTAATACTATTCATAACCTCTTTTGAACAGCTAGTTTGGTAAGTCATGGTGCGCTTGAACACGGTGTTGCATGTAGTGCAAGTTATTGAATTACATTGAAGTAATAATGTACTATGAAATCTTGAGGTGTTATAATGGATTCACTTGAATTTAAAAAATACATTTTCTAAGAATTAATTTAAGGTATATTTATATATAACAAAAACATGTATCTTTTTCTGAATAAATATTTATATGTGGTTATATAACTGATACCGTAGACTATAAATATTCATTAGAAGTATAATCTTATTTCCTAAATAATTGTATTTTATTTATAATTATTAGACAATAAGTTAAAAAAATTAATTATTACACAATGATGATGCAGTGGGTGATTCATTTATAATGGATTCATATAAATGAAATTATAAATATTAAAATAAATATAATTTCATTATACTAATTCCATCCAAGAATTTTATGGATTCTATTGACATTACATATTTTATTTAATTCATTTGATTCAAAGAAATAACTTTCTTATGAATTTTAAAAAAATTTATTTTTGACTAATGTATAAAATTGACATAATACCTAACATAAAACATAAAATAATTTATTAAATGATTTTAAATTCATAAAAATATAAGATTAGAATAAATGGTTAGGAAAATAAATAATATGTCCTAAATGACTTTTTGTGGGTCGTTTGACATTATATGTTAATTATATTAACCCACAATATGTTAATTACCTGATATCACTATAATATTAAAAACTGTAAAGAAATGGTTAATCCAAAAACATAAGGATAAAAAAAATCTTTAAAACTTATATAACAATTATTTTATGAATGGAATTTGACCCAAAGTCATCTTATATTCGAGTTATATAATTTTTGGACAATTTTTTATAGAAATTGCATTTATTATAAATTAATATTTTTGAGGTTTCCAAAAGCTCCCTTCACCTCAATTTTAAAAGGCACCTCCTCCCTCAACTATCCACTTTATTTTGAGATTTAAAGCTGGGAAACCCCCGACCATGTTTCCTTGTCAACTTCCCTATTTTAATTCTATAGGTTATAGTCTTCTTCAAAGACTATGTCTACTTCCGTAAGAGGAAATTTAATTGATTTATATCAAGTAAACCTCAATATATTCTACCAATTCTTTCAAATTTTTTTCTTCTTCTACTTACTCAACATTAGTTTGTAAATTATAATTTAATAACATCAGAATAAATAATATACTGATATGTTATTATAAATATTAGGAAAACTATTTAACCTTTTATCCATCAAAAAAATGAAATCTTCACACATTCCTATGTATGGCTTACCGTCATCCATTCAAAAATTATGGGAATGATATCGTCGCTCGTGCGTACGTACAACGTACCATCTGAACAGTGCGATGTGAATTGTTATATATAATATTAATTAAATAATGATTATATAAATGAATTTATGAATAAATTTGATATTTATTATACTCATACCATGATTTAAATGATATAATTATAAACATAAAATATTAATAATAAATTATTTGACAAAACATGAATAAGAACATTTAGCATTTTGTACCCGAATAACGAGTAACTATGAAATTTTACTGACAAAAAGATAAAAATATGATCATAAATTATATCTTAAAAACTATTATTATTCCTAAGTAAATAATTAGCATTATTTAAATCATTATATAGGAGGTTCATATACATAGGATGCATGTCGAACCTAAGGTAATGGATATCATTGCAAATCTTGTATTATCTGAGATTTTTTGTTTATAAGTATTTACTGGGGTTTAATTATCATCCACATTCATGATTCTTAAATATGTATTTTAATATATTCTTTATATCCATTTATAATTATTTTATGTTAATTTTACCCATATTTGTATTTTCACTAAATGTTATGAATGCAATATTTTGTCATTCTCTATATGAGGTACTTCTTGACTGTTCTGGAAAAAAATGAGAATAATGTTATTTTAACTTATACGACATGAGTGGATTTTTACATATTAATAATTCATTATTTCAAAAAATCATCCTATACATGATTTCACATTTACTTTCATCAAAATTAATTTCTTTTAATATGATTTAAATATTTAATGTTGCAATGATATTTTATATGGATTGTTTTTTATTGAATTATTTTTTAGAAACTCATTTTATTTCATGGGCTTTGTTATGATGAATTATTTATGTTTTTGTGTCACATGTAAGAATGGATTCACTATGAGATTTTTGTGACCAAAATCTCCATCCAATGCTTTGTGTAAATATTTACATCTCATTACATAAAAATGGCTAGAATGGAATGTAAATTGGGTTCATTAATACATGGAAAGAATGACAAGTAAATCAGGTTTAGTGCTACATGGCTTGAACGTAAATAAACCAAGTTTGGTACTGGACTTTGTCCATTATAATGGTCTTGGAAGCAATTCATTGGCTACTATGGAAATCATATTATGTGCTTATTTGTTTTCACAATTCCATGTTTTATGTCAATGATATATTATCATGGTCATGTTCATTTATTATTTAATCCTTTCGAAGTGACATGATTTTTTTCACGACTCAAGATGTTTATATTTAATCATTATGTACTTGTGATTACATTATAATGTATATGAATTTTTATGTTCCCAATGATTAATCTTACATTGAATTTCATCAAAATGTTTTTATGTTTTCTTTTCCCCTGGATATATCGAATGGTTTTATGAAATAAAACTAATTGGAAAAACATTATTGGACATGTTGAAGATAATTCAGCCATCTAGAATAATGTGTTTTATGTTTCCAAGAACCCTAAATGAATATATTATTTGGGAGTATATTTTTGTAATGTATTATGTATTCCAAAAAAGAAATGTAACGTCTATGTATTTTAATCAAGGTTCGTTAGACAACATGATCCTTGATAGTAGTCATATAATGAGAGATTTGAGCTATAATACTCACAAATTATTATATCTTAACTCATCACCATTTGTTTTCTAATGAGGATATTATATGAATTGTGCATAAAATTCATTGGTCAGATGATTCATTCAGGTTCCATCCATTGATTAAATTGAAAATGTATATTCTAAGAATTATTATTCATATTGAAAAATCATATATTTATAAATATCATATATATTATTCCAAAAAAAAATTAATCGGCCATTTTATATATGGAAAATTATGATTACTCTAGGTTATCCATGGTAATAATTTATTCAAGTCCTTTATTATTGTTTCTAAGAAAAATTTGATTTGGCCAAAAAAAAATCTCTGGAAGTATAAAAATAGGTTTTAATAATGGGGAAATACTCTATTAACCATAATTATGTATGTTATTTAATAAAACAACAATTTATGAGGTTAATGCCCCTATATTCATTTTTTCCAAAACAAAGTCCACATGTTCTATCCATATATGGATGTTTTTCCATAAGAAATCAAAATAATATGTATGTTACCAAAAAATTACTATCTTATTCTATATTTTGGAATATCCCCATGATTATTAGTAATGTTTTATTTTTATTATCTAAAAATATAGAATAATCCATTATTGGATAACAATAATAATGACCCATAATATTCTAAGATAAATTTCTCGTCATTTTAGCTAAATATTCAGTACATAACATGATGATCCATATAAGAAACATAATTATATTTTCTTCTGTGAATAAATATATAATATTTTTCTTTCACGAATTATATTCAATGTCTTTCTCATAGAACAGTTCATAGGTATACACTACCTAAATTTTTTTTCATAACCTTAGAAGGAAAATAATTAAAAATGGTGAGATTAAATGCTCAAGACTGGAAATCCAAGAATATATTAATCAATGATTGTAAAATAATATATTCCTAGAATAAGGGTATGAGATCATGATCATTAATTTATATGTTCATACACATGAAATCACAGATCATAAACATGATTCGTTGGAAAAAACATTATCATAATAATGGACAATATTCATAAGAGTTAGTAATAATCAATAGAGAGTTACGATCAATGCGAACATAACCAATGAATATTAATGTGGTATGAGAATTAAACATATATGATTTTATAAATTTATAAATAGAAATCTATACACTTATTATGTTATGTAGAAGATATTTATCCCTCACATAAAAGTATTAACATGAAACTAGTTCCCAGTGTAATATTATAGACATGGAATCTAGGTCCACTTATCATCATATAGACATGAAAAAAAGATCCATTTATATTCTTATGAACATGAAAACTATGTCCATTTATGAAATTATTTTCATGAGAGCTGGTTCACTCAAAAAAAATTTATCTCATCAGTTATCCATATTTACCAAATACATTTTAGCGCTACAATAGACCAACCCATAAAAATATAATTTTCCACTTATGTTCACACTGCAATATCATGATATTTTTTACATTTCATCACAACATAACCTATGAAAAAATGGGTTTCTTAATCATCTCATTCTCACAATAATAAATCGTCCATATTAATAAAAAATTTTATGAAATAAAATAATATCACTGTGAAACTTTACTATCATAAAAATATTTCATAATATAATAAAATTATTTTCATATCTCCCATAGAATATTTAATGTGTGGTAAATCATGAAAATTTTCCATTGGAATATTATTCATATATAACCTCAGTAAATAATGATATTGTTACATAAAACCCTTACCTTATGTTCAAATTGAATTTAATGATCCCATCCAGTTTTATGATAAATTTAAATTTAATATAAATATATAAAATACTGATTTATATAATTATAATAACATATATGATCCAATTATAACATATAATCACCCGTTAATAAGTATGTCCATATGAAACTAATTTCTTCCAATTGTTAATAGATTCATTTTGAAGATCATTTCTATTCGTTAGTTTTATTCCATCAACATTGGTTGTGGGTACACAATATATAGAGTGTGAATAATGGTATAAATATAATATGAATACCATATTTATATATATAATGTTTCATAAATTAAATGTGTATTTATAAAAATAAATTACACTATTCTTGATGATGGTAGGTTGTATGCACATAGAGACGTTATTTTCACATTTCATCAGAAGAAATGAAATAAATGTATTCAATAAATGAATGTTAAAAAATAATTTTATTATTAGTTATATTAATTATATTTTTTACATATATCCGTATTACCTTCCATGTAAGAAAAAAATGAGAAATGAATGGATTTGGTAGTCCACACATACACATGAGTGACATAATAATTTTCCAATAGAAATGAATTTATTAAAGTTATAAATTATATTATAATTTTTAAATCATAATTATTTAAAAAATATTATATATAAACATTATATACATCATAATAACTATCCATAAATGATGGTGAAAAAAAGTTATTTTTACCATTATATGGAGGGTGTAGTCCACACATACGCACGAGCGATACATTCACATATCATTTAATTGATTAGTTGGTGGATAAAAGTTAATACATTATCATAATAAAATATAATTATATTTTGGATAATTTATAGATTATTTTATGATGAATACATATTATTTTTAAGAGGTAAAAAATATAAGTATTGAAATAGTTTGGGAAAACATATTCCACTTCTATGGAATGCCTCCTTTAGATTACTTGTTAAAGACTCATGGAATGGTCTTTTAAAAAGAATTTAAAATCAAACTCATGTATAGTGAATTTTATCAGAGATATGGTAATTTGTTTTTAATTTATATAGATCAATGAGGAATGATGAGGAGTGATTAGGAGTGGTTTTTTATGAGAGGGGGAATGGACATACATAAATCAATCTAAAATATTTGAATTATAATAATGTTATTCTCAATAAAAGTGGTACAAGATGGGCATATATTCAATGAATTAGATGGTAATGTAAAAGTTTTATCATCTATTTAAACTTATATTGTAATTTTTTCCATTTTATATTTTATTGGTAAATCTCTTGATTAACCTGTTTGATCATTAATAACATTATTGACTTTTTAAATATTAAAATGTTATCATTATAAATATAAGGATAACATTTAAAAAATTATGTGATAAAAAATTTCAACCATTTATAGTCATAATTGCCGTATTGATTTATTTTTAGGATTTCTAGAAAATTTAATACAATATTATTTAACATAAAATATAATTAATTTTGTTATTGACGCAATTAATCTACTATTACATTAATAAAATAATGATAGTCATGGTATTTTAAACAATTTAGGAAATTAGTCAATCAATAAAAATTATAACTAAATAACCATGTAAAAAATAAATTTTATTTTAATTAAATAATATTAAATGAAAATATCTTCTTTTTACACATAAGAAAAAATATTATATATATTTAAGTTAATATTTTTTTATTCAGTAAATATTTTTTCATAAATATTAATATAATGTTCATAAACATAGAACAATGTAACTATAATTTCTTATTTTTGAAGCATTGATTAGTATAATAAATATTCCATAATCCAAAAGGATAATGACATTTGTTATATAAATTTTTATGCATTATCCCAAGGAATTATCCCAAGTTTACACATTTTACCCATACCAATGTGACTTAAATTTACCAATGATACTATTAAAAATATCAATAAATAGAATTAAAAAATTTAGAAAACTATTCCATATTATTTTCAAATTTTTTATTTATTTTTCTGGATTTTATTTCTTAATGTTTCAGGAGTCCATTTAATAATAATCTCACCAACCGCAAGGAAATGTTTTTTAGAAATGTAAATTTTTATGAAATGAAAATATTTATTCAATTTCAAATCCTTGTATAAATCATAAAATTATTGTGAAATAGTTTTATATTATCCTTTAATTTAATTAATATTATTTTTCTATATATATTTATTAAATTAATTAAAATGAGAACACATTCTACACATAAAAAGATTATGGAAAATTGTGTCTATAATCCAAAATAATACACTTTTTAAAAATTAATTCAATGGTGATTAAAATATAATTATTTATAGGTTATAAAATTAAATGTGATGAATTCACATTTGAGATAATATTAAAATCATAATGGGACTTTTAAATAGATTGAAGTGTTATTTTTCTCTAAATTATATTTTCCACTATTTATTATAAAAACAACATTTTAGAAAAACATAAAACTTTTCCCTATGATATATTTCATAATTCAGTTTAAATAAATTTAGTTTTTGTTGTTAAATTCCTAGAATTGATATAAATTATTTTAATTACAAAGATAAAAAAAACCATTTTTCAATTAAACATATTTTTTCAATCATAGAATATATTTACTGGAAATGATTATATATTTACATTATTGATTAAATATTAAATTTTATTTATGTAAAACCTATTTTTTATAGTGTGGTTAATTCTATTCATACCCATTATCTCAACATCTTTGTTATAATGTATTGTGGTTCTTTAATGGCATGTTATTGCTTTCATGAAAACTATTGAACACATTATAATTTATTATAATTGAAATATTTGGTAAAATAGAAGGGTTTATTAATATTTATGAAATATGTATTATTCTAAAATAATTAAATTAATTCCCTTCTATCATTACCATCTATTTGAAATTAGAAATGTCGGTTATGTGTATCAGTGGACCACCACCACCATGAAATGATGTGATTTGTTTCACAACTCCACTTTTTGAGGATTTCATTAATAATGGAATTAATTAATAATTTTAGAATATATTAGATATTGATGACTCCATAAAATTAATATATTTTTTAATTTATTTTTTTTCCATGCCTTAAAAAAATGGAAATGTAATTTAATCATATGTACTTATAAATGGGTCTATGAAATGATGTGATGAATTTTTCTTTACCACCAAACATGGTTTCCACTAAAATATTATTTAATAAATAAATTTGATAATTATAATTTTTTTTTACAATTTCAGATGTAATTGAACCATAAAACCACTAACTATTCACAATGAACACATGTTGTTTTAATGTTATAAATCAGATGACCAAAAACATTCAATGAGAAAAATCTATTTTTTTTAAAAAAACACATGATAATAAAATAAATAAAGGGTGAAATTATAATGGAATGAAAATAAAAAATATTCTCAATAATTTATAAAAAAATATACATTTTATTAGTCAATAATTATAGAATGAATGTGGAGAGTTAGGACATGAGGTATGATTATTCCTCAGCTCCATTTCCATTAATTGTGTTTTATACCATCATCACCATTAAAGTTTTTCTACGTGTTGTATAAAATTCGATATTTATTTATTTTATCCTTTTTTAAATTATTTTAAGGGTATTAAAAATTGGTCTCAGGTTTTGTCCATAAATTTTAGTTATATTAATATTTTTTAATGTGGTAAGGGATGTTTCATTAAAACTTTTTTTGATGTGTTTTAAAATCGTTTCCTCCACGATATTGTCCATTGAAGATTTTCATGAATTTTATTATTCATATAGATAATAATCCATATTATAAATTTTTATTATTTCATTCAGTTCAAATTAATTAATTATATTAAAAATAATTTTTTAAACTATTTTCATACATGCCATTTTTTACTTCATTACCAATGTGAAAATGAATATATGTTAATATATAATACATTTACAAATTTTCCCACCATTATGAAATATATGCATTATTTTGATTTTAATAAAATTATATATAGATTTAAAATGTAAATTAAATTCCCATTATAATGGTTTTTTATTTTTAATATAATTTAAATGAAATGGATAATTCAAAGAAATTATATTTGTAACTAAAATCACGTTGTTGTGGGTTCAAATGAATTTTTCAACGGTTTTATAATGAAAACATGAATGACAAGTTATATTTTTGTCATGATATTATACTTAATTGTCACATATGATGATATTTTATTATAATATTTCACTTTAAGAGGGTGGTTCTTGATATATCACTCCAATTCATTGGATAGATATTTTTTCATTGAAGGTGAAAATGGGGGAGATAATCATTTTTGATACTCCTACAGAAATAAAAAATTATTTATATATTCATGAATTATGTTAAAAATGAGTAAATAATTGTTATGAATATGATTATTCAGATGTATATTTTATTCCTATAAATAGTTTTTTAGGAAACTCTATTTCTTTATCAAGGTATATAATTTTAATGGGAATTAAAATGTTAATGGATAATTTTTAAAATAATGTTTATTATGAGTTATCATGTTCCCCATACTGAATTAATTTTTTTAATATTCTTTATAATGGTTTCAATTTTTTATTTCATTAATAGTTTATATTCATATGTAGATATGTTCTCTTTGTTATAGATTTTTTTTGAAATTTTAATATTTTCTTAGGTTTAGATTTTTTCACATGGATAATCAGTTTCAATGATATTTATATCCCTAATAGATCTTTCTATAATCCTCATAAAATGATGAATTTTTTTGTAGTTCCTAAATAGAAATATGAAGTGTTATGAATTGTATCTGTGAATAATAAATATTATCCTTAAATAACGAAATGTTTAATAAATGATACATGTTTCTTATATTGGAAGACATGTTTTATTAAAAAATATATATTAATTAGAAGTGTATAACATAAATTTTTAGGGTTTCATATATAATATATTTGTATAATTGTCTAATACTATAAGACTCAATGATCATGGAAAGTTATTAAAATTATATCCTTTTTATAAAACTCTTAATTATGGGTTCATTACGATACATTTACTTATATCGAGAGGGTGTTTGAGAACTCAGATAGAATCATAGGTAACAATAAGTATATGTCAAGAGTAATAGATAATCACATATATGATTTATATTTTGGGGTAAATATAATTATATATTTACAATATCATTTCAAGGAAGTGTATTCTTATTAATTTAAATTTCATCAACATATTAGGACTATGGAAATTACAAATTATTGTGGGGTAAATACAAGATGTATCACTTGAACCACCACTACCTGATAGAAGATTATTATATAATCTTATGTGACTCAATGATCTATTAATGGATGATATATAATAAACACTAATAGACACACCATCTATATTTGGATACATTGATTTTGGAAATCAAAATTTTCATGTTGTCGATGATATGTTTCTAATACAACAATGCAAACATCACATCCCATGGATATTCCTAGACCAACGCAACCAATCTAATTTGCTTAATAAATGTCAATTATCTAAATGTATATCTTGTAGAAAAAAATGATATTTAATACTCCAATATTTCCAAGAATCCTATTACATAAGACTATATTGAAAAGCCATTGTAATGCAAGACTTGAATGCATATTATATTATTTTAAAAACATCAGTGAAAACATCATAGAAATTGATTTATATTATTATATTATCTTATATAAGGGTGATAAAATGACATATGTAGAACCAAATCCTTATAAATATAATTTTATTTCATCAATAATAAATAATTAATGATTAATGATAATTCAAGTCTTTTAATAATTTGATATTTTTTATGAGAAATATGAACAACTGGTGGGGGAAAATGAATCCATCTATAAAAAATTATAACAAAATTATTCAATGCATTTTAAAAATATGAATATGGAAGATGAACCGGGGGATAAATAATAACACCTTTGTTAAAAAATTTATGTATATTAACCATGTTTAATACGTGTTTATACCCATGTAGAACTACTAAATCTTTTTCCAATCCCTGTGGAATGATCATAGAATGTTAGAGCAAGTACACAGTGATGATCACATGCATAAAAGATGTGTTTATTCATTTTTTTGAAATTTTTTTTATACATTCATCAATTTAATGGATTTTAACCAATGGTAAATATTAAATATTATATTTCATATGATATATATTTATATTTTTATACCATTTATATGAGTGGATATCAACCCCTGAGATTCATGTGAGGTACAACATTGAACACATTCCAATTCCTAATTATATATTACTCATTTTCATTCGTCTTCTATTATTAATCCTTTTATTAATTTATCTCACAGTAAGGATCATGGAATATTGACTGAAAAAACCCAATTTAAAGTCTCCACATTCACTTGATGATGTTGAATACATTTTTGAATCATGAGAGTGTGTTATGAGATTAAAGAGAAAATTAATCATAATCCCTTGGTATGTAAAATTATTGTTATCATTAGGATATGAATTATTATAGGAAATTGATCTTTAATTAATAATATGTAGAGTATATCGATATTAGTATTGGATAAATTAACCATGTGTATTAAAAAAGGGATAATAAATAAAATCATGAGAAATATGATACAAGAATCTAATCCCAATACACCCATTTTCCTTATTGAGTATATAAAAACTATAAACATTTCTCATGAAGAGTTTTTTTACATTTTCATTTACTATACTATTTTATCTTTGATATATGAGAACTTACTAAAAACATACACCAAACTCTATAAATATTATTTCATATTTTGTCATAATATAAAAATTTCAGTTTATTGTCCCAATGAAATATACCCAAGAGGCTTCTCAATTAATGTGCCACACCAACCTGTGCATGTGTAGGGAGGATCATTATCTACCCCTACACCATTTCATGTCCACATCACATGAAAAAATAAAATTGATCAAAATTAGATGAAATCAATAAGAAATCATTCTAAGACAAATTATACATTTAATCAGTTGAAGTATTTTATAATCTCATAATAATCTGCAACTCATTGATGAGGTACTACTAGTGGTAGATGTACCATTATAAACTCTTTATATTTGTTTGATCTTATTATTTCTCAATGATATCCCAATATTATAATCGAACGAATCATTATCAAGATATTTGATGATTAATGATTTACTTCTAATATACTCCATTATCCACCACATGTGAATCATTAACCAAAATAAAAGCAAGCACATCCATCATGACCAATGTGAAACTATGATATGTATGATCTAAATCCTATTAATGTTTACTAAAATAATCACATCCACCACTAGGAATATATTTTTTTTTATTTTACTCTTTTCCCATGACTATAGGGTACCTCTAGAACCATTTCATGTTTCTTTAATTTACATCCTATTATATTTTTTCGAATGCCACTACCTTATCAATCTGAAAAAAATCTCACATGTTTCAAATTAAAAAATTAACCGTTAAGGAAAACTAACTATGATATATCATTGATAGGATCATACATCACTGAGACCCCTCTGTGGACTTAAATGAAACTAAGAATGCTTCCCCATTCTGTAATCTATTATTCTAGGGGTTAGTGGGTTGTTTTTGGGAAGACTCACCCATATAGAAATCCTTAATGACTAGTAATAAACATATAACATGAAAAAGAAACCAAAATAAAAATTATCAAATGAATATAAATCCCAAATAACCATAAATATTTCCAATTTCAGTACCTAAATGACATGAAATTTAGAGTACCACACAATAGAAGTTACATAATATCATGTACATAATCCAAATGAAATTGAAATAAGAAAATATAATTAACTTTAATTATCTAATTTTAAAATCCTTGTCCTTAAAAAATACTATAGACAACCCCAAAAGTATAATCCATATCTCCTCCAGTGTGATCTATAAGAAAAAACAAATAACGAAAGACATTATACCTACAGTAAGGTGAGTGTACACGTACTCAGAAGATTCATCACAAATAATAAATTCCACTAGATTGATAAGATTATAACATGAAAATATGTAAATAATGTTACAATCTACAAAAACTCCATACCCAATATTATGATTTCTTAACACCTAGTAGATAATTCAGGCTACTTATAATGTGGTGAACACAAATACCCCCAAATAATTACCCCATATAGATTATATAATATCTAAATTCCATTGTCCTACTAGAACTACAACCAATGTATAAGTCTCTTTGAAGAATCACTATCATTTAATATTTTCCAATTTCTCAAGTGATCTAAATAAAAAAACAATATTCATTCCAATAATATAGTACCTACACATCATCGCAGAGAAAGATATAAATTCAAAATCTATGTCATGAGTCATGTAGTTCTTCTCTTGGGGCTTCAAATGCATCAAACCATAAGAAATCATAATCTCACATTTCATTAATAGACTACTGATTCCAGCCCTAGATGAACATAAAAAAAATATTTGTACATAGATCCCTTTATTGGTAGTCTCAACACATCAAAATTGGTCATCATATGCCTCAACTAATCAAAGGATATCTAATTGTGCTGAAAATACATAAATAGATTCCCGTTACATGTCAAGAAATAAAAAAGTGTTGATATACTAGGGAATCCTTCCACAACCCTCATGTAGTACTTCTTTGAGGAAAAAAACATTGTACCTACAGAATGATCTTTATTGAATCCCAATAAATCATTGTATCAATATTTTCTAATAAAAAAATCACAACATTTCACATAGATGAAATTTTCCAAAAACTGACCCTTAGATACCTAAATGTGATGTTTTATAGCTTACTATAATGATGGTTATCTCATAGAATGTCTCAAAGAATCACCAATATATCATCATGCTCCTCCTCTAGGATAGAATAAATTTTTTTTTAATTAATGAAGTAAAATATAAATCGGTAATCTTAAAGATCATATTCATAATAATGATAGAAATAGTGGGGGAATTCATAACAATTAAAGGATTAATAGGGATCTCATAATGTATGTAGTGGAATGATAATGTTTCTGTAAGTTTTTCATCATCTTGAACTCTCAATTTGTGGTTTCCAAAAAAATATGAGTCCTCTAAATCTATCATTCACATGTCAACATGTGTAATTGGTCATATATGATCAGTAAGAATTACTTGTAATTTATCATTACTTTATAAATGTAATGATAATCATTGGAATGAATGATTCTCCAATATTGATTTTTCATGGACACAAATCAAGTTTCTTAATAAGTTTATTTGGTCGAATATAATTCTTCTCCAAATGGTACTCTAACAACACCATCATCTCCCAGAGACCAATTGCGACCATACAATTTTCCACATGAGATAACAGTTTAGTCATATGGTGAATTTTGGTACATATATCCATATACCACCTCAGAGGTACTTTTGAAATATCTTTTTGGAAGATATCCATTTAATAATCAACTAATGAGGGATTCCATATGATCAATGTGCATGTTGTATAGTGGGATAAACTCACCAACTAATGGGTGGTGGGTGGCAGCATTTTATAGGCAGGGACCAATCATTCATCCATAAGATCTCTCTCACCTAAAATGGCATTTCTCATCCCATCCATATTAACGAATCTAACACCTATGGGATAATATTCAATATTTCCAAAAGAAATGGAATAGCATTTCTCACCGTAGAGGATATCATAACGTTTCATTGTGATTACCAAGGGATATCATAGGATAGTAACTCCACCAATTTCCATATCAATCATCCGACACATATTTGATATAGAATTATCACACCCTAACTGAACCTCTAGACATATAATATAGGCCAAATTTTCAATGGTGATATTTGGCTCTCATATAAGTGATAAAGAGAAAAATAAATGACTTTCCCATGTGAATACCAATACCAGAGAATGATTAAAAATGACATATATTATACCTCAGACCATCTCATGTGAATCTCGCTCATATCCATCCATAGATTGTACCAGACTTTATCTCTGACCACTATCACATTAGGATAAGAAATCTCCACCTTGAGGTGGTGGATGTAGCTCATAGAGTCTCCTTCTTGTATTAGATTGTCCCTCCAAATATCTACCCATTCATCTATTTGCACTACCTCCATAGTATCACCCCAAACCATGTTAGGGAGTTCCCCAATCATAGAATTGCATTTACCTCGGTTGTCAATCTACTGCCTTCATATCATCATCATCTTGAAGGGTCAATAAATCATGATCCATGTTACTGTTCCAATTACAAGTATAACATCAGACCATTCCTTGTTGACTGAATCCTCTAGTTGATCCCTATGTTTCATATACACATGTTTGATAATGGTTCACAGTATGTCTTTGATACCGTGACCTCAAGGTCAGACATATACTAGCTACTACCAAATAATCAGCCACATGATTTTCACTAATTACTCTATCCACCAAGAGTCCCTCTACATGAAATCTATTGGTAAATAAAGGACACCCTATCACTCTAGTATAATGTGGAAGGTACAAGTTGACTACCCTAGCCCAAATGTCACTATGGATTCCCTTTTCAATCATATATGCCCCAAACAATCAATTTCATACCATATTGAGTGATAATTTGTTTATTCAATTAACCTCATGGTGCACTCGGAAACCATCATTTCACCTACATGAATCTCAAAAATCTCTTATATCCATACAGAATGAAAGGATGAAGGGTAAAACTCCTTGAAAAATATATACATGAGTTCATAACATTATAGAGTCATCTAACAATGGGTATACATAATTATATTCCACTAAAAAACTATATTATAAGAAAAAAGGTTACTCACAAGAACAACCATATGATTCCCCCTATTCCAAAAATACATAATACTTTGGTCACCAATTGATGTTGATCATCCACTGCCTACGAGTTTGACTCACAATAGTTCCTCAACGATCTATTTCCAAGGTTTCTCGTGTAGAGGGATCTGGTTATGTGCCTCATCAACCTAATATTTTAGAAATATTCATTAGTCAACATGTATTAAATATCATGCCTAATCACCTATAAGAAACACCTCATAAGATGGCCATTATACTAAATCATCATCACTCAGAATATTATTATCATTATTTTATAATGGTAACCTAGATTAATATATTTTCAAATGTATAATAATAGTGATTAAGACATACCATAGGTAAATTACGTTATATATTGGTATTTTAATCAATAAATATAGATAAAATTATCAATAATGTATGATTCCTAGACCATTTCTTCCCTGATACCTATGTCATACTATTAGAAGATGAAAATAATTTAATTAGAATCATGGTGAATAGATAATCATCTTCTACCCATCACTAGGTATCGATCCTGGAGAAAATACTTTAGACAATCACACAAAATTTACCTTTATTCCAAATCAAAACCTTATCATGGTTCCCAATTTAATAATGGCCTTAATATGTACTCCTCTAATACATATCTTCCAGGACGAAACACACTTGGGCCTACCTAGCGGATGACATAGAAGGAGTGGCAACCCCATGACAATAACCAATATGTTTGTGCCTCTCTAAAAGAACGTGTAATAGCTAAAATAAAATGTTTGGCCTTATACTATTGTCTCAACTAGTAGAAGCAAATTTTTATAGGAAAAAAGTGAAGTGGGAAAAAATATTGGATTATATATAGTATTAAAATTCCTAACAACATCTCTAGAATAAATCATAGTATGAAAAGAGTCCAATTTTTTATAATACAAAAAAACATCCACCACGAAATGATGTCCTAACCTAATAGAAACTGGGAAAGTGAAAGATAAAGAGAGCCAAATTTCTTGTCCCAATTCCTAGTTAATGAACATGTACAATGTAACCATGTATCACTATGATCCGCTAATTACACCTTCAATATATTTTTAATCTGGATAAGTCTTGACACACGATAGAAAATACCATGTGGGGTGAGTAGATTCATTCCAAGAAGGATTCCATGAAATCATAAATGGTCAGATATAAATATATAACAATAGTTAGCCCAGATCATAGAAATATTTAAATGAAACACAATATATATATATATATTTATTTATTTATTTATACCGAATCATAATGTACCTTATGAAATAGAGAAAAGGGATATCTATCTCAACAACACAATTAATTATAATTAGTATTACTACATCTCTTGTGGTATTTCGTTGATCCTTAGTATTTTCACACAACCTTGAAAGAATCTATTTGGAGGCCCTTCACCTCACGAAATTTATCTATACCTGAGGGATCCAAAAAATTGAGAGAACATATTCCCTACAAGAGATCTTATATGGTGGACTACCCCTCACAAGATAAAGCACCCATACCCAGTTGTATTGTGGTGGATTATTGACCCTACTAATAAAAAGATAATATAGGACCCACACCTTGGTTTGATAGGGTAGTATGGGAATGATGTTCCTCTATTGATCTTTCTCTACAATGGTTACTTCACAGGTTTCACTTAAAGATGATTCATACTACATTATGCATATGAGTGTTACTTGAAATTTCTGGATCCCCTAGGGCATTCCTGTGTACTTGTACCATGGTATTTCCCAAGTATAATGGCCATGATCAAGTACTTGGTTGTGCATGTAAACCCTAGTTATACCTATGTTAATATCCATGTACATTCCATTGTACTCCTAGTATACAATATATGATGCTAGAAAGAGGTCACATAGTGTGAATGGGGTATCCAACATGTGTGATATTTTTCTCCACCCAAAACCCTTTCTGCTATAGCCTTGGGACTATAAAGTGTGTGTTCTTCTAGACTGAATATATGACAGATGTATTTTTTAAGGATGTAATATATGATTAATTCATAAAAAATATTCCAATTCCACCAATTATTCCTCTTAATACAACAATGGTGCTTCCTCACATATGATGGACATTTCCCAATCAGTTGTCTGTGGCCATATTTCATACACCCGAACACTTTGTGGCTCAATAATCGCAGAAAAACTATCCCACAGACGATAATCCATGATTCAACATCTGATCCTTGCTATTATAACCCAAAATCCCCATTTCACAACAATATATCCACCAATAATTGATTTATACTTCATCTTTACAACTATCTTGAATGCAGTGGATCTGATGGGCTTGAAACTACACCAAAAATATCAAACCACAACCACATAGGCCAATACTGTACAGTATGGGGATTAATGATGAAATAAAAAAGGGTGATTTGATTAATTGGATAATTAAATCCAATCCAATGACCATAAAATGGGGAAAGTAGGGGTGAATCATGATTCAAAGAATAAAAAATGATAATTGGGTTTCATTATGGATAATCTGGTTCAAGTGATTCTTGAGATTGAAGATAAATTGTGTAGATAATCCAAAATATATTTGAAACAATAAAAAGGATAGTAATAATTAAATAACAATACCTACCATGATTAGGGATTGATCATTAGTGAATAGTGGTTTATCCATTTATGATGTGGGATTGAAATGTTTTTTCCATAACACATGATTCACCTTGATTCAATCATTGATCCACGTCATTAGTATTCCCATCACCAATGAAGAAAGTAATTTCTCTCAAATGATCCTACTATTATGTATCAAACCCATTCAATTTTCAATCAATTAATATTTATAGAGGGATTCAGTTTTAGGTTTATTTATTAAAAATACTAAATAAATTTGTTTGTTTTTTAAACGAACTACCAAATGATCACATCTCATGGAATGTATAATGCTGAACAACACTACGTCTCATCCATAGTAAGGCCTATATTTCAAAATCAATATTAGTCTTGGATTTCCCATTCGATGTATAAAATAATGGGAAACCATTTAAACTTACATTTTGTGCATTTTTCTTTTAAAATAGTTTATTATTTTTAATATATTAGTTTATGGGGTCTCATGACAACCTAAATCCAAACCTCTTCCATGGAAAAAGATTGATATATGAATTGAAATATTCAATGGACAAATCCGAAATCGTTAAAAATGTAGATCTTAATGTACACCGAATTTTCAAGACATTATACATTTACATCATCTTATGTGCTAGAACATATTGACAGGTCATAGAATGATTTCAACAAAAACTGAACTACCCAAACACCTATATATTTCATAGAAAGATATCAACAAACAATTTATATTTTCATCACATGTCACCTGTAAAAATACATATCCATGATTTAAACTAAATGGGGCTACACATGAAAAAGGTGTGATGTAATGGAAAACTAGATGAATCTGGATCATAAAATACACTATCAATTTGGCGGCATAATATTATTAATCTATATTTATATAGATCACATAAATGACCATCTAATTACAAGATAAATATTATTAATATCATATTAATAAATCTATAACATCCCATCAATAAACTATACATGGAATGGTAAAGGATGGACATATGAAATCATCTATTTTAATCAGACTCATATAATGTCATATTTTGAGGAAATGAGTCACAAAAATTATGAGAATGTGTAATGGAACATTTAAATGAGTAATAGAGTGTTTATCCCATTTACAAACCTAATGGAACTATAGTCATTTTTCCTTTATTGTTGTTGTCTTCCCAATGTTTTATAAGAATGAAAAATGTATGTCGTAATTTAATTGTAGAGAAACCTTCACTATAAATCATAAGAAGAAAATGATTTACCCCGAATCACCAAAATCATGATCTATGTAGAAATAATTACCCCATGTCCTCAAAATTTGATAGTTTATTTTTTTCTACAAAATGGTAAAAATTAATGCAATGATAAATAAATAATAAAAATGTACAATATAATGTAACCTAAGTAGAATAAATATTTAACCCATCTTATAAAACATTCAAAATAACCAAACTTCATAAAATGATTCAATAGATCAATAATTTGAAAAAAATACCAAAATCAAGGAACATGTCATTGGGGATAACAAAGGAAAGGTGATAAAAAAAATAATGATCAATTCCACAACCATGGATAATTAACAATTAATTAGAAATTATATTTTATAAAAACATAGTAGTTATTAAATTAAAATATTCTAAACACAAATACATCAGATATTAGAGAATCCCTATCATATTTATTTATATATTTCATTAAAATACCTAGAGAAATAAATATATAAAATAATAATGAATGAAATATATCTTTAATGAAAATATATTTATAAGTATTGAAAAAACACAACAATGTATACTATTTTTTAAACAAGAAATAAGAAAATTTATGGGACGAAAATAGAATTCATTGGATTAAAAATTGAAATTTAAATTAATTAAACTGATTCATAATTTTTTATATATAATAAAAAAATATATGATAATGAAAAAATAAAATTACATAATTATTTTAATAAAAAACTTATAAATAATAAGTGATCTAATTTTACTAATCTATAAATTTATAATGGGTCAATATTTACAAAGTAGTATGGTTCTAAACATTATATTTTTAGAATATTTCTCTAAAAAAAATTAAAAATAATTCAAACTGTATCAATGTATTATACATTTTATAGTATACAGTGATATTTTTAATTATTTACTCCCTAATTTTTTGTCATCCCAGAATCACATTATTTTTTCCATTGATAATATTATTTATAGAAATTATAATGTTATTTAATAAAAAAATTACAACTTAGTAAAATGAAATTAAATGAATTTAAAGTAACCCTACTAAATGATAACAAAATTTAATATTATAATTTCTAATATCATGGTCAATTGAATTTTTAATGATCTAAAAATGAGAAAACAAGAAAATTAGGATATAATTATCAATAAAATTTAAAATATTTTTTTTTTTTGAATTTTTAGAAAATAAATGGATTACAGAATAATATAAATAATAATAACCTGTATTAAATAAATATCCTCTAAATCAATATTATTATATCATTTTAAGTGATTTAATTAATTTAATATTCAAATAGATATAAATGAAATGAGATATACAGGGTTTATGATGTATGAGAAATTATTTTAATAGTAATCATGAAATTGAATGTAAAAAAATTTGGAAGACATATGATATCATAAATTTTCAAGTATAAATGATAGGATTCAAGGTAAACAAACTTTTAAGATTTTTAGTATTTTTTTCCAATAATCACTTAATCAACTCACCATATTTGATGGATATCAATTATCATGGAATAAGAAATCTAAGGTCTACATTAAAAAACATTAGGTGAGAAAAAATTAAAGAAAACTAAAATAAATGTGTGGTTTATATCCACATTATCATTGTGGATAAACTATTATAGAACCATTGTTGATAAAAATTTTATGAGGATGATATTGAAGTGACAAGTGATGAATAAAAGAGGATATAGAGGGAGAGAGTGATAGAGATAGAGATAGGTAAGATGAGGTACTAGGGGGACGTTCCCAACTATTCATTGCAATATAGAAAATATGACATAAATTTTTCTCTTTTATCTTATAATATAATAGTGCATTCATTATTTAACGATTTTCATTATCCAGCATCCGGCTTGACATCTCCAAGAGGAATATTTTTTTAACAATGTGATTCTCTAGTACATAGTTTCATAATATTCTTCATATAATTTATAAGATTAAAAATTAATATATATACATATATGTTATTCATTTATAATGAAAAAAAAGAGATCCAATTGACTTACATATATTTTAAATCATTCCATTGTCACTTAAATTTATTATATAATATATATAAATTAAATAATTAAAAATTAATCAATAATATTGAAAAATAATTCTAAAAAATTAAAATAACCAATGCAGAAAATTAATTATTATATTTTATATTAATAGTTAATTAAATGATCAAATTAAATTATATATATATAATTTACTTTCGATATTATGTTTTATGTTAAATGAACTACAAATTTTAGCCTGAATTTTTATTATAATGAAAAAACACAGTATCCAAACTAAATATTAAATAAAAATAATAATATCAATCACATTACAATATCTCTAATACGAGATTATTTGAATGATCTAAGTGTAAATTTTAACTAAAATGTGAAAAATTACACAAATATATGTATTTTTTAATTTTAATTATTTATTTAAATTAAATATAAATAATATTTATTTCCAAAATAGGTATAGATTAATGTAATCCTGATCCATGGAATTCACATTAATTTCTCTAAATGTATAATATAGCATAAATGATTTATGTTCAGAGAAGCATTGGGTTTTTTACACAGATTGTGTGAACCTTGTTCACTTATGATATTATTCTTAATTTTTTTTCTCATTTAATAATTATAAAAAATTATTAATTAATAATAATTAAATAATTAATTTTATGTTATGATAATTAAAATATGATATAATTTATCATAACCAATCCCCCTATTAATTTTAATTAATATAATAATTTTTAATACATAATATGTGATTTAATCATAATAAATAATCCAATTAAATAAAAATTTATTAATTATTATATAAGGACAATATTTATTGTAAATAATAATAAATAATAAGTGGAACACATTGAAAAAATACCCATGGAAGGATATAGAGTACGTAGCTTTGGAATATCGCTTCACAATTATTAGAAAATTTTCATATCAATAACCATTACATAAATTTAATTTATGCTCTATTGAAACCCCTAGCATTATAAGATATGATATAGGAATCATTGATTATCGATTTGGGTTGGTTATATTATTTACAAGATATGATTATTATATATTTTTGTCATTGGGATTATTGATTTTTATAGAATACTCCATTAAAATGATGGAACAGTCTAAGAACATTGAATATATAGTTGAAACTATTGTTTTCCCTATTGGTTACTTTATTAAGGATTATTATTAATATTATTAATATTTTATTGTTAAATTTTAATATTTCTAAAATCATTTTTATAACTATGAATTAAAACACATTTATTGATACGATTTCAATAAGCTATATTTCAAGTATTTGAGTAGAGGTGGATGTCTCTGTGCATCTACCATTGGTGATATGGATTAAAATTGGGGATAATGGATTATGGTGGAATGTGCTTTATGCAAGTATTATAGATTTCTATTTTTCATTCATTACATTTTCAATCAAATATAATTCTTATGAAAAAGGATAATTCTATTAAAAGTTTCAATTTTCTTTCACTCCAATAAAATAGAAGAATATATTGTTTGAAAAAGAAAAAAAACTATGATGATCATACGTTTCATTCTAAAATCCATGTAACTATTTCTGGGAAATTAATCTAGATTTATGCGGAGGGGTTCAAGAGTTATGAAACGAATATGGGGTGGGAAATGAAAATTGATATTGAGTTGAAAAAAATTATAAATTGGGTTTTATTAAAGGAAAATATCTATTTTTTGATGCATTAGGGTTTATCACTCCACATCGAAGGAAAAATATGTTGTTAAAAAATTATCTGAACACGAAAAATGAAATTTTTTAGATCATATTTTCCAACTCATATTTCTTAGAATAAGGATACATAATGGTCTATTATTTACTCTAAGATAGATGTATAATTAAAAAAATTCTTTAGACCAAAGTGGGGATTATGATGAGATTTTGATATTCAAAGAAATAAGACTTAAATAATTTTAAAAAAACCCATTATATTGAGATATATCCCAACATTAAGGCTAATCAGACCTTTTTGTTTCAAAAATAATATGTAGGCTACATCAATATTAATTATTATATAAAATAAAGATAAAATGACTTCCAAAACTGAAATATAATATCATCAAAATCCTTTATTGGAAAACCTTAATATAACATTTAAATGAATATATTAGGTAGAATATTTGTTATATTATTTTTGTAGAATTGTTATGATTATATTTTGTTATCTATTCAAAAGTTAGAATAATATGTTGAAGGAATCATTTTAGAGTATGAATAATATGACTATAAATTTTGTGGTGTTATGTTCGGTAGGATATTATTAAATAAGAGGATAAAAAGGGCTTTTAATTTTTTTAAGAAGAAATATAATTATTTTTCTAAAAATACAAGGATTTTATTGGTGGTTATTTAACAACTCATTGATGATAGTTTAAAATCATAGACCTATCTTTATATCTTTGTCTAAAAATGTTATACTTTAATTTTTTATAAGGATTTCATTTTTGGAAATGTTCTATTACAATATTTGACTCCTACTATGATTTTTGGGATTTCAATTTTCATTTTGTGTCAATTTTGATTATATAGTTTATATTAAAATCTTATTTTTTGATACTACTTGAAAAAAACTATGTTTTTAATATGAATGAATATGTTCGATATCGTACAAGATATGCTACTTTGAAGATAAATATTCAATTAAATATTGTTATTTAAAAGTTATCATTATAACCAATCCATTAGAAGATTGGGAATGAATATAATTAGCTGAATTATTTTAACTTGTTTTATAGATGTTTATATAATAATTTTATTGGTTAATAATTAATTTTAAATGAAAATAAAAATCAATTTAATTTAAATGATATATTTTTCTGAAAATCTATTATATGGAAAAGAATGATTATTATCATAATAAAATTTATTAACATATATTATTGAAATATATTAATGTAAATAATATATTATTAAATCAATATTTTTTTAAATTAATCCAATATGTTTTATAGGATTAATATAATAATAGATCCAAATTTAAGAATAAAATGTTGTATAATTTTTAAGGTGTTTTAAATAATTTTATGGTATAATTGGTTTCTAATTTCATTTTCCACTTTTATTAATTATATTTGAAATGATATATATTTTCTTTGAAATAATTATATCAAAATTTACTTTTTTAAAAAATTTCAATTTTCCCTTGTAAGATTCATTTCTTGATAAATTGTAAAAAACAATGTATTTTATTTAATAACATCATGTTTTTCTAAATAATTTATAGTGTTAAATTTTATTCATAATTAGTTTTAAATTATTCATTAATAAATTTTATTACATTTAATAATTTTTATTGTCATTGGAATCAATTTTACATTGAATTTGGATATTAAAACATTTCATTATTAAGAATATTTTCACATTAATAACTTGTTTTCTCACCCTGTCATCAAGATTAATTATAGATTAATTTTAGAAATTTTCCAGTTTGAGTTTTGAAAAATGGAATCAATATTTTGAATCATAATGTTTGAATTGACTTAACATGTCACATTTATTCATGAACAATATTAATAGTATCTTTTCTACTTTTTATTACTATAATTATGGTTAAATATTGTAATTAAGGGTAAAAATAATATTATAAATATTATAAAAATACCCCAAAAAATTAGAAAATATTATTAAATGAGTTATTGTTGACTATAATAATCCTTTAGAAAATTTTAAGACCTGTTGTAGCCACTAATATGATTTTAGGCACTTTCTAGTATTTTATTTTAAAGAAATGTCAATGATGTCATACTTATTGGTTAATAACTATTACATTTTTACAATTGGGTTTTTAAATATATATTCAATAATAAATTTGAATTTCAAATATTTATTATTTATCTATATCTGAGTAATGTATTTCTAATTTATGGTGAAAATTTAATTACCTATATTACTGAAAAACTAATTATGAAACAATTATATAATTAAAGAGAAGATCTAAGAAAAGATAATTATAATATAATGATAAATATGATTTGAAATAATTAATTAAATAAATGAATTTTATATTATAATATTATTTTTTATAAATGTTTTTGAATAATTTCATGAATCTATCTTATTGGATATATATATTAAATGTAATGTAATTAATAGTGTCAAATTTAAGATTCAAGATATTTTAAAATAAATAATATTTTATTAAATGATTTAACATTAAAAAAAATCTTAACATCATAAAAAATATTAATATAATGTTTATTAAGTAATATATAATCTGTTTATGGATTTTCTATTATATTATAGAAACTATATTAACCTTTATGGATTAAAAACACATGTTCCCACTATAAGTGTTAAAGTGGTTAAATAAGGGTAAAAAATGATAAGGATTAAAAAATCGAACAAAATAATATTTTTCGTTGGATTAATTAATTTTGATGAAAAATCATAGTTTATTTTAAAAAAATCATTAGGGATCAATTTGTAATGTAAAATTAATTTATATTTATTTAATATGTTGAGAAATTTTAACAGTCCCCCTCCATTCCCTTATAAAAAGCAACCAAATATTATCATTTTATCACACATAAAAACCTATTTGGATTAGGATATATATTCACAAATACATTATAATAATCCCTATTCATATTATAATTCTCTTATTTTAACAATGAAATTCATCTTTAATGGACTTAAGGGGTTAAGTAATGGAGATTTTCTTAGGAAGATGTATTTTTTAATAAAGTATTTCTTTTTTATTTCATCATACACTTCAATACAATATTCATCAGCCATGATGGAAGAATAAATATTGTATAATCAAAATAATTAAATGTTATTATGTTTTCAAAATAAAATAAAATCTACTTCCACTTCTATCAAATTGGAAAGTAATTAATTGTTGGTATGTACAGTAGACTACCACCTCTAGAACCGATATAATTTGTTTTCCATCACTATATCTAATTGATGGTTATAAATATTAAACTAATGTTTATATATTATTTTAATGAAATATTTATCATTACGAAAAAATATTATATAATTTTCATTATATCATTTCAATTTATGTAAAAATGATAACATCTTCCATGCATACATGTGAACTATCACCTCCATGAAGGGAAGTGATTCATATTATTAATCACCACACAAAATAGATGATATATATAAGTATATTTTACTGATTAATATGATATTAATGAAATTATTATCATTTAGGATATAAAAAAAAGTTACAAACCATCATTTTATAATAGTCATTGAAAAATTGAATCATTACTCATTCATAGGTATGACTTACCATCTTCATGATTATAACATATGCCATTTTTCATATCAATTTTAAATGGACAGATTTAAAAGTTTGATTAATGTGAAAATGTGATTATTATATAATTAATATTATTTTGAGATTATTTACTATGGAACAATTTGACTATTTCCTTCATACCAAAGTCATGTTGGAATCAAGTAAAACATTTCTCCCAAACATCCAACATGAACCAAAATAATAACATAATCAATATAACAGGATAATAAGTGATATAAAATTAATAATAGAAAATAAAAACATTTTCGATAAACTAAACAAAGAACATAATTTTTTATTAATGATGATAATGATTGTACATGAAGATCCCGACTCAAGTTAAGGGACATTGTCTAAATTTTCAATTATTGTGGAATATTTTGAGGTTATCCACTTATATTATTTTTTGAGGTGTATATAAATTTACATAAAAAATTATATTATTAATTTATTTACTATTCTGATATTTTATGTTTGTTTTAATATTACTCTTTCATGTGGAATATGATTCAACTGACTACAATGTTGTAATATAATTCTTAACCTAATTCCAATTCATTGGGTTAAACATCGACATCATGATTGTTTCATACTATTCTTATGTGAGAAATGAATTTTTAAAGTAATATAATTTATTTTCACTTATTTTATGTGGATTTAGAGTAAACCCTAATAATATATTCATTTTATTAATTATAAAATCATTGATTAGACTTTTTAAGGGAAACTATAACTAACACATCATTTTATATGTTTTAATGTGTAATTATTTTGAATAATTATATTTCATGTCTATGTTTTATATATTGTTTTTATAAATGTATCTTTATGAAAATTTTTATTTTAAAATTGAAATTTAACAATTTCTGTAGAAAATATTCAAAAATAGATAATTTTTATGTTTTATTTATGGGACATTATTTTGGAACCTCACTTTTAAAGTTCCATTTTAATGCATTTTTCAAAATTAAAAGGGAATGTTTTTTCAATCATATAACATGAGTGGTTTCTATCAAGTTAATTATTCTTTATTAATTTTATGTTTTATTTATATGTTTTCATGATTTTTTTATTAAATTTCATTCATTGTTACGTGTGTGGTTTTTCAAATTTAAAATTGATTTTATACCAAAAAAAATTTGATATTTGAAACTATATTTATAACGGGTTTAAAAGTGTTTTCATTGACATAAATATTGATTTGTTTGAAAAAAAATAGTTTAATATGGGTTAATTCCATTATATCTGACGATATGATGGGTTGAGTTCCATTATATATCATGATTTGATGGGTTGAGCACCATTAAACCTATAAAAATGATGGGTGAGTCCCTTAACAAATCGTCAATACACTTGGTACACTTGAGTCGGAATATGATCGTATTCTTACTTCATTTATTTTTATTATGGTATTATTGGGATTATAATGATTTCTTAATACACATTTGTTATTTTTCTAGGTTTGCAAATTATTTTTGATGAAAATGTATTTAATGGGGTTCTGATGATTTCAATATACTAATTATTTACATTCTTTATTTACCTTATTGAGATTTTTGTTCTCAAATCTTGTTTTTTTCTATTTTTCATTGGATTTACTAAGGAATATATAATATGTTGAGATTATGGGGATAATTGTGATGACTATTCATAAAGTATATCATCATTTCTGTATAGATGGCATCAAATGATGGGTTTGAAAACGTTAGAGAATATAAATATCTAATAAGTGTTATGGAAATCATAATGGGTTTATAAATATAAGGTTGATCATAATATTAATGTCTTAGACACAATTTTTTGGATCTATGTTATGAATTTTTGTGGTTACGTATGGTATTTTGTAGGAAATTATTTTTTAGGTAATTATGTGTTATTATATTTTTTGATGAAAAATAAAATTTACGAAATAACCATTATGGTTAAAAAAATGTTTTGGTTATTATTTAGAATTTTTATAAAATTTATAATAAAGTTAATGGAATTATAATTTCAAAAAAAGAGACAACCCTTTGGGTGGATGACAATCATCCCATCCCGAAAGGCTCCATGAATTGAATACCCTATGTAAGAGAGATAAGGGTGATTCACATACCAATGGACTACATGGAGTTTTTATTATTATAAAGTTTTAATGTTATAGAAATAATTATTATGATGAATAATATTTTGACTTTGGGAATATATGTTTTATTAAATAGATAACCATGGTATTGGTAAATTATTTAGAGATTGAGTGATTAATTCTATTTTGGAAGATGTTCTCTATTTTGGGAACCCTATATGATTGAGGTAAAAAGAATGATAAGGGATTTTATTTGATGAAAAATGGTTCAAGTATATATTATAAGAATCTATTAATTAATTATTCACTTATTCTGATTCTCAATATTTATTAAATTGATAATGTATCGTGAATAATAACATAAAAATTAATTTTTTATAAGACATTAATAACGATTGATGTTATTTAGATAAAAATGTTATCAAAATCAAGGAAGTATATGTGATAAAATACTTATTATTTTTTGTTTTTAATCATACTATAGATTACTTTTGGGGAATTTCAAGGGCATTTATTTAATCAATAGTCTATGGTGAACATTCTCTATGAATTGAATTTTTTTGATTAGAAGTAGTTTTTCATCATATAACGTATTATTATTTTTAAAGATCTATGTTTTCTCATCCTAACCAGTTTTGTTTTGATTAATTTATAAATATGTGGGGTCTAAGTAGTTATCCTTTTTTAGAATTTTTTATATATTGAAGTTGATTCTAAGGCTTATAGTATGGAATATTCATCTTCAAAAAACATATTTTGGAGAAAAAGACGAGTTCATCACGGAAATTCGTTAAATATGAAATTATATATTTGATGTAAGTATGTTTTCCTATTTTCATTTTATGTATATTAAAATAATTCTTCAAATCAATGAAAATTATCTTAAAAAAAATAATCCATTTACATTTATCAAAGTACATTTAACCAATCACATATTTTTGGTTTTATGATAGTTAAGATTCCCATTATCATGTTCTCTTTAACTATATATTTTTCCTTGAGAGATAGTTTTCAATTATATTTCCATGGTATCCTAAATGGACCCCCATAGGGTGTTATCTCAAGTATCCATTGCACTTCACATTATTTTCATTTAATGTGGATGTATTATTAATCCTTTTTCAAAATTGGGTTTCCAATAATGGTATTTATAAAAGTGAAACCCTTATTATGATGTCGAAGTTCAAATTATAAGGGATAAATTTATTGATGTAGGGTCGAGGAATGAAACATACCGAGTTTTAAAAAGGAACAGTATGTTCAATAGCATAATGATTTTCCACATCAAGCTTAAACACAAAATTTAATTTAGATATTTTAGTTTTACCTTTATAACATATACATTAGTTAGCTATGTATGACTAGAATTAACTAAATTATAAAAATTTTATTTACACATGGTTTTATAAATACATAATTTCTTAATAATTAATTAGTAATTAATTTTAAAAACAAGTTGAATATAAAGGATGTGTTTTTTTGAAATACTATCTTTATGGATATAAATTTTTTTGAGGATAAAAAATTAAATTTTTCATTTTTAGTCAAATATATTAACAATATTTATATGTTATAATTTTCTTAAAATTTCTTATTTTCATCCAATAAATTTTATAGGATTAAGATATGAATAAATCCAATTTAAAGCAAAAAATGTTCAATATTCTTAAAATGTAGTTATATCACCTTTTATTGGAAGACATGATTTAAAAAAATTTATTGACAGTTTTATAATATATATTTTAAAATATAAAACATTTATTTGATAATAGAAAATGAAAATTTTCGTTCATTATTTTTTTTCTTTTTTCTCTTATAAGTTTCATTTTTTGAATAATAGTGAAAAAATATTGTATTTTAATTGAAAATAAAATTATAATATAAAAAATTATATATTGACAAATTATTTTTTTATTCATTTTATAGTATAATTATAAAAAAATTTAATTAATTTAAACCATTTTAGGTAATTGGAATAATTTTAAAAATGAATACAGATATAAAAATATATTAATCCTTTTAACGTTTCCAAATTAATAACTTCATTTCTCACACTCCCAATGTGATTGATTTTATATTTATTTTATAAATTTATGTTATTTTAATTTTAAAAAATTGATTTCAATTTAGGAAGAAGATTTTATGAATTTACATAAAAGGTCCCCTTTATTTTCAAACCATATAAATAGTAAATATCGTAATTTTTATTACCACTATTAAGTATAAATTGGGTAATTATGGGTAAAAATAAAGTTATAAGTGATAGAAAATTGTCATAACACTTTTTGTAACATTATTTTATGAGTGATTTTTAGAAAAACCATAATTTGGATGATTTTATAACCTCTTGTAGCTAATCAGATTACTTTAGTCCCTATATAATAATTTATTTTATGGAAAATTAAATGATTGGATACTTATGTTTTATGAACAATAAAATTTTTAATATAGGTTTACTTATAAGATATATTCAACTAAATACAGTTATTTTAAATATGAAAAATTTATATACATCTTTATCATTTATTTAAATTTTTTTTGATAAAATAGTTACCTATAATGTTGACACAATGATTTGGAAATCATTGTTTAATGAATGGAAATATCAAAAAATTAATATTATAACTATTAAAATAAATATAATTTTACCCAATTCATGTCCTATAATAATTTTATAAATTAATTTGATACGTTTCTAATGTTTAATAATATTTCTTTTCTAATTTATCTTATTGTTATGATATTTTTAAAAATTAATGTAATGAATATCCTCAAAATTTATATTAATGATATTTTAAAATAATGAATTTTTTATTATAGTACATAAAATACATTAAAATATAAATATAATATAAAATATTTTTATATGATTTAAGATTTAATTAATGATACATTCGTAGTTATTTTGTTTTTATAAAGTGACTATATTAACCTTCAATGAGTAAAAAACACTTGTAGTCACAATCAGAGTTTAAAACATTAAAGAACTGATAAAAAATTATAAGTATTAATAAATAGACAAAAATGTTTATTTTTTAGTGAATGATTAATTTAAACCCAAAATATTTATATATTATAAATAAATAATATTTATTCATTTGAAAAATAAAATTATATTAATTTAATATTTTGAGATATTCCAAGAGTTCCCCATCCATGTTTTATTAAATGGAACCACATATAGTAAGTTATTGAAACATAAAAAACCTATTTTCTCTGCCTATATCTTTAAAAATTAATTCTTATAATATGTCCCCAAAATTTAGAGATATTATTTTGGGAATCACATCATCCAAAATAGACTGAAGGTGTTATGAAAATGAGATGGTGCGAGAAATAGGTATTGTCTTTATTCAAGCAGTTATGCTTTATTTCTTATTAAAATTCCTTAATATCTTCTTCAAAAATTATGAATCAATAATTAATGAATACTCAATATACATAATTGTTATTATTTTAATTAAATCACCTAAATAAATTTCCACTTCCATAAGATGGGAAAATAACCAATCATTCATGAGAATGGTTAACAACCACCTCACGAATCGATATAAATATTTTTCCATCATGGTATCTTAATACTAGTTATATTTATGGAATTAATGTTTACATGATATATTCATGAAATATAAAACATTATGAAATTATAACATATCATTTATATTCATACCATTTCATTCATATAAAAATTATAACATCATTCGTGTGTATGTGTCAACTTTCACCCCCACAAAGCGATGGGATTCATTTTTCATCACTAGATCATATTGATGATATTTTTAATTATATATAAATAATTAATAAATAATTAATAATATTATTATATTTATTTCAGTTTAAAAAAGTACCTAAATTCTATATGAAAATATCATTGAAATATGAAAAAAAATCATATTCATCGGCACATCTTACTGTCCACACTATTATATGATATTTCATTATTTATATTAATATCTAATGAATGGATTTTAAATTATTATTTTTGTATAAAATTTATTAATGTATCATTAATATTATTTGGTATATGATGTACTAAGGAACGCTTTTGAATATTAACATCACACTAATGTCATTTTATACTCAAATACCGAATATCGACAAAATATCTGACAAGAATGTAAATAATAAAGTATTTGTTATAAAATGATAATATGTTATATAAAAGGAATAATAAAAATTAAATATTCTATAAATATACTAAATAATTAACAGATTTTCTTATCCATGATGATACATATTGTATGTGATGATTTAGACTCATGGTAAGGGACCTCCTCTCAATTTTATATCATAGAGTCATATTTTGATATTATACACCAATATAATTTTCTAAGGATTGTATAACATTAAATTATCTTTTTATATCATGAATAAATTTATTACAATGCTATTTAATTTTTTTAAATTGTTACACTTTCATGTCGCATGTGATTCTTCTGATTACAATGTAGTTTGGGAATTTGTAACCCAAATTCAATAATTTGTGTTAAACTTATACTTCATTATTATGTTGTGATAATATTGTGTGTAAAATTACTATTTAATATAATATTTTTTATTTAAACTTGAGTTAAGATTATTTAAAGAAGATACATATTATCAATTGATTTGATTAATTCTCACTTCAATTATATGATCTTTGTAAACTCATTTTAAAAATTCAAAAGAAAATATTATTCTCATATGAAATTATCAATTTCTACCACTATGATAATACTTTATTAGATTAATATTATATATATATATTTATATTTCATCATTAGTTTTGAATGATTTTTTAAAAAATTTATGTTGGCAGTTTTTATATATTATATGTTATTTTTATAAGAAACTTTTGTTAAAAAATTTGATATTTTTTTTCTCATTGATATAAATATTTTTTAGGAATTTTATTCCTGTTATGTTTCATGGAATTTTTTTATTATGGGATTATCCCATTATATATCAGTATATGGTCGGTTGATCCCCATTATAGGCGAGGACATGACAGGTCGATCCCCAAAATAGGTCAATATATGAGGGTTCAGACCCATTATAGATGTCCAATGCATTGGTTACTCTAGAGAGAAAAGATTATTTTTTATTTATTTTATTTGATGATTAATTTTAATAGTGATTTAGTAATTATTTACCATGTAGAAATTTTATTTTTTTATTATTGGTTATGAGTTTTATGAGAAATAGTTTTATGATTTTTCATGTTTTCACTATACTAACAATTTACCTTCTTTATCTCCCTTACTAATATTTTTTTGATCATCCTATTTTTTTGAATAAAATCATTATAATTAAGTGGGAATAGTGATAAGGAATATATCTAGGGTAATTTGTTTATATTTTTCATTAATGGAAACAATGTGTTATTTTAAAAAGATTTTATGGTCAAAAAATGGATATTGAGTATATGTGTGGACATGCAATGTATGAGTTTTCATTGAAATATATAATCCTAATTTTCTAAAAATATTAACTGATATGATCCAAAAATATTAATTAAGGTTCAAAAATAGTATAAAATTTAAATTTAATTTTTGATTCCTTTCTCCAGTAAATTTACTCTTATTTTTTCATAGATCTAAATTAAGCATAATTAATTGAGCTAATATTTTTTTCATATTATTGTACCTCGTATATGATATGAATATAAAAAATAAGGATTAAAAATATATAAAAATGAATATAATACTACAATAATTTATGGAAGGAATGGTTTGAAATCCACGAATCAGAGGCATAACTAATAAGAAAAGATACATTGTCAAGCTATAGCATTTAAGCATGATATGAATGTTCAGTCATCATTATTTTGATTCATGGGGGAATTTAATTTCATTGTTTGGAGGATTATAAATTCATCATGGAGTATATTATATTAATTCCTATTAAAAATTGAATATCTTTTATTCTAAAACATAGGAATATCTCATGAGTTTCCTTCAAAAATATTATATAGGATAAATTATTTTTGTAGTAGTATTCAATTGTGTTTAAATAAATTTTCACTTTATTCATTAAAATACACTCATTAATTTTTCTAATATATTTTTTGGGGTTATGAGTTAGTGTTCTAACTCGTATTTCAAGCCATTTCTATGGAATAATATCCAATATTAGAATTAATAATTAATAACAAGAATTAATAATGTACTAAATAATTATAATTATTGTTAGTAAAATTATTAATAATAAAATAATTATAGCAATTTATATTGTTAATAATAATAAAATTAATAAATATTATTTTAAAATAATTATTACATTACTCATTAATAATATTATTAATTATTATTAATTTATATTTCATTTATTATTAATTTCGATAAAAAAAAATTGATTAATTACAATGATCATCCTTTTTCAAAAGCGTAATTATATCATTATTATAAAGTATCATTAGACATTCAAAATTAATTAATAATAATTAATTCCAATATTTATTTTTATTATTAGTTAATAATATATTATTTACTAAGGTCCGTGATATTTCATATAATGGGAAAATGCACATCAATATCCCAACAATTACTAGACATACCCCCTCCAAGTGTTGATTCACTAATTACATACCCATTAAGATTTAATTATAAGATGTCCATGTTTTTTTAAATTCATTACATGAACTAGAGGCCCCATAATTCTATACCAAATACCCAAAATCCTTCTAAAAATTCCCAAGACTATCTCCTACACATTGATAACACATACTTGGGTTCCCACCCACGGATATGTCTTCAGCCAAAATGGATCAGAATCTCCCCCAAATAAGGATTTCTAAATTTAAACCATGTTCAAATGTAGAATTGTAGGGTAAAATTTATATGTTAATTAAATAGTTTTTACATATTTAATGTAATATTTTTTGTGTTTATATGAATTAAATTGATTCATGTGATTTTATTTTGATAATAGTTTAAATTTGTTGCATGAATAGTGTTCATGTAATCTACGACCATGATTCATAAATAAATCATACCTTGACCTTTTTAATTATCATTTATAAACAAATTGAAAAATTCATTAATGTATAATTATAATTTTATAAACATCCAATAAGTAAAAATGGATTCTTAATACTGGTGATGAATTCATGGGATGCATGGTGGCCTACCAATATTTATTTATATTTGATATATGTATTGAAAATAATGAGATGCATTATAGATAGTACATATTTGTAAAATACTCCATGGAACTATGAAAATTAAATTTTTTTGTGATTTTTATTCCATTTTAACAAAAATTAAATAAATAACTAGAAAAAATAGTTTAATATCATGAATATAATGATTTTTAGAATAATTTATATTGTGGGTTAAAGAGGACAAACATCATGAGTGAAACATGTTGTTATGAATTATTTACCATATTATTTTATGTGTCAATTGACTACATTCTTGAAAGTTTATATATTTTTTATAATATTAAAAATTATATCACTACAACTATAAAGGTTATAAATAATGATATAGTTATATTATGTTCCATATTAAATATGCAATTGTATTTGACTATAAAAGTGGATAATTTCCAACATTCAATACATTGTTTATTATAGAAAAATTGAAATTTTATATGTTTTACTTTTTAAATTATTATTATTATTATTAAATTATTTATTTTATGATGTATTGTTTTTGTTATGGATTATTACACGGGAGATTTTACTTATCCTTTCTTCTATCCATCCACCTTCATCCATTGATTTTTTCCAATCCAAATATTATCTTTCAATGTGTTTTTTTCCATTTTACCATGAGAAATTTGATCTTTTATATACGTAAAAAATTATCACAAGTAACTAGACTATACATTGGATATTTTTATGATATTTTCTATGATAAAATTTATTGAAAACATGATCCTTTTAAACCTCTAATAGTACATTTCCTAAAAAGATACACTTGATGCTCCAACAACTAGTGAAGATGTTGAGTAATGGTTTTCACTGAATTTTGTTTTATTTCTCTATGTCCATTTTAAATCCTAGTATCCTTTATCTGTAGCCTATTATATGATATAAAATTTACTCATTTATGTGTGCTTTTGTGATTTACCCCTATTACATGTTGCTACCATAGATTTTTGTGAAACACATGGGGGATAAAAATAAACTGGGTTCTTGTATTGGAGTAGTATTCTAAGGGGACTATAGAAGCAGAGGCACTATAGGAATGACGACATAGTAACGACAGAAGGTACTATAGTAGTTCTATTCACATAATATTCCTTTGGCCAAAAATATTGGGCCTACGTGCTATGAAATGGGCTACATGCCCATAAGGGCATCAGGACAAAAATAAATGTTGTAATAAAAGTGGGTAGTTGTGTGGGTTATCCCATGGGGGGTTATGAACTACCATTGAGGAATATGTGTGTATGGTGTGTGTGTGTGTATTTGTTAGATGTAATTTTTCTTCCATACACCTAGATTAATATAAATTTGATTCAAGTGATCTGGTAGCCTCTATATATTTTAAATTATTAAGAGAGGAAAGAGTGGGAGTTTTTGTTTCTCTCTTCTTTGTTAGAGATGAATGAGAAGAAGGGATAGATATGACAGTAATGTTCTTAGAATAGTGAATAATTAGATTAAAAATTAACTAATGGGGATTTTTTATTACTCCACAGGATCCTTTAGTTGTGAAAAATATTTTATATTGGTTTATGGTGTGTGATCCTTGATAGAGATGATGAGCCTTGAAAATGAAGAACCTTCACAATGAAACATCTATAAGAATTGTAGATGATGGGGATTATGTAAATCAAATCACATATTGATTACATGTCGATAAAGGTGTTATCAAACCACTTGAAATGGGGATAATTTTCTACTGTGAATTTTTAAATTTTTTATATATGTATATACATTTTTTATATATTATTCAGTCATGTTACTGAGTATATAGAACATTAAATTCTTATTAAACTACCTCATTTAGGAGTTGAACATGGGAAATATGGTTGTATCGTTTTTATGCATTTGATATTTTTTGTGGTATTTTAATATTTTTTTTATTCCATCGTTATTATTGTAATATTATTATTTTCATAGTCAAACCCTCTTAAGACTATATCTCATGCATATAGGTCATTTAACAGAAACACACATATATCTATATCCCCATTATTTAATTAAATATTCCCACTATTAAAATGAATGATATTGAATCGTATCTTCATTTTTGATTTAGATATAGGATTCATATATTTTATGAGTTCTTTAATTTATATATAAATATTCATGCCCATGTTTAGTATAAAGTGTATTCTTGTGTGTTCTTATGAATCCATCACTAATGTTATCTTTAATCTTGTTTACTGGTTTTTTGTTTATTTATATATACATCTTAGTTAAGTAGTATATGGATGGTATATTTTTTAATATTTTTTAGAAAAATATAATGTTTATTCATTCTTCTATGTATATATTATTAGGTATTATTTTCTATAATGAGATTTCAAGTATAATAGTTTCTTCAAAATTATTTTTCCAGGTAATTTACCATTTAATTTGATATTATTCATAACATATATGATTAGTTATGTGTTGTGTCAGTCAATTTTAACTCATTATTGTGGAATTACAAAAATATAATTTAATTACATATTTATTTTTTACACCAGTTTAACGAAATTATATTTTTTTATTTTTCATATCAAAATTTAACCCAATGGATCATTTATATTTAATATAAACACACCCTAAATGAATTTTGAATCATATTTTTATGTATATATTTATATAAATGAATGCATTAATGTATGTATGTGTATATTTATATGTATTTATAAATGTATGTGTATGTAAGTATGTATGAATATAAGTATAATATCCTTTAAAAATGACGTATGTAGTATATGTTAATGAATGAAGATAAATAAGATAGACGGATCTCAGTGAAACAGTGTTTTGTGGTATATCTAGTTTTTTTTTAAATAATTGAATACATTTTAATATTTTTTAAAAAAATACTTCTATTGATAAAAATAAATTTTATTAAAAATTTATTACACTTCCATGTAATTTGGAATCACAAAAAAAATAAATTTATTACATTTTCATTTAAAATTTAGGATCCTCTATTTAATTAATTAAATAAATTATATGGCCACCATGGAATTTGTAATTAATATTTTGATAACCTCAAGATAATGACCGAAGTACCATGGAGTGTCTATATGAAAAGTCATATTATGGTCAACTAGAATGGTGTTTGTTAACAATATATACTACACTAGTGACTAAGTAGTCATATGGTAGAGTCATTAGATATATTAAATAGAACCCTTCTGTCAACTAATAATTAGATAATGATAGTTTCATATCAGAAATTTATTTTTCATTTTCCTTAGTATCACTAATGTTCATATAGATATATCAATGGATCACTCCAATGATCATATAGAAAGAAAAGATGATTCTTCCATGGATCAAACCCTTTTCCACATATATCAAAAAAGAAAATTCATTTTTAATATTTTTCATCTTAGGTTTCATAAACATGGAATCATTTTGGATTTTATGAGACGAATCCATATAAATTCCCACCATCACTCATTTTTAATTATGAAAGTACTAAAAATAGATAAAAATGCATATTTATTATGTAAACATTCAATAGTGGTAAATTCATTGGAGTCTAAAAACCATGAATTAATGATATAATAAAAATGAAAGAATAAAATAGCCAATAAATAACACATGATTGTTTTATATTTTATAGATAATGATAACTAAATTATAAAATACATGATATCATAAATCTACAATAACATTTTTAAGAGGACAAGATATATTATAGGTTTATTTTTGTGATGATATGAATGTACATTGGATAATTTTTTTGGGTTATTTAAGATAATTTAATGTTTATTTAAATTTAAATAATCTTCCACATATTCTTTTTAAATAATTTTTATCTGTTATAATTTTTTAAATATGAAATATATATAGAAATTGAGAAACATGAAATGATTATTGAAAAATATGATGATAAATATTTTTGTGATGAAATGTTATGAGTTATGGAAATAAATTTAAAAAAGGTATACTTTTTATTTCCACGTAGAATGCTTTTAATGTTTTTTAAATTTAAAGGATTTATTGAAATAAATTTCATATTTATTAGAGGGAAATGAGATCAAGATTATGAGGTTAAATTTTCACCGAGAAAAAAAAATTACATCTAAGAATAATAAGTGTTATAATTTTAAAGATAAATAATAATGAATAAAATATCTGAAAATATTTTATGTGAGAAAAGTGGATTTTGATTATAAATCCTCTAGTGAATACGACAAAACTGGATCTAAATTTCATTAATAATACATTAATATAACTATTTTAAATGTGGTTAAAACATAAATTGATGATAAAAACCCACTAAAAAATGAATGAATTCTGGGTAGTGTGCAAAACGGATTATATTTTATATATTGAAGAGATAATTGATTAAATAATTAGACATGAATAATTTCTTATAGAGAATTCCTTAATAATAAAAAATCCTAATGATGTTACTAGATTTGTGTCTATAATTGATGATGATATTAAATATGGTTGATAATTGTATTTAATGTAACTTTATATTATTTTAAAAATCAATATCATTATACATAGTTATAAAATGGGTGAAAGACTATGTATATATTAATTATATGGTCAATGAAGGTGTTACTAGTGGAAATAAAATGGGATTCATAGTTATTTGAAGTGGTTTAGGAAAAGCGATTTAATATCTTAATGATATAGATGGAAAACAATATGTAACAACATATAAAATTAGATTATTTCAATAGATGGTACATTTTTTTATATTAGATGCGGTTTGAGTATGTAGTGTCTATAATTTTTTTGAATAACATTATTTATAACAAAAGTTAAAAATTATATGAACTATTATAATCTATCATAAAATGATGGCTGAATGTAATTTGAAGTCCGAATAAATTAAATTAATTGCATCCTAGTGTTTTGATGCATGTGAATAATAATAGGAATGATTAAAAACATATTTATTTTTTACTATATTTAATGAATCATCATGATAATTATAGTGTTTATGATACTCTAACATGACTAAATATTTTTTAGTGGTCTTGGATATTTTTTTATGTTTTATGATGGGGTCACAAATTTCCAAATGGGGTTTTGAAGCTATTATGAGTTTATGTGAATGTTTTCATACTCTTCTTTGGAATCCAAATATATAATCAATTAATGTTCTGAAACTTTTCATTGACTATTTTCCACATATATGAATGTTCACAGAAAATAATTACAGTAGTTTAGGTGAGTCCATGTATGTTAATTCACCATGTATAAAAAAATTCTAGAAGATAATATCGATGTATTCAAATTAAAAAACATATAAAAATTACACACATAGGTGATTATCATAGAAAATTATATTAAAAAACTAAAAATGGAATGAGATATCAAAATGAATGTCCAAATAGCAACATTATGAAAATTTTATTTTATATAAAATTGGTACATTATACTACATAATTGTGTTTCGTCCAACTTATGAAAATCCACATGTACCTAGTATTAAGTTTCATGAATATAGCTTTGTGATTCATCTAAGGGAATTCATATATGTACAAGGTATGAAGTACAGGATGTCATGAATTCATATTTTAAGTTTGAAAATTATTTTGTATTATTCTAAATATGTTTATTAAGGATTCAAAAATCATGAACACAACAAATTTTATGTGATCAAATCCATCATAAAAATAAGATCTTATAATCATCCGTAAAAATGGATGATCATAGGAACATGATAATGAGAGTTTCCATAATTTAAAAATTCTAATTGAATACATCCTGATGATGTTGATATTGTACTAAATTATTCATAATAACACATCTAAAATGTTATACAAGTAGATTCGTTATAGATTATGAAATAAAAATGTAGATTTGTTTCTATTTGATTATCTGATCATTTTCAGTTGAAAATCATCTACTATGATTCAATGATAACTATATAACCAATTAAATATTGATTTTTTGATTTAGTTTCAACAATTGTTGTATCATGAGATATTTTTGATTGAAATAGAAATATAAGATGATTATGATTATGATACTAATCCTATTGGAAAACACCATAATATCTACTATAGATCGAGAAAATAAGAAATGGAAAATAGAAGGTATAATACTATATTATCCATTTATAAAATCAATTTTAAGTAAGGGAATATGAAAATAATGGGGGAATCCCAGGTATGATACATGTGATAAATTATATATTACCATGGCACACCAAATTAATTAAAGTGCTAAAATATTATTCAAATATTGAAATTATATTTTGTAAAAAATATAAATAAATTTTAAATGAATAAGATATGTTCTATAATTATATTATATTGAACCAAGAGTTATTTTATTTGTGAAAAATTTAATTATTATCAAGTTGAAAATAAATAACAAGTAGGGGAGCCTCTTTAGAGTATTTAGGTCATATAGGAATTGAACATAAATGATGTATCATATACACATATGACATCCATTTTTTCAAGAATCATTATATACATAAAAACATAGGAAGGAGGACCTAATATGTACGGTTTCATCACTAGTTGTCAAAAATCATGGATAATGATGAGGTGATGATGGGTTTAAAGATCAGAAAATTTTAGTTTGTGATGAATTCGTTGAGGCTTTGTTTTATGAAATTATAGTATTGATGTGTTTTATCATGGATATTATTGAATTAAATGTAGATCATGTTGAGTTATTTAAAATATATTATCTTGGCGTAGAATTATATTTGGCATGACTTGGGTTTTCTATCCTAGGACAGTATTCCAAATAGAACATTAATATATATAGTGGGACGTCGTGAAACATAATTGAGTAATGGTATAGAAGTAGATTTGGTGTGATGAGATTAAAATTTTATGATGTTGTTTTGATAATCCCAATAGGATTTTGGTAGGATATTTCATATGGTGATTATTCTTTAGAAACACCATGAGATATACTATTAGTGTGTGGGTCACCACCCATTATAATGAATGTAATATTGTAGTGGATAACACATTTTTGATATGAATAACCAATCAATATAAGGTGTATGTATTTGTACTATACTATATAAAACTACTATGTTATTATTTTTTAGTTCATTTATTTTCATTCGGTTAATGAATTCTATGTTAAAAATAATATATATATATATATATTCATTAATTGACCTCAACTGTTAAAACTACCATAGGTATGAAATTTTTTTAGGTATTTGGTTTAAATTTATAAAAAATAATTAACTACCAACACTCATGTGATTGTACAAATCCTATAGGGAATGTAAATTGGATCACGATCCTTGGTTATGTCTAATTTTATCCAATATGATGACACCATGAATTTTATTTCTCATTCTAAAATGCATATATATGATTTTTCCAAACATAATATATATATATATATGATTAAATTCATGTGGTTAAACAATCATATTTCTATGATATGATAATTTAAAATAAGAGAAATAAATATTCAATGATTTTAATAAGAACCATTATAAGGAATGAAGAATTCCTGTTATATAAATTTAGTTAGAGTGTAATTTTTAATTCAATCAGTGATGCGAAACAATTTATTAAATATTAACATTTTCAATATTATTAGGTTGGTGAATATATAAATAATGTTCCTCGAATAGTTAATATTCATATATTTTTAATATATATAGGATCCATTAATGAAAAAACATTGGTTATGTATGATTCTAATTCCATGAGCTACACATAGGTTGTGTAGTTTCAAAATTGAAACTCCCTTATTGTGACCTCCCGATATTTTAGGCGATAGTTTTTTTAATTTAATTATTTTCTTGTGTGGTATGCTACCCCAGATTTTAGTATGCACTATACACAACACCGTATTAGGTTACAGTATATGCAACCCTATTACTGGATTTATGTTACACACAATTTCAGGTTCTTTTGATAGAATCTATTTCATACAATAATGAGTATAGATTTTGTTCAATGTATTAAAAAACTATGTTTGGATTATGTTATACACAACACCAAATTAATATTTCACTACATACAATATTTACATGGATTATGTTATAAGAAAGTGCGACCATCCTCTTAAGCTTGCATTGCATGAGATACTAAGTTTCACTAATCAACGATAAATTATTAAAATATTATTATTTAATGTGATATAAACTAGCTGTTATGAATAGTAATAACAACATTTCTAATTTTATAAATATAATAATTCATCATACACATTTTCTAGAACATGATATGAGAACTAAATCAATCATTAGGATAAAAGAACTATTTTTAAAAAAAATGTTGTTTCACCACCTTTTGACGACGCACCAATTTAAAATATTTTTTTCACTTTTACGTGACGTGAATTTATTATTTATAAGAGTAACATAAATATTTACTTTAAATTAAATTTTTTAAATTTTTGATAAAATTCATATTTTTATGAATAGTGAAAAATAATGTATTTTAATTCAAAACTTATTTTTTATCTAATTTATTTATATAGTAAGATTGTACTTTTATTTTTTTTAAAAGTATAATTGGATATTAATTTTATCATTTAATCCAATGTTGGAAAATGGAATTATTTTCCTTTTCAAATTGGACATATACTAAAGACATTCTTTTAATAGTTATTACTTCTTAGAAACCCCGCATTTTTGTTTTGACAATGTTTATAAATTTTATATTAATTAATGAATCTTCTGTATTTTGAATTTGGAAAAATGGATTCCCTATTTGGAATCATAAGGATCAAATTTTGTAAATAGGTACTATTTATATTTTGGAATTATGTATTGAAACTTCAGTAATAATTTTATTTACCATGGTTAGGAGTAAAATCTAGAAAATATTGGTTAAAAAATAATATAATAATTTTATTGAACTACACTACCAATTCCCATATCGTATTGGATGAGATATTTTCGACCATGAACATCATTATGTCTATTTTGGGACCCCATGGATTCACATGGACATGAAAATGACATTTTATAAGAATTAATTTAAAGTAAAGATAATTATAGAAAAAATATATATCTCTTACCAAATCGATTTTAATATGGGGTTATATACCTGATATATATGTATATATATATATATTATAAATATAAATATATTTACTACATCATGGTATTTTATTTTTAATTTTTAGATTTTAGATATATTTATTTATTTATTACCCAATAATGATGTAGTGATTACATCATTAATGAATTATTCAAATTATTTAATTTATAAATATTAAAATAAATTAAATTTGAATATTTTTATGAAATAAACAATTTTATGGATAAAACTGACATATTAAGGATGATTTAATTTATTTGGTTCTATGTAATATGTTTTTTTATGAATTCTTCAAAAATTAATATATGAATAGTATCTAAAATTGACATAATTATTAACATAAAACATAAAATAGTTTATTAAATGATATTAAATTCATTAAAATATATGATTCTTCTAAATTATTAAAATAAGTCCAAATATTTCATAAATAACTTTTTTTGGGTCGTTTGACATTATATGGTAATTACATTAACCCACAATGTATAAAAAACAAGATATCAGTATAAGATTAAAAAGGGTAAAATAAGGGTTAAACCAAAAAGATAATGATAAAAAAATACTCAAAACATACAAAAAAAATATTTGATGATGTTTATTCGAACTACAATCCTCTTATATTTGAATTAAGTAGGTTTCAGACTATTTTAAATTGATATATAATTTATAAAAAATTAATTTTTTCAGACATTCCTAAAGAGCCCCTCTCCACTTTTATAAAAAGGAACCTCCTCTCTCTCCATTTCACTCCATTTTGAGGCTTCATTTTCTTCCAAAAACTTCCAATTTAACTTATAAAAATCCATAGAAAACGTCTAGAGGTTATGATTTTTTGAAAAGAACTAATCTAGTGCCCTAAGAGGCACATTAATGGAGGCACGTCGAAGGAGATGTAATCTATTATACCGATTAATTCAAGCTTCTTTCTTCTTATACATCATCTATAATAGTTGAATTATTATAAATTAATTACATCAGTATAACTATTAAAATAATATGTTATTATTAATATTCAACAACCTTATTTCACCTCTTATCCATCCCAGGAAAAACGAAATCATCGCGCGTGCGTATGTACGACTTGTCGTCTCCACACCATGGTGTAATCTGTTTTTCACCACCACCTTACATGTATGGGTATAATGGTTGAAATAATAAATATATTTGATTATTATAACATGATACTAATTATGATATACTATAAAACTTTCTCTTCAATACCATTCAACAATTATTGGAATGATAACATCACTTGTGCGTACGTACGGCATGTCGTCTCCACGGTGTGATATGATTCATTCTACATAATCATTATTGAACAAGGATTATATAAATGAATTAAATTAAAAAATATGATATGTATTATACAAATATCATTATGTAAATGATATAACTATATCCTAAAAATATGAATAAGAACATATCTGAGAAAACATACATAAGAACATGATGCATTTAATACACAAATAAGAAGTAAAAATTAAATGTTAATATCAAACAGATGAAAATATGATCATAAATGATATCATAAAAATTATTAAGATTCCAGAATAAATCATTAACATTATTTGAATCATTATACATGAGGTTTAAATACATACGAATCATATCAGACCTAAGGTAATGGATATCGTTGTCAATCTCATTTTTATCTGAGATTGTTTATTCACAAGTATTTATTGTGGATTTTTATATCATTCAATTCATGTTTTCTAAAAAAAATTATAAATTTTTTAATATTAATCTATGTCAATTTATTTTAATTTTTACCCATTTTTACTTTTACTATGTGGTATGAAAGTCATCTTTCTTTTGTTTATCATACGAGTTACTTTTTGACTTTTCTGACCAATGCATGAGGAGAATGTTTTATTTAACATATAAGACATGAATGGATTTTTATAATTTTGTGATTATTTATTTACATGAAGCATCCTATAAACTATTTCAAGTTTATTTTCAAAATAAATTCTTCTCTATTAAAATTTCATGGAATTTTAAGAAAAGTAAATATTTTTTAAGAAGAAAGTATATTTTATTCATGTACTATGTTCAAGTGGTTTATCAAACTTATTTTCCATTTAGATAATAATATTTAAATAGGGTTATGTGTCTATCATTATTATTACTATGATTTGATTTTTTTAATGATGGAATGATATTTTATTTAGATTAAATACCAATTTAATTATGTTTAAGGATCCCATGTTATTTCTAGGTTAATTCAATGTTCAATGGTTTATGTTTTTTCTCACATGTAGAAATGATTTCTTTATGAGATGGGTGGGACTTATATCTCTAAATAATGCATTGGATAAAGATTTATATCTCATTAGATAGACATGAATGGAATGGTAAGTAAATCATTTTTAGTAATATCTGGATGGACCAACAAGTAAACTCAGTTCAATAATGGACTTTTTCCACCGTAATGGTTTTGGAAGCAATGGAATGGCTACTATGGATATCATATTATGTGCTCATTAATTTCCCCAATTTCATGTTTTAGGAAAACGATATTCTATCTTGATTTTTGTTCCTTTATTAGCCACGCCTTACATATGACTGGTATTTATTTCATGACTCACGATTTTGATGTTTAAACATTATGATCGTGTTTTTTCATGCAAATTTTTATGGTTTTTATGTTCACCATGTTTACCATTACTGAGAATTTGAGCTGAACTTTTTTTTTCTCCATTATATAAAACATTTATTTAGTTAGGAAACGTGAGGGGAAGATCTTTAGGAAAGATTTTGAAGATCTTTCTCCATTATTATTCGATGATGTTGCCAGTTTCCAAAGGCACTAATCTAATATGATTTTTTGGAGTCTTTTTCTATAATGCGATAATTATTCCTCAAATGAAATGTAATTTCCATGTACATCATTCTTGGGACTATATTTGGAATCATAGTGAATTTTTGGTAAACCTTTGTAAAATATGATGAAAAAAACATAGTGAAAACCATATAGATATATAGATCAAGAATAACCTAGGATTAAACCTAATATGTTAGATATTGAATGTTCTCCCACTTGATTATTTTGTTTTCCTAATATGATTTTCCCCTCACATTATTATTTTTGGGTTTAGATAATGGTTGGAACCCGAAGGAACCGTGTTAATGATCACTTCACTGGGAAATGCAATGATTATCCTCATAATCAACTAAATGTTATGAGAGATAGAGTTAAAATGTAATTTCTATTCTTACACAAGCAATGAATCATTCTAGAATTCCAAATGATCAAAGAAGTGAAAAATATTCTATTGAGTCCTTTGTGAGACAACATCCATCTTCTATTAGTGGGTATTTTGATTCACTTGTTTCTGAATAATAGATCAATGCAATTGAAAAGATATTTTTCTTCCATCTTTATTCAAAACATGAAATAGTCTTTTTGGTTTTTTACTATTTAGAAGGTGAAGCAGACCTGTTGTGGACTCTAATTAAGAATACAGGGCACCAAGATGAAATTGAATCCATGGAATGGGATAAGTTTAAGAGCATGTTTTTCAATAAGTAAATCCCCCATATTTTTCAAAATAAAATGTAAAAGGAGTTCCTTGAGCTTAATCAAAATGATGATTAATCTATCGGTACATATGAGGAATATTTTACAAGGCCTATAAGGTATTCTTTTGGCTTTTCTTATTCCACCAGAAAGTAAAGTTGATCGATTCTTCCTTGGAATTAAACAAATTTATTGAAGGGAATTAACTATAAGAGTCTTTAGTAGCAATGAATATATTGTTCATTGTGATATCAAGGTAGAACATGATGTTGGTGTTACATATCCATATCATGGTTTTGAAAAAAAAATGAAAGATGAAGTTTAAGGGAAAATCTAAAAACAATGGTGAAAAAATGATGAATGTTTCCTTACTCTAAATGTGTGGAAAGAAACATGGTGGAGCTTTTCATAACGTGACTAGAAAATGTTTGAAGTGTGTAAATGACGTTCATCAAGCAGTTGGGTGCCAAAATAATGGGAGGAAGTATGATAGTTATGTGAATAAAGAAAAGACTCTAGAGAAATCACCACCATCACTTCAATGTTATAAGTGACCAGAATTGGGGAATTATGATATCCAATGCCCTAATCCAATGGTTAATGATGATAGAAATCAACATGCTGTTAAGGAAAATGGAAAATGTATGTCATATGAAATCATTATTTACGATCTTGAGTATCTAAATGTTGTGGTGGAATGAATAAGTGTTTATGTAATGGGATTTCAAAATAGAGTTGTGGAATTTCATTTATAGTATTATGGAATATTTGAATATCTATGTATTAGTATATTATGGTCTTGCATAATTATATTTTACCAGTAACACTAAAAAGTGATTGATATTTTTTGGACAGCAGATGATATGTTTAGAAAGAAGGGATAAAGCAAAAAAAATATGTTTTATGGTAATAATGATCTCATGACTGATAAATGGAAAAAGTAATATCATGGATTGAGTATGCATAATTTTTGTTATATTTGGTTTGTGGAAAGAGTTAACAAAATTCTTGTTATCACTAAATTTCTATGGTAATTCTTCTTATTATCATATTTCAAGAGAATACATGAATATGGTATTTACATATATGGAATGTGACAGCCAAGAACTACCAAATTTAATATGGGAGATAAATTTTATATACTTTTGCATCTCCTCCGTCTAACAGTTTATATATTTTTTAGGATTTTAATGTCATCCATTTGTAGATAGTATTAGTTATTTTCCATTTTATGTTTGGTAGATTAAGGTATTATCTTTATATAGGTGAAAATATGCATATTTGATTACATTTTCTAAACGTTTTATTGAGATAGCTTGAATGAAAAATCATTCTATCACATGATCTTATAACACTTAAAGAAATAAAAATTCTTCTTTATTACATTAAATAATAGATGATGTGGAAATTGATCAAGGCATGAACAATGGTGAGATTGTACCAAAATCATGTAATTATTTACTCCCATGCACAATTATTCAACTTTAGGACAAATATCTTGAAAACCAAAAATTTCATCCTTGCACCTTCTTATCTAATGAAATTTATGCTCCATTAAATCATCTCATATTAATGTCTCTCAGGTTTTTAACTTTCTCCAAACCTTATTTTCTATCAGGATCCATCAGAACATCAGGGTTTGATTTAGATTCCATATCAATGTTTTCACTTCCCACATAAGTTCTCCTTTGTGGACACTTGGTGCTGAGTTACTTAGGTAAACATTTTTTATTTAACTTTCCTTTTTCAAATGAAGCTTAATTATTACTTTACTATGTGGGTTTCCATGAATGAATCATTCCAGTAGTAAATGATTTATAACCCTGACAAATTTTGAGGGAAAATTCATTTTAAGGGGGGTATAATGTGAAACCCTAGTATTTTATGAGATAGAATCTTTTTTTCATTAATGAATTATATTTTACAGTACATAAATGATGAGATTTCACTTTACACAACACTGTATTAGCCTACATTATACACAACAATGATCTTAGTTTGTATGACACACAATTTAACATTTTTTTATAGAATTAATTTCATGATAAAATTATTATATATTTTTTTCAAAGTATAAATAATATAAGTTTTAGTTATGTTATTCGAAGCACCAATGGATTATTTCAATACCCACAACCCTGAAATGGCTTCCGTGGCACGCAAGAGCGACCATCCTCGATAGCTTTCGTTGTAAGCGATTCTGAGTTTCACAAAACAATGATATTTTATTAAAATATAATTATTTAATTGGATTTCAACAAGTAATTATAAATATTTTTAACCACATTTTGAATTTTATATAACATTATCACCCATCTTACACATTTTCAAGAATAAGATATGAGAACAAAATCAATTTTTCATATAAATGAAGTATTTTACAAAATATATAGTTTTACTGCCTTTTGATGGTGCATCATATTAAAAATAGGTTTTGTAAATTTAATTTGAAATAAATTAAATAATAATAAGAAGAACATCGAAATTTTCTTGGGATTATATTTTTTAAAATTTATAATAAAATTCATATTTTTATAAATCGTGAAATATACTGGATTTTAATTCCAAACATCCTTTTAATGTAATTCATTTACGTTGTTAGATTTTACTTTTAACTATTTTTAAAGTATAGTTTGATCATATTTTTATCATTTAATACAATTATTTATCATAGGAAGTAATTTAACATTCAAATTGGACATAAAAAAAATTCAATCTAATGATAGTTATTAATCCTTGAAAAACCCACATTTAGGTTTTGACAATGAGAATTAAATATTAAATTAATTACTACAACATCTGTGTTTTGAATTTGAAAAAATGGATTCCATATTTTCAATCATAAGGTTCAAATTGTGTATGTAAGTACCTTTTATTTTTAGACATTATGAATAGTATCTTTAATAATTATTTTATTTACCATGGTTAAAAGATAAATATGATAAATAAGTGTAAAATAATAATATTATAATAACATAAAAATACCCTAATACATTAAATAATCCTATTGGATGAGATATTTTTAACCATGGACATCCTAGTGTTGATTTTGGGACCCCATGGATTTTCATGGATGTGAAAATGATATTATATAAAAACCAATTTAATGTAATGATAATTATAACCTAAAGATATATATTTTGCCAAATTGAATTTAATATGGGGTTATATAACTGATTTAAATGTATATACATAGTCATTTGAGAGATAAAAATATTTCCAAAATCATGGTATTTTACTGATAATTTTTAGGCATTAGGATAATATATTCATTTATGACAAAATTATGATTTACTAATTACATCATTAATGAATGATTCAAATAAATGAATTTATAAATATTAAAAGAAATTTAATTTGAATATTTTTATTTCCTAAAATAATTTTATGGATTACATTGAAATATAAGGGATGATTTAATTCCTTTTGTTCTATGTAATAAGGCTTTTAGGAATTTTAAAAAAAGTCATGTATGAATAGTATTCAAAATTTACATAATTCATAACACAAAACATACAATAGTTTGTTAAATGATATTAAATTCCTAAAAATATATTATACTAAAAAATTGTTAATATATGTCCAAAAATTTTCTAAATAACTTTTTTTGTGTCATTTGACATGATATGGTAATTACATTAACCCACAATTTATAAATAACATGATATCACTATAAGATTAAAAGTGGTAAAATATGGGTTATATAAAAAAAGATTAGGACAAATCAATATTCAAAACTTGTCTATTAATTATTGGATTATGGTTATTCAGACAAAAATAATAATATATTCTAATTAAATAATTTTTTGAACATTAATAATTTAAATTTAATTTATAATAAATTAATATTTTAGGACATTCCAAAAGTTCCCCTCTCCCCTCTTATAAATGGGAACCTCCTTCCTCTCCACTTCACTCCATTTTTAGACATCATGATATGATAACCCTAGAAATATATATTTTATAAACATCCCTTATTACATTTTAGAGGTAATGGTCTTCTCAGAAGTCCAACTATAGTGCCCTATCATGAAATTTAAAGGAGGCGTGTCGAGGAAGAGGTAATCTCTTCTACTGATTCTTTCATGTTTTTTTCATCTTCTACATCTTCTTAATTGGTTTTTTCAATATAAAGTAATAAAATAATAATCACTAATATAATAATATTTTATTGTAAAATCTACACAACACAATTTCACTTTCTATCCATCCTATTGAAAACGAAATCATTGTGCGGGAAAACATACGACTTACTGTCTAAACACCACTTTGTTTTTCAGAACACCATTACATGGATGTGTATAATAGTTTAAATAATATCTATATATTATTATTATAATTGGATACTAAATATGATATAATATACACCGTCCACTTCAATACCATTAATCAATTATAGGAAAGATAATGTCGCATGTGCGTACGTATGGCCTACTGTCTCCACGGTGCGTTGTGATTCATTCAACATGATCATCATTGAACCATGATTATATAAATGAATTGAATGAATAAATAAGATATATATATTTCTAAAACCATTATTTCAATGATATAACTATAATGTAAGAAGTGGAATAAAAACTTATCTGAAAAAACATACATAAGAACATAAAGCAGTTAATACCCGAATAACAAGTAATAATGAAATGTTACTAACAAATAGATGAAAATATGATATTAAATGTTATAATAAAAAATAATACGATTGATGAATAAATTACTAAAATGATTTAAATCATAATATAGGAGGTTCATATATATACGAAGCATGTCAGACCTAATGTAATGGATAACATTTTCAATCTCATTGTTATCCTATACTATTTATTCATATGTATTTACTGAGGTTATATTTATCATCCATGACCATGATTTCTAAAAATGTTTTCATAAAATGTATAATATTAATCTATGTCAATTTATTGTAATTTTACCCCTTCTTACCTTTAATAAGTGGTATGTATGGAATATTTCTTTTGATTACCATATGAGGCACATTTTGAGTTTTCTGACAAAAGTAAGTGGATAATGTTTTTTAAATTATATAACATGAATGGATTTTTATGGTTCCATGATTTTTTATTTACCTGAATCATCTAACAAACAATTTCAAGATTATTTTCAATTAAATTATTTCTTTTAAAAGTTCATGGAATTTTTAGAAAAGTTATCGTTTTTGAAGAAGAATGGATATTTTCCTCAAGAACTAAGTACATGTGGTTTATCAGAATTATTATCCCTATAAGATGACACTATATAAATAAGGTTATTTTTATATCTCAATTATTACTATTATTTGATTATTTTAACTATGGAATGATATTTTATATGGATTATAATATAGTAAAATTATTTTTAAGGAACCTGATTTAATTTTAGTTTTATGTTATAACGAATTGTTTCTATTTTCGTGGACCATGGAAGAATGATTTAATTAAGATATGGGTGGGAAATATATCTCCCTCCAATTCATTGCATAATGATTTATATTTCATGAGATATACATGACTAGATCGATAAATTAATCTGGTTTAGTAATACATGGATGGAACAACATGTAACACAATTCAGTAATGGACGTTGTACACTATAGTTATCTTGGTAGCAATGACATTGCTACTATGGAAATCATATTATGTGCTAATTATTTTTTCACAATTACATGTTTTATTTAAAATATATTCTATGAAGGTTAATTTTCCTTTATGATCCATGCCTTATATACAACCAAGATTTATTTCATGACTCCTGATTCTGATGTTCAAACATTATGTTCGTGTTTTTACATGAAAATGTTTATGGGTTGTTTTATATTCTTCATTTTTTACCTTATTGAAAAATTGAGCTCACCATTTTTATGTTGTATTTTCCTCAAGATAAAAATAATGGTTTTAGGTAGGAACAAAAGAGGGAGATATTTATGGGATATGTTGAAGAAATTTCACCATGTTTAAGAAGATTATATGCCAAGTTTCTAAAGGAACTAATCTAATATGGAATTTGGGAATATTTTTATATCATGTAATAAGTATTTCTCAAAATAAATGTATCTTCTATGTACGTCATTCTGGGGTCTCTACAGTTGCAATAAAAGCATTGGTTTAGTTATCCTTTAGAAACTAGGATGAAGAAAATTTACAGAGACCCCTAGAGATATTTATGTGGTATGTATAGGGATGTACAAATGGTTAAGTATAAGTATATTGTACTATACTATAATTTGTTAATGATCATTAAAAACATAGGATTAAATCTAATATGTTAGATATTTAATGTACTCCCCCTTTATTATATTGTTTTCCTAGTATTATTTTTTTCTCTCACACTATTATTTTTGGGTTCAGGAAATGGTCAAAACATGAAAGAAACATGTTAATGATCAATTCACTATGAAATGAAATGATTTTCCTCCTTAACAACAACATGTAATGAGATATGGAGTGAAAATCATATTTCTATACTTATAGATGCTATTAATCATTATAGACTTCCAAATGAGTAGAAAATGGAACTATATTTTATTGAGACCTTTAGGTGATAATATCCACCTTCTTTCAGTACGTATTCTGATATACATATTGATAAAAAATGGATCAATACCATTTAAAATATATTTTCCATCCTTCACTATTTGGAACCTGAAAAGTTCATTTGGTTTGTTTACTATTTAGAAGGTGAAACAAAGCAGTGGTGGACTCTAATTAACAATATGAGACACCCAGTTCAAAATGAATCAATGAAATGGGATGAGTTCAATAACATATTTTCCTATAAGTACATCCCTTTAATTCTGTGAAAAGATATGGAAAAAGTGTTCCATGAGCATAATCAATAGGATGATGAATCTATCGGTACATAAGAGGATACGTTTACAATGCTGGAAAGTTATGATTTTGGATTTATCATTAAATGTGAATGTTATGTTGATCAATTGTTTAGTGGATTAAAACAATGTATTATAAGGGAATTATGCATAAGAGAGTTCAATAGCTACATTTTACAGTCAAGGTATAACTGGAAGTTGCTGTTACATATCAACATCATGGTTTTGATAAAAATTAAAGATGGTGTTTAAGGAAAAATCTCAAAATAATGATGAAATGAATATTTTTTTTTTCCTTATTCTAAAAGTGTGTAAAGAAGCATAGTGGAGATTGTCTTAAAGGGACTAGAAAAATTTTAATGTGTGGAGAATAATGTCATCAACTAGTTGAGTGCAGAAATAATGGAAAAAAGGTGACTAATGATGTGAATAGATAAAAGACTGTAGAGAATACACCACCAACACATCAATGCTACAAGTGAAAGGAAATGGGGGATTATAATACCCAATCCCCTAATCCAAGGGTAAATGGTGATCGACAACGACAATCTATTAAAGAAAATTCCAATGGGAAGTCACATGTGATCACTATTGTCAATGTTGTGTATGAAAATGAAGTGGTGGAATGATTAATAGTTTATTTAAAGAGATATAAAAATACTTTTGTGGAATCTCATTTATAGTATTATGGAATCTAGGAATCTATATGTATTGGTATATTATGTATTTCTATAATTATATGTTACCGGTAACCACGAAATGTTATTTATTTATTTTGGAATGCATATGATATAAATTTAATGAATGGATAAGGAGAAAATAAGATGTTAGATAGTATTAATGAGCTCATGAGTCATAAAAGGAAAAAGTGATATCCTGATTTGAATATATATAATTTTTAAAATATTTTCTGTGTATAAAGAGTTAATATAATGCATCTTGTCACAATGGATCTATGGTAATTCATTTTATTATCATATTTTATGAGAATACATTATAAAGGTATTCAAATATTTGGAATGTGACAGGAATGGAATTCCAAATGAGATATGGGAGATATATATTATGTTGATTTACTTCACCTCCTTCTAAAGTTTTATATTTTTAGGATTTAAATTATATCTATTTATATATATTATATGATATTTCCCATATTATGTTTTTTAGATTAATTTATTATCTCAGTGTGGGTGGACTTATGCATATTTGATTATCTATGCTAACTTTTTTATGCAGATAGATTGAATGACATATCATTCTATCACATGATCTTCTAACAATTCAAGAATTAAAAATTCATCTTCATTTATTTAAATAAAAGATGAAGTGGAATTTTTTCAAGGCATGATCAATGGTGAGATTGTATCAAAATCAAGTACGTATTTATTATCATAAATAAATATACAACTTTAGGAAAAGTATTCTCAAAACCAAAAATGTCATCCTTGTACCTTCTTATCCGATGAATTACATAGTCTGTTAAATCATCTCATTGTTATGTCATTCGGGTGGTTCAGATTCTCTAAACCTTATTCTATATCATGATCCATCAGAACATAATGGTTAGATTTATCTTCAATATCCATGTTTTCATGTCCCACCTATGTTCTCTTATGTGGAAACCCAGTGATGAGTTACATGGGGTAATTGTTATGTTTCTGACTCCCTTTTTAAAAATAAAGTTTTAGTAATCCATTTTATGATGTGGGATTCCATGAGATAAACTTTTAGGTAGTAAATGATTTATAACCCCAAATAATTTTGAGGGAAAAATTCATTTTAAAGTGTGTAGAATGTGACACACCAATATTTTATGATAGAAATTATATATAATTTCATTGAAGTCTTCTATTGTATGGTACACATTATATTATATTTCACTATAAAAAATATTTTATTAGCTTACAGTATTTGCAGCATTATTCAGGGTTTTTGTTACACACAATTTCATGTTATTTTGATGGAATTCATTTCACAGAACAATTAGTATAGAATATTTTCAATATATAAATAAACAATGTGGGTATTTTGTCATACTCTATACCAAAGGTATCATTCAATACACACAACACTTAGGCTGAGTTACAAACACGAGAGACCATCCTTGATAGCATGCATAGTATGTGACACCAAGATTCACTAAACAATTATATATTATTAAAAATTATTATTTAATGGGTTATAAAATATATATTATGAATATTATTAACCATATTTTAAATTTAATAATACATTATCATTCATCTTAATCATTTTCTAGAACAAGATATGAGAACAAAATCATTTTTCCCAAAAAAAAGAAGTATTTTTTAAGAATGCAGTTTCACTGCCTTTAAATGGAACACACATTTTAAATCTAGTTATATTTAACTTTTATATGAAATAATTTTATTCAATAGAATAGTAACCTCAAAATTTACTTTTTTTTAAATTTTGGTATTTTTATGATAAAATTCATATTTTTATGAATATTGAAAAATATTATTTTTTTAATTCAAAACTGCATTTCAATATAATTTATCTATATAGTTAATTTTTTGTATTAATTGTTATTAAAGAATAATTGGATTATATTTTTAATAATTAATAAAATTATGGTCATTGGATATAATTTCACTATCAAATTGGACATAATTAGAAGCCAATATTTTGAAGGTTATTACTTCTTAAAAAACCCTCTTTTTGGTTTTGACAATGACAATTTATTTTACATTAATTACTGAAAATTTTATGATTTTAATTTAAAAAAAATAATCTGTATTTGGAAATATAAGGGTCAAATTCTGTAATTAGGTACCTTTTATTTTTGGACATTATGAAATGTAACTTCCATAATTATTTTATTAATCATTGTTAAACAGTAAATATGGTAAATAACAGTAAAATATATTATTATAATAATATTAAAATAACCTAACACATTCTATAGTAATATTGGATGAGATATCCAATCGTGGGCATTCTTGGGTCGATTTTGGTACCCCATTGATTTCCTTTCATGTAAAAACCTCATTTTTTAAGAATTAATTTAAATTAATGATAATTACACCCTAATGATATATCATTCACCAAATTAATTTTAATATGGGGCCATATAGCTGATCACTATGTATACTATATATTCATTAGAAATATAATAATATTTACTACATCATCGTATTTTATTTTTAATTTTTATACATTAAAAATATATATTTATTTATGACAAAATTATGAAGTAGTGATTACGTCATTATTAAATTATTAAAATAAATGAGATTATAAATATTAAAATAAATTTAATTTGAATATTTTTATTCAATAAAAGAATTTTTCAAATGAGAGTTACATATTAGATTTGTGTTAATTCTATCAGTTCAAATTAAAAAGGTTGTTATGAATTTTTAAAAAAGTCATATATGAATACTATCCAAAATTGACATAATTATAAACATTAAACATAAAATAGATTATTAAATGATATTATATTCTTAAATTTTTTTGATCTGAAAAAAATTGAAATTATATGTCCAGATGTGCAATAAATAACTTTTTGTTGTCCATTTGGCATGATATGGTAATTACATTGACCCACAATGTATAAATGACAAGATATCATAGTATGATTAAGAACTGTAGAATAAGGGATAAACCAAATGATTATGATACAAAATTTTCAAAACTATACTAAAAATTAGAGTATTATGGTCATTAGAACCAAAATAATATTATATTTAAATTAAATAAGTTTTGGACCATTTTAAATCGAATTTGAATTTATCCTAAATTAATATTTTAGGACATTCCTAAAGTGCACCTCTCCCCTCTTATAATAGCGATCCACTTCCCTCTCCTCATCACTCCATTATGAGCCTTAAATATTTCCCAAATATTATCAATTTCTCTTCTAAAAATCCCTAGTAACATTCTTGATGTTATTTTCTTCTCGAAAGTCAAACTCTAGTGCTCTACAAAGATATTTAAAGGATGCATGTCAAGGAAGAGGTAATCTCTTCTAAAAATTTTTATGTTTATTTCTTCTTATACTTCAACATAATTAGTTGTTTCATTATAAATTAATAACATTAGTATGAATAATATTATAATATGTTTTTATAATTATGAAATAAACCAATTTCACCTTCTATCCATCCTACGATAAATGAAATCACCGCGCGTGCTCATTTATGACATACTATCTCCACAATGTGTTGTAATCTGCTTTTCATAGCCACTATAAAAGGACGGGTATAATGGTGGAAATAATAAATATTTTATAAACCTATATCATTGTTTCTAGTATGTATTTCTTTTTATTGTTATTTTTGGGAAAAGAGAAGAATCTGGATATTTAAGGAGTACACGCCATTTACCCTGCTGTTGCGGGTGACCATGTACTAGCCCTGTAACGACCGAGTACATGGACTTGTGGGGAGACCTAGATACCACCTAATGTGGGGTCTGGTTAAGGAATGTACATGTCGTACACTTTTAATGAACATTCCAAGTGCTTTTCTTCTAATTTATTAAACTGACATGGGTCATGTCTAATCGATCCAAACCTATTCTTCTTGGATGGTCACATCCATGAATGACTGAAGACAACAAATCATATCCAAGCCCCGGTCATACCGTCCATTCTCTAATTCAGCAGCTGTCAATTGAGTTGGAATTTCCAGGGTGATACCATCCTTCTTCTAGAGTATCATTACTCTATTTCTTATATATTATGAGATATTCATAGTTGATCATTTTTTCATTTTTTTAGATATACTGTTTTTTGGGTCCATTAATGGGCCGAATCTAAAGTATATCAATCGTAAAAATTTGAGGTAGGTGGTTTGGGCATTTCTATAGTTTTTATTTGAATATAATGTGAAAACTTTTCCAATACCATAGAACAAGGTATTGCATATTTAGGTATTTTAGCTCGGTTAGTGCCTGTTATGCCTTGCATTCCTAAGTAGAGGTTGTTTGATTATAAATAGGGTTATTTTCCATGCTATGGATGGATTTCCCATGGTTTTTGTTATATAGAACATTTACTCTATCTTTTCCTATTCGGCAGCATTCATTGTATGCCTAGTTTTGTTAGGATGGAGTGGTTCTATCTAATGTTGTTTTATGCTTGTAGATATTTATCCAAATAGTTATTGAAATATGTTATCCAAGTATTTTGTAATAATTAAATTGGTTTTCAAACATTTTTGTGCATAGTTTACTTACAAAGGGTTATGGGAACCTGATGTACTAGACCATATAGAGAATGGATGTTGAGGGCATCTCATGAGTGTCAGTTTGCTTCTCACGTTGTGACACAATATATGGGATGGTCATGAGTGCCCCCTCAGAGTGTTTATAGTACCACATTGCAAGACCACATATAGAATTGGAGGTTGAGTGCATCCCAGAGATTCTGTAGTTTACTGATAAAAGACCACAAGAGAAACTTTTGGTGAGTGATTTCTTATAGCCTCCTTGCTAAAGCTAAACTAGAGGGGATAGACTGTGAGTAAATCCCAGAGGTTTTCTTGTGTTTGATAGGATGAACTAGAGGGGATAGGCTTTGAGTACTTCATAGAGGGTTACATGTTCTTGTTTAGCTGTATAATTGATATATGAAGATGAAAGAAATTGAAACTGTAGGATTGTTTTCATTTGAGTACATCCTTGTTTATTCTTATTTTCGCTTATTGCATGCCATATATATTAACTGAGTGTTATGAAAATAAAATTGGGTGGTTTCCTACTGGGATTTGTCTCACAACATGTTTTGTTTATTCTTTTGGTCCCAAACAGATTATGTTGTTGAAGGTATAGATAAAGGAAATCACCCTTCTACTTTTGGTACTTGATTGTTGTGGAGCTGGAGAGTATGGGACCTAGATGAGGCTTTTGATGCAGCTGGAGTTTTTTTGTATAAATTATAGTTTGGTTTAGTACTATCTTACAACATTGTGACTTGTTTGGATACTTTCCTAGATATATGTATCATATATCATTTATATATGTGTGATCTAATTGTTTATTACTTCTAGTAATATGGTGTTTACTTGTTGCATTTTATTATTGCAACCGCGATTGTCATAAATTTATTTCCATTATGTTACTCTTCCAATGAGGTTATAGTTTCCCAACTATCACACCCAAGGCCCTCACTGCTAGTCGGTAGCCTCTGGCATTTGGGGAAATGTGCCTGTGGCCATGTGACCAAACTGGGTATGGGGCACCTCTGAGTGGATCACGAAATTGGGGCGTTACAAAGTGGTATAAAAAGGGATTGTTTTATTCTTGAATAAATTTTTGGAGCCTATTGTCAGGGATATGATGGAATAGATTGTTGGTAGTAAGTTGTTCCTACGAGTATCTAACCCTTGTATAATGAAAATCTAATTTACATCGATTATTGAAATTTTTCAAGTTTTGGAATTATTATAGATGTTTGCATTTAACCATTGTGTGATTCAGATGTTTTGTGTTATTATTGTTGATATTGTTGAGGTTTTATTTCTATTTCAACCTAATGAGATGAGGGTATGCCCTCTCAAGCATCATATAGGCAATTTATAGAGACCACATATCACGCATTCTTTACATGCCATATTGGGTGCATTACTAATTGCATGTTGTTGTGATAGATGTTGTGATAGATATGCATGTTGTTGTGATATATTCCTTGATTTAATAACTTCTATTTTATATTTTACTAGATCGTGTATGGTTTCTTTTGAATGAATGCCAAACAATGGTACTTGAGGTGTTATGGGCCCTCATGGATTTGAATAAGGTAGATCATGGAACTGTTATGCATGTATATGACATGTATAAGATTCCATACATTGATTTATCAGGAGAATGGGCCCCCTCAGATTATAATTTTGCATTGGAATTTTCATTTCAGTGTTTTTCTGGGTTTTGGAGTAGTTTCTGAAGCTTACTCTCTCGAAAACCCCAGAATACAACGTCTGTATTGCATAATACATGCCATGTGTCCTTCTATTTGGGAAGTAACTGTTTTTCTTAAGTACACATCGTGTATTATATGTACATGTCATGTTGTCTCTAACCATGTCCCTGACTGTGTGGGCAGAGACATGGGGTTGAGAAATCCTTGGAGGAGCACGTCGTGTACCGGACGTACACTCCATGTTGTAAAGATTGTGTGTCAGTCGTGTGACCAATGACACGGGTGGATTATGGGTAGTTAGTACACGCTGTGTATGGCACAAAAATGCATTGTAGAGTCAGCCGTGTAACCAGCCGTGTGACTAACAACATAGGTTGGTGAAGTTATTTATAGTACACGTCATGTTTGGCACAAAAATATCATGTATTCTAGCTCTAGGAGATCGATGTGGTTTAGTCATATAGAAGAACTCATGTAGGGGAAGAGGATTCATGAACACATTGTGTCTCTGGACAATACTTCATGTGTTTGGGGTGTTAGAAGACCAGGGTTGAAAGGAGTACACGTCCATGTGAATTCTTAAGGGAAGATGACATATAGGATATTGACACACAATGTATCCACCTTCTAGATATCATGAATTATTTATTTCACCTGTTCCCTTCTTACACATCTATGTTTTATTCATTATTAATCTTGATCTATGGTGTGCATTTGACCTTACAGAGTCATTCCACTGAGACGTCCATGTGATTTCTTGTGATGCTTGTATTCGTGGGAAGCTGGTATGTAGTTCATATTGGCCAAAGAAGAAGAGGGAATCTCATCTTCTTGATCTCATTCATATAGATTTATGTGGCCCAATAAATGTTGTTTCAACCCATGGATAAAGGAACTTTGTCGTTTTCATTGATGGTTATAGCAGAATGGATTGTGTAATGGTGATTCACAAGAAGCGACATGTAATTTATTGCATGAAAACTTATCGTCGGATTACTGATAATGATACTGGACACCCAATAAAAGTCTTGCGATCTGACAATGGTGGGGAATACACATCCATTAATTTTGAAAATTTCCTAGAAAAAACATGGAATATAGGATTGGGTTGATACTGTGAGAACTCCACAAAAAAATGGAGTTGTTGAGCATCGAAATTGATAGGTCAACAATATGGCCAGGACTTTGTTGATTGAGAGTGGTATCTCTCGCCATTATTGGAGGGAGGTTGTTGAAGATGTAGTGCACATTCAGAATCGAACAGGGCTCTATATGGGAGAAATGAAGACACCATACGAATTGTGGCATGGAAGGAAGCCTTATTTGAAATACTTTCGTGTTTTCGGAAGAAAATGTTTCATTTGGAATAAGGAAGGAAACCAAGGAAGGTTTGGTGACAATGTTGATGAAGGAATTTTTCTTGTGTATCCAATGAACATCAAAACATTCAAGTGTTTCATTAAACGCATGGGGGGGATTGTGGAAAGAAACGATGTTAAAATCATTGAAGGAAAAACCACAAATGCTTCAAATAGTACCTATGCTGAAGAGATAGAAGATGAGAATCAGTGTGAACATGGAATAAATTCAAATACATAAATAGAGGAAGGTGTGCAAAATACTCAGGGGTCACATCATGATGTTGACTTAGATGAAGAATCTGAAGAGGAAATCGTGGATGCTGAGGATGCAACTGAACCTCACAGGAGAAATCGAAGAGAAGAGATTGATCCATCTAACATAATTGGAGATAGGAATGCACCAACATAGACAAAGAGTATAAGTAATAACACACCTTCTACATTTCTGTCAGTTGTGGATCCATCCTCATTTGAAGAAGCTAAAAAGGATGAATCCGAGGTGAAAGCCATGAATAAAGAGTTAGATCAGATTGAAACGAATCAGACATGGGATCTTGTCCAGAGACCCAAAGGTCACAATGTGATTGGAAAAAAATGGATATTCAATAACAAGTTTGATGAGCATGGAAGTGTTATCAGAAACAGGGCTCGACTGGTATGTAAAGGGTATTCTCAGATTGAAGGTGTTGATGTTGAATAAACCTTTGCTCTAGTGGCTAGACTGGAGTCAATCAGGTTGTTCTTTTCCATGGCTCTCTAAAGAGGATATAAAGTATATCAAATGGATCTCAAGACATCATTCTTAAATGGTGTACTCGAAAAAGAATTCTACACTGAACAACCAGTGGGGTTTCTTCTTGGTGCTGATGAATCAATGGTTTGCAAGCCAAAGAAAGCACTTTATGGCTTGAAACAGGCACCATGGGCGTGGTACTCCAGACTAGATTCTTATCTCAAGAAGATGGAATTCCAAAGAGGAGGAGTATATCACAATCTCTATGTGAAGAATTCTCCTAAAGATCAGTTCATGTTTCTCGTTTACGTTGATGACATTATATTTTGTGGTAGCAGGGAGAAATCCATGTATGAATTTGCTAATCATATAAAATCATAATTTGAAATGTCAATGATTGGGGAGCTCACATATTGCTTGGGACTACAGGTGACTCAAAGGAAAGACTGCACTTTTATCTCTCAGGAAAAGTATGCAAGAGAGCTGCTGAAGAAGTTTAATATACAAGACTCCAAACCAATGTCAACTCCAATTGCAGTTGGAACCAAACTTGGAAAGCATGAGGATGGGAAATATGTGGATCCCACCATATACAGGAGGATTATTGGGAGCCAACTGTACCTGACAGCGACACAGCCATATATTGTCTTTTCCACATGTCTTGCAGCCTACTTTCAGAGTAATCCAATGGAGGAACATATGACAGTAGTAAAAAAGAATAATGACGTATATTCAAGGAACTCACAATTATGGATAATACTTTGCTGTAGGAAGGGACTTTGAATTATCTGCATTTTTTGATGCTGACGGGGATGGCGATGTTGTGGACAGAAAGTCCACTAGTGGTGGGGCATTCTTTATTGGTAATAACTATGTCAGCTGGTAGAGCAAGAAACAAGAAAGTACTTCTCTTAGTACTGCTGAAGCTGAGTATATATCCCCTACAAAGGAATTCACTCAACTGCTGCGAATGAAGAAATAACTTACATATATTGGTGATGAGGTGATTAAATCAATGGTAATTTTCTGTGATAACAAGAGCACAATGGATCTTACGAAGAGTCGCATACATCATTCTCATACAAAACATATTGAAATTATATATCACTTTATCAAAGAGAAAGTTGAACCATGCGTGATTATAATGGATCAAGTGTGAACTGATGTGCAAGTAGCTGATATCCAGACGAAGCCACTGTCAGCAGCTATGTTTGAAAAGCATCGTTTGAACCTCGGTGTTCAACCACCTCCTACTGCATAAGGAGGTTCTGGAATTCCCCTCTCCCAGATTATGATAACTGTTTTTATCTGTTAATGGATGTGATACAGGTTTTTGGGGGAGATACTATCTAGGGGGAGTATGGATTGAGCTGAACAATGAACAAATTACCTGTCTTTGGGTTTATTGACAATGGGGGAGAAAAGAATAAATTCAGGAATTCTGTGTCAGTGATAAGATGAGAAGGAATTCATTGGACATGTAATGCTTCTGTGACACTGTAAGAACATTTATTGGGTGTCATTGTGAATTCCAAAACATGGGGAGAAATGAATAAATTCAGGAATTTTGTGTCGGTGATATAATGAGAATGAATTCATTGGACATGTAATGCTTCTATGACACTTTAAGAACATTTCTTGGGCATCATTGATAATTCCAAAACACGGGAACCCAATTCAAGCTTCCTCTATTATTTTCTACACCGAGCATTGCTCACGTAGACTTAGAGTGTTGGCTGAGTTGATCCTTGCATTTTTGTATTGCATGGGGATGGTGATCTTTTGAATTTATTTGTTGATGGGAAAAAAACCCAAAGGGGGAGATTGTTGGAACCATGGCTATTCTATGCAGGAATTGGAGTTTGTTTTGTGTTTGTTGTCAATCCTTAGTGGAAGTTCAAAATGTGTGCCAGCAAAGGGATCATACAGTTCAAGCAGACAACTGTATTGAAGGTGGCACAGTTTCCCAGTGTTTGCCATATTTTTGGGCCTTAAAATCCGAAAATGAAGACATGGATTGTTGGTAAAAGGAGGTGCAGGCAAACAGGAAGTGGTGCGTGAAAAAGGAGGGTTGTGCGCGAAATATGTGAGCTAGGCATCAAAAAGTGCCGGTTTAAACCAAAATCAGTGTGGTACGTGAAATTGGGGAACAAGGTCTTTCACGAAAATAGTTATTCAGAATCAAAACATCCAAAAATGGCAATGGCATGGGCTGCACGAAATATCTAGAGATGTGCGCGGAAAACGATGCATGCGTGAAAAATTACACGCTAGATGAGAGGTTTTCGTGCCAAAAGGGATTTTGCGCATGGGGGTCTCAGACGCCTATATATAAGAGGTGAGCCCCTCATTCTGTACGGTTGAAGACTTAGAAAATATTCGAGGTCTGATGTCTGATAAAGGATCGTGTAAAGGGGCTTGCGCGAAATATTCTGGATTGCACGGAAAATTCTAGGATGTGCGAAAAAGGAACTGTTGCGCGTAAATTTTGGGGTAGCGTGAAAAATATTCAGTTGCGTGAAAATGGGTGTTGTGGAGCGAAATATTTTTCCGTATGATAAAGTAAATTTTGCGCTCAATAGGAAGGTTTTTCACGCAAACGGTTGGTGTTGCACGTAACTGTCAGTGAATCTTGTCTGCACATTCTGGTTATCTGCTACAGTGGTTCTGTACGTTCTAGTGCATCAATTTCGTACTTGGATGCAAGCAGAGTCTCATGCTTAGAAGAGACAAAGATTTAAATGAAAATCTATTGAAGATACATTCATGTCTATAAAATGAGTGTGACTTCACCAAGGGAAGTGAGCCAGGGGGATTCAACAGGAGTGACCCGAGGGAAGCAGTGAGCTATCCCTGAACCTTTGTAAAAGAAGTGAGCTTGGGACAGAGTGACTATTCCCAAACCATTGAAATCCAAAAATAGTGAAGATTAGTGGAATTTGGTACGACTGACAACCTATCGGCGTATGTTCCTTGGACGTATCCCTTAGTGGTGAACCAAGTAAAAAGTGTTGTGTCATCATTCTACATGTGAATGTTTTCTTTTTGGTCCTTTTCATCATACAGGTTTAACAAGTTCCTACCAACGTGGGAACAAGATCCTTCACTTTACAATAAAAAGTTGTCACCCTGATTCACCCCTCCCCTCTCAGGGTGTCCCGGGGTCCTACAAGTTAGAGGCCATGCTTTCGATGTTCGAGCATCTAGAGATGCGTCCAGAGAGGAGGGTGAAGCTCTCTATGTACATTCTATAATATTTCACCAATAGACGGTGGGATGTGATCTAATAAGCAGGAATCTAATAGGTTATGGCTTGGTATGAGTCCCAGTGTGCCTTCTATGATTAATTATATCTAGAGACATTGAGGGAAGATCAATCCTGAGAGTTCATGAGTCTAGAGTAGGGTACTCTCTCGGTCCTAGAGTATTCTTATCGCTTCACCGGGATGTAGCGCTTCACTCCCATCCTAGGAGATTGTGAGTTATTCCAAATGAGGATGTTTGAGGATGGTATCAGGCATAAAATTTGATATTAGGAGAGCATCTTCAGGTTGACTACCATCACCTCTATAGTCAGCCAATAGCAGATCATAGAACCTAATCTGAGAGATTCTAGAGCTGTGAGCTAGGGCGGCTCGACATTTGGAGTTAATATCGCTTCCACTGATAGTAGAAATCCTTTCAAGGAATCTACACATTGGGATCCAACGAAACATGATACATCTTCTAGTTTCTAGGTGGTCTGCTACCTATGTGTGAAGAGAAAGATTACGAGGCCCTATTGCACAAGGGACCTGGTGAAGTGTCGATCTCGAAGAAAGATTGTTCATCTTCTGCGGTCTTTCTATTTTTTTTCTCCCGCAGCTGGTGACATAGGTTCTTCGCGGACTCCTTGTACCAGATCATGGCCACTAGTTTCTCACTAGTTTGGGAACTAGAGTTCTTCCCGCCATTCATGCCAAGGATGAGGTCATGGTCGTGTTATCTAGTATGCAGTCTTTCAGTGACTACTAGGGGGATCATATCAGGGTGGTCAAGTTGGGTCATAGGGGTGTTGTACACAAAAAACATTGGTTTTAGAGTAGACACAACCAGCGCAGGATCTAAAACGCTCTAAAATTCAATGTACAATTCTAGTTTCCTCATTTCCAACTTCTACACTTTTTGATATAAGGGATTCCCATTATTTCATATCTTTTGATGTTATGGAGGGCCTTGGGATCTGTATATTTTCCTCTACTGATGTCTTTATGTAGGATAATATGTTGGGGACTATAATGACTAGTGTACATTAGTGCAAGGAGTTCTGTATCGAGGTTATTGGGTGTTACATCTTATTATACCTTTATGTCTTAGAGATGATTGGCTTCAATGTCATTCTCAGAATGGACTGTTTAATTCCCTTCTAGGCTGTGGTTGATTTTTATCATCGTAGGGTGAGTTTTACGTCACCAGAGGGAAGATTCGTTTTACATAAGGGAGAATGGGATGTTGAAATGATCAGAGAAGGACCCAAGCATCATGGGTTGGGGGGAGTTTTAACCCATATTTATAGCCTATATTTGGATGACTAGGAAACTTCACAGTTTGAATTTCCTCCATTGATGGATCATTTCTAGGATGTCTTTCTAGAGTACTTTTCTAGTTTTCCTCTTCAGCGAGAGGTATAATTTTTTATAGTGCTTGTGATGGGAGAAGAACCACTGTCCATTCCTTCTTATAGGATGGCTGCAATTGATTCACAAGAGCTCATGAAACAGTTATAGGAGTTACAGGTAAAGGGTTTTATCTGACCTAGTACTTCTCCATGGTGTTCTCATTTCCTGTTTTTGAATAATGTGGATGGTACCCCCTGACATTGTATGGACTATCCAATGTTGAACCGGCTGATGGTCAAAAACTGATTTCCAAAACTGTGGATTGATGATCTCTTTTATCATCTATGAGGATCCTAGGAGTTCCTGATGATTGACTTGAGTTCATGTTATCATCACTTGTGCATTAGACCCTTTGATAAACCTCTTATATCCTTTTGAAGTAGGTATGGTTTATACGGGTATGTGGTTATGTCGTTCGACCTCAAAAATGTGGCTGAAATTTTTATGGAACTGATGAATTGAGTGTTCCATCCATACTTTGATTCCGTTGTGGTGGGTTTTGTGGACGATATCTTGGTGTACTCTCACACTCAACACAACCATGATATCCATCTTGAGATTGTTTTGAGTATACTGATATAACATCAGTAATATGCTATGATCTCAAAATGCCACTTATGGATGGAGAAAATTCACATCCTATGTCATGTTATCTCAGAGAAAGGAGTATCATTAGACCCATAGAAAGTGAGATATGTTGTTTCTTGGGATAATAAACGGAACATCTTTGAGGTACAATGTTTTCTATGGATAGATGGAAACTACAGACAATTCATACTGTACTTTTCACACATAGCAGCACCACTGATATACCTAACTAAGAAGTGAGTGATGTAGTTGTGGTCATATTTCTGTGAGTCAACATTTCAGTAGCTAAAAGGGAGGTTGAAATACACATTGATACTATTATTTTTAGAGTCAGGCATGATCTATACTATTTACTTTGATGCCTCGGGTGTCGGGATGGGAGCATTTCTTATTCAGTGGGAAGGAGTCATTACGTACGTGTCTTGATAGTTGAGGCCACACAAGAGGGCATGCCGGACACACGATCTGTAGATAGCTAGTGTTTTTCATTCCTTACGTTGTTGGAGACATTATATTCTAGGATATTTTTTTTTGGTTTTCATTGATCACAAAAGTATCAGTTATATCTTTACTCAATACAGTCTGAATTAGAGGTAGTGAATTTGGGTTGAGTTCCTTTTGTCTTTTGATTTTGATTTGCTTATATACTTGGGAATGGAAATGTATTAGTTGATGCATTGAGAAGGAAGACTTAGAGACATGATGTTTAGGAATCTAGTAGTGATTGGATGCTTATGGATATGTTCTTGAGCAGGAATACATAGATACATAATGTTTACGCAATGTAGTAACTTTAGTCTTTGGAGGTTCACAACAGACATGGGCACACAATTCATTATTCTATAGCTATTACCTCTACTCAACATGGTCAAGTGAGAATGAGGAAGCTATAAGATTCCAAATACCTAGATTATTGGCAGATTTTGTTAGGAGAGGACATTATTCCTGGATGGACAGTATTCAAGGATGAGATCTTGTATTTTCATGGGTTTTTATGGGTTCCCGTAGACATACATTATGAGATGATGCAGGTCTTTCATTCCTCGGTTTGGGTTGTTCATCATGGTGTCACTATGATGTATCGAGATCTGCACCATCAGTATTAGTGGCCTTGTATGAAGAGAGATTTTACTGGTTTTTTTAAGAGGTGTTCCACCTATCAGTAGGTGAAGATGGAGTATCAGTGACTAGCAGAGCTTTTTCAGTAGTTACCCATTCACAAGTGGAAGTGGAATGATGTTACGAAGGGCTTCATGACATGTTTTTTGAGGAAACCTCAAGGGATTGATGCAGGTGGGTTGAAATTGAAAAACTCATGAAGTATTTTCACTTCATTCCGTCTATGAAGACCTTCATTGTTGATGAGCTAGGAAGGTTGTATATCCAAAATATTGAATGTCTACATGGGGTTCCACACTCCATTATTTCATATAGGGATACAAGTTTTACTTCTTGGGTTTGACAATGATTACAGAGGGCTTTGGGTACAGAGGTACTTTTAGGTACAACATACCATCCCCAGACAGATGGCCAGTTTGAGTGTACAATTCTAGTGTTGTAGGACATGCAACGTTCATGTATCTTAGATTTTAGATGTTATTGGGAGAAGCATATACACCATTTGGAGTTTTCTTAAGAATTATATTTTTCATGTAAATATTCAGATTGAACCTTACGAGGCTTTGTATAGTAGTCCATGCCAATCAACCATATCTTGGTTGGAGGCAGGAGAGGAAACTATGTTGGGCCATTGTCAGGACCCGTCCCAGTGGGGCCTGAGCCGCAACTCCCCAAGCCTGCCTCCAATAGGCCAGGGGTTGGTGACTATCACCGAGTAGGCATGCTACTAACATGGGAGGAATTTCCTATAAACATGTACACATGCACACACATCTCCAAGCCCACAAAGCTGAAAAGTTAAAACTACTAAATGGAAAAAAGATGCATGCATACACTAAAACCCAACAAACAGAGTGCGATAATAAAGTAAAGTAAAAGAATGTGAAACCCTGGGCCAAAAGTACAAGCCCACCAAAAGAGAGTCACTAACAAAGTAAAACCTATAAAGAAAGGTGTTGGGACTGCAATCTGTAGCCTTAGGAACACACCTCGGCCTGCCTGATATCAATGAGCACCATGCGGTCCTGGTCCGCCTAGAATCCTGTCAAAGCCTCCCTTGTCTGCACAAGATATGACACGTGCGGGCAAAGCCCGTGCAAGTTTGAGTATAACAATACCCTGTAGGACACCCTGAAACTACAAAAGAACACAACAAGGGAAATACCACAAAAGAAAGGTATAGTTATCTCTACACAGTATATGTTTATGGAACATATAACGATAATGTCCAGATATACTCATACACCAACGTCCATTGCGAAACCACCACTAGGATCCGTCTCGAAGATTCCACTAAGCATGAAATCAAGAGAACACACTACTAGGTCTGAAGAGAGAGTTATGAAGTACTTGTTCCGGGAGAACACACTCCACATGTAATTTGAGTGCATGATGCTCAGATGAGGATCACCACCTAGTCATGGGGTGATTCCGACAACTGAGTCTGAGCTAATCTGCTAAGCAGAGGATCGATGCCTGGTTAAAGATGGTCACGTCGATACTAGGAACTCTACCTAAAGTTCCAGGAATGAATAGAGGATCCAGCTCTAAGTCTCATAGAGGGGATTCCAAAAACTCTATTCATGAAGTCCTACTGAAGGGATCATACTCCTATATATAGAAAATGATACTAGAACCTTCAGGGGAAAGACCAATGGTACGTACTCTAAGAAAGCTAGTCCATGTCACAGGAGACAAGTGGCTAAATCCATTTAAGACAGGTTAAACAGTGTGTAGTATGGTTACACGTCATGTTCCTCGACCCCGGGTACTTCCCGTGTAAACGTCCTGTGTCATTCGTCCAAGTTGTGTAAAACCCAACTACACGGCGTGTAGAAGGATCACACGTTGTGTTCCTTGACTATGGGTACATCCCGTGTAAACGGCCCATGTCATTCAGCTTGTCAGATATAAAGTAACTACACGGTGTGTAGATGAATCACACACCACGTCCGAGCACCTGGGGCTCGCTCCGTGTACACTGGCCATGTTCCCGTACATGGTCTATGTCTGTGTCGCCTGCCTGTGTACCAGCACACGGGGTATCCCATGTATCTGGTCGGGTTTGACTGGGGAGGGGTATACACGCTGTGTCCTTGGCCATGTACCCAACCCGTGTCCATGTACTCCCGGAGTACATGCCAGGTGGTCCGCCGATGAACACATACCGTGTAGTCAGGATATTTCCAGAAACGCCGCCTTCCTCCTCGCGTCGCAGCTGGTCCTCTAGATCCACGGATTCTTGTCCGTTCATCCCGAGACACCATGGGTTGGTTCGTTTCATCCTACGAACACTAAAACATGTGTTTTGGGTCCCTAAATTGGATCATAACCCTCAAACGATCCATCCATAGAAAAACCCCTGAAAACTCATATCTCTCGATCTTCTCCGAATCATCCGCTGAAACCATCGTTGAACCTCCGTGACATCGCTCTTGGGTTGGATCTACAATCTTGGATCGTTGCGCCAATAAACGAATGCCCAACGATTGATTTCCTACAAGAAGGCATAGAACGTAATGAAGAACGTGAGGGATAAAAATACAAAGAATCGAAAAAGAGGTAAGAACCTTGATCGTTGTTCATGACGATCCATGTTCGTTGTTGTTAGATCAAATCCACAACAATCAACAGATTATAAATCTCGAGTGTTTGATCTCCTGATAAAACCCCAAATAACACCTTCCCACAAAACAATCGATCCTCAAGATAATTGGTTCACATATTAGTCTGTGTTTTTCATAGTAATCAAGAACGGGGAAAGGGATCATGATCAAACATCCTACCTATTTCCACAGTGTTCGTTGGCGAAGGTCCAGTCGCCGCGTCGTCGTCGCCGGCGAAAATCATCAAGAACGTCGTCTCCTCATTGGGAGGTTTTCTCATGAGCCTCCAAAGCCACCAAGGTTTTCAGGGTTATGATTTTTGTAACCCTGGACCCCTGAGAAAGACTTTATTTAAAAAGGATAAAACATATCTGTTGAAACTAATTTAAAAATATTTTGCTATAGAATAAAATATTTTTATTAAATATTTTGTTACTGTTACGTCCAAAAACTAGATTTCACCACCGACCTACGCAAGCCATTGTTAGGCTTCTCCTAAGTTAAAATCGATGTTCTGAATGCAATGGTGCCCTAAGATTTATGATCTGAGCGCCCATTCGGGAGTTATTCAACTTTTTCATGAAAACCGCACGTGCATGTAATTTAATTATTAAATTAAATTCCAACATTTGTTCTGGGCTCATCGGGCCTTAGAACTATACACCGTCTCAAAGACTGGTCTCGAAATAATTCCCATATAATATTAAAAAAATAAGGCATAAAAAATATGAGACATTACATCACCCCCACCTTAGGGATTTTACGTCCCCAAAACGCCAAAATAAGGGCTACTCAAAAAAGATGTGCGTACTGCACACGAATCTGAGCCTCCCGCTCCCACGTGTTGTCCTGCAGATTCTCATACTGCCACCGGACACACACTAATAGAATATCTCATCCATGAAGGATCTTTTCTTTCCGATCCTCGATCTTCATAGGGTACTCAGTAAAGGTCTCTCCATCATCGATGTCCAGCTCGCCCCAGCCAATAACGTGCAATGGATCGTGCACGTACCTTTGTAGCTGTGACACATGGAAGATGTTGTGTAACCAGTCCATCTGAGGAGGTAGAGCCAAGAGATACACCACCTCGCCAACTCTACCCAAAATCTGAAAAGGGCTGACGAACCTTGGAGATAGCTTGCCACCTCGGCCAATTATCTGCAATACCCATCGAGGTGAGACACGAAGGAACACATGGTCTCCCTCATCTATTTCCAAGGGCCTCCTCCTCTGGTCAGCATAAGACTTTAACCGACTCGGTGCAGTCTTCATCCACTCCTAGATGACCTGCACCCTCTCAGGGCCCATGAGTGCTACCTATCCTCGGTCAGTCCAGCAATGTGGTGACCTGCAAGGTCGCCCGTACAGAGCCTCGAATGGTGCCATACCAATAGTGGAATGATAAATTTTGTTATAAGAAAATTCCACCAGTGGTAGGTGATCCTCCCTACTATGACCAAAGTCAAGTATGCAAGCTCGTATCATATCCTCCAGAACCTGGATGGTCCACTCAATCTGACCATCAGTCTGAGGATGAAACGTTGTGCTCAAGCATAACTGAGTCCCTAATGCTTCCTACAATCACTTCCACAACTGGGATGTGAATCGAGCATCACGATCTGAGACGATCATTGATGGCACTCCATGAAGTCGAACTATCTCCTACACGTAGAGGCGTCTCAAGTCCTCTACTAAACTCTGCTCCCGTATGGCTAGGAAGTGGGCCGACTTGGTGAGTCGATCAAAGATCCCCCAGATGGAATCGTGTCCCTTGGACGTATGTGGTAGACCTATCACGAATTCCATGGATATCCTGTCCCACTTCCACTCTGGCACCTCAAGTGGCTGAGTCAAACCCACTGGTACCTGGTGATCAGCCTTTACTTGCTGACAAGTAAGGCACCGAGAAACAAACTCTGCCACACTCTTCATTATTCCTGTCCACCAGAACTGACTTCATAGGTCCTAATACATCATTTCCACTCCTGGATGCACTGCCAATGGGGATGTATATAACTCCCTCAAAACCTCCTCTCGCAACATCACGGGTACTACAGGGCGCCATCTGAAAAGAACAACGTGCTCCCCACCTGTTGAATATCCATCAGTAGCATCACCCGCAGATATCTGAGAATGGAGAGTCTCACAGATAGTGTCCTCGAGTTGTGCTTCCCAGATTCTCTATTAGAGTGTAGGGGTAACAACCATCGATTGATGGTAAGCTCCATCATCTCTAACCACAAAGGATAACTGTAAGGAGGATAATTGCCTCATCTCCCCATTCAGCAACTGCGAATTGGATTTCCTGCTGAGAGCATCTGCCGCAACGTTCCCATTACCAGGAGTATAAACGAGCTCAAATTCGTAATCCTAGAAGAACTCAAGCAACCGCCTCTAACTAAAATTCAGATCATTCTAAGAATATATATATATATATATATATATATATATGTCAGACTCTTCTGAAAAGGGTATACAGTAAACCTCTCACCCATCAGGTAGTGTCACCACAACTTCAATGCGAAAACCACCGCTGCTAACTCAAGATCATGGGTCGCGTAGTTCTGCTCATGGGGCCTCAACTGGAATGAGCCATATGCTATCACAGCTTGCCTCTGCATCAGGACAAAACCAAGCCCGGTTCCTTATGCGTCACAGAACACGACGTACTCTACACCCTCTTCTGGTCATCTCAAGATCAGGGCGCTCGTTAGACTCTGTCTCAACTATTGGAAAGCCTGCTGGCATCACTCTGTCCACACGAAAGGCTACCCCTTTCGGGTCAAAGCTATCATGGGTGCTGAAATCTTGGAGAAATCAAGAATGAATCTCCGATAGTATCATGCCAACCCACGGAAACACTGCACCTCTATCACGCTCCATGGTGGATTCAATGCTAACACTACCTCTACCTTGGCTGGGTCAACTGATACACCATCTACAGAGATAATTTGTCCCAAAAAGTGGACCTCCCGTATCCAGAACTGACACTTAGAGAGTTTCCCATACAACTGGTGCTCTCAGAGTGTGTCCAGAACCATTCGTAGGTGCCCCGCGTGATCCTCCTCAGATGCAGAGTACACAATGATATCGTCGATGAAGACAACTACAAACCAATCTAGATAGGGCTGAAAAATCTGGTTCATGAGTACCATGAACACTGTCAGGGTGTTCGTTACGCCAAAGGGCGTCAACAAGTACTCATAGTGACTATAGAGACATCTGAAATCCGTCTTCGTTACATCCTCATCCCGTACTCGCAACTGATGATAGCCAGATCATAGATCAACCTTTTAGAACCATTGTGCCCCACATAACTGTTCTAAGTGGTCATTGATCCTCGGTAGTGGATACCGATTCATTTCGATCACCTGATTCAGGCGCCGGTAATCCACTTACAGTCTAAAGCTCTCGTATGCCTTTCTGGAAAACAACACTGGGGCCACCCATGGTGAAACACTAGGTCTCACAAAGCCCTTCTTCTGCAAGTCTTCCAGCTTCACCCTCAGCTCAAGAAGCTCTACAGAAGCCATCCAATATGTTGATACCAATATTTGGGTCATCCCGGGTTGCAATTCAATGCAGAAATCTATCTCACAATGGGGAGATATTCCGGGGACATCCTCTGAAGAGACATCCTCATACTCAGCCACTACTGTCGGAAACTGTAAACTCATAACATATGCTACAACAAGGGCTAGAATAGCCAACTGATAGGATATCGGTTGCACCTTCCTACACATGATTCCATACAGCACTGCCTGGGTCTCTCTTTCACCGACAAAATAGAACCTCGTTCCTTCACTGCGGACACACCGAACCCTTTTCCTAAAACAGTCAATCTGGGCATGAACTGTGGATAGCCAATCCATACCAAGAATGACATCATAAGGCATCGATGCTACCACCAAGAGGTTCCAACTGAAATTCTCATCTCCATGGGTCAGGTCACACTGTCTACAGAGGTTTGTGATCTCTGAATCTTCTCCAGTCGGTGTTTCTAAGCATAAGGGTCTAGTCAAAAACTCAACAGAAATCTCAAGGTCTCGAACAAGATAAACAGCCAGAAAGTAATGACTAGAAACTGTGTCTATCAATACGGAAACCAAACTCATAAAGACACAGATTGTACCTCTAATCATTCTGGGAGTACCTGGGTCATAAGCCTCTACCACCTACAGCTGTCCCTGCCTCTGTCCACTAGCTCCCTGAACCTGGGGTGGACCTCCTGGGGGTGGTGGTGGTAAAAGGTCAAAACTCCGACCACCTCCAGTTGCTCTCCCATCTCCCCTACCACATATGCCACCCCACAGATCTGTCTGCTCCACACGTGGCCTCTGTATCGGTGGCCCATCCACTACTCCCATGTCAGTAGTACAGCGTGTCGGACAATCTCGAGCAAGATGTCCCCTGCCATCACATGAGTGCATCGCCTCTCTCGAGGCTAGCTGATTGTTCCCTACGAACCCTATACAACAGATCCCCTATCCTGGGATCTCCTCTGAAAACGTCTCTCGTGCCTGGGTCCCTGACATCAAATCCCTGTTGTTGAGGTCTCTGCTCCAGCTCACCCACTACCGACAACTGCCAGCTGCCTCTATTCTCCCAAGAAGCTCTCGACCACCAATGCCCACTCGAGCACCCCCATCATTAGTAGCAATGATTATAGGGATGATGCTAGTTCGGATATCTCTATGCAAGCCCCGCTCAAAATTCCGATCTCTGCAGAACTGATCTTTGACTATATCCATTGAGTACCGTGAGAGGTCGGTAAACCTTGATGAATAGTTAGCCACTGTCATGTTTCCCTGCTGGAGATGAAGAAGATCATGTATACGTACTGATCTCAGGGTAACCCGTGAAAACTCCTCTATGAAGAGATGCTCAAACTTTATCCAAGAAAGAGTCACCTTGTCATGATTCTGCATAACCAAACTCCACCATCATCATGCTGAGCCCGGCAGAATGCTCGCTGCCAGGATCACCATCTGGTCTGCAGTTGTCCTGACCAAACTGAAGACTCATGCCACCGCCTCAAGCCAGTCCTCTGCTACCTGAGGGTCAGGATATCCTCGAAACCTTAGGGGTCTCTGTATCTGAAACTCGTGGAGTGCGCTCAGCCTACGCTCCTCCTCCACTGGTACAACAGGCGCTAAACACTGCCCCACAGGTGGTGGAATAGCAGGCACATCACCCTAAGGTAAAACTTGGGGACTTGGTCCCTCAATCGAAGCTTTATCACTAAGGGGGGCATCCTCATGATCGAGCTAATGGATCCTAGTGTGTACGCATCGTGGAGGCATCCTGTAATAAAACAAGATATATCAAAGTTAGTGAGTATATCTGGAGAGTTGACACAAGAAGGACATGGAAACCACAACCCATTCCTATATGATGCATGTACCATTATTTTTTCCCCTGTAACTAGTGTCCTTATATTCCGAGTTGAAAAGCATGTTATCAGAGTCCTGGTGTATGGATATGTCGGCCGCCCACACCAACACTGGGGTCCTTGGTTTGAAATCCGAACTCAAAACACTTAACACTGTTACCCCAAACCAACTCACAGACTCTCGGTCCTATGGTAAAACCGACAAGCTCTGATACCACTGTGTCACGACCCATCCCAATGGGGCCCGAGCCACAACTCCCCAAGCCCGCCTCTAATAGGCCAGGGGCTGGTGACTAGCATTGAGTAGGCATGCTACTAACATCGGATGAATTCTCTATAAACCTATACACACGCACAAACATCTCCAAGCCCACAAAGCTGAAAAATAAAAACTACTAAAAGGAAAAAGATCCATGCATACACTAAAACCCAACCAATAGAGTACGACAGGAAAGTAATATACAAGAATGTAAAACCCTAGGCCAAAAGTAGAAGCCCATAAAAAGTGAGTCTGTAACAAAGTCCAACCTATAAAGAAAGGTTATAGGACTGAAATATATATCCATAGGAACACACCTCGGCCTTTATGATCTCACTGATCACCGTCTGGTCTTGGTCCGCCTAGAATCCTGTCAAAGGATCACTCGTCGGCACAAGACACGACACGTGTGGGCAAAGCCCGTGCATGAGTGAGTATAATAATACCCAGTAGGACACCACGAAAACAAAAAGGAATACAACAAGGGAAATACCAAAAAAGAAATTTACAGTTAGCTCTACATAGTATATGTTTATGGAACATATAACGAGAATGTTCACATATACTCATACACCAACGACCATTGCGAAACCACCACTAAGATCCAGCTCGAATATTACACTATGAATGCAACTGGGAGAACGCACTCCTAAGACCGAAGAGAGAGTTACAAAGTACTCATTTCGAGAGAACACACTCCACAAGTACTTTGAGAACATGATGCTCAGATGAGGATCACCACCAAGTCATGGGGTGATTCTGACAACTCAATCTGAGCTAATTCGCTCAGCAGAGGATCAGCGCTCGGGTAAACTTGGTCACATAGATACCAAGAACTCTACCTAGGGTTCCAGGAATGAATAGAGGTTCCAGATCTAAGTATCACAGAGGGGATTACAACAACTCTCTTCAGGAAGTCCTGCTGAAGGGATCGTACTTTTGTATATAGGAAATGATACCAGAACCTTCAGGGGAAAGACCAATGGTACGAATCCTATGAAAGCTAGTCCAATTCATAGAATACAAGTGTCTCAAGCCATTTAAGACAGATTACATAGCATGCAGTATGGTTACATGCCGTGTTCCTTGACCCCAGGTACTGCCCGTGTAAACTGACCGTGTCATCCGTCCAAGCTATGTAAAACCCAACTACATGGTGTGTAGAAGGATCACACGCCGTGTTCCATGACTCCTGGTACTGTCCATGTAAACGGCCCGTGAAATTTGTCATGTCGGATAGAAAGTAACTACATGGAATGTATAAGAATCAAACGCTGTGTCCGATCACTTGGGGCTCGCTCCGTGTATGCTGCCATGTGCCCGTACACGGTCTCTGTCCTTGTCGCCTTCCCATGTACCAGCACACGGGGTATCCCATGTATCTGGCCAAGTCTGGCCAGGGAGGGGTATACACACCGTGTCCTTGGCCGTGTAGCCAACCTGTTTCCATGTACTCTCTATGTACACGCCAGGTGGTCTGCCGATGAACACACGCCGTGTAGCCCATACTACAAACCGTGTAGTCGGGATTTTTCCAGAAACGCCATCTTCCTCCTCATGTCGCGGTTGATGCTTCGGATCCACAGTTTCACATCCATTCATCCCAATACTCAATTGGTTGGTTCGTTTCATCCTAAGAACAACAAAACAGGTGTTTTCTGTCCCTAAATCGGATCATAAATCTTGAATGATCCATCCGAAGAAAAATGCCCGAAAACTCATATCTCTATATCCACTCTGAATAGTCCATCGAAACCATCATCGTACCTCAGTGACATTGCACCGTGGTTGGATCTAAAATCTTGGATCGTTGCTCCAACAAACGAATGTTCAACGATCGATTTCCTCCAAGAACACGTTGAACGCAACGATGAACGCGAGGGAGAAAAATACAAAGAATCGAACAAGAGGGATGAACATCGATCATTGTTCATGAAAATCTAGGTTCATCGCTGTTAGATCAAAACCACAAAAATCAATAGATTATAAATCTCGTGTGTTTTATCTCTTGATAAAACCTCAAATCAAACCTGCCCGCAAAACGATCGATCCGTGGGCTAATCGGTTCGCAGATTAGTCCACGTTCGTCGTAGGAATAAAGAACAGGGAAAGGGATCAAGATCAAATATCCTATATGGATCTGTGGTGATCGTTGGTGAAGATCTGGTCACCATTTCGTCGTCTCCGGTGAAAATCATCTAGAACTTCATCGCTTCTTTGGGAGGCTTTCTCCAGAGCCTCCAGAGCCGCCAAGGGTTTCAGGGTTATGAGGATTGTAACCCTAGACCCATGCACAAGCCTTTATTGGAAAAGTATCAAAGATATCTATTGAAACATATTTAAATATATTTCGCGGTAGAATAAAATATTTTTATTAAATATTTTGTTACTATTACGTCCAAAAACTAGATTTCACCACAGACCTATGCCGACCAATGTCAGGGCTTGCCTAAGATAAAATCGTTGTTCTGAACGCAACAATGCCCTCATATTTCTGATCCAAGCACCCTTTCGGAAGTTATTTCACTATTTCATGAAAACCACACGCATGTGTAATTTAATTATTAAATTAAATTCCATTATTTTTTCCGGGATCACTAGGCCTTAGAAATGTACGCCATCTCGAAGACTATTCTCGAAATAATTATAACATAATATTAAAAAAAATAAGGCATGGGAAATCCGAGAAATTATAGGCATCTTCATGTTCAGGAGATCATAGAGAAAATAGAGATGATTTAGTAGAGTATGGACACTGCATAGTCACTACATAAGTCTTATACTGATCGATGGAGAAGACCAATAGTGTTCGAGTTTAGAGTTCAGTTATTTCTATGTGTCCCACCGAGGATGGGACACAGGAGGATTAGGAGACATCGTATGTTTTTTCAAAGGTATGTCAGGGCATTTGAGGATTTGTAAAGGGTTTGGCCTATTGCCTATCGGTTTCAGTTACCTTAGTGGTACTGGGCTATAACTGACCACTTTCACGTTTCTCAGCTATAATGTTACTTATTAGACCCGTCTCATGTTTTTCATCCTGTGAGGATTGAGCTAGAGTTGGTCACATCATTCAAGAACCATCTTATCTAGATTGTTGATCATAGTGTGAATGTTCTCTATGGTCGGTCTGTTCCTTTGGTATGAGTGATACGGCAGCAAAGGCGAGTATAGGATGAGACATGGGACAGGGAGGCCAATGAACAATATTAATTGCCGGAGCTATTCAAGGATTCTTCTTTTATACTACCTTTCAAGGGAAATTTGGGGAAGATCTTTTAAGGGGGATTTTTTTAAGAACACGGATCATTATTTCATTTATGGGTTATCCTTTTTTGGTGTTTTTTTAGAAAAAGTGCAGAATCTGGAAGTTTATGGAGTAAACATCGTGTACTTTTGAGTACATGCTATGTACTCAGTTGTCACTAGTAACCATGTACTAGTCGTGTAATAGCAGAGTACATGGCCATGTGGGGTGACCTGGTGACCACCTAAAGAAGGGGATGGTTAAGGAAAGTACATTCCATATACTTTTAATGAACATGCCATGTAATTTTCTTATAATTGATTAAAGAGACTAGGGTAGTGTCAAATGGACAAAAATCTCTTCTTCTCATCCTTTCTTGTCTATGAGAAACCAAAGAAGATGAATCTTCTCTGAGCCCCCGACTCATATTCCGTTCTCTGATTCTATCTTCATCGATTTAATTGGAATCTCCACGGTGAGCATTTCCTTCATGTAGAGCATCATTCCATGAATTATCCTCCCTCGTAAGATATAATTGGTTGAGTGTTTGGATGTTTTTGTAGATTTATAGTGTTCTAGGTCAATTTAAGGGTTGACGCTGAAGTATATCGATCGTACAATGCTGAGGTAGGAATTTTGTGCCTTTCCATAGTTAGTCTTTGAATTTTATATGCCAAAGTGTCCATTACCAAAGAATAGGGGTATTTCAAGTTTAGAGATTGTATCCCTTTTAATGCATGTTATGCCTTATACACCTGAGTAGAGGTTGTTTGATTATAAATAGGGTTATTTTCCATGCTATGGATGTGTTCCAATTTTTCTTGTGATATTGACTATTTGGTATAGCATTGCATGTTAGGCTGCTTGATTTCTTTGCCTAGTATTGTTAGGATGGATTGGTTTTATTTGATAGTGTTTTATGCTTAGAGCTATTCAGCCCAGTACTTCTTGAAAGCTATTATCCAAGTAGTTCTTTTGTTTTACATTGGCCTTTAAAAAATGTTGTGTGTGATTGACTTATAAAAGTTTGTTGGAACCAAGTGTAGTAGACCATAGTGTGAATGGATATTGAGGGACTCTCGAGAGTGTCTATTTACTTATCACATTGTGAGACCATAGTGGGGATGGATGCGACTTCTCCTTCATTGTGTATATAGTTCCACATTGCGAGACCATAGGGGGAATTGGATATTGAGTGCTTCCCCAGAGTGTATGTAGTTTACCGATGAAAGACCATGGGGGGAATTGATGGTGAGTTCTTCCTCGGAGTGTCTTTTCTAAAGCTAAACCATAGGAGTTAGTCTATGAGTACATCCTATAGGGTTGCTTGTGTTTGATAGGTTGAACTAGAGGGGATAGGATGTGATTACTTCTTAGAGGTTAACTTGTTTTTGTTTAACTACATACATGATACAGAAAGATGAATGCAATTGAAACTGTAGGATTGTTTACATTTGAGTTATTCCTTGTTTACTAAATAATTATTCTTATTTTCTTCCATGAGTATTTAGTGACTATTAGGCACAGATCTATGGATGCTTTCCTACTGGGATTTTTCTCACACCCTATTTGGGTCAATCTTTTGGGCCCAAAATATGACAACCCTGCTTTTTATTACTACTTAAACATGATTTATTACTTAAAAATTCACTTGATACAACAAAGATGATCGAGAGGTTTAGTGCCTTTGGCGCTTAGGATCATTACATAAAAACATAGAACATGAAATACAACATCGTTATTGAAAACTTCTTTTACATGACCACTACATTCCTTCGAACATAGCATTGCATGGGATAACCTGAGGACATGCATAAGAAAATTGTGAGCTATAAATCCCAGTAAGGGAGTACACATGGAATAACATGAAGATTAAAATACATGTTATACAATAGGAATATCAATAGAGTATAATAAAAACTTGAACATAATGGAATGATAAAGCATGATAATCATAACATGGAAATGTGGCAACAACACTTAACATGGAATTTGCATGAGCCAAGGGTCATTGCACGTAGAGCATGAGTAAATCCTCATTGCACATAAATAATGAGTAAACCCTTGTTGAACTTGCATTAGCATGAGTAAAAAATCATTTCACATGACGTATCAAGATACTGTACTTTACCCAATGCATTGGAGCACTATAAGGGTGCACCCTTCTTAAACATTTCATTTCATGCATAAGTGTGCCACATGGATCATAAAACATGGATTCATAAAACATAATCATTTACTACACGATAGAGGAATATGGAATTCATACATGAAACTTTATAATCAATAAGTAAATATGCATAAAAGGTGAATACCCTTGATGGAGAAATGGTTATGGTATTCACTACACAATGACATTGGCTTAGAAAATCGGTGTGATTTCAGCAGTGTAACAGCGTGACATAAGAATTCATAAAAAACGATGATGAGAGAGAAAGGGGTTACTCATCATATTTACATGTAATGTACAGTAAGGAGGTAATATAGATACATGTCCCAACAATTGTATTGGAATTTAGGATCATGATACAAAAGTATTTCTTGAATGTAAATGAGGAGGGAGAAGTTCTTTTCGGAATTTCGGCATAGTAACAGGTGTACATGGGAGGCAATAAATGAGAGAGAAAGGGGTCTCCCAAAATTCAAACATTAATAGGGAAGTATGAGGGAGGTGTGAAACCATACCGCAACATTCATAATTGAAATTAAAAGGGCAAAACAACTTAATGAAAATTGGACAAAAATGAGAAAGGAAGAAAAACCCTTATTTGGAAGTGTGCTTCCAAAGGCTAGAGAAAGGCTTGTGAGAGGCTTCTTGGGAGCTTGGGGAACCTTGGGAGGATTTTATAGAGTTTATGGTAGAGGTTGGTCAAAATCCAACGTCTTTGAGTGAGGAGGGAGTGGGATCTTGGGTGGGTTTATATAGGAAAGGTGAGGGAATTCTTTATTATTTAGGTTTGGTACCCCAATTAATCCAAAATAGAAACCATCCCATGGTTTTTTCCAATGTTTTTTGGCCAAGGGAAGAGGAAAAAATTATTTTATATGGACAATGTCCGATCTTCTTAAAATATTAGGGTTGCTTATGTGGAGGTGAGTCACACTCCCATGGAAATTAATTTAAAAAGACAAGGTGTTTAATAAGTCTTGATGGGTCCATTAATGCTTTGAAAAGTAATCCAAACAAACCCAAAATCAATTTATTTTAATGGTAAAACATATATTGGCCGAAAATAATGATTATAGTATTTTATTACATCACTATTGGGTCATTATGATGTCATAAAACACATTATATATTTAAATGGTATTTATTTTTTACTCAAAAATTTGACTGTCTAAGAATATTATGAAAAAATCATAGTTGGATAATATCGACGTCCTGATTCCAAAAATAAAATTTATTTTATATAAATAATTTTCTAAATATGTTAATTTTCACTTTAAAAATAAAAACCGACATTTATCGAAAATTCACGGGTTTTGACAAAAATGGTTTTCAAACCTTAAGAAAAATTATAATTTCATTCATACAATTATATGATCATTTATATATAATAATATTAATCTAATAATAATAATAATAATTTATTAAAATATTATTTAATTCAAAAATCCCTTAATTTAATAAAATAGATTTCTCAATTAAATAATAACTAAAAATACCATTTGTACTTTAAAAACTATTTATAATGTATCAATAATGACAAGAAATTATATTAATTATTATATACAAAAATAATGTACATGAACATAGTACTATCTATTAGTAACATAACCCCTTAAAATAGGCGCATAAGACCTAAGGGTATGGTGTGTGATAGTGACAGACTCTTGGGGTGGCTTGGATAACATCGCTCAAGTGGTAATTTCTATCAACTTCCACTTATCCCATAGACGGTCCCATTCGAGCTTGACATGGTGAAGCTCATCTTGGGCATGGTCGAGAGAGAAGCCCAAGGACACCACCTCTTTTCCGAGCTCCGATAAATGGGCTTCGTATGAGGCAATTCTACTGGATGAGGCCATCGCTTCCTTTGTCTAAGTAAAATTGGATGTGTTAAATCCCTATATTTATACTAATCTTGTGATCACTATTCAACGACTATAAAAGTAACGGTCACAATTCATATCATAAAACCAATTAATTTGACATTTTATAAAAACATTTTATATAAAGAGACATTTAATAATATCAAGTGGGATTTTCCATTGATGAAAATATGGTTCATTACAATATTCCCCCCTTAAGAAATTTCACCATAGAAATTTTCCTTTTCCCACACTAACACATATGTGGGTAACTCAGCTTCATCACTTCCTTCGATTCCCAAGTCGCTTCTTAAAACTTGTGGTTTCTCCACAACACCTTGACGAGGGGAATTGTCTTATTTCGTAGAACTTTTTCTATACGATCTAATATCTTCACTGGTTTCTCCTCATAAGAAATATCATCTTCCAATTGTACCACCTCAGAAGAGAGTGCATGTGAAGGGTCCGGTATGTACTTCCTTAAGAGGGATACATGAAAGACATCATGTACTTTGGCCATAGTAGGTGGAAGTTCTAGTCGATAGGCCACAACCCCTACATGATCAAGAATCTCAAAGGGGCAGATGTACCATGGACTTAACTTCCCTTTCTTCCCAAACCTCATGACCTTCTTCCACGGAGATATGCATAGAAAAACCATGTCTCTAACTTTAAACTCAAGGTCTCGTCGAGACTTATCTACATAACTCTTCTTTCGACTCTAGGCTGCCTTGATATGCTGCTGAATGGTTTTCATCTTCTCCACCATTTCCTTGACCATTTCTGGTCCAAGAAGCTTATGTTCACCGACCTCATCCCAACATGCCAGTGTTCTTCACCTTTTCCCATACAGGGCTTCATATGGTTCTATTTGGATGCTCGAGTGGAAACTGTTTTTATAAGATAACTCAATCAGAGGAAGATGTTGATCCCATCCTCCTTTAAAGTCCATTGAGAATGCTCTCAACATATCCTCAAGTGTTTGGATAGTCTGCTCGGATTGGCCATCAGTTTGAGGATGATAGGTCGTACTAATGTTCAGTTCAGTATTCAGAGCATGTTAAAGACTCAACCAAAACATAGAGGTGAATCTTGGATCTCAGTCAGACACAATAGATAATGGTACTCCATGCAACGTTACCAATTATCTGATATATATATATGCCAACTGATCCAATGTGAAATCCTCCCAAATAGCAATGAAGTTTGCAGTATTTGTAAGATGATCTAGAACAACCCATATTGCATTGTTGCCTTTGGATGTCCTCGGAAGTCTGGTGACAAAGTCCATAGTGATGTTTTCCCATTTCCATTCTGGTATGGGCAGTGGTTGCATCATCCCCTTAGACTTCTGCCTCTCTCCCTTCACTTGCTGACGCACCAGGCACTTTGATGTATATTCAGCAATCTCCTTCATATTAATCCACCAAATGTTTTCTCGGAGATCTCGATACATCTTTGTGCTCCCTGGGTGAATAGAGGTATTTGAACTATGTGCATCATCCAAAAGTTCCTTCTTCAACTACAGACTTCACGGAACACATAGTCTTTTCCCAAACCACACAATTCCTTCTTCATTAACATTAAACTCCAAGGATTTCCCTTTTTCGATATCTTCCACTTTTTCTTGAATTCCCACATCATCCTTTTGAGCATCCTTTATCCTTTAAAAAAGATACAATTGAGAAATCATTTGTGAAAGGATTGACTATTTTCCCTTCTCTATGATTCCCATGTCCATCTTTATCAAGTCTAAGAAGATTGGATCCTTCTCAATTCACACTATTGATAGAATCATTGGATAATTTCTACTTAGGGCATCTGCCACCTTGTTCACTTTCCCAGTGTGGTAATGGATTGAACAGTCATAATCCTTGATGAGCTCTATCCATCTTCTCTGGTGCATATTAAGCTCTTTCTATGTGAATATATATTTAAGACTCTTGTGGTCTGCATATATCTCACATTCCTCTCCATTGTGATAATGCATCTAGATTTTCAAGGCAAAGATCACCGCCGCCAACTCCAGATCATGCGTTGGATAGTTTCGCTCATGGATTTTCAACTTCAATGAGGCATAGGATATCACTTTATCATTCTGCATCAGCACACATCCAATGACCTTTTCGAAGCATCACTAAATACCACAAAAAGCTCCCCACTTGTGGGTAAAGTGATTAGAGATGCAGTGATAAGCCTCCTTTTCAACTCCTTGAAGCTTTCTTCGCAATCATCACTCCAAGAAAACTTTACTCTTTTTTGAGTTAGCTTGGTACGAGGGTTGGACAATCCTGAGAAATTTCTCACAAATCGTCGATAATATCCAGCTAACCCCAAGAAGCTACGGATATCTGTTATCGATGTTGGCCTGGACCATCCCTCAATTGCATCAGTTTTGGAGGGATCCACAGATATCCCATTGCTTGTAATGATATGGCCCAAGAATGAGACCTCCTTCAACCAGAACACAGAATTGTTGTACTTTTCATAGATCTTTTCCTTGCGCAAAATTTCCAATACAGTTCTTAAATTCTCCTCATGATCCTACTTGGTTTTGGAGTATATTAGAATATCATCTATAAATACTACCAAAAATTTGTCTAGGTAATCTCTAAAGACTCTATTCATCAAGTCCATGATGATTGATGGAGCATTGGTGAGTCCGAAAGGCATTACAATGAATTCATAGTGCCTGTATCTTGTGCGAAAAGCAGTCTTGGGGATATCTTCCTTCTTCACCCATACATGATAATATCCCGACCGCAAGTCCACCTTGGAGAAGTGTTGCGCTCCACACAGCTGATCGAACAATTCATCAATTATTGAGAGAGGATACTTGTTCTTTATCGTGATTTTGTTATGTTCACGATAATCGATGCAAAGTTTCATTGACCCATCCTTCTTCTTGGCGAAGAGGATTGGTGCACCCCATGGTGAAGCACTTGGGCGTATAAACCCTTTATCCAGATTTTCCTCTAGTTTTTTCTTCAGCTCTTCAAACTCTACAACATCACTACTATATGGAGTCTTGGATATTGTTAAAGCCCCAGGTATAAGTTCAATTGAGAATTCAACATATCTTCTAGGAGGAAGACCATGAAGTTCCTCGGGAAACACTTCAGCGAATTCCCTCACAATAGGAATTTATTCATGGATGGTTTCTTCCTTGGACTCAATCATCTGATCCAGATACGCGTGCTCATAAGGCAGTAATATCCATGCTTGAGATGATGGAGATAAATAAGATTCATCTTCATCCTTACACTTATAAAGAATCGGTGTTCGATTCCCCATATGGAGTGTGATTTACCTCTCCCGACAATTTTTGTTGGCTCTATATAAGGAAAGCAAATCCGTGCCCAGAATTGCATCAAATTACACCAGAGGGAGTGTGATGAGGTTTGCCGAGAAATTTGATCCACATATTATAAAAGGGGAGGACTTATATTCATGGGATTCAATGATTTCCTCATTTGCCATACTCACCGACATCTTCACTTCCATGATTTTTGGTGGTGCTGGGATTGTTATACTAAACATTAGAGATATAAAAGAATGCATAGAACCTTAATCAAAAAGTACGTTCGCTGTTCATGAATAAATAATTAGCGTACCTGTGACCACTTCATTGTCGAGGTTCACTTCACAAGAAGTGATGGAAAAAGCTCTTCCTTGCTGCCTTGGAGGTTGTTGGTTGTCTCCGAAAACCCTTGGATTAGGGCACTGATTTGAAAAATGACCCGGTTCTTTGCATTTGTATCATTGAACAACACATTGAGGTTCGAACAGAGCGTTCCTCTCCTCTGTCGCAGCCACTGGTCTTTCTTGCTGATAGTTAATAGCTAGGTTCCCTGCTCTTCCACACCTAAATCATTTCCTCGTCCCCTTAAGGAAATTTACAGGGTGTTTCTTTCCTCACTTTTTGCAAGTGGGGTGATTGATCTTCTTAGCACCATTGGATATATCCATCGGCCCACAAGAATTGAAGTCCACCTTATGCTTCTTATCCCCATGATAACCCTGTGATTATCTGATCACCATTTCGACCTTGAGAGCACATCGGACAATTTCCTCATAGCTATCGAAGTTAGGGATCGCTAATGCTTTCCACAGGCTAGGATTCCACCCACTAAAGAAGCGGTCAACCATGTATTCGGGGGTAATGAAAAAACCGGAAGTGTATCGTGCAAGCCTTGTGAAGTTTTCCTCGTACGCTCCAACAGATTCTTTGTCTTTTTTCTTGAGGGAAAGGAAGTCCCTTTCCATTTTAAGCCGGAGGGCGTGCGTAAAATATTTATCGAAAAACATCTTCCATAAATCCTTCCATTACAACGCCTCGATCTCTTCCTCAGGATTCGTATTTTTTATCAATGTCCACTATTGATCAGCTTCACCCTCCATACGATAAGCCACCAGTAGAACCTTCTCTTGTTCAGAACATTGAAGGATGGAGAAGATCTATTCAATGGAGTTGATCCATTGTTCAGCGATCGTGGGATCAGATGATCCACTAAAAGTAGGAGGCATTTGTTTCATGAAGCTCTCGATAGCGACTTGTTCATTCGTAGGGGGGTTTGGAAGTTCCTCTTGACCCATGTTTCTATTCAATGCTTGAGTTAGCTGAGAGAGAAGCATGACAAAGTTCGCGATTCCTGCTCCCATTGGATTGGGCATCTCATTAGTACAGTCATCACACTGATCTTCACATCGGTTGTTAGCCCGAGTCCTCCTATTACTGGACATTGGCTGGAATAAAAGGAATGTTAGGGGAACACATAAAGGGCAATCCAAAGGAAAAATTTGATGAATTATAAATAAACATTCATTTCCTTAACTCATGAGTCTATAGGCTTCAATCTAGGCTTTTCATGATCTTCTTTCTAACATATATTCTTAGGGGAATTTTTTTTAATTCCCTTAATAAGGGTTCATACTAAGCTTGTGAATTTTCCAAAGAATATCCCCTAGGAGTTTCGTAACCAAGAGTGCAGCAAGGCCCGTTGTCATGCACCAGTTCCCGTTCGAGTCTAGCTCAAAGTGGTGTTTTCAGGTTTTACCCCTAGGATACATCTGTGCCAGAGTCGCCTCTACCTGCTCGTATCCAGACAGGGATGTATTTTCTTGATAACCCACTTACTCAATACTCACCAAAACTTAGGGACGTTTTTTATTTTACTTATTATTTTATCTAAGGCTTTACTAGGGTTTTCTAATCCAATTCCCAAAAATAACTAAACCTATAATTTGATACCAACTATGACAACCCTTCTTTTTATTACTACTTAAACATGATTTATTACATAAAAATTCACTTGATACAACAAAGGATATCAAGTGGTTTAATGTATTTGGGGATTAGGATCATTACATAAAAACTTAAAACATGACATACAACATCTTTATTGAAAACTTCCTTTACATGACCACTACATTCTTTCATACTTAGCATTGCATGGGATAACCTGAGGACATGCATAAGAAAAGTGTGAGCTATAAAGCCCAGTAGGGGAGTACACATGGAATAACATGAGGAGTAAAATAAATTTTAGACAATAGGCATATCAGTAGAGCATAAGAAAAACATGAACATAAAGGCATGATAAAGCATGATAATCATAACATGGAAATGTGGCAACAACACTTAACATGGAATTAGCATGAGCCAAGGCTCATTCCACATAGAGCATTAGTAAATCCTCATTGCACAAAAATCACGAGTAAAACCTCCTTGCAATTGAATTAGCATGATTAAACACTCATTTCACATGACATATCATGATACTATACTTTACCCAATGCATTGGAGCGCTATAAGGGCACACCCTTCTTAAACATTTCATTTCATGCATAAGTGTTCCACATGGATCATAAAACATGGATTCATAAAACATAATCATTTATTACACGATAGAGGAATATGGAATTCATACATGAAACTTTACAATCAATAAGTAAATGTTCATAAAGGTGAATACCCTTGACGGAGAAATGGTCATGGTATTCACTACACAATGACATTTGCTTAGAAAATCGGTGTGATTTCGGCAGTGTAACGGCGTGACATAAGAATTCATAAAAATTGTTGATGATAGAATGGGGTTCCTCATCATATGTACATGTAATGGACAGTAAGGAGGTAATATAGATACATTTTCCAACAATTTTAATGGAATTTAGGTTCACGATACAAAAGTATTGCTTAAATGTAAATGAAGAGGGAGAAGTTCCTTTCGGAATTTCGGCATAGTAACGGGTGTACACGGGAGGCATTAAATGAGAGAGAAAGGGGTCTCCCATCAATAAAACATAAATAGAGTAGTAAGAGGGAGGTGAAAAACCATACCCCAACATTCATAATTGAAATTAAAAGGGAAAAACAACTTAAAGAAAATTTGGAAAAAAATGAGAAAGGAAGAAAAACCCTTACTTGGAAGTGTGCTTCCAAAGGCTAGAGAGAGCTTTGTGAGAGGCTTCATGGGAGCTTGGGGCACCTTGGGAGGATTCTAGAGAGATTATGGCAGAGTTTTGACGAAATCCAAAGGCTTTGACTGAGGAGGGAGTGGAATCTTGTGTGGGTTTATATAGGAAAGGTGAGGGAATTCTTCATTATTTAGGTTTGGGACCCATTATATTAAATTAATCCAAACCACAAAACATCCCATGGTTTTTTCCCATGTTTTTTGGAAAAGGGAAGAGGAAAAATTATTTTATAAGGCCAAATTCCGAAATTCTTAAAATATTAGGGTTTCTTTTGTGGAGGTGAGTCACACTCCCATGGAAATTAATTTAAAAAGACCAGGTGTTTAATAAGTCTTGATGGGTCCATTAATGCTTTGAAAAGTAATACAAACAAACCCAAAATCAAATTATTTTAATGGTAAAACATATATTGGCCGAACATAAATATTATAATATTTTATTGCATCACTATTGGGACATTATGATGTCATAAAACACATTATATATTTAAACGGTATTTAATTTTTACTAAAAAATTTGACTGTCTCAGAAAATTATGAAAAATTCACTGTTGGATAATTTCGACGTCCTGATTCCAAAAATAGAATCTATTTTATCTAAATAATTTTCTAAAATGTTAATTTTCACTTTTAAAATAAAAACCGACATTTATAAAAAATTCACGGGTTTTGGAAAAAATGGATTTCAAACCATAATAAAAATTATATTTGCATTAATAAAATTATATGATCATTTATATATAATAAAATTAATCTAATCATAATTATAATATTTTATTAAAATATTTTTAAATTAAAAATTCCTTAATTTAATAAAATATATTTCTTAATTAAATAATAACTAAAAACACCATTTGTACTTTTAAAACTATTTACAATGTACCAATAATGAGATGAAATTATATTCATTATTATATAAAAAATAATGTACATAAACATAGTACTATCGATTAGTTACATAACCCCTTAACACAGCCGCATAAGACCTAAGGGTAAGGTGTGCGTTGGTGACAGACTCTTGGGGTGGCTCGGATAACATCGCTCGAGTGGTAATTTCTATCAACTTCCACTTCTCCCATAGACGGTCCCGTTCGAGCTTGACATGGTGAAGCTCAGCTTGGGCTTGATCAAGAGCGAAGCCCAAGGACGCCACCTCTTTTCCGAGATCTGACAAATGGGTTTCGTATGGGGAAATTCTACTCGATGATGCCATCGCTTCCTTTGTCTAAGTAAAAATGGATGTGTTAAAACCATATATTTATACTAATAATGTGATCACTGTTCAATATCTAAAAAAGTAACTGTCACAATTCTTATAAAAAAACCAATGAAGTTGACATTTTATAAAAACATTTTATATAAAGAGATATTTAATAAGATCAAGAGGGATTTTCCATTAATGAAACATTGGGTCGTTACACAAACAGATTATATTGATGAAAGTATAGATTAGGGAAAGCACCCTTCTACTTCAGGAACTTGATTTTTATGGAGCTATATATAATTAGACCAAGATGAGGCTTGAGATGTTGCTGGAGATTATTTGTTTTCATTTTACTTTGGTTTAGTAATCTATTCCAGCGTTGTGACTTGTCTGGCTACTTTCCTGGACATATTTATCAGGCATCATTTATATGTGTCCTTTAGTGGTTTATTACTTACAGTCTTCAGCTATTAAATTATTTCATGTTATTGCTGCTTCTGATATTTTTATCTAATTATTTCCACTGTGTTACTCTTCCAATGTGGGCATATTTTCCCAACAGTCACACCCGAGGTTCTAACTTCTTGTCGGTAGCCTCTGGCATTTGGGGTAATTTACATGAGGCAATGTGACAAATAGGGTACGAGGATCTTTTGAGCGGCTCCCAGAAACAAGACAGTACAACTATATATTATTATTATTACATTTTAATTTTTCTGATATACTATACACCATCAACTTCAAAACCATTCATCATTTATTCTATCAATAAGGTCTCTTGTGCGTACATACAACCTACTGTCTCCATGGTACGATGTGATTTATTCTACATAATATTAATTGAACCAAGATTATATAAATGAATTTAATGAATATATATGATATATTTTATACTAAAACAATTTTTCCATGTTATAACTATAAACTAAAAATAGGAAACAAAATTTATCTGAAAAAACATAAATAAGAACACAAAGCAGCTAATACAAAAATAACAAGTAACAATGAAATGTCACTAACCAATTGTTGAAAATATGATCATAAATGTGATCATAAAAATGATTATGATTATATAATAAACCAATAACATTATTTAAATCAATATACATGAGTTTTGGATACAGAATAATAATATCAGACATAAATTAAGGGATAACATTGTCAATATCATTTTTATCCGAGATTGATTATTCGTAAATATTTACTAGGGATATATTTATCATCCATGTATATATTTTTTAAAATGGTTTTCATAAAATGTTTAATATTCATCAATGAATATATAAATTCATTTTTACCCCTTTTGAATTTTACTATGTTGTATGGAAGGAATCATTCTTTTGTTTAACATACGAGGTACATTATTGTATTTTCCGACAAAAGTTCTAGGAGATTGTTTTTTAACATATTCGACATGAATATATTTTTATTGTTTAATGAAGCTTTATTTCCATGAATAATCCACTAAACTATTTCATGTTTATTTTAAACTAAATTCTTTTCTTCTAAAATTTCGTTTCATTTTGGTTATAGAAAATGTTTTTGAAGAGGAAAGGATATTTTCCTCAAGAACTGAGTTCATGTGGTTTATCAATATTATATTACATGTAGGATGATAATATTAAATGTATATTATGTTAATATCCATATTATTACTATGAATTTATTATGCTAATGATGGAATGATAGTTCATATGGATTATGTTTTGATATAATGATGTTTAAGGATCTCATTTTATTTCATTTGTTATGCTACAGTGAATGGTTTGTGTTTTTTTGGAACATGTAAGAATGAATTCAATATGGGAGAGGTGGGACTTATATCTCCCTACAATTCATTAGTTAATGATTTATATCTCATGAGATATACATGACTGGAATGAAAAGAAAATATGATTCAGTAATACATGGCTAGAACAACATGTAATCCTGGTTCAGTAATGGACTTTGTCCACTATGATGGTTTTGGAAAAAATGCCCTAGTTACTATGTAAATTATATAATATTTTTATTAGTTTTCCATAATTACATGTTGTATGAAAATGAAATTCTATCATGCTTATTTTTTCAATTATGATATACGCCTTATATACTGCCAATATTGATTTTTTGACTCAATATTTTAATGTTTAAACTTTATGATCATGTTTTTACATGAAAATATTATGGTTTGTTTTATTTTTTCCATGGTTACCCTTACTGTGCTTTTGGGATATCCCTTTTAATGTATTATATTCCCCATGATATAGATAATGGTTTTAGGTATGAAAAGAAAAGGGGAAGAACTTTATTAGAGTTATTGAAGATCATTCACCATGATTAGAATATTATGTTTCCATTTTCCAAAGGCACTAAAAAGATATGGTCATTGTGAATCTATTTCTATCATGTATTATGTATTCCTCAAATGAAATTTAAATTATATATACTTCATGCTTGGGTATCTATACTTATCATGGAAATTAATTCTATAGATAAATCCCTATAAATTTTTACAATAAATTATTAAATGGATGATAACAACATAACTTGTTTTCTTTTTTATAAATGTAAATACAGTAATGTTTCTAAAATTATGAAACCATTCAGATGGATTTCTATAAAATTATACTATTAGTGCTAAGAATACTCAGTTGGAGATGAAACCAAAAAAGGATGATGAATGAATAATGTTTCCTAAAAAAGAATAAAATTTCATGAATTTAATATTTAAATTACTCATAATTAATGGTAAAATAAACTGGAATCATTTATGGTTCAAATGAATACACATAGATTAGAGGTCCTTTTAAAAAAATAAACTGATGATTCTGAAACAAACCCATGATGGAAATTACTAAAAAATAAAATAAATTTGTTCCCACACAAATATCCAGTAAAATTCATCTAAATAGAATGAATCATAATAGTGAAAATTAGTACTTGAACCCATCTATAGAATTACCATTTTTTTCTCATGGAGTAAGTTATATCCTAGAATAGTTCATTTTTAAAGCTAAATATATAATTTTCATCATATATAGAAAAAATCAATGCATTTATAATTAAAAATAATTACAAATATTGGGTAACACAAAAATATAATGTGTTAAGAGTTATGTATGTCCAAGAGGTTAATCTAAAAAAACCATGCTAAAAATATGATAAAACATCCCAAAAATGGAATGTATGTAAATAATGAAAAATTTTAATTTGTTCTACTAAAATTTAAAAAAATGGTTTTATGGATATATTTTGGGATTATAAAGGCTTTAGAATATGTTAATGGTTATTTAGAATAAAATATAATAATATTTAATTATGATATGATCAATATATTAGAGTATAAAATATTAATTTGATAACAATCCTTATATACAAAAGAAAATCAATAAAAAATATATAAAAATTTATCATTGAAAAACTGATTTGAACACATATAATTATCTTATGGCTCCTAAAAATTTATTTCCACACAAATTAATATTATTTTAATTTATTAAAACAAAATATATGATATATTAATGAATGTAAAAGAACACAATATTAGATATTTATGAAATAAAAAATCATGGTTTCTTTATGGAGTGAGATGGTGAAGAATGTTAATTCTGTCATTACTAACAAACAATTTATGAAATTTATGTTTTTTGAAAAGAGTGTTAATTAAAAAAATAAATAATTTTTTTAGGTTAAATATAACTATAGAAACTCTAGTCAAGTTTTGGACCACCCTACCAGAACAGATGGAGCTATTGTTGAAATAAGGGGGAAAACATTGGATCCCTTTGTCAATAATTATGTAAATAAGATGAACACAACTGTGATGAAATATGTCTATGTCTCCAATTATATAATAATCATCTAAATATAATATATCAACTAATTTTGGGAATTTTAGAAATCATCAATTATTGAAATCACTATTCTATATCAGGAAAATAAGTCAACTCTATTTAATTTGAATGAAAAAAAACTTGAACACCATACATCCCCAAGGGGAACAAATCATGATACATAAATTGAATCCAAAAATAAAAAAGAAGTAATTATATTGAACTATAAATGAAAAATCAACATGATTTATAAATAATCCTCCACCCGAGTGATACCATCAGGGAGCTGATAGAGTCCACCCCGTTCAAATATTTTGACAACTTTTCATTAATGTTGTAAATAGTGGTGAATCATAAAGAAATTAAAACCACTATTTATTGAAATTTATTTGGTATTCATTTATAACTATAATAAATTTAGCCTCGTATAATAATATCATTCACCTTATTCTATTTAAAAAAATTCCATGGTGGTAAATTATAATGTGCATCCTTGGATGTGGATCTATTTGAGAAGTAAAGGGTGTAATTGATTTCATATATTATAAAATATAGAAATTTAAGAAACTAAAAAACATTTTCTACTACATGTATGGTATTTTATCACTCTAATTTTAATTTTATTATTCTGAATTTATTTATTTGATATGTGGGAGTGTTTCTAAAAAATGGGTAAATAAAATAACTTTCACTTGAACATTCTGATTATTCAATTGAATTTGAGTGTGGGTTCATAAATTATTTTAAGATTATTTTTACAACACCTGATGAAATATATTTTTATATAAATAAGAACTAATAAATATTTATGAATATTCCTAATGTATATTTTATGATTTATTATTTCTACCCTTGATTTTACTACATAGACATATAATTATTGACTGGAAACTCATTCCTATAATTTATTTTTTTATTTACATAAATAAGGATAGTTGAAGATAATGATGATAATAATTTTATATGGAATATGGATATATAAACACTCACATTTATTTGGTTAATGATTTTCATCATTTTAATTCATTTTCAACTAGGGGTGACAGTGGCCATTATACTAAATGTATAACTGACATGATATCCAATGAAGAAGATTAATGTTCCTTTTTTATTCAATATTTTATTTTTTGAGACATGATCTATCATCATTATTAATGATATTATGAAATTTTTTCTTATGGATGATAGAGTGTGTATCCAACCATTACATGGATTATAAAAGAAAATCTATTGGAAATACAAAGTGAGTCTTAAATACTAGGGGAGTTATAAAGGATGATTTACAACTTCTTAATCACCCATCAAGAAAATTATTAGTATCATCCTATTAATTTTGATGAATGAAATATATGTTTTTATTATTAATGAATTGTAATACATGATGATGTAATTTCTAAAATAAAGTAGACTTAAATTTTTTTTTTACTATCGTTAACAACATTAATAAATATTATAATCAGTTTTAAAATTGTAAAATGATTAGATTATGGAGAAATAAGGAATTTATATAATTAATCCAAGTGTTATGAAACATTCGAATATTTAAATTAGTAATGAAACCAACTTTAATGTAATGTATGGTTTTCTGATGAGGGATGTGAAACTGATTCTTAAAGATAATATCACATTTGTATATATGATATATTGTTCTTTGAAATTATTTTAAAGGTTTTATTAGGAGTAATAAATTCATTATCATTTTATTGAAGTGTTTATATGTTTATTAGAATATCAGTAGATTGAGTGGAGGTTCCCTGGTTTGAAATTCATGATATCTAAAAAAATTATTAGCTCTTGATTGCACATACATGATTGGCCACGTAAGTAAATTTCAGACACATATAAGTGTCTACATTACTAAAGTCAATAACTAAACTAATTATTTAATACATAATGACTCACATGTCTTAATTTAATATCATGTAATAATTCCTAAAAAATTCATTTTACAAAACCAATTTCTACAATTTTCTTGAAATCAGGAAAATCATACTAAAATGAAGGGCCACATAGCTTAATGTTACGTCACAAATTTTAGAGATATATGAATATTTAGAGTACACAATTTAATTAAGTCCATTGAAATCATATATAAAAAACATGATATTCATGTATTTTACTTCCACAGTATGATTCATGTTATGTAATTTTTATATGGACCTGTTGAAAATTAAAGGATATTTAGAATTCATAATATGAAGATGAATATAATTTCATATGATACAAAATATATAAAAATCATTGAAATTTTTTTGATCAATGAATTTATAAATGGTTAATAATATCTTCATCAATTGAAAGGAATGATCAAATAAACCTGATAAATGGTGTTTAAAAAAATTATAAATTTTGAAGAAATGAAATATGATTATGTTGAAGTTGATTATCAATATCTAAAACATCAAATCTCAAATGTGATACATGTTGTTTCATGTGGTCATTAAAAAATATTTATTATTGTTATTCACTATTAGAATATAGAGGATATATTAATTTAAGATATGACATTATGACTCAAAGAATAAATTCTAAATTAAAAAACTCAAGATGTTAACTCAGGATATTAAATTCTATTATGTTATGACTCAAATCTTGTGAAATAATTATTAGTGTTATAATATATAGTTATTAGAAACAAATATTTTCAAACTGAAAATTAAAAATTTGGATGGTTTTTGTTTTTGAGATACATTCAATAGATATGTTACCATGAACGAAAGTTAATGAAAATAAAAAAAAGATGTTGAATTTTGAGATAGAGTTTGGTTGGAGACACCTGAATATCTGTTATTTCTCTAGACAAATGAGAAATATAAAAAATGATGGGTACCCATAGAATTTCCATGTAGACAATCATAGAGAGGTACCATACAATTGAAATAATGGGGGAATCACACACATGAACAAGCTGATTAATTAAATGGGATAATGTGCCACCATATTCATTGAAGTGAAAATCTATAATCCATTTATTGAAATATCATTTCATGGTTATAAATATATAATAAAATAAGAAGAGTTGTTCTAGAGTTTCCTATTTGAATAAACATAGAGATGTGTGATGTGTGAAAACATGAAGAAATCTAGAGGTCAAGAAGAAAACCACTATGTTGAGAATGTTCTAATGAGTTATATCATATAGGTTTCAATATTCAATGATGAATTAGACATTCCTATAATAGAAATTGTTTCATAATCATGAGAATATGGGAAAAATGACCTAGATTATATGATGTGTATGGTTTCATCCCTTGGTGTTGAGACTCTTAAAGATTGATAATGATCTGATGATGTTAAAGATCACTGAACTCAATAATAGAGCAAGCTAGTTAAGAATGTTTTCAAGAAATGACTATGTTTGCTTTCATTCAATGTACAACAATAATCTAGGTTTTGATGAACCTTTCTTAGAAATAGAGATATACATCCAAGGAATAACATCAATGATACACTTGTATATATATCATGGTACTCCATAAAACATATGTGACTCAATATATTGAATTATTTCATAAAGATAATTTATGAAAATAGAATGAATTTATTGAGATAATTGTTGTGTTATTTTTTAATGTGAATTTATTTGAAGGTCCAACATTTTATAAACATAGATATAGTGTTTTGGTATGAAAACACCACCCATTACAATCAATAAATAGATTATAGAATAGAATATGTGATTGGGTTAAATATAAAATCAAGATAAGTTGTAGTTCATTATAAAAAACCTTATAAAAATTATATGTTCCACATTATTGGTTTAAATTCATTTAATATAATTTATTATTTATATGATAATTATATATTAGATCCATATTCATGAATAATAATCGTATGTTAAATACCAATGGGGTTTCAAGAGTGTTATGAATTTAATACAAATAGGAAACACCAGATTCACCCACCCCTCCTCAGGCGACTCCACCGATCATCAATCAAACCGTAGTTGAGAAAAATGTATATATAAAATTTTATTAATGTTTAAATAGAATAAATTTTAAATATTACTAAATCACCCAAAGGGGGTGTGGTAATAATGAATAAATTGTTTTTGGAATTCTTATTTAGAATTATAGATGATATAATAACCTTATTTTCTCCCAATCCATTCCATATTTCACTCATCTGAGCCAGGGGTTTCCACCAATAAACTATTATGGTGGATTTGAATGTGCACCTTAGAAATGAACCTCTATTAATTCCGTCTCCAAACATTTTCTAATCTTCTACCAAAATAGATTGTCATGGTTTCCCCATGACATATCACTTGTAACTCTCTACATGCATTTTCTAAATTTTATTCTTCATTCATAGAGGTATCTACTCTAAAGACATCATTTTGTGGATATTGGTATTATGGTTTGGAAAAATATAGTTTTCATTCCTATTTTCTCTCTTGGTTTAGTAGAAACACCATTAAGGGGATTAGAGTTCTGGATTTTATGGATGCCTTCCTCAGGGGTTCCCTAAGGACCTAAGGAATTATCTTCTAGCCTAAAGTGGAACTACTTCATCTAATTTTTTTTATGAATTTTCATTGTCATATTTATCTCATACATATTAAAACACCATGGTAGTTTTTATAATTTTTTTTATTATTCATATCAATAATAAGGATGTCAAAATCATCGATATAAAAAATCACCAAATAATTTTATCAATGAAAATGAGTATTTATGAAGGATAAAAATTAGTTGAATTTTCATTAAAAGTAAGTAAAAAATATTACATATATTTTTTATAATAAATTTAAATTTCACGTTATAATAAAAACAAATCCCACATAAGAACATTAAATACATTGAATATATAATAATTCCTTTTAGAAATGATGGTGCATTAGATATAAAATGATGTGAAAGGAAAAGATGTTAGGATAATAATTAAATAACATTAAAAAAATATTAATGGTTGAACATTTTCATATCCACATTATTGATTCAATTATTTGACAATTGAATTGAAGATACATTTAAAAAGATGGACTCAATAGGAAAAAAACTAATTAGATTAATTAAAATTTTGGAGGATACATGGAAATCTATATTTGGTATATTGAATGGAAATTACATATTTTTTAACATTTTATGATGTTATGAATTTATGTTATAACTAACATTAGATTATTTAGTAAAAAATACCGAATAATATATCAATTACTAACGATGATAATGATATCACATTCATTAAAATAAAATAATAGAACCAATGTGATAATTTCAATATATGAAATATAATATTTGTAATTTAACACCCATGATGAAGGTGGATATCATTTTACATTGATTAGTTTTTCTAAATATTTATATTTCATAAGATAGAACTAAATGTTATGTTAATATATTTTTTATTGAAGATTTTACTAGGGTGGAATTTAAAACAATAATGCATTAAAATAAAGTGGTGATGACATTTAAATATATCGTATACACAAAATGTATATTATAGCTTGTTATTTGGATATGTATTTATTTGAAATATATTTTTTATCCATATGATATACATGTATAAAATGGATTGATAAAATTATATAACATATAATACTCATAGTTAACTATAGATATTGTTTAGGGAGATGTGCATGATATATAAGATATCTTTCACTTCCACTCCATTTAATTTGTATAATGATAACGAAAATTCATCATAAAATAATTGGGATGTCTTTAATGAATTTGAATGATTTATTAATTAATATTTAATAAATTAATAATTACTAATATTTATTATGATGAAATACATTATAAATATTGTAGCATATGATGGATTTGGGAAACAATCAACCATAAATGTTGCTTATGGAGTATAACAACCCTATTCTTTTTATTACATTAATTCATGATTTAATGATAAAAAATTAAAATTAATAAACCCTAAATAACTATAATTATAGTGTATTGGGATATGAGGAACCTTACATAAAAACATAAAACATGAATTACAACATCATTATTGAAAACATCCTTTATATGACCGCAACATCCCTTCATACTTAACATTGCATTGGATATCTTGAGGACATTCATAATAAGTGGTGAGATGTAATGTCTAGTGAAGGAACAAACATGGAATAAAAAGAGAAATACAATACATGTTAGACAATATAAATATCAATAGATCATAAAATAAACATGGACATAAAGGATTGACATAACATGATATTCAAAACCTAGAAATGTGGCAACAACATAAAATATTCAATCATAGGTCAAGGCTAAAATTCCATGACATCATAGTGGAAAATGTCCCATAAATGAATTATGTAAACTCCTTTACCCAAAAAACACATAATGATAGTAAATAATACCCAATGCATTACAATGGTATCAGGGCTCAATATTTAAAAACATTTCAATCACATGCTTACATGTGCCACATAAATAACACAACATGGATTCATACATGATAATAATTTATTCCAAGATAACCGAATTTGTATTACATACATGTAAGTCCTAAATAAAAAGTTATATGTGCATAAAAGTGAACATCATTGATAATGACTACGTATTGTATTCAGTGTCCAATTGTTTTGGAATTGAAATTTGTGGTGTAATTTCAACAACCAAGTAGCATGACATGAAAATTCATAAATAGGGTTGATAGGAGTGAATGTTTTATATAATCTTATATACATTAAATTTACTATAATAGGGTCATATAAATATATGTTCCAACATTTTGAATTAGGAAATAAAAGGTGAAACATAATAAATAAACATGAAGAAATAGAAGAAAGAGAATAACTCTAATAATATTTCGCCAAGATAAGAGGTGTACATGGGAGGGATTAATGAGAGATAAAGGGGTATATCATCATTAAAAAATAAAAATGGATGTATCTTGGAGGTAAAAAAACATACCCCGTTATTTTTATTGAAAATATATGGGTGTGACTATATAAGGAAACATGGATAAAAAGGACAATAGAAAGAACCCTTACTTGACTGAGGGACTTTAAATGCTGGAACACATGATTTGTGAGAGCTTGGAGAGACTTGGGAGGATTATAGAGAGGGAAGTACAAATTTATGACGTTCTCAAAGGATTTTTATTTAAGTTAAGTTGGATATTTCATGGGTTTATACAAGAAATGAGAGGGGAATTCTTCAATATTTCACAAACAATGGTTTTGGAATCTAAATAATTAAATATTAAAAACCCTATACTTTTCCATGGGATTTTCCCATGGTTTTCCCCCAAGAGTATTATAAAATATTATTTTATATGTACATGGGATGAAGATATTATAATAACCACCTTTATTATGTGGAGGTGAGTCAAATTATAAAAGAAATGGACATAAAATCATAAAATATATTATTCATTTTGGAGGATTCACTAAGTATTTTTAAAATAAATAAACCAAACCTAATATTACATTATTTTAAATTTAAAGTATATATTTTTATGAATATCCCTTTTATAGTGTTTATTACATCACTATTGGGCCATTATGATAAAATAGAACACACTATGTATTTATATAGTATTTAATTATTATCCCAAAAAATATACTGTCTCAGAAAATTATGACATTTTAAACATTAGATAATATTGATGTAATGATTTCAAAATTATCATTCATTTTCTCCAAATAATTTTATAAATATTTCAATTTTCAGTTTTATAAAAAACTAGTTTTTTTTGGAAAATTGATGTTTATATGAAAAAATAGTTCTTAAACAATAATAAAAATTAATTTTTCCTCATAAAAATTATATAATAATTTATATTTAATAAAATTAATTTAATAATATTATTTTATTAAAATATAATTTATTAGTTCATAAAATTAGATTAATTAATTCGATTTGAATATTAACGAGAAATAATATTCGTGCCTTAAAAATATAATAAAATGATATAATATTTATTATTATATACAATTAAAATGTACATAATCGTATTTTTGGGGTCTTGATGAATATACCTTTATTACACTAGAATACACCATAAGAGTAAGGTGTGTGATACTGGGGCTTTCAAGGGGACATTCATTAATCATTGTTTGGTTCGTGATCCCGATGATTTTTATTTTCTCCCGTTAAAATTTAACATCATGAAAAAGTTATTGGTTATCTACACAGCATTGGTCTAGGGAAAATCTATGACATTTTGTATCCCTCAGAATCCTTAATAAATGTGATTCATAGGGAATTATCTTACTAGTTGAGTCTGTCACCTCAATTTTCTATGTCGAAAGGATATGTTAAAACACTATATTTATACTAGTCATTTGATCTCTTATCATTGGCTATATAATCAGAGATAATGATACCTAATAGTCATTTTGATCCAATTGGATATAACAAAACAAAAAGAGTGCATGTGTTTTCTATATCCATTATAAAATAAAAGATATATCGTTAAATAAAAAGGGAAATTTCACTTACAATAGTTCAGATCGTTATAAAATGAATACCTTATGAATGTTTTCCATCAAAATTTGTATTTCACACAATAATATCGATATGGGTAACTCTGTTTCATCGCATTCTCTAATTGAAATTTAGCTTCAACAATATTTTTATTTCTCTTCATCACATTGACTAGGTGCATTGTTTTATTTCGTTGAACTTTCTCACTAAGATATAAGACCATCAGGGAATTCCCATAAGAGATTTCATTCCCTAATGGTAACACCTCTATATTGATTACATGATATGGATATGGTATGTGAATTCTTTAGAGGTATACATATAATAAATCATGAACCTGATATAGGTTACGTGGGAGTTTTGGTTAGTAGGCCATTTTTATGATGCAATTTAGGATCTACGAAGGGATGTCATAACTTGGATTAATCATTCCCTTCTTCCAAAATCTAATTACTATCTTCCACTGATATAAAAAGAAGAATTACTTCTCTCTGACCTCAAACATTAGGTCATAGAGATGATTATAAGAAAATATTATCTATCAACTCTGATCATCTTTGATGTGTTACTGAATGGTCTTAACCATCTCCCCCATTTCCTCATCCATTTCAGGACCTAGTTTTATTGTTCCCCAAAATCATCCCTACATTCAAGTGTTATTATCCCATTCAAATAAATAGATTTAAATGGATACATGCAGATTCTTGAGTGTAAATCGTTGTAGTAAGAGCACTCAACCAGTGGAAGAAGTCGATCCTATTCTCATTTGAATTCCATTGAGCATTCTCTCAACATTTCATCAAGTTTCTGGATATTCTATTGAAATTGGACATCAGTTTGATGTTGATAGGTCATGATAGAGTTCAACTCAATATTTAGAGAATGTAAGACACTCTCCCAAAACATATTGTAGTATGTTGGATCTCAATCGAAAAAAATCAATAGTGGTACATCATGTTGCCTCCATACTTCTCTAATATATATCCATGCAAGTTGATTTAATGATTAATGCAATAAAATAACAATGTAGTGTGTTTTACTTGTAAGAAGATCCACCACAACTCAATGATCAATGTTTCTTATAAATGTATTATGAATCTTAGTGACAAAGTCTATAAAGAAGTTTTATTATTTCCTAGTCGGTATGGGTAATGGGTGCATCATCCCCTTAAATTTTTTTCTTTATATCTTCACATGCAGACATATGAGAAATCATGATATATATTATGTGATCTCCACTGACATATTGTCCCAGAAATAGTTTTTCGGAGATCACGATACATCTTTGTGCTTCTAGTGTTGATAGTGACGGTTGAGCTTTGTGAAACATTGACCAACTACTTTAATTAGGGATTTTATGGTATACATAGTCTTGATCCAAATAACACTATTCCATATTCATTAAAATTGATTTCTGAGGATTTACCTTTTCAAATAGTTTCCACTCTCTTTTAAAATCCAACATAATCTCTTAGAGGATTCTTTAACATATCTCGAAGAGACAGTTGAGAAGTCATTTGTGAATGGATTGATGGTGTTCCTTCCTTTATGATTTTCATGTACATTATCTTCATGTATAATAAGATCATATATTTATTTTATCTCATCAATAAAAGTGTTATTGGTCCCTTTATTGATAGAAAATATGTCACATTATTCACTTTCCCTAGATGGTAGTGAATTGAGAAGTAATAGTCTTTTATCATATCTAACCATCTTTATTGGCACATATTTAACTTTTTTTTATGTGAATATATACTTGAGGATATAGTGATCTGTATATATTTCACACTTCTCCCCAAATAAGTAATGTCACCATATTTTCAATGTAAATTTCACAACATCCAACTCTAGATCATGTGATGGATAATTATTCTAATTAAAATTCAACATCCTTAAATCATAGGCAATGATATTTTCATTTTTCATCAACACATATATGATACCCTTATTCGAAGCATCACTGAATACCATGAAAATATTTCCACATAGGTGTACTGTGAGAATTGTTGTAATGATAACCCTCCTTTTAAACTCCCTGAATATCTCTTATCATTCATCAATCCAAGTTAACATGACTCCCTTCTGAGTTAGAATGATTAGAGGATTGGACATTCACAAAAAAATTCACAAAAACCGATGATAATAACTATATAGTCAAAGGAAGCTACAGATAAGTCATAGATGGTGTCCTTGTAAATCCATCAATTTATACATTCTTTTAAGGGTCAATAGATATCCCATTGATTGTGATGATATTCCCCAAGAAAGAGACATCCTTCAACCAGAACATGCATTAGTTGTATTTGGTATAAATATATCCTTTTACAAAGGTCTTTAGCCCAGTTTATAAACACTCCTCTTGATCCTAATTACATTTTGGGAATTTAATAGTATCATCAATAAATTCTACCACAAATTTTTTATGGTAATCTAAAAATAATCTAATCATCAGTTCCATGAATATTTCTATAGCATTAGTGAGTCTGAATGGAATCACTATGAACTCATAATGTTTATACCTCATTAGAAAAGCAGTCTTGAAGATATAATCCATCTTCACACTTACATGGTAATATCTTAATGAATGATATTCCATGTAGATTTATTTTTCTCTACATAGCTGATCAAACAATTCATCAATTCGTGGAAAATTATACTTGTTATTGATCATGATTTTGTTGAACTCGTGATAATTAATGCAAAGGAAAATTAACCCATACATCTTCTTGATGAAGAGGATAGGTGAACCCCAGGTTAATGCATATGGGTATATATACCCTATATCCAAATTCTCATATAGTAGTTTATTTATATCCTCATGTTGCACAACATCTATTATATATAGAATCATGGATATTATAAATTCCCCAAGTATATGATCCATCATTAATTTAACATCTCTACTAGGAGGAAGACCATGAAATTCATCATAATTCACATTAGTGAATTCCCTCACAATAGGCTCATCTTTGTGGATTGTTTCTTACATAAACTTAGTCATCTAAGAACGATATTCATGCTCATATGGTAGTAATATCCACTCATGCGATTACGGTTGTATAGAAGATCCATCCTCCTCCTTGCACTCATGTAGAATTGGGAGTCGAATTTCCATAAGTACTGTGATATACCTCTCATGAAAATTTAAGATTTATCTATATAGGGAAAGCCAATCCATGCCATGAATTGCATCAAATTGTACCGAGGATATATGATAATGTTCTCCGGGAAGTTTAATCTACACATTGTGACAGGGGAGGAGTTATATACATTTGACACTATAATTTCCCAATTTTCCATTTCACCAAAAACTCAACATCCATGCTATTAGGTGGGGTTTGGATAGTTCTAACAAACATTTGTTATATAAAATAATTCATATAATCAGAATAAAAATGTATGTTCTATATTATTGAATGAATAACTAGTGTACCTATCACCAATTCATTGTCAGGATTCACCTCAACAGTTGTGATGGAAAAAATCATTGCCTTACTTCATTGGGGATTTTTAGTTGAATGTAAAAACTCTTGTCTTAGTGCCTTGGATTGAGAAAATCTATGGCTCCTAAAATTTGTAACAATGAACAACGAACTGGCGGTTTACCAGATTATTCATTTCCTCCATTGTATTCATGAGTTTTTCTTACTGGAAATCGTGGCTATGTTCCCTTCAATACAACACCTAAAGCATTTTTTCATCCCCTTTAGGTAGGTTTTACAACAATTCTTTTCATACCATTTTTATGTAGGGTGTTGAAAATTCTTTTCACCATTTGATCTCTCTATCAAACCATTATAATTTGACTCCACCTTATGCTTCATATCACCTTTATACCCCTAAGATTATCTGACATCAATTTCAGCATTGATGTAACATCAGACAATTTTTTTCATAACTATGAATGTCAAGGATCTGTAGTGATTTCAGTAATCTCAGTATTTTCCCATCAAAGAAGTGGTCAACCTTACATTCAGGGGAAATGACAAATCCAACAGAGTTTCATGGATGCCATGTCATTTTTTCCTCATAAACTATGATGGTCTCCTTGTATTTTTTATTACGGGAAAGGATGTCCCATCCCATATTAAGTCATAAGGTGCGAGGAAAATATTTATCTAAAAATATTTTCCATAAATCCTTCTATCTGATCAACTCATTATCATCATCAGGATTATTATTTTTCATCAATGAGTACCATTGGGCAGCTTCACCCTCTATATTATAAGTATCCAGAAGATTATTCTCTTTTTCAGATCATTTAAAAAAGGATAAGTTCCTCTCAATGGACTTGATCCATTGTTCGGTGATTGAGGGATCAAATGATCCAACGAATGTAGGAGGAAATTGTATCAATAAAAATTTAATTGTGACTTTTTATTTCATAGGGGGGATTGAAATTCTTCATGATCCAGTTTTCTATTGAAAACATGGCTAAACAAAGAGAGTATCATGAGAAAAAATTTTGATTCCGACTCCTTTTGGTTTTGGCATCTTGTTAGGGCTATCATTTCATTGAACTTTTCATTGGTTTTCAGCCTGATTCCTACTATTACCGACCATTGGATAGATAAAAATTACCATTTGTGGAATTTATTTTTAAACTATTAAATGTGTAAAGGGTAACTCAAATATATTAAAGAGATAACATATATATTACATTTCTATCCTTAGCTTATGAATTTATAAGCTTTGATCTATGTTATCCATGATATGTTTCCTAATGTATATTCTTATGGGAATTTTTTTATTCCATTATTAATTGTTCATACTAAGATTATGATTTTACTAAATAAAATCATATAATAATGTAAAATCATGAGTGTATCAAGGCTCACTATTGTGCACTTGTTCTTGTTCGAGTCTACAAGTAAGTGGTGTTTCTATGTTATAACCCAACATACATATGTTCCACAACAACATCAACTATTTCATATCTAGATAGGGATGTATTTTTTAAAAAATAACTTAACCTTTATACACAAATATTAAGGGATGTTTTCTTATATATTTTCCTATCCCTTATGATTTTACTAGGGTTTTCTAATCCTAATCGCAAATATAACTATAATTTCAACTTTTACCAACTATAAAAACACATTTATTTTTATAAAATTTATACATGATTTAATGAAATAAAATTAAACATAATAAAAAATGCAAGATCAGGAAGTCTAGTGTGTTTCGAAATTAGTAAAATTATCGAAAAACATAAAACATTAAATAAAACAACATTATTGAAATCATCATTTACATGACCCAATTATTCCTTCATACTTAACATTGAAGGGATACCCTAAGGACATACTTCAAAAAGGGGTGAGGTATAAATACCTATAATGGAATAAACATATAATAACATGAGGAAGACAATACATGTTATATAATACCCATATCATTGAATCATAAAAGAAACATGAACATAATTGAATGATATAGCTTATAACCATAACATTCCAATGTGGAAAGATCATAAAACATTGAATCGTTTGTAAAGAAATAACATTCAAGTCATCAGAGTGGGAAATTTAAAATAAAATAATCAGGTAAACTCTTGTTCCAGTATGACATATCATGATACTAAATGTTACAAAATGCATCGGAGCTCAATCAGGGTGCACCCTTCATACACATTTCAATCTGAATCATATGTGTTCCAAAAAGATCATATAAAATGGATTATTCATCATCATAATTTATTACATGATAATGGAGTGTGTATTACATTCATTTAAGACCAAAATAAAAATGGGTATGTTAATTAATGTGAACATCCTTGATAGTGAATGGGTATGGTATTCACTACAGAATTGTTTTGGAATGGAAATTAGCAGTTCAATTTCGGATGCCTAACAGTGTGACCTAAAAAGTCATAAAAATTTTTGATTAGAGAAGGTTTCTATTATAATATATGCATTAAATTGAATGTAATTGGTTCATATAATTATATATGTTCCAATATATGTAATTTGGAAATATACGGTGTAACATAATAAAGAATCTTGAAGAAAGAGGATAAGGGGAAAAACTCTTCTGATATTCCAACATGATAATGCGTGTACATGGGAGGGATTAATGTGGGAGATAGGGATATATAGTCAATCAAAAATTTTATGAGAAGTATGGTGGTGGTTTTAAAACAAACCTCATTGTGTTTAACTGAAAATATTATAGTGTAACAATATACGGAAAAATGGATAAAAATGAGAACGGAAGGAACCCTTACATGAGTGTGTGACTTTAAAATCTTGGACATGTGATTCATGAGAGCATTGGGTGCCTTGGAGGATTCGAGAGAGTGTAGGACAAATTAGGTACATTATACAAGGATTTTTATTTAAGACATGTGAGATATTTGGTTGGTTTATATAAGAAATGATAGGGTAATTCTATAATATTTCACAAACATAGGTTTTGGAATCTATATAATTAAATATAAAATCCACAAAACATATAAGGGTTTATGCTCAAGGTTTTGGCCAAATAGGAGTGTAAAATATTATTTTATAAGGAAATTGAAAAATTATAATAAAATATATTCCTTTCTTATTTATAGTTGACTCACATTATTATATAAATCAACAAAATCCTAAAATATATTAAAAAGTTTGGAGAATTCACTAAGGCTTTATTAAATTAGTCAAAAAAATATAATATCAAATATTTTAAAATATAAAACAAATATTTGGAAGTATATACCTTTATCTATTTTAATTACATCACAATTGGTAAATTGGGATATCATAAAACTTGCTATATATTTATATGGTATTTAATATTTATCATAAAATTTGACTGTCTCAGGAAATTATGAAAAATTAAAAGTTGGATAAATTTGAAGTCCTGATTCCATAATTAATATTCATTTTATACAAATAATTTTATAAATATGACAATTTTCTATTTTAAAATGAAAACAACCTATTTTTTAAAAGATATGGGTTTTGACAAGAATAGTGTTTAAACCATAAGAAAAATTTCATTTTGCCTCATAAAAATTGTATATTAATATATATTTAATATTAGTAATTTGATAATAATATATTATTAAAATTGTCACAACCCGTCCTCGGGGCCCGTTTTGTGACTATCCCAAGACCGCCATCCATAGGCCAGGGGCTGGCGACTAGCACCAACGGCGTAAATCCCGATATCTGGGAAGACATTGCCTTTATAAAACATAAACACATCCAACCAGAGTACCAGCGGAAGTAATACACTAAGTACAAAAGAAAGTGCTGAAGAGTAAATGGGCCAGAATCCAAACCCAACTGAGAAGTACAGATACAACTGAATGAAAGTACATCAGAAAAGACAAACAGATGTTAGATAGAAGCAGATCTTGAGTCGTCCACCTTGGATCCTTCCGGAAGGGTCGGTACAAATAATCTCCTCAATTCATTATCCCGCCAACCTCCTCTGAGTACCGTCTCATCGTGATGTCCACCTCCGGGTACTGACTCGTCGTGAGATCCACCTCCGGGTACCATCCAGACCACGTACATTCGGTCTCTGTCAGCGATGTCCGTCATCCGCATCCAACACAACGAGTTGCGGGCATAGCCCGTGCAGCGGTGAGTATTATTATACTCAGTAGGGACCCCAAGACCCTCAAGGACTCACTAAAACCAACAAGGATCACCACAAAGAAGTATCTCAATAGATAACCCTTACTTAGGTATAAGCCCATACTTATACCTAAGTTATAATGTAACCCAGCTCAATCATGAGGTATCACACAGATATGAAATCAATGGATAACTACTATGTAGGTATATTCCCATACATATACCAAAGTTATCAAGTAAACCATCTCGATCATGAGGTAATCACAAAGGTCATTGACTCGGATCAAACCAGGATTTTTATCCACGATGTCGAAAACACGGTTGCTGGAGAACTCCTCCTATGTTGAGCGCAATAGTCTTGTCACGACTCTGAGGTTCCACTCACTAACCTTACACTGCTGAGGTACTCCTCCTCTGTCATGTACCATGGGTCTGCCACCTCACAAAGTAGTACTCGCCGCCATGGGTATGCCACCTCACACAGTAGTGCTCCCCCTCATAGCCAACAGAGGTACTCCACCTATCGAGTACCGCGTGTCTACCTCCTCACAATGTAGTGCTCCTCCACCATGGGTCTGCCACCTCACAAATTAGTTCTCCCCACTGTCCTATACAAGTCACTCTGAATCGAATCGGACAAGCAGTCATCAGGTCTCAGCCAGCTACAAGATCACCGTACTTCATATTCTCGTCTCCAGGAGGATCTGATCCATGAGCTACTGGTTGATACTCCAACAATTATAATTTCCCACGAAGAAGTATCTCAAAGAACCTTCTTGTCATAGGGTTTCCAATGCAACATACGGGGTGTCAATCAGACACCAGGTCTGTGAGTTATTAGCCTTTTAGTCCCGGGGGCCCAGTTGGTTTCATGTAAGAACCAACCTGGACATATCTCAACTGTACCCCGAAATCACATAGGGTAAACTCAAAGGAACCATTTCTCAAAGAGATTACCAACACCGCTGATGGTTCGTCAAACAGATGTCTGGTCTGAAAGTTATCGGCTTTTCCGTTCCAGGGGCTAGGTAGGATTCTAATCTAAAACCAACCTGACTGTACACCAATGGCATCCAAACCTCAGGTGAAGTATGCCAAAAGATCATTCTCATGATGAGGAATCCAACAAAGTCGACGACACGTCAATCGGACGTCCAAAGCTCATGTTATAAGTGTTTCCGCTCCGAGGGCCCGGTTGGTTTCGAGTTCGAACCAACCCGGTCGTACCCAAACATTGCCGAATGCTTGAGTGTAATATACCGAAACAACCTTCACGATCCAAAGATCCCTAACCAACTAACGGTGCAACGATCAAAGGTCTGTAGCCCATGATATGGTCGGTTGAATGAACCTATTCCGAAAAAAGGGGGTTCGGGCCCGGTCCGGCCCGACTCAATACCCTCTAGGTCGGCCTGAACCGGGTCGACCCGAACCTGGTCTGGGTCTGGCCTGGTTGGGCGTGGCCTGGCCTGGCTGGCGTGGCCCGACCCAGTTGGGCGTGGCCAGGCCAGCCCATGTGGCCTGCGGCCCGGCTCGGAAGCCGGTCGCGGCTCGACGCTGGACGAATGGGGTGCAAAGGGGGGCGCCTTCCCCTTGTTCCCGAAACGGCGGACCCATGGGGTCCGCCCTAAGAACATTTCCGGGGGTTACGACCCCCCGGTTTTCTTTGAACAGTTGGCCGTAATTTTCGGCCTTGTGTAACCACGGGACACTCTTGGGTCCCTCCTCCAGGTGGCGCTGGAGGCCAGCTCAGTCGGCCGCCCCTTTGAAGACCGCTGCGGCCTTAGGTCATGACTCATGTTCAACCAGCGAGGCGCGACGGCGCTGCGCCCCTCCGCCACGGCCAGCCGCGGCCCCGTCCCCCTCGAAGCTCCGGCACGGCACGACAGCGCCATGCCCCTCCGCCGCGGCCTGCTCCTTGCCACAGCCTCCTTCGGCCTAACTGGCGCGGTGCGATGGAAACACACACTACCACTGTGGCCCACTTCGGTCGCAGTCCTCTTCGTTCCTGCACGGTGCAACAGTGTCGCGCCGCCTTCGCCTCAATCGTCGATGAAGATCAACATGTAAAAGGAAAGGATAAATCATCCATGTTTTTGCGGTCCGATCTTCTCCTATTACGTCGATTAAATTCGGCCAAAGTAAAGGAGATAATCAAGGACAAAACAAAGCACAATTTTAATTCATTAAAATTGAACTTAACCCCTACCTCGTGTCATTTGTCGTTTGTCAGATTTGACACGAGGAAAACTTCAGATTCAATGTAGTTCATTACTCCCGCACCATGCCACCGATCCATGCTCGTTCGTCGGTGTCTCGTCGAAGAATATTGATCCTCGGTATTCTTCGACGAAGAGACGCCGTTCTTCGCGGAAGGAAGAAGTTCTTCAAAGCTATAGATCTTTCTCTCCAAAAGACTTTGCCAACACTAGTGTCAACCAAATTAAAATAAGATTCCACCTTATATTAATTGAACATTCCAAGACATTCCCCTTATGAAAATAAAATCACCTTAATTAATTAAATGTTGTGTTTTTTAATTAATTAGAGGTAGGTTGGCAAATTAAAAATTAAGTGGATGAGTTTCATAATTAAAGGTGCGATTTTATGATAGTTAAAGTGAGTTATGTGAATGTGAAAGGTTGGGGCTCGTGTGGGCCACACCTCACATTTATCCTCACATTTATCCTCACCTGGGTAGTTAGGTGCCACCCCAACTTCCCCATGTATGATAAAACCACCTTAGACATAAAAATAAAAAAAATTCACAATTTTATTCATTCCTCATTTAATCCACAATTTTTAACTTCTCCACCCGCTCAAATTCAATTGCGGTAAAGGTCCCCTTAAGAAATTACCGATGTTTCTAGTTCATCGGTGCCCTCATATTTCAATTCTGAGCAATGGTTCAAAAGATATAAAATCCCGCTCATTTGTTCACTGAACGTACCTGAGCTAAATTTAGGAAATTGATTCTGGGCACACCGGGCCTCGGAATTAGGTGCCGTCAGAAACTACAGACTTGTAAAATTCCAAATAAATTATGAAAAAGATTTCCTTGAAATTTAGGGGTCTTTAAATTACTCCCACCTCAGAGATTTACATCCTCAAAAAGCTACATCACAAACATGGGAAACTAAAGGAGGTACCGAGCACGCATTTGAACCTCATGCTCCAAAGTGCTCTTCTAGAGGTTCTCATGCTGCCAACCAAAGCGCTCTAGAGGAATCAAATGTCCCCATAGGACCTGCCCATGTCGATCCTCAACCTCTACTGGAACCCCATGTAAGTCGCCCCATCATCGATATCTATCGCTCTGTGGTCGATGATATTGGTTAGGACGTGCACACATCTCCTCAGCTGAGCTATGTGGATGACGTCGTGCACCCGGTGCATCTGAGGTGGAAATTCTTGGAGGAAATCCACCTTGCCAACTCTTATGGGGATCTTGAAGGTCCATTGAACCTCGGAGATTATTGGCCACCTTGGTCACATCTTTATAGACCCCGTCGAGGTGAGACCCACCTGAAGACGTGGTCATCACCCTCGAAGTCCAGTGGTCTTGTCTCCTATCAGCATAGGAATTATGTCTGCTCTATTCAGTCTTCATCCACTCTTGAATGATCTGCACCTTTTCCGCCTTAACCTGAACCATCTCTAGTTCTACACGAGCTGACTATAACAATATCCACAAAGGATATCTAAAATGCGTCTAGATGCTGTCTCTCCACTCCTAACCGTTGAATGCCTGATCTCCTACTAAGAGAATCTGCTACAACGTACCCCCTCTCTAGGAGTTTACACTATCTCTAAGTCATAGTCCTGGAGGAATTGAAGCCATCACTGCTGTCTCAGATTCATGTCCTTCTGAGAGTAGATACACCTGAGACTATTGAGTTGGAGAGAACTGTAAACTGTTCTCTCAATGAACGATGGGAGAGACTAGCCAATTATAAGAACTCATCTCCATCCATTTTTATCTACGTCTTACCATAGAGCTACTGGGATTTCTCCTCTAATAAAAACAGAAATCTGGTCTCATCCCCTAGATGAACAACATTCTTTTCCTAAAATAGTCAATCCTGATATGAACGGTACTATTTCATGCCATGGACGACGTCGTAAGGCCTCGACGCTACTACGAAAAGATTTAACCATTACTCTCACCTCCAAGGTTCGGGTCACATTGTCGGCAGTAGTGTGTTGTCACTGGGTCTCCCCCAGTAGGTATCTAGAAAGTGAGGATCAAGTCAGTAGTTTTAAACTGAAACCTCTTAGTATAAACCATACATAGTGAATAGGAAAGTAATCATCACAAAGATAAGGTGTCTTTTATAACTGCAGCTCAATGTACAAAGACACAAATAACTACAACCATGATAGCATGGAAACTAAAAACACTAAGAACAAGGTCCTCCATGCCTAGACCCACTACTGCCCACCTGCTTCCGGAGCTTTGTAGTAATATGCTTTAGCATCCTGAAGCTGAGCTCTCCCATAACCACTTGCTCCCTACGGTCGGGGTGGTCCTCTAGGTGGTGGTGGTGGAAACACCTCGAAGTGTCGTCCACCTCCATCTGCATGGCCATATCCTCTTCCACTACCTTCTTCGCCTTGCGGTCCGCCTCGATCGAACCTTTTCCTCTACCTGGGAGGTTCTTTATCTATCTGTTGATCGTCCGAGCGGTTGGTCGGACAGTCACGAGCCATGTGACCCTGTCTGCCACATGTGTAACATAGCAATGTAGGTCTGGCTCTGTCTCTACCCTTGTTGCCTCGCACTACTGATCCTGAGTCATGCGGTTGACCACCTATAGGTTTGGCCCTCCTGGACCATTGCGTCTTCTGTCTACTTCTAGCTACAGAAGACTCCATTGTAAGTCAGAAATTGGTGGGTGTCGCTGTTGGAGTCTTCTCAGTAATAAAAATTTCCCATAAGATGGCTCGCTCCAACACCCCTACCTGATTCGGGATGCTAAGATGGATTGTCGAAGCTCTGATCTCATGCATCAGTCCCTGCTCGAAGGTTCGGGCCCTGAAGAACGGGTCTCGTACCATGTTTGTAGAGTAACGCGAGAGGTATGCGAACCTCGCTGAGTACTGAGCTACACTCATGCTGCCCTGTTGTAGATGAAGTAGCTCCTATATCTGCACCGCTCAAAGGGTGGATGGTAAAAACTCTGCCCAGAACAGGCTCTCGAAGTCTACCCATAGAAGTGAATTCTTGTCATTCATCTGGAGAATTAGGCTCCACCATTTTCCTACTGCTTCCTGAAGGAGGCTGGCAGAAAGGATCACCATGATGTCCGCTGGTGTACCTACTAGCCTGAAGATTCTCACCACAGCCTCTAGCCAATCCTCAACCGCCTGTGGGTCTATCTCTCCATGGAACCAGGGTGGCCTCTGAAACTGGAACTTGTGTAGCGAGCTCGAGCGGCAGGCATCGCCTACTACTCGCGCTGGTGGAATCGGTGGCCCAATGGGTGGTAATACCGCTGGTGCCTCCGCTGGTGCCTCAATTGAATGAGAGCATTATACTGGGGCCTCGTCGCTCGCTAGCCTGTTAGTACGTACAACTCTCAGGGCTCTAACTGGTCGTCGGCAGGGAGGAATCCTGAAAGAATATGATGGAACACGGTTAAATGATTATACCTGATGAGCTTACCTAGTTTGAGCTGACTTAAAAGGAACTTTGGAATATACACATGCAATCAGTGTTATCGTTCCCTGAGTCGGAAATCACAAGTCAGTGTCCTGGTGTATGGATACGTCGGCCGCCCGCACCAACACTGGACTCCCTGAACTGAAGACCACACTTAGTACCCTTAATACTATTTCTTCACAGAATGAAAATATCAGAGTCCTAAGTTCATTGGTAGAACCGACTCCTCTGATACCAATTTGTCACGACCCGTCCTCGGGGCCCTGGCCGTGACTCGTCGTGAGGTCCACCTCTGGGTACCGTCCAGACCTCGTACACTCTGTCTCTATTAGCGCAGTCCATCATCTGCATCCAACACAATGAGGTGCGAGCATAGCCTGTTCAGGGGTGAGTATTACGATACTCAGTAGGGACCCCGAGACCCTCAAGGTCTCACTAAAACCAACAAGGATCACCACAAAGAAGGATCTCAACGGATAACCTTTAATTAGGTGTAAGCCCATACATATACCTAAGTTATCAAGTAATCCATCTTAATCATGAGGTATCAAACATATATGAAATCAACGGATAACTACTACGTAGGTATATGCCCATAAATATACCTAAGTTATCAAGCAACCCATATTGATCATGAGGTAATCACAAAGGTCATTGACTCAGCTCAAACCAGGATTTTTATTCACGATGATGAAAACACGGCTACTGGAGAACTCCTCCTCCGTTGAGCATAGTAGTCCTGTCATGACTCCGAGGTTCCACTCACTAACCTTAGACTGTTGAGGTACTCCTCCTATATCATTTATCGTGGGTCTTCCACCTCACAATGTAGTGCTCCCCGCCATGGGTCTTCCACCTCACACAGTAGTGCTCCCCTTCATATCCTACAGAGGTACTCCTCCTATTGAGTACCACGGTTCTACCACCTCACAAATTAGTGCTCCTCCACCATGGGTCGGCCACCTTACAATTTAGTGCTCCCTACTAGGCTATACAAGTCACTCCGAATCGAATCAGACAAGTAGTCATCAGGTCTCAGCCAGCTAAAAGGTCACCGTACTCTATATGCTCATATTCGGGAAGATTCTCTCCACGAGCTACTAGTCTATACTCCATGTATCACAATGTCCCACAAAGAAGTATCTCAAAGAACTGACTCTACATAGGGGTCCCAACGCAACAGATGGCGCGTCAATCAGACGCCCGATGTATGACTTATTAGCCTTTTAGTCCCGAGGGCCCGGTTGGTTTTGTGTATGAACCAACCCGGTCGTATCTCAACTGTACCACGAAAACTCATAGGGTATACACAAATGAACCATTTCTCAAAGAGATTACCAACGCCGCTGATGGTTCGTCAAACGGACGTCCGGTCTGAAAGTTATCAGCTTTTTTGTTCTAGGGGCCCGGTTGGTTTCTAAGCTAAAACCAAACTGACCATACTCCTAATGCATCCAAACCTCATGTGAAGTATTCCAAAAGATCTGTCTCATCAAGAAGAATCCAACAACGTCGATAGCACGTCAATCGGACGTCCAGAGATCAAGTTATAAGTGTTTCCGCTCCGAGGGCCCAGTTGGTTTCGAGTTCGAACCAACCCGGCCATAAAAAAACATTGTTGAACGCTTCAGTGTAATAAACCGAAACTAACTTCTCGATCCAAGGATCCCTACACAACTGATGGTGCATCGATCGGAGGTCTGTATCCTATGATATGGGCATTTGAATGAACCCGGTCTGAAAATAGGGGGTTCGGGCCCGGTCCGACCCGGCCTATTACTCCCTGGGTCGGCCCGAACCGGGTCGACCGGACCCTACACCGGGTCCAGCCCGGTTGGGCGCGGCCCGACCCGGCTGGTGCGGCCGTCCCAGCCCGTGCAGCCTGCGGCCCGGCACGGAAGCCGGCCGCGGCTCGGTGCTGGCCGAGCGGGCGTAAAGGGGGTCGCCTCCCCCTTGTTTCAAAAATGGAGGACCCGTGGGGTCTGCCCTAAGAACCTGTTGGGGGGTTACGACCCCTCGGTTTCCTTCGAACAGCTGGATGTAATGGACAACCATGTGTAACGGCCATCCGCGGTCCTCTTTGTTCCCGCGTGGTTCAACGGCACCATGCCGCCTTCGCCACAATCATCAACAAAGATCAATAAAGAAAAGGGGAGGAGAAATCGACCATGTTTGTGCGGTCTGATCTCCTCCTGTTACGTCGATAACATTCGGCCAAAGTAAACGGGATACTCAACGACAAAACAAAGTAGAATTTTAATTCATTAAAATTGACCATAACTCCTACCTCGTGTCGTTTGACGTTTTTCGGATTTGACGTGAGGAAGACATCAGATTAAACTTAGTTAGTTGCACCCACACCACACTACCTATCCCTTCTCGTTCATCGGTGTCTCATCGGAGAAGATGGAACCTCAGTATTCTTTGACGAAGAGACACAGTTCTTCACGAAAGGAAGAAGTTCTTCAAAACTCTAGATATTTCACTCCAAAAGACATTCCCAACACAAGTGTCAACCAAATTAAAATAATCTTCCACCTTATTTTAATTGAACTTGCCAAGCCATTCCCCTTTTGAAAAACAAACCCCCTTAATTAATTAAATGTTGAGTTGTTTAATTAATTTGAGGTAGGTTGGAAAATTAATAAGGAAGTGGATGTGTTTCAAAATTAAAGGTGAATGTTTATGAGAGTTAATGTGAGTTATATGAATGTGAAAGGTTGGGGCTCGTGTGGTCCCCACTTCATTTTTATCCTCACATTTATCCTCAAATGTGTAGTTAGGTGTCACCCCAACTTCCCCATGTAGGATAAAGCAACCTTAGACTTAAAAATAAAATTGTTTCGCTATTTTATTCATTCCTCATTTAATCCACAATTTTTAACTTCCCAACCAGCACAAACACATTTGCAGTAATGGTCCCCTTAAGAAATTACCAGTGTTGTGGGTTAATCGGTGCCCTCAGAATTTAATTCTGAGCACCGGTATAAAAGATTTAAAAACCATCTTGTTTGTTCACTGAACGTACCCGAGCTAAACTTCAGAAGTTGATTCCAGGCACACCGAGCCTCGGAATCAGGTGCCATCAGAAACTGCAGACTCGTAAAATTCCAAATAAATTATGAAAAAAATTTCTTTGAAATTTCCGGGTCTTTACAAAAATATTACTATTAATTCAAAAAAATAGCTTTCCTAATTCAATTAGAATATTAAACAAAAATCCTATTTGTGATTTAAAAACATTAATAAAATGAAATTATATTCATTTTTATATACAAAAATAATCTACAACGTCAAAATTTTATGGTCTTGATACATATCCATGTGTTACACCAAAATAATCCCTAAGAGTAAGGTGTGCGATTGTGGGCATTTCATAGGGACGTTCGGTGAACATGGCTTGGCCCATGAACTCAATTAGCTTCAAATTCTCCCATAAAAGATTTCAATCATAATAAAGTTGATGGATATCGACTTGGGATTGGTTTATGGAAAATCCCTGAAATGTTACCTCCATTATAATCAATGATAAATTATCTTTATATGGAATTATCCTACATGTTGAGGTCATCACATCCTTTTTCTGCTTTGAAATGATTTTTATCACCCTATATTTATACTTGTCATGTGATCACTGCTCATTGGCTATATTATCAACAAAAATGTCACTAAAAGGTCATTTAATTAAAATATGATATTATAAAACAAATAGATTTCTTGTTTTTTCTATATCCATTTTTCAATATAATACATTTAATTAAATCAAAATTTAAATTTCACTTTTAATATTCCGGTTCGTTACATGGAGTATCCATGATGTTCTATAAAATTAATATTAAACTCGTGGTGATTGTATTTGAATCGCAAATTCCAAAATTTCACTTTTTTTATTATTATTATGAGAGTACACAATAGTCAATCACAAGATAGAAAAAGTCTTGTAAAGTGACATGAAATTCCTACATATATTTGACACCTACATATAAAGGATTTCTTCAACAATTATTGAGATATTTGAATTAAATATATTAATGAGAATAAAGACTATAAATATACATGGAATGCTCAAAAATGAAATTTTTCATAAATTAAAGTGGAATATATATTATAGACTAATTTTTTATTAATTATTATATTTATTATGGTCATGTTTATGTACTTTTGAAAACAACAGTTATATTTGAACCACTACAACCAAATCTAGAAGATGTTCTTTAATTTTGTGATTTTTAATCATTTTTAGAGAACACAAAATATTTTCAAAACTACATTTCATTATAAATGTATGTGATGTGTGAGAGATATATGTAAATTTCTCTCATTCTATGATCATATATAACTAAAAATGATATGATAAATCACATTTTATTATAGTAATTATACATGTTTTCAAAAAAAATTGCATAACACAGTTTCAATATCAGATACCACTGTTTCTGTTACATTTGAAAATGATTGTTTTTTCTGAAATATGGTGAGTGATATAGGGATATATCTATCCATTAACAAATCATCTGAAAAATTTCGTGATATTTGTTTATATAATGTTATATTTTATATGAAAAATCTATGTTAATTTTTTCACTTAAAATATCAAACATGTTCTCAAGGCTACTGTTTACATGTATAAAATGAAATTATAGTATATGATATGAGATATTTCATAGAGGGTTCTATAGTGATATTTAATTTCATATATAATAGGTTTATTGGATGTGATTAACATTTTAAATTAATATAAAACATTTAACATTAAAATAATAGAAAATTCTCATATTAAAAATAATAAATGTTCATATTCATTTTATGATTGGAATGATTCATATTTTTATAATCATATAATTTTAGAAAAATAGGAGTTTATAAGCTTCCCATTTTAATGAGTTATTTTATGTATTCATAAATAAGATATAATGTTCTTATAGATATTAAATTTATATATTAAATATTCATGATTTTTTTTATAATAATGATTTGTCAAATATTTAAAATATCTAATGTGTAATTTTTTTAAATTTTTCTTTATTTATTTCTTCTATACACATGAGTATACTATTATTAAATATGGAATTATTCTATTAAATTTCAAAAATGATTAAATACATTTTACATATGTCATACCATTCATTTTGGGAGTTTCATTCTAATTTTTAAGTAATGATTTAATTTATATAATTTATTATTAGTGGTATATTTATAATAATTCCATAGTAAATATTTTATTGTCTATTTTGATTTTAAATGATGTAGTAATTATCAATCACTATTGAGTAATGGTAAATGGGGAGTGGGACTCAAGGACTGACTTCTACTATACTAAGGACTGTAATATTTTCTAAAATAAGGGATTGGTTACCAATAAAATCATATTACATATTAATTAGGATTTATGTTTCATATGACATTGAATATATTACATGAAATAATTTTATATATAATATTTTGGATTGGGATATACAATTAATTGATTATTATAGTTTATAACTTACTATCTAAGGAATGAATAAATAATTGATTATATAATGTGTCAATCATTGACTTGATTAGGACATGATAAGGTGCATGATAAAAAGATTATGTATAAATTAATGAAATTACAATGATGAATACATTAGATTTATATAGGTTTATATGGTGATATAATAAAAAATCATTAAAAATAACAAGGTCTTAGATTTGAATCTTGGTGAACACTCAAAAATATAATAATAATTAATATTAATGACTCTATATGTTTAGTTACCATAAATTATATTTGGTATGTAGAGGGGAATATGTGTGAAACTACATGTTACGCTCCCCTACCAAATAAAAACCACATACTATATATGGTTCGGAAAAACTAAGAGATACAATACTCTGGGAATTTTTTTTGGGATAATATATATGGTGGAAGATGTGACATTATTTCCCAATATATTATCATTTATTTTTATATGATATAATCATAAATATGGTCCTCCTAAATAGATATATATTATCTTATGACTAATAAAAATAAGATAAATGATAACAAAACATGTATATTTTACCAACAATAGATTTAATATATGTATGGGGTCATTATTTTTGTGGAATTATATTCAATAAAATACCTCATAATATGATTATAAAAAAAACATAATCATCTAAAAAATGATTCTATTTTATATTAAATTGGATACCAAAAACTGTAATATAATCATTGATAATAATTTTGGAAGAAGAAACTCTAAATAGTTTTAATATTATAGAATATAATTGAACATTTAAAAAATAAAATAGATGATAATGTTATATGATTTATATAATCGTATTCACAAGGAACAAACTACAAAATCTATTAAAGAAATAATGTTTCTTACATTATGAGAAATTAATATCTTATTGAATTTTTTATCATTATTTTACATTTGAAAGATCAAAAGAAACAAAAAAAATCTTGAAAATTTTCATATTTATGGGATAAAAAAACATAAGTGTACCAATATAGAAAGAGTTTTGAAATATAGGTATAGAGTTTCAATGAATTTATTCAATGTGACAAGATTGATGATATTAATGATTCTTATTATGATCATAATATAGTGAAAATAAAATAGGCAATCAATCCTATTAATGAACATGTAAAAATATAGGCTTAAATAGTTCTAGTAAACAAGATTTATCAATGATATAAAATAATGGATATTGTGAGCTATGAATTTTTTTTGGCATTAATTGTTCTCATAAAAAGATTTGATAAGGGCCTCCTTTTTAGAAATATTTTTTTCAATGTAAAATTACATATTTTTAATCGATTTTTTAACACTTTTAATGGCCCCCATTATAAATATATAAAAGAGAATATAATGGGTAAAAATCAATTCTATATGAACATATTCTAGTCTAACCTTTTATCACCACTACCCATTCATTTCAGCTCTTGTTACCCACACGATAGGGTTTTCCAACCCCTTTTCACCACATTATATAATTCCATCCTCCTCTGTGCACCTCTTCCCTCCAAGAGTGTCTATCATGAGTTCTCCGCCTCATTTAAATAAACCATTTCAAATACCCTCTATTAATTTTTTCTATATTTTATGATATATATAAATATCTATATAAATAATGTTACACTTTTAAAAGTATATAAATTTATATATAAATTATGTTTTGTGTGTTTGTACGCATGTTAGTTTGATAATAAATACATATATACGCACACACATATATATTCTTTCACCTATAAATATATATATATATATATATATATATATATATTAAGACATATTAAATATTGATAGTTATATTTATATATTAGAATATATAATGATAAATATATATCTTTTTGTTAAATCACACACATGAATATATATATATTTAAACATTATATGTAAATTAATTATACTTTTACATATATTCATACATTTTTATTTTATATATATTTAATATTATATTTTATTTGGTTTAGTTGAATATATTTATAAATATATATTATATTTAAATATAATCATATATTTATTTATAAAATAAAATCTTTATGTGTGAATATATACAAAATATGTATATATTTTTACATATGTACTTATAAAAAAAAAAATATTATGAAAAAATATAGAATATAAAAACCATATTAACAATATTAATGCAATCTATGATAATAAACTCATTTCACACTAACATAAGGAAATAAGACCGCCTTAAACAGGGATGAAATTCCATCGATTGTAAAAAAATTACCATACCCTGATATATACAGAGTTAGAGGGAATTTTATGACTTTTCCATAAAAATATGTTTCCTTGAGATCCACCATGTAACGAGGATGTATATCATTTCACTTTATTCAGTTTGATATGTGGTTGGGCCTAAACAGACATTCAGATCAAATGTTATGGGTGTTTGATGTTCAAGACACCATTGAAAGTTATTTTATAGAATTTATTGACATTTTTTATTTTTTCTATAATAAAATTATTAATAAAGGACTATTAATAAATAATAATTTAGTAATTAATCATTAAGATTATTTTTTAATTTTTTTACGAGATATTTTTCATTAAATATATTATATATTAATTGAAAGATCATATTTATAGTTATAAAAATCATATAAATTAAAATAGATTATATATATATATATATTTGAATGTACATATATTATTTTTAATTATTTATATATATTTTTATGATATTTACACTTTATTCAAATTATTAAAAAGGCACGGATAAAGTCCCCCACCTTATAAGTGATTTTTTAATAGTGTTGCTAATAGACACCCATTATCTGTGATTTTTTTAATGCAAAATTAAAGGGGTGTCTTTATACATTATTTATACTTGAACTGATTTATATCCCCCCTTTAACAATTAATTTTTTATAAAAATGGTAAAAGGACCTATTTATCTATACTATTTTGTAATCATTGTTAAAGGTACAATTTTATCATTTTTTTAACACTCATATATTTGGGAATTTATTAGCACTAAAAACCGAGAAGCGTTATCAATGATACTGGGTAGTTCTGATAATTCCAAGAAATATTAAAATACATTTTTGTGTTATCGATGAATTTTATCCATATTTATATCTTAGGTATTTTTGGGATTATAATATCAGAAGGGTGCTCATGAAGGTTATTATTCTATCTCCTCGATAATTGTATACATCTCTCAGCATTTCTATTTTATTAATGTCTTCCTAATCTTCAACGATTGTCCCTTATGGTTTTATGTATCCCTCCACCTTTTTTATTTTTTTATCACTCCATTCCCCCTATTGTATTTTGGATTTTTTTTGGTTCAGTTCTTATGCATCCATATCAGTGTCATAGAATGGTGAAGAAAAATATTGTGTTCTAGTCCAATTGATATTGTTGTTGATATGGTGGTCAATGTGGTGTTATTATGGAAAATATAACTATGATGCACATGAGGATATATTGGTTATTTATTTTTCTTCATTCTTGTTGACAAGACCCCGAATGGTAATTTTTTAATTGTGGTGGTTTCAAAGGGAAGCGTTATAGATCCTAGAAAATTTATCTATTTACTGTCGAATCTTTAGACTATTCAATCTATACTCTAGCCTCTCAATCCATAATTCATATCCTTGTTAGACATGACAAATAGAACTCAAAAAGGTTTTTTTATTTAATGCATAGGTGTTCAAAATTATTCTTGATGTTTCCTTTTATTTCATCCCACCTTCTTTTACGTTAACTCTTAATGTAATATAGTCTTTAATTTATAGTATTTCATCTACACAATAAACAATGTTCTTGTATTCTAGACATCATTTTGTGATGATGGTTATCTTTATTTATTAAAGGATTTATGACTTCTATTGGTTCTTTAATTTTATCATGTCACCATTATATGCACATCATTGATGGATTTTTTCTATTTTTAGTGATTCTACTATGATTTATATTTTGGTTCTCTTGTATAGTCTCCTAATTTATGATCTCACCCAATGGTGTGTTTTATTTATAATCAGAGTTGCAATGATGTTCTGTGTTCTTTTCGTCATACAACTATCATGTTGAGATCATAAATTCTAATCTTTAGGTGATGTGGTCAAGATAATTTTCTTGGAGTAGGTCGCATGGTGTGACCTTGCCCCCCTTGGTCTTATTTTTTTTAAGTTTTATTTAGTTTGGGTTTATTGTGTTATTTGATTCCATTAGTGATTTTAATATTTATTTTTCAGACTCTTTTTTTAATGGATGTTTATATGTTTCCCATGAAACCATAAATGTATATTAATTCAAAACATAAAAAATAGATTTCTTGAAATATGTATGGGTATTTGAATAACTAGAAGTTTCCCTATTTATAGCATGTTCATTTTAGTTAGATGGACCTTTATTAATTTACATTGATCTTATAATAATATTGTGATCATAATTTGGAGTTCCTAAAAGAATTAAACATGTTTTGGCGGGTTTATGGAGGTTCATTTTTTTGATGGATTTGTAGAAACATTGAACTATCTACAAGAAATTATGAAACATGTATAGGGAGTAACTGGGATGGTTCACGGGTGATTCATGATCTTTCAAGCCTTGTGATTGTCCATTGAAAACTATATAATGTGAATCAAAGGGAAAAGCATGGTTTGTTAATTTTTTTCAATCAATGATGCCCATTTTCTCGAGTGGTTATAAATAAGGATTAGGAACACAAATTAATTTCATGATTTTTCTATAATTATAGTTCAAAATATGTGGCTATGTGGCTAATCCAGCAACACATGCTTTGTTGGAACCTGGCTTGAGAAATTGTGATAACTGAAAGTGAAATTTTTAATTAAGGCCCTAAAAATATGGAATTAAATATAAATTAAAAATTATATTCCACTTAAGATACCTAATACAATGGTATCACAAAATACATATTCTCCCTTGTCTTGAGAGATGATTCTTTTGTTTAATAAGTGATTATTAGGCCAATCAAAGCGTACTGCAGATCCAAATTCATCTATAAGTCATATTTCTCCAAATTTAGTCAAAAATATTTTTGTAAAATATCTAAAAGTACAATTATTTTTTTATAAATATATATATATTTCAATATATGAAAATATTGTTTAAATATGCTGTAATATTTTCATTTTATTAATATCCATGATTAGATATAGTGAATTAGAGTTTTTTTCATCATTTAGGCCATCTATTCAGAGGTAGTTATCTGCCCTCTCATCTCTACATGACATCAAACAAGAAGGAATAGTTTTTTTAAATGAATTTATATAATTTATTATTAATAAAATTTGTGATTCATTATAAATAAATATTCTAGGTTATTTAATTGGAATTTTTGAAATTGATTGGATTATTTATAAAAGGGTATTTGGTGATAATTTTTAAATAATGATTTTAATATTATTATATTTATTTCATTAATGGAAGAATGAATTCTAATTGTTTTTAGGATGAAATTTTTGACGTGGAATGGAATGAATAGAATTTTTAATACATGGTTATTGTAGGGGTATTCATTGGTGTTACACTATGGATGGGGAATGTTCCTTTTGGGATCATTATATTGGATACATGGATGATTGATGATATTTCACTAATTTTTATTGATATATCTCCTCATAAATAATGATATTGTGTGTGTGTTTATAGATATATGGCTATGGTTTTTCCAAACAAATGATAATTATTTTAATCATTGTAAAATTATTTCATTGGATCATATTTAACGTTTTGATTGATAATTTTCAAAATAATTTTAAAGAATTTTATATAATACATTTCCACTGGTACATGTCCATGTTGTGTGAATTATGATGTACTTGGGGAAAACCCAATGATTTCAGACACACCCCCATCATGGTATCTATTTTTCATTTTCACATGACATCTATTGGGAAACAATTCATGTAAAGGTATGACATTTTTTAGTTATGCTTCATGATACTAAGAATGAAGAATGTTGAGTTGGAGTTTGAAGCTTAATAAGAGATAATAAACATGATGTAACTGTGGTGTCTTTTGTGTGAATTGTACATTTGGTCACTTTTGGTTGAGCTCTTCTATTCCATTGGTGTTGTAATATTTTTATTTCTATTTTGATATTTATCAGGATATCTCATAACTCATGAATAATATAGTTGATTTTTATGTTTATTATTTATGATTTCTTGGTTGATTATCATAAAAAATGGAATATCATCCCCAATGTTCTTGAATAACATGGAATCTATTACAATTTTTTTGGGGATGTTACATAAGGAAAATGATCACCTTAACCTCTTCTGAAGCTAGTGAGGAGGGTAGAATTTTCACAGTGGTATCTGAGCTATGTTCAGCCTGTGACGTTGAAATGGTATGAATATTGGTTATTACTTTTTACACCATTTGATGGTATCAAGGAAATTAGAATATGGAAAAATGAAATTTATAGCATAAAAAACAATAATAAAATTTTTATTCTAAATTTCAATTTAATAGGGTGTTTGGGTAAAATTATTTTTAGTAATCTTATGTGATTATATTAATATCATTTCCATGGTATTAGTCTATTATGGTAGTATATCATGCATTGGTATAAATTCATCCCAATAATATTTCATTTTATCATTGATATTTTATGATATATGGGAAATTGTAATCATGGTAGTATTGGTTAGACATTGAATAGGTAAATTTTAATGGTTGATTGATTTAAAATGTTCTAAGCCATCAATTAATAGTGAATATTGATTATGTGACTTTTTTCAGGGTCTTTGTATTGTAACCAATAAGATGTTGTAGGAATCAACTAGAATTGGATTATAAAATTTTTTATGCAATTTAGCCATTAGTGAATCCAAATCTTATCCAAATAATTTTATAGTAATTTTTGAATGTGGAATTGTGAAATTAAATTGATGTACTATGTTAATTGATGAATTTAGTTTAGCTTCAAAAGAAAAAACATTACACAATTCAAGTGGATTTTAAACCAGAATTATTTTTTGTAAGAATTAGAGGAATCAAATCTTCATTTTACTTTTAATATTTTTAGAGTTGTAGGTAAATCTTCAAAAACATATTTTTTATGTTCAATCACACCAATGGAGGGATTTTTAATTTAGTATAAATCCAAGAAAACGAACTAAATGTAAATATTTTATAGAATTATAAAATAAAAAAATTACATCATCACAAGAATAAGATTTAAATTTAAATGTACTTATTATGTTTAATGAAATTTAATCTCTTATTAATATAGAATGTGGATAAATTTTTGAATTTAATCAACCAAGACCAGTAAATTTGTTCATGTTTGTCCTTGAAGGAATGAATTTTTGATTTAAGGATGAGACTATAATTTCTCTAAAAAATGATTGTGCATTGAATTATGAAATATATGAAGATTTTAAATATATTAATTCTTTTCAAAAGGTTTATTTCTATGAATATTTCATGCTTAACTGTATTTCCAACCATAATAACACGTATGAACACAAATAAAGGAAATAAGTGGAATAGGTACACAGTGTTCCTAAGTGGTGGTATGTCATAGAATTAGAAAATGGAATCTGTTAACATTCCTCCACGAATGTAGAATAATACTTTATATTTGTTGTTTGTTTTATTTTAAAAATATTAAACAGCACTATATGACAACTTCTAGAGAATATTAAAAATGTAATTAGATGGGATGTCTTCAATGTTATTTTTATAATGATAGAGGGTACAGTTCTAATGGTACATATAATGTTTATCTAGTTGCATATGACTCTACCTGAAGAGATCATAAGACTAAAAATCATCACTAAAATGAGTAATACAGGGTTATTATAGGAATCACATGACACTTTAGTGGATACACCATTAATATAGACAAGAAGAGAGGGTGATAGTCACTAAAAATCTATATTGAATTGAGAAAGGTATCATTGATGATCAATCTGAACTTTTGATGGTGTGAGAGAATGTTATTTTGAGTTGTATCCATTTTCATGTTCTGTTTGATAGATTATTATTTAAATATTTTAATTATTCTTTCACTTTTTAACATACATGTTTTCATGATGACATAATGACTAATATTTTAAAACATGAATTGCCTTTTATCCAATGTGAATGTCATGTATTTAACTGTGAATAATATATAATGAATATCAATGGGGTTTAATTGGTATGGGACTACTCTATCAATGATATGGTTATTTACTACTTGGTTTTATGTATTTATTTGTTGAGGAAAACTAATAATACCATAGCGATTTTTATTCTTTCCAGTTGATTTTTTATTAGATAAATTAATTTTCAATATAATGGAGGATGGAAAGTGGATGAAAGAAGAGTTGGACCATTGGTACTAGTGTTTGGAATAATCTATTATCATCTTGAGCTACTGATTTTAGTATTTATGGATGATATAATTAATATTTATTTTTCGAAAAAGGTTTACTAGTTACACAATGTGATTTCTAGTAATTTCTTGGGATTTCCATCAAAAATGGATATTGAGATTATTATTGATATCCTAACATGGACCAATCCTATTTACCACCTATATTACATATTGAAAGTGATGATATTGATAAAATTGAATGTCCAACTATAAGGTATAATATGTAAAGGGTTCATTAGATAGATCATGTACCCATGGTATGAATGAGTTCCTTTTTAAAAATCATGGATATAAATCTTAGTGTTTTTTTATATTATCATTATCATAATTAATTTATGATAAAAAATCATTATCATCTTCAACAAATAAAGAATTGTATTGATGAATTAATGGTATCCAATTACATGTCTAATTTTGACATATATTCATGAAATCGAAAAAATTTAGTAGAGAACGAGTATATTACAATGATAGCCATAAGAAAAATACATGGACTTTATGAGTATGTGGTTTGCCCCCATTACCATATTATTTTACCCACAATATTTATGATATTTATATATCATATCATTCATTGTTATCAAGATTCATTTATGGTGGTGTGTGATGTTGGCATAGTGGTTTATTTTATCACAACAGAAGAATATTAGAAAAATATGACCATAGTGTTTGAAATATTAATGTAGAATCACCTATATAATAAGTGATAAAAATTTTACATCTAGATAAAAGAGGTCAATTTGCATATCCACATCATTTTTGAATAATTAGTCACTATACATACTGAAAAAATATATGTTTTTATAAGTTTGTAAGCACTAAAAAATGTATTTGAGATATGCTCTTTTGATTTCTTAGAGGGATAATAGACACTATGTTTTTATGAATTTACATCTCTTTCCTCACCTATGATAGGTCTGACATGGAAATGCATTCCATTACAATGGAATTAATAATTCCAATATATTTCCAATGACACATGGTTCATCTTACATCATTTCATATTGACAAATTTCCTTAGTATTGGAAAATCTATTCATATTATTGTGATTCATTAAGATCAGGAGTGAGGTGTGTTATCATTATGTGGGAGAAAATAGTTTTTTATGGATCACAACAGTTATGGGTACATGTAAAAAAACAAGCACATTATTTAGAGTTATCTACCATAGTATATTATTTGAAAACATGACATCATTATCATTTTGTTTAGAAATTTATCATGTTAAGATTTTATAATGATTGAAATACCTTTTTTTCATAAAGGGACATGAATTAAATGAAAAAATGATCGAAGGAATATATTTAAATGTTCAACATTAGCTTAAACTTAATTTACACACCTAGTGTGGGGAACATTATGGATGATAAATTATGTTTGATTTCATATAGTCAACTGGATAAAGTCGATTCACATCTATGGTAATTGATGACATAGATAAAATATATGAATCGGGAGTTTTTTTTGTGAAAGGTAACAATTTAGTAATCTTCTATATATTTTTTATTTCTTAACTATTTTATCATGAATATGTTTCCTATATATTCAATCTTGAATGTGTTAAAAAAGTTATAAACTCAATAGTGGAGAGACAATTATGGGATGGACTTCATATGGGAGATCTGTACTATGGTTTTGGTATTGGATTTATTTTTGAGTTATTTGAAACAATATATATATATTTCTACCACCATTCAAAATGGGATGTTCATCTAGGTAAGAAAATTATGTATAATGAATTTTGTAAACTATTTTGATGGGTTTTCATGAAGAGGATGGTAGAATAATTAATTAAGAGATGATACAACTATATGAGCACAAGGTTGATCACCAAGGATCACATGGTATGTTGAAATATTTATATATTCAAATATTGAAATGGAATTAGATATCCATGGATTTTTTTATAATCCTACCATGATGTTTATAGAAGCCTGATCTCATGTGTGTGATTTCAGATTTAATCATGTAGTTGGATCACATTATTAGTTTTCATGAATCTAATTCATTGTAATAACACTAACAATCAAAACAAAAAAATTTATAAATAAACATTGAATACTAATATCGATATTTTTGTACTAAGACTCGATGATTTCATATCACTTTCGGAAACCCATTCTACAATCCCTTAGATGTTAGTTTACATTGAGCAAATCATTCCCCCTTAATCTAATAGAAAATCTAAGGGGATCATGAAAATATTGGAATTAATTATTAGTGAATGGATAATAAATTTTGGAGGTTAACATTAATATACCATTAGTGGATTTAATATAAAATAAAATTTACCGGGCCTCAATTACTTTGAATCCTTTTGAATCATTGTATAATCATTTCTATCAATTTACAATTTTTTTAGGGAAATTTTGAAAAATTAGTAATCAATCCATGATAGATGAAAAAACAATGTAAATTATTCAGTTGATTATACATATTTTAGATATAGACTAGAGAATTTTAAATTTTCAAATTATCACCAAAATTGAACAACTTGGTTTAAGGTGATTAATCATATTTTCTTGAGAATCACTCAAATTATAGAGATCATAATTTTAGAAATTATTTAAAATGTTTACCACGGTACATTAGTCTTTTCGATTCACATGAATGAGTTTTTGAGCTATAATAACATTTTTATTTTTATCCATCTATCACTTTAGTTAATAATGTCTTATATGTATTTCATTTGAATAAGTACTATCTTGATCAAGAACATTTTATTCAACGGGATCAAGTTGATCTTTAACCAGATGGTATGGTAATTCACATTCTATTAAAAAATTTATAGTAAAGGGAGTATTTTTCTTAAAAAAGATTATTTTTTATTGGGATTTATAGTAACATGGTATAATTCTGGAATAAATGTGGGTGCATGAAAATAAAACATTCTGGAAATGGCCCTAAATATTTCCAAAAAATAATTGCTTTAAATTTTCATGATGGAATTACCTATGGTGGGGTGAATGTAGATCCCATTGTTTCATTTATATAACCCTTAATTTGTATACTTTAGTCTTATAAAATACTTGTGTAATATTTGAAGATATCGTTGGAGGTTTAGATGGGTTATAGTGGTGTTTGAAGTGGTGAATAGTTTGAAAATGTTTAAAGGTAATTATGATACACATCTATGAAAACATGTTTAATTTTTGTAGTATCATGGAAAGAATACAATTGGTGAATGGTTTGTCTAAAATGTTGGAGTGCCCATGGGAATCTGTGAAAATTGAAATACAATGAAAATAATAGTTTACTCATGGGTTTTCCAAGTATATGAGCAAACCATTTTGGGTTTTCTAATGATGTGTAATCATCACACAGTTGGAACAAGGATTGTCAAACCATGCAGCACAAACCAGGTAGAATCTTGTTTTTCATGATTCATGTGCAAATTTCTGGCACATTTTCACAAATCATGAACACTACAATTGAAACATGTAGTGAATTCCATTAAAATCATACATAAAATCCTAACGAATATCGGTATACCTATTTAGTTTCCTAAACTTCATAGATCTCAAATTACATTTACTCCCATGCATTTAAAGATAATTTCATTTTATTGAGATGTGATTTTTAGATGAATAAAACGTCAAAGGAAACCTATATTCACTATCAAGTCTTTTTCTTTTCATTTTCATTAATATCTATTATTATTCTATCTCCCAAAAACATATATCTTGTCCATATAGGATATATCATTATTCTTTGATGATAATATGAAAAATATATGACTGAATATTTTGAGGTAAGTGGATTTATGGATATTTTTATTGAATTGTAGTGAGGTTTTTTATTATTTGTAGCCATTGATAGGTAGGTGGATTCTATCAAATACATGTAAAAATTATAATCTAAAGGCGTAGATATCATTGTAGGGAATTCTTGTAATTTTTATGAAATCCATATTTTATTATTATTGGAATTAAATTTTGATTATTGATTTATAATTGTGGATATTTAATGATTTCATTGAAAAATATCTTCATAGATAATTATGAAACAAATATTTTAATTTTTTAACTCATGGAAAAAAGTTTTTTTAAATGATTTATATAATGAAATTATTTATATGGAATAGTTTCTTGAATTTGGAATATAGGTTTGGTGTTGGATCAGTCATTGATGTGTCCCATATGTAGTGGCATGTTCCATTGGGTATCCTATTATAGGTCATAGTGTGATGACATGTTGGATCGATGATTTTTCTCTCATTAGTATATATCTATTACTTGAAAGGAAAGGGTGTGTGTGTGTGTGGAGATATTATTTTGGGTATGCCAAATAATTGAAATAGTTTTTACATTTTATAATGTTTTTTCCTATGAACTGGATTTCCATTTTAATAAAAACTAAATTTTTTTATTTAAAAATTTTTTTATACAAGATTTTCTAACCAGTTCTTTTCCATAGTTTCATTAGTGGAGATGCCTTTTGATAATTCATTCTATGTTTGTACTCACCACTACATAGTCAATTGTTTTAATTTTAATATTCCATCAATCAATACATAGGTAATGGTAATGGGTCAATTTTATTTAGTGATTTGTTTTTATACTATGGGTGGATCAGGTTGTGTTAGAGCATGGAGTAGGATTGGTGTTTTTCATCTTGATGCCACTTTTCTGTGTTTGGTTTCATACATACATTGGGTATCTTCTCGTCATTGTCTTTGTTTCCATTGGTGAATTGATTCTTTTGTTTTCATTTGGATATTAATTTTGTTATATTATCATTAATACATCATATAGTTATTATGGATGATGATAGTTTATGAATATTTTTTTTCATTAAAAGATAAAACCATCCCTCAATGACAACAAATACCTTGGAATTTTTTGACAACATTTAGTGTTGTGGGGATGTCACCTAAGGCCTATTTTAACATTCACCTCATATCATGAAAATTATTTGGGGTGGGGTGTAACCATGTTTATCAAACCAATGTTCAAAACATGAGTTAAAATGGTATTAGTATTTTTGGTTATGTTTGTCCCTTTTCATGGTAGAAATGAGATCGGAATGTTAAAATATGAATTGTATATCATTAAATCATACAACTTACCTTTCTACACCGTACCTCATGATATGATGGTGTCTGATTAAAAATGAGCTTTAATTCACTTCTAGGATAATCATCAACTCATTTTTAAGGGTTCATACGATGAGGATATCATTCCAGTAATTAGTATTAGTACTTCCTACAAGGATTTCATCATTCATGTGATAATTGGTGATTTATGGAAAATTTACATTTTAGATATAATGATTGAATATTTAAATAAATACATGTAATTATTTTTTCTTATAGTGATTTTACATTTTCTAATCCAGATGTTTTTAGTGAGTTTTTACTATGTGATGTTTTATTATAGTCATAGAAATGGAATAGGATAAAAACATATGAATAAATGGGAATGGGTAGATGAAAATGTGTTTTCACCAATGATATAAGTGAATTCAAATCTTTCACAAAAAAATTTCATGGATTTTTAAGCCATGTATATGGGTAATTAAAATAATGATCCTCAGCATGTGATTATTTTTGTTCATTTCTAAATGGAAACCCTATCAACCATTTGGGGGGATTCATAACCACAATAAGTAGATGTCTAGTTAGATTAGATGAATCATATATTTTAAATCCTTGTTTCACCAGCACATTTGCATGTAATTTTAGTAATAAATTTATTAGAGGATAATTCAATCCAATTTTCAGAATTTAGAATTCATGTTAATGTTGTCCAAGATATTTCATTGGGTGATTTTGAATATTTTTTTAATATATAATTTTATTCTCAATCCATTCATAAAAATTAAACAATGGACTTCATATGTTTAAGGGAATATAATCTATCAGTCAAAGAGTATGTGGATGAATTTATTATTTTAATCAAATTTTACATATAAGATTGTATAAGTTCTTCGAGGATGGAACATATTTTTTGTGTCACATTTGAAATCATAAATTCTATCAAAATATTCCTTTTTTGAATAATGGAGTATTTAAGGATAGTAAATATAGATGTATGGGAAGGAAGGATTATTTCATGGATTACTAATGGATGTGGTCTATTTACATCCTTGATAATAGGTTGAAACTCTGATACTAAGAGTAAGAAAAAGGTGGAGACCTATATTCAATATTGCAGTATTCATCAGAACCATACAAGAACATATATTAGTATTCATCCATGAAATTAAATTCAATTGGGTTGTTTACAATTTTAGTATTTTTATATTATGAAATGAGATAGTATTAAACCTCAATGGCCGGTTCAAAATTGTAATCACCTAGTACATATTAGATTTTCTGTTTCAATGATTTATGGGTTTATTTTAGAGACACATATGATGTTTCTAAAACATAATATTCTTCAACTGGATTAGCCCAATAGAAAAAATCTTATCATTAGAACCAAATTAGAATATGTAATTTAAGGAAAACAATAATTTATATATAGATAAAATATCAACGTGGTTGTAAATAGAAAGTGACAGTGACTAAGAAACTTCATTGTTCCATGATATTGATCATGTATGATCAATATGAATATTCAATTGTGTATTTTATAACTCATTTAATTCTAACATTATACATTTTTATATGGGAATGTACCAATTTTATATATCATTTATCATTTAATATGATATGGGTTTTCATGATGAGATGTTTCTTTTTATTCTAGAACTACTACATACTCTAGGATAGTTAGTATGTCAATATTTAATGTGGGATTCATGAACATTGGATATTGATGTGGTAAAATTTATATGGTGATATATGTCCTAGAGAAGGAAGTATATGACAAGATTTTTTATTTGGATAGGTTTACAATAACCAAATCCCATATTGATTTTTATGCATAAAAATTGAGTTTCAAATCATCCAATAGAACTAAATAATACTTTAATTATGATTTTGAAGTGTGAGTATAAAGAGAACGAACTGTAGTAATGGTATTTGGAAATATTTTCTATTATTTTAAATGAAAATATTAATATTTGTGGATGAGATTTGGAATAAAAAATTTTCATCTATGGATTACAAATTTCATGATGATTTTCCTAATAATTTATTTGAATTTTCACCTAAATAATAAGTGAAACTTATAATTAATAATATATGAGGGAAGAGTAATATTTCCCATCTATCTTACTAGAAAAAACTCATATAATTGATTAAATTGAATGCCCATCATAAAGATATTGAATTTAAATGATTCAATCGACCTAGCAATTCCTTAAAGGAATAATCATCTATTTTTAAAAATAAGGAGGCTAAAACTCTTAGTATTTTTTATTATCATAAAAAACCATGTTATGATAAATTATCAATATCCTATTCAATGAATAGATGATCTACATTATCTATTGAAGGTATTCCATTGGTTCTCTATAATTTACCTATGATTGGGTTTTTAACATCTTTGAGATCAGAAAGAGGATATTTTGATGACAGTATTCTGATGTAGATATTGTTATTACGAGTATGTGGTTACTACCTTTGGTCTTTCTAAGGTCTTGTAATTCATTTTAGAATTGATGAATTAAATATTTTTATGGTTTTTAGATTTCATTGTGGTGTTGTTTGTTGATGAATGATACATACATTTTTTACATGAATATTGATATTGATATTCATAAATTCTAGGATTTAAATGATTAATTATTTCATAATAATTTAATATAATTGTTCACATCGGGAATGATGTTTTTTTAGGATATGAGAAAATGAATCCAAAACAAACAATGATTTCCACTAAAATACGGATTCCCTTGATTATAGTTGTTCACAAGATGCTGCTAGGTGTAGAAAATGATGAACCTAATTGAGACAATGTTTTATGTGTAATAATCAATAAATACATGGTCTATACATATTTTAGAGCCTATAATTTATTTTAGGAGTGAATCTTGTTCAAGGGAAATAACCAGTTCTGGATGATAAAACATTATTGGGAGTGAAAATATTTCAGCACATGAAAACAATTCAGGATGTGATTCTATTTGATGCCATGTATACATTATAAGGCACGAAAACATTATAGGTCTTAAATGTATTGGTATTTTTTAGAATTAGTTGTTTTGAGTGTGATTTCCAATGTAAACATCGTATATATGACCCCTTACAAATTTTATCATGTCACAAACCAAGTCGAGATGCCATTAAAACTAAAATATGAACCGATCTGAGACAAGGACCAAAGAGAATTCATGATCCCCACAAGTAGGAAAATAGTGGCGAGCATCAAAAATATATAAAATGAGAATTATTTGTCCCAAATTAACATGGATCAATATAGAATTTACAGACTAATTAAAACTTACAATAATGGATTCTCAACAGAATACAAACTACTCCAAATTCAAATACAACTAAAAAACACTAGATATAATGGAAAAAATGAAAATCAAACAACTACCAACCTGATCACCATGAGAGTTCATGAGAACCACCATCCACAAACTAACCTTTTATAAAGAAAACATGAACTAAAAACCCAAACATGAAAAACTACTCGGGTCTACCGACACTGAATGGTACAATAATGGTGTGAGACATAAAGCTCGGTTGGAAACCACTAAAGAATATAAAAATTTACCTTCCCAAAACAGTACATAATTTTTTTTAAATATAATTATAAAAATATTTTTTCTCATTTTATTAAACAATCAAATATCTCCCTTTTAAATGTCTAACACACACAACTTCCCATTTTCAAAACAGGATAATATTTAATTTCAAAACTCCAAACCATATTCCCAAGAAAACCAATACCATGGTTTGATGAAAAGAAATGAGAAATAAAAAAATAAAACATACTATAGTAGAAAATAAATAAAATATAGATAGAAAACTATTTGAATTTCCTATAAAATCCTATAGGGGTCCTTATAGGTACTTTCTTTGGAACCAGATACCGGATAATAGTGAAACATCAACATCTATAGCCAAATGGATACCCTCAAATGGACAATCTAGTGGCACTACCCACACGACCTTTAAATCCATCCAAGGGGTGGAAACCCATCTAATCGATGGTGATAAGAAACCATCACTCAACCCTATAAGCATTCTAAGAAAAGAAATTGTAATAGTATAAAATGTATGTAGGTGTCCCTCGCACGCATGACTCACTTAAATTTATTTTACATCACTTTCCTACCAAAAAACATTAAACCACCTATAAGATAACCCATCAAGCTAAATCCCTCCATATGGATACCCATAATAAAATTAGTCAGTTAGTGGTGCCAACTAGTCTATCCCATCATTAAATATTTCAAAAAATATCTCAAAATAAGATTAGTTTATAACCAAGCTATTCATCATTTATTTCCCATCATATTTATTAACATTTACAAACTATTTCTGATATAATACAAGAAACTAAATTCATGAATATTATGTCAATCATGTCTTTACCCCAAATACATTTTAATTTTTAAACACCGCCCTATGTAAAATTGAAAAGAAAAAACAAAATACTAAATTCAAAATGGGTATTCATTTAATTTTAAATAAAATCATACATTCAACCAATGTACAAAGCATTCCATAACATCAAAAAAATTAATACCATTGTTGAGCCATTTCAAATCAAAGGAACAATTAGTAATGAATCAAATGTTTAAAAAATCTGTGAGACTATGGGTACAATATATTAATGTTACATCAAAATTTGAATGCACATCCAATGAAAAAATTTAGTAAACAATAGCAACACACAAAACATATCTTTCTAATCACCAATTGGTTAAAACAAATTCAACAGTTTCACATAATTTACATATATGATATCAAGCCGATTAAAACATGGAGATGCTTCACAGAATACATTCAAAACACACTTTAAGAGTCACCCAAACCCACATAGAAATAAGAAATCACAATCTAACCAATTTAATAAAATATTTCTATGGGAAAATACTCCACCACACAACCAATTTTACCTTTAAATATCAATTTACATTTTTTCAAAAAAATTAGGGGATGATATAGTAAGGCATATATGAAGAATCAATTGAAACCCCATTTCTATCAATTTCTACCATCATAATAACACTAAAATATACTAAACACATGCATCGAAAACAAAAAAAAATCATATCTAAAAATTAATTAGAAACACACAAGATTAAATGGAATGTTAAAGAATAGAAAATAATATAAACAACTAACTCAATTGTGTGTTGATTCGATGAAACTTCAAGGGGAGGAAGAACAAAATATAATGGACCAACCACACTACATACGATCCATTGAAAAAACAGAAAAACCCTATCCATTAGTATTCTTCCAAGTGAAAAACCCTCCATACAAAAACAAAGAATCAAGATAGGGGAAGATGAATACAAGAAAATATGAAAAAGAACCCAAAGAATCATAATGTGGAAGCATGGAGGTGAATTAGTTGAGGAGGAGGAGGAAACAAGAAGAGGGGGATTATGGGATCCCTTCATGCACAAAAAATGACCCACAAATATATGCCCTGATTATATTTTAAAAATGGGATATATAGGATTAGAGATTTTAATATTTAATATTTATTGGTAGCTCGTACTGTTATTCCACATAGTTTTCCAAACCGTGCGGCATGCATCTGGTATCTACTGCCGAAGCGAATAATGACCACATGATTGACCCACTGTGCTTGAAATAATGTGCTCCAAATGTGTGGAATCTTTTGTCCAACTCTAGGACCTATAGAATATTTACATGGTTGGGCCTGCATGACTTCCACTAACCATGTAATGCCTATGTATAGGCACAAAATACAAAATAAAATAGAATACATTCATCTAGAAACTCATTCCAAAACTAAACTGGGGAACACAATATAATATTGCAGTAAACAAATGAATTATCCAAGATTCGTGTGTGAAAATTCCCCCCACAACATAAACATTCTTCACCCATAAATTCACCTATCCAAAATACAATTAAAACATGAATTCATGCCTGATCAAACTGATGAAATCCATGAATATTAGGGTGACTGTTTACTCCACACTTCACACCTGACCGATCAAGAATGAACTACAATATATATATGTGGGGAGAACATGATATGGTTATCATCCCAATAATAATGTAACTAAATGGTATATTCAAAATCCAAATAGACCACCAAGACATAAATGGGAACCCCACTATAATGAAAAAAGAAAATTGGAACTCCCAACTCAAAAAAAGTATAAACCTTGTTCCATGAGTAAGGAAACGACACCGCTAAAACTAAAAATTCCCCATGCACTCGAGATCCCCAATACTTGTGGAATACCCCCAAAAGGAACTCCATAAAAATAGTGAACTGAAACCAAAACACATCAATTAAAAAATATAGCGAACCTCCAAAATAAGCACAAAAAATACCAAAACCATCACACATAAGGGTGAAAACACAAAAATAAGAACATATTATTTTAAAGAGTCTCACATAAAAAAACCACTACTCGGATTATGAATGAACATATTCATCAATCCTTTAAAACGAAAATATGAACTCCCAAAATTAGAAAAATTACAAAAAAACATTATACTCTTCCACCCAACACATGGACCAGAAATGGGAAATTTTTTCACACACCCCCTGTGACTCCTCAATACGGGCAAGGTTTACTGAAAGACCTATGGTTGGATACGTGGTGACTCAAGCATCTCCTTCCATGCTGTTAGGAACTAACATCCACCAGTCATTGATTCATCATTGGGGAATGCTTCCTTAAAAACTTCCCAAGATGAACCAAACAACTACAATGGTGGAAATTATTCACAGGATTACAGAAGGCTATCTTAAAATGTAGGAATCAATCACACTTGAAACACACAAGTGGGTTGTCTAATGAATGTGAAGTCTGATACACATAATGATTCTTTTATGGAATAGGTTCCTCTAGAACAATTTTATCTCCGTATGGACAAACTTCACAAAAAATGTAATCCATTTTTTCTGTTATATAACATTGGATGGATTCAATAAGTTACCTCCTCAGGTATAAAACATTGGAAAAAAATGGTCTTCAACCATTCCAATTGTCATCCCAAATTCCAACGATGATGGGATAACCAACTTCCACCGGTCCAAATATAGACCATTAAAAACTATAATAGGTTAAACTCAAATAGAATCAGGTCTTCCCAAAAATATGAAGCCTCGCTCAAACTTTTCAAGCAACCCCACTACCTCTTGAAGAAATCGTTCACCATAAAAGATAAGATAAAACTGAGAAGAATCTACAGTTGGTCATAATTAACTTTAATCATTTTCAAATTTTATGGGTGGAATATTCATAATAACACAAGAATCATGAAAACAAAATCAACATCAAACCAATGTAAAATTTAAAGTCACACTAAAAGACAAAAAAACTAGGCATGAACGCCATATATATATTAGGGAACCGAGATTCCTCCTTTCCAAATTCAAATTTTCAATTTAATTTTCAAAATAGCCCAATTTGTAGGCCACTTTTTGAACAAAAAATGCACTCTTCACAAAAAAAATATACATTCTAAAATAAAATACAATTTCTAGAATTATTTTCCTATTTTAATATTTGTTCAGAAAAACATGGACATGCCCTTGATTTCAATCATCCACCAATTGAATCACATGAATTGTCACATTATTAACATCAATTTCCATCAATACATGAAACAATTCCCTTTCCGCACTTACGATCTCATTTGATAACATCCATATGGTACACTAGGGGTTACACCCATTCCACATAATTTTCAATTCCAAACATGTACAAAATTATAAAACAAAAACACTAACACTTTTAAAACCAGGTTTTCTAACCCAATACCATTGGAAGTAAATAATTTCCATTTTAATATACATTTTCATTTTAAAATATTTTTCACACCCACTGAGACAAGACACAATACGTGCCAAAATATAAAAATGAGGAAGTATTAGTCATGAATAACCTGAAGACATGATATTGGGACATTTCACAAGTATTAAATAACAAATAAGAAGACATTCCACCAAGAACATGGTCTCCACATGAGTTAGTAATCCATGTGAGATCCCAACATGACAATGACTCAACTACTATTTCATTCCTCTATCAAATTAAATAACAAAAACACGAAACCCAAGGACCCCTAATGGATTAGATATCATCTCGCGTGATGGTGATCAGGCACTGACCCAAGAAGTACCTCTGAAGTCCTTAAAATCATATTCTATATTCTACATAACACTATAAATAGAAATTAAATACCGTATATTATACCATTTTTTCATGAAACAATACAAGATTCCATCTAACCCGACTTTTTACCAGATCTAGGACAAGACCCGTAGGGGGTACTGATCACCACAGGCTGTGAACTAGTTTCTGAAATCAAATGTAAGTCAAAGGGGATAAAATTATACTAAAGATAAAATAATGAATATGAATGTTTAAAAATAAGTGAAATTGAAGATTACTGATTCTAAAAAGAAAACAACTGATCTAAATGAAAATACAACTGAATAAAACTGAAAATATTGAAAAAATATAAAATAAAACCACTACAAGTAAGGCCTCCATGTGACATCATAGTCCCCGTCATCCACCATCTAACCAACTAAAATGTAATCTCATACCAAAAACCTGAACATTGAAAATATCTTGGGTCTACCAATAATGAATGTTATAATTATTTTGGGTAGTTGGTATCTTAGTAGGAAACCACCAACGAGTCCATATATTTACATTCTCCAAACAATCCGTAAAAAATATTTTTATTTAAAAAAATAAAAGTTTATTTTTCTAATTTTATTATACTAGCACAAGTCCCCCTTTTTAATGAACAACACACAACCCTTTCCATTTTCAAAACATAATACCATTAAATTTTAAAACCCCAAACCCAAAACCCAAAAAAATCAATTCTAGGCTATGCTTAAAATAAATGGGCAATATAAAAAGGAAATAAAGTGAAGAATAAAATAAACCAGCATGTATAGATATAAAACCATGAGGATTTTGTAAACATGATGAGAGAAATAAATTGATGTAATCAGTTTGGAACCACCTAACTGTGTATGGTGAAACTCCAATGTCTATAACCAATTATCTGCCCTCAACCAGCTAATCATGTTTCCCTACACACATGGCCTTTAATTCCAACTATGGAATGCCATCCCATCAAATCAAGGTTGATCTGAAATCATCACTCAAAAATCTGAAGTCAATAAGGAAATACATGGTAATGGTATACAATTTAAGTAGGAGGCCCTCACATGTATGGCCCACCTTACCATGCATCATCACATTTTCTTACTCCAAATAGTAATAACACATATATTACAACCCATATAGGGAATTTACTCTATATGGGTTACCACCATATAACCAGTCATTAATAAGTGCAAATTGGACCACCACATTATTAAATATTTCTAAACATTTCTTAAAATAGGCTAAGGTTCCAACTGGGATATTAATCAAGTCCATTCCAATATACATACAAACGTTAAAAACCCATTTTTCAAATAATAAAACACAAAACATTAATGAATACAATTCCAAATAGAAATTCTCCCCAAATCCATATTCATTTTCAAACACCACCATATGCCAAAGAGGAAACTGACATCACACTCTAAAATTATCAACTTTTGTTTAATTCATTTTCATTCAAATCCTCATTTTATCCAATGTACCATGCAGGCCATAACCTCAACATAAAGTTTTAACCATCCATGAAACATTTGAAAACCAAGGGGCCTTTATTAGTGAATCCAGAGTCCTAAGAAGTACCATGAGTGAGTCAGTAAAGTGTTTCAAAGTTTCATCTTCATTTGAATATACATCAATGTGTGCGCCTTGTTCGGAAATTGATGTAACAACATCAAATTTAACACTATATAAATCCATGAAAACTCCCAAAATTGGTTTTTAGAATCACCACCTTCTTTCAAATAAAATCCAAAACATTCACATAATTTAAAATGGTGAAAACAAGCCTTAATATCCAAAGGATCCATCTCAATCATCATAAAAACCACACTATAAGAGTTAGAATGACTGATATGAAAATCCCAAATCACAATACACCCAATATAAGAAAATATCACAAAGGGAAAACACAACACAAAACTAAAAAATTTATTATAAAAGAAAAATCGACATTTTAATAAACACATTTGGGGAATATATAGATTGGAATATATGAAAAATCACATGAAAACCTATTTTTGGAAGTTTATTCCAATAAAAGAACACACTAACAAACAGACCATGTTCATAAAAAAAGTGTGAGTCATACCTCGATATTAATTGGAATCGCTAAAAAATTAATGGATTGTTCCAAAAAAATAAATTAATGAAAAAACAAACCATAATGGACTTAAAATGTGATAAAACGTTGTGGGGAGGAAGAAAAAAGCCTCACAGGAAATCCAAACCCCATGAGATTCCAAATAAACAGAACTAACACACAAACCCTACACACTAGGGTTCTTCCAGTAGAGAAACCCCCATGGAAAATCCAAATAATACAAATATGAGAAGAGGGATGGGATTAATATTTGACAAAAACTCTAATAAATTTATCTTGGATGATTGAAGGAGCATCGCTGGATAATGAAGATCCTGGTAGATGGGTCCTGGGTATCCTTTTCGGTTCTAAAAACAACCCAATGGGATGGGGCCAAATTTTGGTATAATTGGTGAGAGATAAAGAGAATTAAGGATTTTCATATTGACAATTTTAGGGTAGCTTGCATGGTTTGGCAACATGGCTTTCCAAACCAAGATTTAACTACATCCCAAGGGGAGAACGACCGAATGATTGATCTGCTTGGTCTGACTTACCATGACCAAACTATGCATCAACATATGTAAAAATCCATGACATGATGATTGGTTACCTAGGATGGCCCAAACGGTTTCCACTAACCATGAGATGATCATGAATTGACAAATATATTATCTTGAAACAGAAACAAAACAATAAATTATGTTGGGAACTCATCCTTAACCTCTACCGCATGATACAAGATAAATATAAGAATATATTAAATAAATATTCATGGGAATTGTGGGAAATGACCCCCATTTTGGAAATGAGATTAATAATATTATGTATTAATTTTATAATAAATGCATCCTAGGATCCCTAATGTTGTACAAATTGAGATTTATATAGCTTCCACCCTGAGGAAATCTGGAATGAGATTTTTCTTTGTGCGGTGTCCTCATTAGTTCTACTTCTCCGATATTTTATATAATTTATATTTATTCTTTATTTATTCCCTATTAGTCACTCATAACTTTTATTATAGGGTAATTAACCCCTTAATATAGGGTATTATAGCTAAATTGGAAATTTTCCATTGGATTTTATTCCATTATATTATCCATTTATATTTTTTCCATTATATTTTAACTAATTCCAAAATATTTAATTTATGTTTAATCATGACCATTTGTGAATTAATAAGAATGTCAATTTTAATAGAAAATATGATTTCTTTAAATTTAGTATTATAATTCATACATTTAGGGTAACATTATTTATTTATGGAATTCTGAAAAAACGTAATTAAGGAAAAAACTAAATTACTCGACCAATTGAACAATTGGAAATTCTATATTATGAAGGGATATCATTACCATATATCAACCTCGTCTCAACATATTGTGTCAAATTTGTTATCAAATTATTTCCAATAAATCCAATTGATCTTGAGTCTAGAAAATAAATAACAAAGACACTCTTTTATCAAAATGGTTTCTAAAAAAACCCAAATCCCCTCCATTCTCTATGGATTTTATGTCAACCTATATCTATTATTTACTCAATAATAAAAACTAAATAAAAAATATTTTGAAACCCAAATTAATGTATTTCAATGTCTCGTTGATTTGACCTTAATATGAAATTTAATATATTCTAATTAATTTTAACTATATGGTGGTCTTTGAAGGTTTATATTTTTATTACCCTGCTAGGGAAATAGAGAATCCATCATGGTGATATAAATACGATCACCATTTTAGAGGATAGTTTAATAATAGTTTTTATGCTTTATAATTTATAACTGTTTTATTTTTTCATCATTTATTTTGTTATTTTCTACATCGATTTTTAAATTTAAATCTTCATTTATCAAAAATAAATCTCTGAAAAATGTAAAATAAATAGTCTACATTAATTTTATTTCTAAACCACACCTTATTAAAAATTTTAATTCAACCATGGTATGAAAAAATATCAATAATGTTACTAGAAAATATTCTCAATTATATCCAAGGTTGTGATTGGAACATATAATCTTAGTAACACCTATTGTAGAAAATTACTTAAATAAAAAACAAACCATCATCTAGATGATCTTAAATAATAAATAATTCATCGAACATCGTCATAAAGACCTGCCCACAAGTATATGAATTTTCATGGATCTATCGAACATTATCCAATTAAATAGAATCTATGGTGACATGGTAAGTTTTCAACTATTGAATTTTTCAGTTCATGATATTTCTCATGAGTGGATTCATAGTATACTACTCATTATATAACAATGTGGTATGAGTTGGTAATGAACATTATCACTAGATTATTCTTACATTATATGTCTCTATTGAAATTTTTTTATCAAAGCTATAGATCATTTTTTTTATTAAATTCTTCAATATTTCTCCTGAAATGTAACCTATTGGATTGGTGGAAGGTATGTATGTGCCAAATTTAGGTTATGACCCAATAACCCTAGCTTTTGGATAAAACATACTACTCTGCACGGTTAGGAGAAACCATGTTTCATAGATATCATACTTAATCTTAACATTGTGGGGGGGGTGAATTTCATAGGGGAGTAGGGGACACACAGTTTCTTGAAAATGTATGAGCTCTAGATCACAATTGTTCAATTTATAGAGGGATTTCTGAGAGTTACTTGGGAATGTCTTATGTATGGTTGTGAAAAATATTCACCTAACCTAGGTGGGATCCCTCCATAGGGTGTTTTGTGGCACGTGGATGGTGCACTATTTTAATTACATGATGACAAAAACAATTGACTCAGTTAGTTTGGTTGAATTTAAATTTTTTCTATTTAATGAATTATAAAAACAACCCCTCTTATTTTCCCTCTCTTTTCCATCAAATGATATATTTGTCCACTCACAAAGGATATCCATATCCTTAATATTGTTTATTTTAATAATCCCTAATCTGAAATCGAAACAATGTTCGAATAGAGGAGTTTGATTGCTAATAATAGGATATCAAATCCACTTTCTTCTATTCAGGTTTCCCATGGAATCTCATATGATATTTTGGTGAAAGCTCAGGAATCAAATTTTATGGATGTTGAATCAATATTTTTTTAGTGTAATATACATAGAATTTAATTTCAATATTGTAAAATTAGTAATCTACAACTCTATGGTAGGTGGTATTGTTTTTTCCCTCAGAGTATTGTATTTTTATATCCTCTATATTGTCTAGTGTGGAAAACATTTCTCCACATTTTATTAAAAAAATTATTTCTTTTTAAATTGTATAAACAAAATTCTATTCTACCATTAACCACTAACAAGTTCATAGAGGATTAAAACATTTATCATTGAAACACATTTTGGTGTTATTCCGTGAATTCTCCTTTTTAAGGGGACTAAACAACGCCTATGTGTTTGGCTAGGCATGAATATGGATTTCCCTATCTTATATAGTTATTTAGAGAACCAAAGCACCTCATTTGTTATTCGATTTTTATAAAATGGAATTTACATTACTTGTAATTGAATTCATTCCTTCCAGATGATTTAAATGATTAATTGAATTAAGTGGATTATAAAAACTTAATGGAAAGGGTAGTAAGGTGACACATCTTATTATATAACTAGAAATTTGAATAGTATGTACTGTAATTCCCTTGGTAATATATTATCTTGAAGATGGTGATACATAAGAATGTATCCCTCATATTACAATTATTATTAATATTGGTACACCAATAATAATGGTTCTGTAAAAATTGATAATGGAATTGTGGAGTGTGAAGTTGCACTCTACCTTACCTCGGTTATTGAGTATGTAATCTCTCACAGTTATTCTATTTTTAGGTGGAATGGAATTATGTTACATGTTCACCTATTATTGGTGTGGGGACTGGTATATCACCTCACTAATATCGAGTGTTTATCTTGGAGGCATGCACTCATTATGAGATTTGAGGAACAACCAATTTTTCATGAGTCTATAAAATCATTATACGGGTTAATAATGCCATTTTTATGACCATGTCTATCCAAAAACTAGAATCCATGTATATAACTACTTTTGTCTCTATATTCTTAGTTAATATAGTTATATAAAATGTATAACTACACTTTATATATATTATTTTTTATTATATTATTATTCCATATTACGTTGACGAAGGTAGATTCTCATGGAGACCCTTCAATACTTGAGTCGTCTGGTATTTATTTTTCTTCATTATTTATTACTACATTTACATGCTCACTAATACTATTATGTACACTGTCCAAATTACATATAGGCACTATTGGTGGTCACCTACTTGGATTTTATCCCACACCCTACTCACACCACCATTGGTTCCCTTTTAGATTACTTGTATATAGGACATGATTTGGGAATACACCATGGTACATCTATTTGACAATATTTAATCATTGATTTGTTTGTGGAAGATGAGGACCGAGAATATGCTCATGATGATAGTTGAATAGACTTTTTAATTTTTTGTTTTTCTATTACATAAATTTTAAACTTTTCTTATGATTTTACTTTATTTATATCATCATTCCAGGACATCGATATATACTTCTTTGACTTTCAGATCTTAATTATTCGTACAATTATGGGTTATTATGATTTCACAATTTCTTATAATTTAAATCTTTTTTGATTGTTTCATCATTTATATCATACAACTGTTTTGGAAGGATACTGTTCTGAATATTATAATATTTGATTATATATGATTCTACTGTTTTTTCCTTCCACTCTAACATGAGGATGAAATCTATCTATTGTACTACTTGATTCCCTTGGTACTATTCAAAATCCTTCGGATTATGAGGAGGCATTCTTGAGTCCATGTCACTCAACATCTTAGGAAACGAGTTGAGTGGATCGTCGGTCTAGATGTCACAATGTGGTATCAGAGCTTTATATATAATTTGTGTTACATTAGTAGGTTATAACAGACTCTAGGAGTTAATCAGTTTTAGTATTGAGAATGTGTCTAAGAATACCTATCCCATGTATAGGGAAAACCCAAATGCCCTATGATGTGTAATTTTTGACATTGTTATTCTATTATTATACTTGATATGACATCTCCATTGGGTTAAACCCATATATTGGCTATCTATTAGTATTTTTATTATTTCATTATTATTGAAGCTTGGGAAAGGGGGCCACACAACTTCAACGGATCTCACTTCATGAACCTGCATTGGTCCTTCGATCTACATATGAACCGGAATCCGCCTGCTATGGATGTTTGGGTAAGCTTCTGTAAACTCTCCTTAACGTTTCAGAATCCTTCGATTATATGCATGTTGGGTAATATGGTCGGTAGATACCTTTGTTCTGATAGCCGTACCAAGGTTTTTTTCCATCCTGTTAATCTTTGGGTGTGTGTCGAACTGGATGCATCCCGCATTCCTTTTGAGTTCATTTGAATCACAGTTGCTGAGGAGTACAGTTGCAAACAACGGGTTGTGTATGAGAATTGGACTGACTTCTATGGTTCTTGCAAGAGGTTGGGTCACACCGATGAGTCCTGTCAAGGCGGATTTCATTTCCAATTGAGGATGGTTAGTAGTAGTAGAAAAATCACTATTGTGAGCATTGTGGAGGGTTCAGAGAGCAAGGTGATGGACATGTGTGTGAAGGGGGATCTAGATCACACTCATGAAGGACCTGCTATTGGAGAGAGAGGCTCTCAGATGGCTGTATTAGATGGGGAGGCCTCTGCACCTGGTCATCGGAAGGTCTCATTTGATGAGGGTGTAATTACTGGATCTTCTTGCACTGGTAGGTCTTCGGAGAAGTAGAAGAATGTTGGGCCCGTTGTTGCTTTGGAATCAGAACAGAGTGGCGCTGTTCTAGGATCTAAATTGGTGGAGGTGTCTAAAAGGGACTGGGCTAAGGCTGCTAATCGTCTCGATTCTCTGGACAGACCTTTTGTTCCCATAAGTAACAGGTTTGAAGGGCATGCTGTCGACCAGATAATTGAGGGCTGAGAGGAGGAGAACTGTGCAGGAGATGATGGGGAGGCAGAGACATTGGAAGACCTGCATAACGTTTTTCTGGAGCAGGATCCTGTTTCAATCCATGGGGAAGTCACAAATAATGATTTAAGTCCTATTCTATTATTGTAAGGTATTGACTAGAGGCTGGGAGATGGAAGCAGTAAGAATTTCTATTTTCCTTTGGTTCCAGCCGGTCAAGTGTAGAAAGGAATTGGTAGGGGTATTGACTAAGAGGGTTTTGTAGCTGAGGCTAAGGGGATGGATCTAGATTCTATGGATGGGGAAGATGATATCTCTACTGATAAGGGGCCGAGGCATATTTCGGAGGGCATCGGGTCTCCTTTGAGAGAGCAGGCAGGGGAAGGAAGGGAGCTATTTGTGGTAGGAAAGGAAAACTTGAGTCCTTTCAATCGTTCATTCAGTGAAATTGTACAAAGTGGGACTCAAAAGATGTCTTCTGGAAGAAAATCATTATCTACAACACTAGGAAGGAGGCCAAGGAAGGATTACTCCTATCTTCTGTGGCCGATGAAGACAAGGTCTACCTCCAAACAGAATTGTGGAGTGGTTCTTGCGGTCAAGAAGGGCAGCGGAGTTAAGAAGGCACCCCCGGATATGCGTGTTCTTCATAATATTAGGAATCGAGTACAAAGTGTAGGTTTTTGGAGACACCCAGAGTGGGAACTAGCTACTGGGGAAGAAGAATCCTGCTTGGGATGCAGGGAAGACTATGGGTACTATGATATGTAACTCTTTGTTTTCCTCTTGTTGTTTCTGCTTGATGGTCTTTGTTTTGCGTTGGATGTGGGGCACCAGGAACCTTAAACCGGCTTTATGAAATGAAAAAAATGATTTTCCGCCAATGATATTTATTTTAATTTCCTTGATAAAATGACAGGGTTTTATTGCATGCATAATTATTGGCATAATAGGTCAAATAATCTATGAATTTTTCCATGGAATGATTATTTACAACATGAATTTACAAGTGGCATGTGGTTAATTAAGGATTATTACTTGATTGAATGTGTTGGAATATATTACTAGAATGGAAAAACAATGTTCGTACATAGAGTGTTTGACATAAAATATAAATAGTTTTCCTAATTAGGTCACAATATACACACTAAGTAGTCCACAATGGCATGTTAAGTCATGAATAATTAGTTTCATGGCATATAATGTGATACTTTATGGATTAAGTGAAAACAACATTTCAATTCATGATATGCATGGGATATTATGAATCAGAATATGTGAAACATTTAGTTAGACAATTTTAAGAGAATTTTGAACAAATGTGAAATGCAGTTATGATGAAACGTGAAATCAAGTTCTTATCGAGACCCAAACACATTAGTAGGTTAATGGAAGTCTTTTCAATTATTATGGTCTATCATAGTGTTTTTCATACCTCCTTGTCTATAATTTTTGGAGTCAAAAAATATGTGCGATATTTTCATAGGATTCCTAAGAACATGACTTATAATATCTATTACATATTCATATTTATTAAATTTTGTTTTGAGGCATGAAATCTTCATTACAAAATCATACACCCATGGAAACCTTCTATCGTATGCCTAGTAGGTGGTGATGAGCTTTCCCATGTGGTTGGGGCTCTGTTGCCACATATGATACCTCTAGAAGTGCCACATGTGGGACCACTGGTCATTCATGACATGATATTTGATTCCTAGTGCTAAGTGGGATTCAACTACATGATGAAATCTTGAAAAGGTTTCTATCATCCTACGAAATCTATGTTAGAGTTGACAATATAGTTCTTGTAGTTCAGCCTCCCTACTTTATGGGGGATGGAAAACCTCATGATTTAGATTCATTGCTATAGTCCATGATTTCTATCATTGAGAAAATGAAGGAGCCTACAGATCAAGGGGTTAGAAATCATTCTTATATTCCACATCAGTCAATGATGAAATGGTAGGATGGTATTAACCATGAATAAAATAATCTATATATGATCTGGGTAGACATCCAAACAATATTTTATGACTATTATTTCCAAAAACTCTAATTGTTGATCCAGTTCAAGAGTACATGATAAAACAGGAAGGATCCCTGCATATCATGGAGAATTCAGATCATTTTAGTGAGCTTTAGAGTTTCACTACTACTCTATTGGGTGATAATCTCAAAACCACCAGGAAATTATAGTATTGGATGGTATACACCATCTTATAATATGACCTTGTTTCCAAAATGGTATCTAATTTTGAGATCATTAATGAGGCCCTAATTATTATATTAATTTGAATGAACCTCAGGGTGCGGCTTAGGGTGGTTTAGTAACTATATATGTTAGTTTCTCTACAAGAAGTTTAAATAATCATTCAAATTATTTTCAATAGGGTAGATGTAGTCAGACCCCATCAAAAATTATAGTTTCTTATTATGTCACCTTTTCTAGAATAAAATACAAAAAAAACACAGTATTTACAATATTAAGTGGAATACAGAGGATGTGGAAGGATGTGACATATACAACAATTATATATGAATTTTACATTGATGCCTAATGAATATGGATATATAACTACACAACATCCCTGAGAGGGTCCAGTAATATCTCGTTTGGCAGTCATCTAGAATACCACCAGTCACACAGGATGTGGTGGTTGTTGAGGTACAATTAATCAAACTAAAGAATTAATGTTATAGTAGATAGGTCCTCCTCATGGTAGTAATGTTGTGACTTATGATTGCAGTATATGCAGGTTACATGAGGTGTATCCAATGCCATAGGATAAAAGCACCATACCTTATACTACATGAGGAACTATTAGAGTAAATTCCACAGAAGGGTATGATTTATTTGACAAATGAACATCTCACTCTTTTAAATGTGAAAAAATTATTAAGATTCTAGGCCTTGAGATTGAAAAATTATTTGTTGTGATGATGCAATTTTCACCATTAGGTATCTAGTTACATATTATTCCTTGTTATAATTATTTTCCATTAACATAAGTGAATATCTCTTATTTTATAATTTTTTCATTTTTGACATGAATGGGTTTTATGTTGTCATTGAGGACGACTATTTATTTCCATATCAATAATATATTTGTGGTTATATCTAGAGGGTCATGTTTATATAAATATACTGTGGTAAGAACATACATAAGAGATATTGGTATAATATTGCATCTTGAGCGAGATGAGAGCATCAAGGGATAAGAAGAATGATAGGCTAGATTTCCATTCCCTCCTTGGATGATCATGTTTTATAACCTTGTATTTTTCTTTATTGGGGTTGATCATTTCGTGGAAATATTCCCATGAAAACATTATGGTCTACCTATGGTGAGAGAGGAATAATTTTTTATTGATATAGTGAATAGAGTAGAGCCAATGACCATTCCTCCTTAAGGGATGGAACCTACCAAGCATATGGCTCAAAATATATAGTTGGAGGAACTAGGGGAAAAAGTATTTATACACCCCATCATTTATCCATGGTGTTCACAGGTTCTTTTTTCACATAAGGTGGAAGATACCATCATGATTTTTTTGTATTATCAATGGCTGAACCAACTTACGATTAAGAATCAGTATCCGAAATCTCAATAGACAACTAATTTTTTTGATATCTGGGGAGTGAGGGTGCTCTCAAATGTTAATTTGAGGTCACTCTATCATTAGGATCATGACAGGTTATTATACATACATCGCACAACATTATAAAGTAGTTATGGTCTTAATGAATACCTGGTTATGTCTTTTGGTGTTATGAACATTCCTATGGTTCTCATTACTCTAAAAAATCATGTATTCCACAAGTATTTGGACTCATTTGATATATTATTAATAGAAAAAATCCTAATTTTTTATCATTTTGGACAAAACCATTATATATAAATTTTGATCATGTTAAATACACTAAGAGAACATTATTTATATGTAATAATAAATAAATGAAACTTCTTGATCAACAATGTACAATTCCTAGTACATATCATCTCAAATTCTTGATTTCCAGTATAACCATAGATTGTGAGAGCTGTTGTTTTCTAGGAGGAACCCAAAAACATCATTGGCATACCAAGATTCTTCTGGAGAATTGGAATTTTCAAACACCTCATTCATGATTTATCTTCCATTCCTCACCTTGTATGTGCTTAAAATAAAAAAGAGAGATATTTTTATGGACATAATATTGTGAAGAATCAGTTTAGTAGTTTATGAGAATATTGAATTTAGAACTATCATAATTCTATCAGGGATATGTGGAGTCTATAATATTTTACTCTGACACATCAAGAATTGGGATAGGTGATGTTATGATATAAGATGAGTGATTCATTCCATAAATGTCTCTTCAGTAGAGGACCAACATGTGGCAGTACCAAATTCAAGACCTAGGGTTAGATTTTATAATAAATTCTTTATACTATTAGTTAAACTAATTTTGGGAGAATATTATTTAGTATTCACTAATAAGAAACCCAAATTACATAATTTTGGTATCGTGATCAAAATATGGTTGAGTACAGATGGGTTGAGTACCTATAATACATTTATTTTTATGTTTCCTCTACACCAAAGAAAATTTAATGAAAAAGTTGATGCCCCATGTAGGAAGTCTTGAACAAAAAAGGTTCTAATGTTGTGTGGGTAATGGAAGATGATGTCATAAAATTCAATGTTTCATGATGAGGTACTAGAGGTACATGGGCAGTTTATCCTCTCATATTTAGTAGTGACCACTCCCCTTCTGGAATGGGTGAAAATGAGGCAATTATCTAATCTCTAAGTATTATCCCTAAGGGATAATATCAAATATGATGATTTATCTTCTATTTGGACCATATATGTGAATGAGTACTTATGCTTTCAGGGGCATGACTATGTTCTATGTGACATTAGATAAAAGTTGATGTGAGATTTCCATGCCTCAGAATTGTTAACAAAACCATGTGTCACCAATATGTATTTTGATTTACATAACAATTCTTGGTGGCAATGTATGAAATTAGTTTAAGCTAGTTGTTAAACTAAATGTTCCACCAATCAGTGAGTGACAATGGAAAATATTTGAATGAAAGTAATTTTTGATCCATTGTCTATTTCATATTGGAAAACAACTGATGTAACAATAGATTTCATGATTATCTTCCATGATCACCAAAGGAAAATGATATAGTTTGGGTATTCAAGATCATTTGACATTGGTTTAAGATTTATTACCTATGTGAAATACCTTATTAGTATATAATAAAGTGAGGGTATACATTAGCTAGTTCATAAATATTCATGTAGATTATCATTCTAAAATTTATGACTCATAATCTCCCTTAACATATTGGTGCTAAAAGGGGTTATAGGTAGCCTTTTATATAATGTTTCTTCTGAGCATAGCTGGTCACCCACTGACTAATGGAAAAACAGAGCATGTGATTCATGTGTTAAAGGATATTCTTGATGCATGAATCCTTTAAAATCATGGGTTCATTGGAGAAACACATATTCCTTTTTTATTTCAGTTATAATAACTACTTTTTTGGATACCACAGAGATGGATCCATATTAATCCTTCAATTTTAAACCTATTAGTTTAGCTCTAGGCTAGTTTCAGGAAGGGTATATAGATTTACAATGACCACCTCTCATTCAAGGGACAATACAGAATGTCCAGTTGACCATAAAAGGCAAGTTGATAGCTCATTCCAAATAATAGTCATATTCCAACCAACACAAATGAACACTTGAGTTTAAAGTTGTAGAAGGTATTTTCTTGGGTTTTTTATTGGGATTGACCATCGATGTATTTAGTGGTAGGTTAAGCTTTCGCTAAGGTTAATTATAAATTTTTACATTTTTAAAGGATTAAAACTTCTGGATTACATAATAGTAATTCCAAAGAGATATTGATCTATCCATGATGTCTTCCATATATCGCATAATCACAGGAATTATTCAAACCTATCGCATGTTTTCCAACCGGATTAGTTTGAGTTAGATGTGTAAAAATCCATTCAGGAGAATCCAGTGTTTATTGTGGATCAAAGTATGAAGACCCTCTATGGTATTTCAGTTTCTCTGGTATAGGTGTTATATAAGTGTGGCCTACTACATGACTAGACATGGGAGTAAGATGATGATATAAAAACTCTGTGGTTAGTGATTTTATTGGATGATACCACTTTACACATAGAAAGAAAACTCATGAATGAGTTTCTTTATGGTCATGTGGTTGTAACGGCCTAAATTTTTTGAAAGTTAAGAAATATATATTTTTGTATTAAATTCATTAATGTGGTCTTCATAATGTTACCTAATGAATTCAAAGGGTTCATAAAGGTGTCAAGGATTTTTCAGAGCTAAAGACCCCTGGTTTTGGTGAAACAAATCTGGTCCACATTATTAAGAGAAACTATATGTCTTCCCCACATGGTTAAATTTAATAGTGTAGGGCATTTCATAGTGTAGCAGGGGGTGAAAATTTGTCTATTACCGTCAAATTATAGGATCACACACATGTGGATTGTTGAGGGGTTTAGGTAAATTCCATTCTCGTTGCATGTATACAGTTGAAAAAACCATGTTCTTTTCTAGTATGGGGTCCCTCATTAAGTTGCAGTGTGGATTAAAATTTGGGCATGATTTTTCCAACTGTGCGGCCAACCTATGGGTCCCTATATGTTTTCATGGCATTAAAATTTTCACCTAAATTATTCAAAACAAAACATATTTTTTCCATCTCATTTCTAGTAGATGGTCTCATTCTCCTCTCCCAAAGGGCCCCCCTCCAAAATCTACGTTCTTACATTACTAACTCATCCAAAATCCAAATGATGTTTCATCAGAAGCATTGGATAACTCTCAATAAGATCTAGAATCCTATTACTTACATTCATGGGTAGAATCTGTATGTCATGTGATATTTTTGTGAGAGATCATTCACCCTTTATTGTGGGCACTAGACCATTCTTCATGATTCTTCATAGTTTCTTTGAATCTGAAGACAATATTGGATGAGGAGAAATCTACAGCTCTAACATAGGTATTCTAGTTTCATTACTTCTTAGTTGTGTTGTTCCTATAACTTCTCTCTTATGTGGTGTTCTATAAATTTCTACAAATTTACATTAAATGTTTTATTTCATTAAAATTAATTATTTTCAAGTTGTTTTAATCCTTTTAAAACATTCGATATGTTTAAATAATGTCCACCTCGATCATAGACACCCATTCTTATGTGATATTATGATATTCCATTTTCAAATAATTAATTAAATGGAGGGAATAACACATAATTGTTTGTCTTGTCTTGTAAATGGGTTTTCACATTCTTTTATTGTTTTTAGTGTACTAAATCACTTCTTATGTGCATGTATTATTATGAAATATAATTTCATTACATTATAATTGAATTTCATAGTTTGATTATGGGACTTTGTTCATAAATTAATTAAATGACTTATCAATATTGAATAGATATTCATGTTAAGTAGATACCTCTTTATATTTAATTATAAATTATAATAGTATGAAATTAAAATGGCACTAGTAGTATTTTGAATATATGATGATGATTCTTTTGAGGATATCCCTCAAGTTATTATTATCATTATTATTACACAATTGTTATTTATTGTGGAATGATGGATTTGTTACTTGTCAAGCCTGACGATTAACGACCCCTTACCATAAGTGTAAAGCATGAAATCTATCTCTGTTAAATGTTCATATATGTAATGGACATTTTGTTCCATGATCCCCTATTTTGGGAGTTGGGTAGGACATATTACCTCACCAATCTTGAGTTTTGATCATGAAGGCTCCCATTGACTGACTGAAAATAACTTTTTTTATTTACTAATACATTTAAAGGATATTAAAAACCAATGAAATCATGAAATAGACATAATAAAACAGTCTCCAACAGAGAAAAATTCATGATCAAAAACAGTGCTCACTACCAATGAGAAGATCCTCCCAATAACTAAAAACCATAACATCCTGCTTCCAATGTCTCATCACAGCACGACAAGCTGACCTGTGCCAAATAGCATTAACATAGTACCGATGTCCAAAGCCACACCCTCTCAATCATTCAATTTTGAAAATCCATGAAACAGTGAAACCTTTTTTTCTATGAACTTCATCAAAGGCATCTTTCTGAAAGAAAACGTTGAAAAATCCGTTTAGTCGTTCCCTTCTAAGAAAAAATCCAACATCACATCAAGAAAACCACCATTGCCTTGACATCACTACCAAGTGAAAGTTCAATAATTTCTTGTAACATTGCTTTAACTCCTTTTCCATTGAAAAATCAAATTGTTGGCCTTCAAAATCCAAAACAATCATCCAAATTCAGAGACCATAGGAAAATCCAAAGCAAGACCATAATAAAATCATGAAACAAAGATCCGTAGATGAACCCGAAACCACAGCCGATTAAACCATAACAAAATAAAAAAAAGAAAATGTATATGAACCCAAAACCAACTGCTGATTCAAACAGAAAAAAATAAAGGCTCCCATTAATTTTTCAATTTCATTCATTTACCTATTTGGTTGACACTATTAGCTCAATAGAATTCTTATGGATAACTGAGATTCATCCTCGTCTAGCCAGAACATACCATCCTTTTAAATGAATACACAATTCCACATGTGTATAGTGAATATGGTTTTATACAATATATAACTATATTGTATCTATATTATTATTGTATATTTGTATGGTTTCTGATTAAACGCTTATTCTAACCCATGCCAATGTTGTTAGAGAAACCAAATGTCTCTTAGGAACCTTAGCCGACTAGAATTTATTTTTCATCATTTATTTCCATTTCATATACCTACAAATTGACGTTACATTGTACACTTCCCATATTAATTATAGATAGAGTTGATGGTTTCCTATAGGGATCTTGTCTCACACCCTATATGGGTCGTATTTAGGACACAAGTATATTAATTTTTTATAGGAATATATAAATGAATGTTCTTACCATATAGATTTGATATATATTTCCCATAACATGGATCATGGGAGGAGAGGAATGAGAATATTCTTGTGATTCTCATGGAGTATTCTTTTGTTCATTTTGTATAGAATGATGTGTATATATGTCCCATGTTTCGTCATTACGTATATCACCAAGGCATAACATAATTGATTATAAATTTTTATTTTAGATTTTTATTTTTATTACAGTTGTTGGATGTTATACATCAAAATTATGTTATTATTTATAACTGTTTTTAATGTTCCCTATTTTATATCATGCTTCTGCTATAATGGGTTACTTATCCAAATTTTTATAGTTTTTATTTATATATTATTACATTATTTTATTCTTATTTATTATTTCCATTTGTGAAAATATGATATTATGGTATAGTATCCCTACTATAATCCTTATACCTACACTACTAGTCAGTATCCTCTAGCATATGGGGAGGTGTTCCTAAGGCCATGTGACCCGCTAGGTCGTCGTAAGTCTTTGTTATATCCAAGGTTAGGACGTTAAAAAGTGTATGGAAATACATATAATGATCCAATACATTGATCATGTAGATTATTAATATCTATACAATTCATGGTAATGATTCAATTCAATTTTTCAAAAATACTCACATTGTGGTATATAGTTAGGGATACTAATAAAAAATGAAATTTTCATGTGAAGGGAATTTGATAATTTTAGAGGTTCTAATTAGTGGGTCACTGATGAAGAAATACCATATAGAGAGGGACAACCAACTAAAAAAATTTCATTAAATAGATTCCATTTTAAAGGTGAAGGGATTCAATGAAGAGACACATACATTATCATTAAGCATAATGATAATTAAATGTCCCAAATGGAATCTGTAATAAAAATGTTGAAAAAAGGATAGGTCCACATTAATAACTCCAAGGTTCATATACAAGACAAGATAATAATTCTAATTATTATAATTAAAATAAATTTTATAGTTTGTGGCCATAAATACAAGTGCATCAATATCATTAGAAAACATGGTTTTCAATAGTGGTAAGGAACATTGTGGAAAAGATGTGTACATATGATTGAGAAGACTTGGGAAAAATTCATTATAACTAATAGAGATTCATCCAATTGATAGGTAGAATAAAAAAAATAATTAAAATAAAAATGGGATGAAATATTAATTAAGGGATTAGAGGGAGTAACTCTAGAACCAATAATTCTATGTTGTCTAGATTACAGAACAATTTTGAGAGATTCGAAGAGGATCACTACCAAGGTTCCCCAATGTAAACTGATGTGATGATATAAAATTTATATATATGACTATAAAATTCAATAAATATCATCACAAAACAAGTAATGTACATAAATAAATATAAATATATCTATAAAAGAGATAGTGTAAAGTAGCTGTAGAGGATGAAATACAATATCCAAAATAGTGTAAAACATTACGGGCCCCGTGAAATATCACGAATTTTTCATAATCTTTTTGTTGAAACATGGAATAAAAGTGAATATGTGCAGATATATTATGGTTCATATAACAGATTTGATTAATCTATCCAAGAAGGAAAACTATTTGTACTATCGGAGGATTATTTCTGCCATGTTGAAAAAATTAGATTGCGTAGAAGATGGAGAAGCAGTGATAACTGCATGTAGTTGTTTTTGTATTTTGAGAGACATTTGTAAAAGGATGAAAATATTCTGGAACCCAAGTAAGAGATGTTGGGTAAGAGATGAAGAAAGATTGTATGAGTATTTCAATCTAATTTATGATCCTTCATGATCCAAGGACAAAGTTAATCTAGGCCTCAAACCAGGATAAGTTTCATACTATTCTGATGAGGAAGCTGAGGCTAAAGTGCCTAGTGAAGAAGGATCTCTTTTTGAAAATAGGAGTGATCCTGATATTGCTAAATGTCCCTAGGATATTACTTTTGGATTTTTTTGTCCACCTATGTAATTTTCTACAAGAGAAACTATTCTAGGTGGTGAATAAGAGGATGAAACCAATGTTATTTCAGTTAAAGGTTATGTTAAAAAATCAGATGATAAATCGTTTGATGATGATTATGATGATGATGATGATGATGATGGAGATAATGGTGATGATGGAGAAAGTGTTGATCATGTGAGTGACTCTCAAAACGTGGGACAACAAGTTGTTGACAGATCCAGTGAGGAATCTGTTCTTGGAGCTGGTGATGGAATTGAGCCTACTTATCAACATGTTGATGATCATAGTGATTCTAGACATGAGGATAGACCACTACATCCCAATGATAAAAACTAAGAGTTCATTCAGGAATGGAATGATCTTATGGTTTCTGTCTAAGAAGAAGAAGACGTAGTTCCACTCCCTCAAATTAAGGAAGTATCAGGTGAAGCTAATGAAGCTGGAGCTCAAGCAGAACATGATGTTTGGTTGGTTCATGTCCCCAGACATGTTGGTATGTCCAGATACTCGGATGAATTACATGATGATTTTGATGTTGTTATTGAGCCTCAGGGAAGTAGGATATGAATTGATACTACTGAGCCAAGATAATGGACCTATACTAGAGAGTGGAATAGTAATCTAGGATACATTCTTTTCGGTTTAGACTATGACTCAGGTTCAGAATTGGTGCCTCCTCCTCCTATCCCACAAGTCTATGCTGACCTAGAACCAACTACACCTGTTCCACCAGTTGCTCAGTCCGGGCCTAGTGACTATGTCACTAAGGCTGATTTGGAAATGTTTAAAAATGTGTTGTGTGAGTCTGTAATAGCTTCATTTGGATCCAGAAATGAATCCTTCACCACCATAAGTATCTTGGATGATGATCCAATAAAGATTGCAAGAATAGTTATTCATGAGATTCAACTGAATCTTATTACTACATCAGAAATCATTATTAGACACAAAACCTTGTTGAGAGAAGAAGTAAGAAAGATGACCAATGAGATAAATTCCTTAACCTCTGACTTCAAGACCCCCATTATTGGTGTTCTAGAAGTTATTATTAACTTGGAAACTCATCTACTCAGTGTAGATTTGAAAAGGTTAAAAGTGGAGCATGGAAAAATGTTGGTTGGCCCATCCAGGTCCAGTAGTGGGTGAAGTGCAGTTGCTGATTTGGAGTCTCTCAAGGCTATGATTAGAGAGGAAATTCAAAAACTCTATATTGTTTCAGATAATGAAACCCTTGAAAAATTACATTGGAAAACTGATCTTGTGTACAATATGGTCATGCATTTCACAAATGAAGCCTCTCTATCTTAGAAAGAAATTCGGGAAAAAGTGGATAGGTATTTCACTAAGATATATACCAAGCATGACCTCATCAACAGTTTCAGGTTTCTGGTAGACAATATTCTAATTCCTCCAGTCACAGAAGCATTCCAAAAGAATGTTCTACAATTGAATGAGTTTAAACATTTGATGAGTAATTTTATATAGAATAAGGATGACTTCTAGAAAGCAATGCAATATGGAGGGGAAATCATTAATGACTTCATCATCCTAATCAAACCTTATCTGCATGTTCAGGCTGAGACTATTGTGGTCCCTCCAGCTGCAACAATTGGTATTGCCTCTCGGCCTCTTGCTCCAATGACTATCTATCAATCTCTTACTCAGATTCGACTGGTCATTACTGAGAAGTCTTCAAGTCGTGTGTTGTCATAGAGAAGGCCTACACTTGCAGCTATTGTCCATACATGTGTTTCTCTACCTGGTGTTGTAATCTGATCACCTCCATCCTCTGACACTCCCAAACCTTCTCCTTCTCCATTGGATCCTTCAGAAAAAGGAAAATATCCTCTTAATCTAAACCCTTAGTGATGGATTTCTTCTTTTTTATAGGTCTTTGGTATTTTTTGTGTCTTCTACTCTTATGACTTTTAATGAAGATTATTATGGTGTCTTTCTTTTATCTTAATTCTCCTTACTGCTTTACTATTTTTGTTAATCTCAAAAGGGGGAGAAAATAAAGATTGAATATACTCTACTTAGTCCATTTATTGAGGGGAGATTTGTTTTAACTAAATTCTAGCAATGAAAAACTGTAGTCGTATTGGTTAATTACATTCCACTATGTCAACGCTATCTTTATTTGATATATTTGCATGTATGCGATACTTTGTGATTACAAAAAAGGGTATGATTATTGGACACTCTATGATATTGTAGTTTTCCAAATAATTAATTTTTCAATATACAGATTCCACTCTTTCAAGCAATTTTAATATCTCTATGCGAATCAATTTTATCATACAACAACATATACTAAATTAAGTCTATAACCAATATTCATAAATAAATTTGGTTACATTTGTATTTTTACATGTAATATTGATTAACACTTCTTCTTGAAATGGTATATGCAAGACAGACTCTTCATAACCATTTTTGGACAAACTTAAATCGAAATCGACACTCTGAAACCGAAATCGACACACTGAAACCGAAGTTCGATAGACCGAAGAATGACAAACTGATGTTTGAAAAACTGATGTATGACACAGCGAAGTCAACACTCTATTGTTTGACAGACCGATGTGTGACATAATGATGTTATCAAATCGAAGTACGACACACTAAAGTCGACACACCGATGTTCGACAGACCGAAGAAGACACACCGAAGATAATAGACCGTTGTTATCAAACCAAAGACAACAGACCAAAGATGATTCGTCAACTAACATAAATAACACTTTCGAGTTTCATTAATTCATATTTATTTCTAACAGTCATATTTAGAAAAATTAATGTTTCTAACATTATTTGATGTTTTATGTAGGATAATCCGTAGACAGTATGAGGTGCATGCATGTACGAAGATCTTTTTGCCTAGAGGATCATGGAGTATAAATGGACCTCATCTTTCACATTAAAGTTATGACAGTAGCATTACACGCTGAGACAGAGACTGTGCGAATACCAAAATAGAAGAACTAATAATTTGAGATTACAAGATGATTGTAACAAGCTACCCTCTCCAAAAAGATATGTATACATCGAGACATTAAAGAGATGAACCTTTTCACTCCTCGAAGCTTGATTACTAAAACTGTGATACTTTGTTATGAAGAAAACATCCAAAAGAAGGCTGAAATGAAATATTCTCAACATTAATTTTGTCTAGAGCATTACTTCACAACACACAACAAATTCTTAACTCTATTATCATTTGTAACTCTATAGTGTTTTATATTCACCATTTGAGAAGTTTGTATATTTTTTTGTATAACACACTATCTCCCGAGCATAACCAGGGGATATCAAACTATCCTTATACTCAATCACTCATTACATTGGTTTCCCATGAATAATTTTGTTAGATGTCAAGTGTGACCTTGACAGCTGGGTGTGCTTTTGTAAACCCTGATCCTGGTTGTGGATCAAAAGTTTATTTATTTAAACTACTTGATGGATGGTGGTCACCAAGTGGAGAGGATTAAGTCATGGCTTGAGACTGAATCTATTTTTTACATTGTTATTCGAATATTCAATTACACTGATTTGTTTTATCTACTGCTTATATTTTTCAAATACCAAAAATATTTTTAACTTTATCTTTGATAGTTAGTTTTTGATTCAACTGAGGACTAATCAACCTTAAGAAAACTTGTTGATCAATTCAACATTTATATCTCCACTGCCTTAATTGATTGAGCTGTTTTGAATTAATTGATTTTTATCAAAAAAAATTAACAAAATTTTTAACTCGAAGTCAATTCATCCCCTCTTGAGTTTCTACTCCGACCAACATCAATTTTTTATATCTAAATGCAATATGAAAATTATATCAAGGCCATAAATTGGATTACTTTATAAAAATTTTCAATAATTATTTTCTATATATATGTATATATTTTAATATAATAAAATTTTTAAATGTAATGGAAATTTTAAATTATAATTCCCAATTTTTCAATATTCCAAAAAGTAAACATTTTTAACGTATTTCAAAAAACCCACCGAAGGAAATTTTTCCTATAAAAGTATAAAAATGAGGTTTATTTTATCATATATATTTTTCTAAAAAGGGAAAAAAATAATTTTGATTCATCTACACAAATTGTTATTTATCCAACTTTTTGAAAAAAATATTGTTTTTATCTGAAAACAATTTCTTTTAATTTAAATGATTCTTATTTTAGTACTAATATTATATTTTCATATTTTCATTATTTATTTAATAATATTCATACATAAAATCAAAATTACTCATGGATAAATATCATATTAATTTCAATATAAATGTTTTTTCTGTGTAACACAAGATATTTATGATATTGAAATTAATTAAAAATAATTATATCATATCATATTTGGGTGTTATATTATCCTCTATTATTGGTGTTTCATTCCATTGATATATCAATAATAATATTCCTCCCTCATAATTTCAGCATTTTACATTCTCCCTACCATTACCAATTACATCCTTGATATTTAAACATGATCTTTTTAGTCATTGTTTTCATATTTGAAAAATATTTTATTGAAAACCTGCATCAAAAAATGGTTTAATATAACATACTATTAATATGAGGTAGTGGTATCACCCACGGTCATATATAATAACACATAACAAGGTTTCCATGTATGTAAACATTGGGTTGAATTGATGATATGGGCATGTAATAAATTCACAATAAATTATATGATGTGATTAGGGTCATTGATCACATGAAAATGAATTGTTAAAGAAAATTAAAAGGTCTCAAAAAAATATTTTATAATATGTAGACCTTGTGATTTATCAGATATGAATATAATACAAAAATAATTTTTTCCAAGATCCTTTCTCTAATGATGATGAGTTATTTTTACTATTTATGAATATGAAGAAATATATCAACATGATATGTTTTTATTACAAAAATAATAGTATTACCCTTTGTTTATGCTTCTATCAACTTTTAATTCATCGCATACCCCATGAAATAAAAAACCAAAAAATGGATTTTTTTTCCAAACACACTAAAATTAATTTTTATCATATCATAAGATAATTCAAATAGTGAAATGTATTTATATATATCTCATAATATCATAAAAAACATTTTTAGTATATGTTATCCAATATAATACATTATTCTCTAAATATGACATGTAATTACACAATTTCATCATTAGAATTTATTCATCAAATTGTTTTACTGTAAAATGACATATTAACTGGAACATCATGTAGGATAGTAGTAAGTGGTAATATCTTATTGTATTTTGGTCATAGGTTCAATCCTTACAACCTTTGAGGATGATATGGGTTGTCACCTAGAATAAAAATTTCATTTTTCTAAAATTTATTAATATATTTCCAATAATGTCCATGAAAAATATGATGTAAATCCTTAAAATAAAATTAATTCTTAAAAAATTACTATGGTTTTAAATAAAAATAAATTTTCATTATCTCTAAAAAATTATTTTAAAATAATTATTCACAAACCAGGTCGGGTCGTAGTCCGACCTGATGCCCAACCCGGTCTACGGTAGGGCCCGAAGGGCACAATCCATCGCCATAGGATAGCACAATTATCTGATTATTGAATAAAAATAATTGGGAATGATTTAAAAGTATTTACCATGTTATAGTAACCAATAAAACACAAATATTAGATCATAAAAATTTAACTACAAGCACAATTAATAAATTAAAAAATTTAAATTTACAACTAAAAAAATTCAAAAAATGATAACGACACTAAGGGGAACAAAATTTACCACCAAAATCATCATTCCACTAGAGTAGAAACATCCTCAAGCTTCTTTCACTAAGATCCCAAACACAAGCCACCAGGAAAAACCAAAATCCAACCAGAAACATCTTTCCTTAACATGAAACATAGAGACAACAAAGTCGTAGTATGCCCAAAGGTGTTTGTAGGGTGTGAACCAAAGGCTTAATAGGATACCTCATAATAATAAGATTCACTAAAAACCATCCAATAGATAATTTAATACACTCATTCAAAATTATAGTTTTAAAATTATTTTAATGAAATTATTTACATGCTAAAAGTTAAAATGTAACAAATGAATAAAAAAAATTATTAAAAACATTTATTTAAAGTAGAAGAAATAATAATAATAAAAAAACATACTCTCACACACACGATTGGTCCTCCTTATGCCGATGAACATCAACACATCGCGATTAGTTGACCACCATGGGTAAATCCCCTAAGGTTCATCTAATTCATGTGGGACACTAAAATATCAATCCTTGGTGAAAAGTAACCATATCAAATATCAATCTCGTTCCCACAAGCCATAATTTTTTGAATGATCTATAACCTAGTGGTCCCCAAAATAATAATCATCATCATAGTTCAGCTAGTGTTTTACTCGTCAAACATGATATGTGAAACATTGACGATACCACACCAGATCACTAGCACACTTGTTCTAGTCCACCGACCTATATACATGGGTATTACATTTTTGTCAACCAAGTTCCACATTCACATAGTATATCACATTCACATACCACAACCCAGATGAGACATTACAAAAAAAATCCCCCAATTGGATACCAAAATAAAATTTTGAAGACAAACACAAACCAAAATACCTTTCAATAATACATTTTCTATCACTTAATAATTTCACAAATACCCATTTGGAAACACTAAAAGAATAACATAATAAATATTAAAAACATATAAAATTATTAAATAACACAACTAGGATTACATAATAAATATACACAATTCTTAGTACAAAATCCATTTTCCAACCACTTTCTAAAAAAATCATCCTAAAATTTGTTTCGTACCATTTGAAAAATTAAAAGATCGGTTTCACCTATTCTAAAACACTAACATGTGATGAATAGAGGGTTTACACAAAAAAATGACTCATTTCATGTTGACATACTATATTAAAAATAAACACATATTCTACTATTCTAAAATACAACTTTTGTTCGATCTAAATAATACAATAAATCATTTAAACTCTTTATTAAGACATTTAAAGAAAAAAATAAAAATACATTACACCAAAAACAACTTAATTCCTTATAGAATCATTAAATTAAAACAAAATACACAAGGTAACAATATCAATTTATCTTTTCATTATTCAAACTATTTTAAATTTTATTTCAAATATGCAAAATTAGGCAGACACACAAAAATGATTCATTTTTCATAGAAAATATAAATTTAAATACACAAACACCTCAAAGGCTTTGTAAATTCATTTTGCTACTAACAAACAACCCATAAAACCTTTTCAACCGTTTTTCGTAACTACAAACACCACCTAAATAAATAGATTCTCAATTTATAAAACATCTCACATGTATACCACAAGACCCCACTTCAAAACACACCAATTTCAATGTGCCAAAACCATTTTAATATCAATTGCTCATACCAAACCTTCTAAAACCCCATTCGCACCCATGAATAATTGATTAAACACTTCTAGAATTTAACACAATAAGGCCATAAATTAAATACACGACCATTTCTAAAAGAGAATGCAATTTCATCACGCCCACATGTCAAAACATTTATAAAGAACATTTAGCACAACCTATAAACCAATACCATGTTAATAAATGAGAGTTTATTTAAAAAAAATTCCACATTTCATGTGAACATGGTTCATAAAAATAAAATTCACCTTATAACTATTCCAATATATAATTTTACTAAAAAACACAACATGATAAATTTTTAACATAATTTATAAAATGTCAATAAATGATCAAACACTTTTTTAACCATAAATATCAAACAATTTCACGTGAAACCCCCAGTCTCACAAAATTCATTTCAAATTATTCAACGAATCAAATTCTCACCACACAAAGAATCCATATAACACATTTATACATTAAATTAAGCACAATTAAAGAATTAGATAATGTTAAGGCATGGAACCACCTACCTCGGGTGTATAAATCTTCAAGGTACGGTAAGAAACATCCTTAGCGCTCCAAACACACCATAAGAGAACCTTAACAAGTCAATGTTCATAAAAAACGTCAAAATTTAAAACTAAAAATAACCCCATAGTCACTGAAAACCTAAAACCCAATAAAAAGATCTAAATCATTAGGGAAAAGGAAAATATGAGCTTACCGAGAGGGGAAACATCCCTGGATGATTGTCACGCAGGTCGAGTAGGGGTGCAATGGGTACGGTGTGGGGTGAACAGATGGAACTAGTAAGTTTTGCACTGACCAGAAGAGAGTAGTCTGTCTGGGAAGTGGGAAGGGATTACGGGCGATGCGAGCAGGCCAAACAGGAAGGAGGAGGTGGAGAGATAGACCTAAGTAGGAGGGGTCATAGAGCATCATGAAACAAAGATGGTGGAACCAGTGGTAGGCAGAAGCACACATGGAGGTCGGCATGCACGATTCGAAACAGTGGGGAGTTGGAAAGGTGTGGCCCAAGGGGGATGAAATGTACAGAAAAAATAAACATATAAAATTATATAACAAAATAAATAAAATCATAATAATACTACTAATACTTATAATAAAAATAATGTTATTAAATTAAGACATTAACAATAATAATAATAATTGGAAAATATGAATACTAATATTAGTTTAATATATATTATACCCATAAAGATAATTATAAAAATAATATTTTTAATTAAAATATTAACAATACTAATAGTAATAATTAATAAGATAATAATAAAAATAATTTATGGTGAAAATAATAAAAACATCATTAATATTTATATTTTTCTTAATAATAATAATAACAAAAAAAAAATACTTAATAAAATGATACCAATATTAATAATAATAATGATACAATAAAATTTATATTATTAACAGTAATAATAATAATAATAATAATAATAATCTCAAACAATTTTAATATTATTATTCATAAAATAATTCCATAAACTTTTTTAATAATCTTATTTCCATTTTATTTCCATTTTATTATTCATTACATTTTATTTATTGTCCATGAAAAATAGTCTAGCCATGTGGATAAGCGGGTGAGGTCGTGCGATGATCTATGTAAAAAAACATGGCTTTTAACATGGTGCATTGACCGTAGTCAAGGCCAACACATGCGTTTTTAAAAAAGAACATCAAAATTCATGATGCTCCCTAACTTGAACTACATGATACCCATAAAATTAATAAGATGAATAGTTTAAAAAATCAAGTGTGACAATTATCCCCCCAATAGCTATTTATATCTCTGGGAATCCACTACTAAAGATGAATACCAAATAAAATACTAATACCCCCACAATGATCAAAAATTTATCCCTACGAAAAACAGGAGGAAACAAAAAAACATCTTGTGCATAAAGAATGTGACTTAAATTACCACCTAAAGAAACTCATAAGAATACTTTCAACTATGTGTAACCTAACCAAAAAAATTTATATTCCATATATTTTATTGATAATGGAATGTGACTATCAGACCCATGGAAACCAACTTCACAAACCAAAACTCCCCAAAAACCATTAAATGAAAACCACACCATTTGATGGGAAAAATGACACGAGGAGGCCCAAGCAGACTCCCCTCTATAGAAATAGGATTGTATCAACCTGCTACAAAGGTATTTCAATTAGACTGACAATGGGTATCCTTTACCTAAGAACTGACAGAATAGATGCAAACATTCAAAATCAAGTCATAACCACATAAAAATCCGAATCTCATAGATTTTTAACTATTGGATTTAAAAATAATTTCAAAACCCAAAAGGACACAAGACAACACAACGGGAAATGAGTGTCGGTTGGGGACATAAACATGTGGTTGGAAGAAAAATGACAATCACTCCACCAACACAAAGTACATTCTAGAAAAATTTCCTCTACTCCACATGGATTTCCAGGCCCTGCGATCTCACTAAGTCAATTGACCCAACTCTCTGTCCATTTCACTAATCATTGACATAACATGAGAACCAAATGACTCAAATATAAGCCTACATCGACAGGAAACATGAATAACATCATGAGGTGTTCTGTCAGGCACACTACTCATAATAGGAATGTCAATTTTCAACAATCCTACCTCCGAACTATCCCGACTCTTCCCCAAATAACATGTCCAAAAAGAGTGAACCTCCCTTTGATAAACTTTTTCACGAACTAAGCCTGGTCACCATCCATCCCTGTACCTGACCCGGTCTGTGAAAAGGCCCAATTGGTGTTCTAGATCCCCATAGGATACAATAAGATCTCGGGTATAGAATGACAATATTTGGAAACTATTTACTTGTATTTACCATGTTAAAATAATCAATAAAACCCAAAAAATATATCTCAAAAATTTAACCAAATTAATCATTAATAAATTCCGAAATTTAAATTTTACGACTAAGGAAATTCAAAAAAGGAAAAAGGCACAAATGGGAAGAAAATTTTCCCCCAAACCATTTTGAAACATGAGGAGAAGAATCCTCATGCTTCCACTACCACATTCCCAAATCCAAACCACATGGAAAAAATGAACTTCCAACCAGACACATCTTGACATAACCTTAGATATAATGAGAAAACTTTCTCCGTACACCCGAAGGTGTATGGATGATGTGAGACAAAGGCATAGCAGGATAAGACCAAAAAAAATATTCCATGCCACATCATCCATGAGAAAATTTAATATGCATATTCCAAATTATACTTTTAAAACGATATTAAGGAAAAAATTTACAATTTAAAAGTAAAAAAATGAACTCTTCATGAAAAAAACAATTTTAAATACTATATTTTAAATTGGAAGAAGGAAAAAATCATAAAGAACACACACCCACGCATTATTGGTCCTCTATACGCTGACAGAAGGCACCACATCATAAATAGTAGTGCTACATGGTTAAATCCCCTAAGGATCATCTAGTTTTAGTTGGACCATAAAACTTCATTCCATAATGAAAAGTACCAATAAAAAATATCGGTTCACATTCACATGATCCACTAGTAGAAGAATCGTCCATTACTGAGTGGAACCTATGATAATAATAATCATCATCATAGTTTAGTTAGTTTTGTATGCATCGAACTTGCTAAGGGAAACATGGAAAATAACAATCTGGATCACTGGAGCATTAGTTCTAGTCCTCCCACATAGATACTCAGGGTTTCCCTTGTTCTCAATAGAGTTCAAAATTTACATATCACACACCACACAAGACATTACACACAAAATTCCCCACTTTCAATCCCAAAAACCATTTTAAAAACACAGACACACCAAAATATCTTACAAAAATACATTTGTTGTTACTTAACCTTTTCACAAGTCCTCATTTAGCAATAATAAATGAATAAAAAATCAATTTTAACAACATAAAAAAAATTAGTAAACAACACAATAATGTATTATAAAATAAATATACTGTATTCCTTATACGAAACCCATTTTTAAACAACTTTCGTAAAAAAATATTCTTATAACTAGTTTCACACCACATAGATAATTAAATAAACCTTTTGAACCACATATAAAACACTACCATGTGATGGAATGAGGGTTTACACAAAAAATGACTCATTTCATATAGACATAATCCTTTATAATTAAATCCATAATCAACTCTCCTAAAATAATACTTTCGCGCTGTCTAAAAATTTAAATTAATCATTTAAACTATTAATTAAGTAATTTTTAGAAAGACCAATTAGTCCTTACACCAAATATCACTTTATTATATATAGAATAATTACATTAAAAACAAATACACTAGATAAACATATCAAACATGTTTTTTATTCAAACAATTTTAAATTTAATTTCAAAAGTGCACAATGAGGAAGACACACAGAAAGTGATTCTTTTTTTTAAATATCTTTTTAAATATGCATACACCTCAATGACCATGAAAACATATTTCGAACCAACCAAAGAATACCTGGATCAATTCCAACCATGATTTGTAACTCCAAACACCACTAAATTAAATTGTTTGTCAATTTATAAAACATCTCACATGTATACTACAAGACCTCACATCAAAACCCATAGATTTCTACATATAAACCCATTTTCAAATCATTTTTACATCCCAAAACTTATAAAATCACTTTCAAAAACCAAAAACAATTGATTAAACGCTTCTAGAATTTACCACAATAATGACAAAATTAAAGACACAACCATTTCTTAAATATAATGAAATTTATCCCTTATGCGTGTCAAAAAATTTATAAATCTCATTTAGTAAAACCTAAAAAGCACTACCAAGTGCCATAATGAGTGTTTTTTTTCAAAAAAACATCCCATTTAATGTAAACATTGTTCTTAAAAATAAAATTCACACCATAACTTATCCAAAATATAATTTTCATAAAAACACAACGTAATAAATTATTTTCACAATTTAAAACATGTTGATAAATTATCTAACATTTGATTACCCATAAATATCACCCAATTTCTCATGAAAATTCCCATTTTTCATGAATAAAATATCAAATTTTTCCACAAATCAGATTTAAATAACACAACAAAATCATAAAATTCCTTCATAAATTAAATGAATCACAATAAAATTATCAGATTAAAATATTTTCCCAAATTTATTTAAAATATGATCAAAATGTTGATAATTAGTTTTTTATGGATCATATTCTAAAAAACCTATCTGAAATATATGTTATAGATATTAGATACATTCATCATATTCCAAGATGATTTAACTAATAATACAAATATCTAAATATTTCTGATATAAATTAGTATCCTTAAAACATTTTAAATGATGAAGGAATAAAAAAACTACGTTCTAATAAAATAATTTAAAAATGATTATATATATGACCATCATAGTTCATTATTCCAACTATATTTATTCAAATAAATAAAAAATTTATAATGAATATTAAATAATCATTTGACAATGAATATTAATCCTTATATATAATAAATTATGACACAATAATTTCAAATGATAATGTATTTGGTTGAACATTTGATACTCTTGGTTTATATCATAAAACATTGTGTTAAACCTATTACATCGACTCTTGGTTGAACCTAAATTAATTCTTTTGCATCCTTTCTTGATTTATAGTAAAATTTCTAGGCTTTGTATTACAAATTCCAAAAATATATCTAATCCATACATTAATTCCAACTATAATTATCAAACTATAAACACATACATTCACATCATTTTATATAAATATTCATCAAATTTCACAACAAATCATACCTTAGAACATATAAGTTTCATTTCACTAGAGAAAGGATGCATAATAAATTTATTTTACTTGAATTTATCAATATCCTTTTCGAGTAATAATAACAATAGATATTAGACAAATAATATATAATAATCTTCATCATTACCAAGAGAATGGAATATTAGGAAACAATTTGATTTTATTCTTAATAAATGGTTATCATATGTGATATCAATCAAAGATCATGAGTGACAATAAAATGAAGATTCTTTTTTGGGAAAATAATAATTTTACACGAATATAATATAAGAAACCTAATTAGGAAAATATCCCAAATCATAATTACTACATCATGAAAAAATTATTTTTTTATAAGATGAAAATTAGTTCATTTTAATATGGAATCAGAAGATAATTATCATAAAATATGTAAATATAGAACAAAAAAGGAATCAAAAAATTTGTTGGATATGAATAAATAAAATAATCAATTATAAGAAATAATTTCTTTTGTCATGACTCATAATGAAATAAATTCTCACATAGTGGAGGGAGTCCCATAACATAGTCGATTGGGTTCCCTACCGTTTCACAGAAATGTAGTGGATTTTGATCAATCTCCAAGAAATTACATATAATATCATGATATAATAAATATTTATCAAATTCATTAAATATCTATACATTCTCAAGATCTCATTCCTCTTAAATTAAAAAATATACATATGTACCACATGAACATGATTAAGATTATAATTCCTTAAAATTTTTATTAACATGGGATAATAAAGTGGGTTTAAATAATATTTCAACACTACATGATCAAAATTCAGGTCAAATAATTTATATGTGTGGTATAAATATTGAATATCCCAAAAAATATTAATAATCATTACATGATTTTAATATAAATGAAAATTTATCATAAAAAGTATATAAATTTTTTGAATATAAGAAGTAATATAATCTATTTTTTATTTAAAGGTAATTAAAATGATCTAAAAAAGAAATAAAATTTTTAAAAATATAAAAATTAATTAAAAATAATTTAAATTAATTAAAAAAATATTATAGTTGAAGGCTCTTAATGTATGCTGAAGAAAACATAATGAGGAAAAGATAATAAGAAAAATGAATAAAAAAAATTCACTTCACATGTTTTTAAATTTAATTTCAAAATAAAATATAATTAAGAAATCATTGAATAAAGAATATAGATATTAGAAAATTCATATGAATAACATAAAAAATGAGGAGATTTATTTTAAGCTGAATGAATAGATAAGGTCAAATCCAAAAAAATGAATCCTTTTGGTTGAATTGGGAAGTCATGGATGGTTAAAAGTTTTAGTGACCTATCATCTTCAAAAATTACTACCATAAAGAAAAATAAATTATTTTTTAGAGATTCTTATTAAGAATTTATGCTAAATGTAAATATAGTTCAAAAAAATAAATATTTCAAATTGAAATTGCTAAATAATCCCTTTACTTTATTATTGAATTCAATGTAATAAAACTACAATAATTTATAATAAATATTACAATGTTAATAATTTATTTTAAAACCTTATTCATATATATTACATTTAATATAAATAATATAATATTATTTAGTAAAAATATTTTAAGTAGTTATAGAAAAATTTCATTAGTGAATGTTAGATATTTTGATTGCTTTGTATCAATTTCATAGTGGTGACATAGATTCGCATTCATTGATAAAAATTCAACCATTGTTGGTTTAGTGAAGGTTTTGGAATAATTGGATTTTAATTATTACTTTATTACAACATTAATTTTATCTATATTATTTGTATATTTTCTTATAGTTTAATTTATATAATTCATTCTTATTTAAATTTACTTATAATGATATGTAACTATATAATGGCAATTATTTTTATGTCAAAATTAAATAATGATAAAAATAGAATAAATTACAATTTAATATAATATATAATTATTATTTATGTCCTACTAATCAATCATTAGAGTGAAAAATAAATTTTATGTTACTTTATTTCTGAGGAATCTTTGATATTTTTTCCCTGGGAAGGAGATGGTTGGTTCATTGGGACATCCCTTGGAATTCCATGCATGAGAACATCTAAGGAACTTATTTTGGGATAAAGACCATGTTTTAAGAGATGTTTCTAGTTATTGGGTGAATTTAAGTGTATTTCATGGAGGTATTATTGAATTGTTTCATCTATAGGAGTTCACCCCAAGATGTATTTCTATATAGGGTTGTTGGGATGGTACCATATCACATAACTTTTAGGTAATAAAACATAAGAGGGAATGAAATAACAGATTCTCCCCTAAAAATAGGTTATAACATCAAAAATCCTTTAGTTCATACCATGTTTGTAACTCCTTGAAAATATAATATATGATTAACTTGAAGTATGTAAATGTGTTCAATAATGATCCCCACATGAAACAATGAACTAAAAAGAAAAAAATGTTTACAGAATTAATATCATATAATATGAATTTGAAATACTTAATAGTGGTATCAAATTTATAATTTATAGTAGTATATTAGATTAAAAATACTTCCAATATGAATGAAATTCAATTATTTTAACACGGATGGTGGCTAATAACACTAACTTTTTTGTAAGGTTATTTTCTAAAGTATCATTTTATTGGATACACATTTAAAATTAAAGATATATATGATTAATGATAAATTATTTATGATATTAATAATTGGTTAACATAAATTTAGTTGGAAAATGATATGAAATAACAATAATAACATTTAATATCTAAAAATCTTGTTTTCTAATAAAAACATCTATTCATTATATATAATTTTTTTTGGAATGAAGTATTCATAAATATTTTAAATTGAATTTATTAAAAATAAAATTATATTCTAATTTTTTATACATAAATTAGTTTATTTATATTTTTTAAACTTTTTCAGAATGGTTATATATTAGACAAAAATTAATGTTTCTATTAAATTTTTTATTTTTATTCCATTATCCTTATATAAGAATCAATAGATATATTAAATAACATTTTAGATGATCATATCTGAATAAATGAATGAAAATTATGATTTTAATATATCCTTTTAGATTATAAATCCTATTTCATAATTATTTTGATAAATTAAAAATTCTACATTATTAAATAATAATATTTTTTATTGAATATTTTATTTTCAACGGATACTAGATTATGGATTAACATGAAATCCTCATAAATTTAATTTAATTTATTATAAATTAATATATGTCATTAAAATGGATATCCATTATTATTTTTTCGTTATAGTAAAATGTAAAGATTTAAAACATTTTTTTATAATGTCATTTTTTACTCAATTAAGATTGTATATTTTACACATTTTTGAATTTAATTTGATAAAATGGTTTTTCAATTTGAAATCATATGTATCAAATTATTGGAGTGTGTCAATATTAATTTTTTTTAAAAAAACTAAATAAGAAGGATTATAATTAATTATTAGGATAAAACTAAATTAGGATAAAAATTTAATGATAAAATAAATATCCCTACAAAAAATGAATGTATATAATACAATTACTAGTTATGGTGAGTTTTGAAAAATATCACTATAAATTTGACTTTTTTCCTTTTTGTTACCAATGACCTTGGTGTAGTCATGTTTCATTTTAAAAATATTAGTGGTTGAACCCCTTAATACAATTCTCCTCAATTATAAAAGGGTAACATATCCACCACTTGATGATGAACATATCATTTTAATGTTCACATGAAAATTTTAAAAACTACTCACAATAGAACCTGATATCACTTTCAATAGATTATAGAGAACATAATATATCATCAGTACATGATTTAAAAAATATATTTCCAAAAAAATAATTCAATTCCCTGATGTGATTATTATAGACCAATTAGATTTTATTACAAATTATCATAATTTATTTTTTCTCTAAAGAAAATAATATAATAAAATTTTTAATAGTTTATATTCTTATATTTCATAATATTAAGGTTATAATAATTTTATATTTACCCATTCCATCTATAAAGAATCTCAAAATCATCATTTTTTAGATGTGCAGGCTACTTCTACACCAAGATATTAAATTTATTAGTCATCACCACAGTTTTTTATGGTTAAATGAGTTTTATTAATTAGAAAAGAAAATGTTCATGACAGCATTATGGTTCGATGAAAGTAAAATAAGTGATCCTAGATGTTAGAAAAAAGATGTATGGATGTTGTTTTTCAATGATAGATGTAGTTTGGAATGATTCTTTTGAATTTATTTATCATTGAGAATTATAAATACACTTTTCATGAAAATCTCATCGAAAAAAGTGGAATTATTATCAGAAGATCAAACATATGATTATTTATAAAATCTATATTCTTCATATTTTTTTCATAAGATTGATTATAGAATTAGTTCTATTTATCGCTCTAATTTTTTCTAGAATAATATTTTGAATAATTATATGTAATACAGAATGAGTTTTAATGTATTTAAAGATATTATATACTAAATCTAATAATGAATACGTATTATGGATCACATCAACATCACATGACAACCGAAAATTATAATTCATGATTTGAAAATGAATGGGGGAGAATATTCGGTAGGTACAAAATGATAGAAGATGTTATTCCAATATTAATTCTCTTACAGTCATGTTTTTATCAAGATACAAGAAGAATATTGTGAAGCGTGAATTCCATGGGAATTTGATGTTTCTAAAATTGAAATTTTTTTGATTCTTTCATCAACCATTCCATTAGATTAACAAATCAATAATATTTTACAATTAATAAAATTAAAAAATTCAAAATAGAAATAATTTTTTGGAATTTATGGATAAAAATATTTCTATTTTTATACCGGTCCATTGGATGTTGTCCTCCATAGATCCATCAGAGAAATTATTACACAGATTCATGGGAAATAACAATGACAAAAAATGGAATTGGATGTGTAGCTCTCTCCAAAGTAGAATGATAAAAAAATATAGATGTATTAGGACTAATAATCCACGTGGAATCATATTTTTACCACCCTTATTATGAACATCAAGGTAGTCAATGATATTCATCTATTTTTTATTCATTTTGAAAAAGAGAAAAATAAGCACTTATTTATTTCTTGTGCGTCAAGCCTCATCATAATGGAACAGAAACCCTTATATTTTAGTGAAAGAGTGACTGATCCACCTAAGATAAATTGAATATGATACATCAGATGCATGCTGACACTAAAATGTCATTAGATACCAGACATCATTAGACACATGATCATCATTATAAGAAGTAAATGAACATAAGAAGAAACATAGAATTGCTAGGAAGGATTTTTTTATGTTTGTTCAAGGGGTGTTGGAATATTTAAATTCTTACATTATGTTAATGGAAATTTATTTCATAAATGAAATCACATTGAGTAACAAAAGTGGACTTCCATATCATTTGAAAAGAGAGAACAATGAGAGGAAAAAATAAATGAAACATAATTCTAATGATGTTGCAACAATGGTTACGTCATAATGGATTCAATGATAATTTTTCATTAGTTGGTACAGAAAATTATAATAATAATTCCTCATTCCTTCTATGTTTTTCAAATGGGTCATGAAAATTTTTGTGACAATGTGTATCATCATAATAAATAATAGTATCATAAATATAAATGGTACTTGCTTGAATAAATTTTAGTATATTCAAAGATGTATGTTGTTTTTAAAGGATTTGAAAAGGTTTGGGAAGAATAAAAAGAGTTGAGAAGATATAAAATTGAAGTAATTGTTGTTGAAATGAATGTGAAATTAGTGTTTCAGGATGTTTGGTTAGATAGGAAGGTGAAATTTCTTACCATCCCCTAACCCTCTTGGATCTCCTATAAATATAAGGAAGTACATTGTACTTATAAATGAATAAACATTGTTCATATATAATGAGGGAAAGAACTAAATGCCTTGGAAGATACATGATGATTATAAGAATGGTTTTCATGTTGATATTTTACAGAATGTTTGAGAATATAATTGAAGTTATGAGATCAGACCAACCCATCAAATAAACGTATCCCAATAATTTTTGAAGTTGTTCAATTTTTTTTCAGAGTTTTATTTTCATATAAATTGTAAAAATTGATGTATCTAATTAAGGAATCAGAATAATAAATAAGTCTAGGTTTTTCTATGATGTCAAGAAAGGGTGTTTCTAGCTACTTTTGGGTTGGAATGTGATGAAGGGTCTCATGAAGGTTCTACAAAATTAGAAGATTCTAATCTACATAGTGACTTTTTTTAAACCAATTGATGACGGTTTATTAACTTTTTTTCCCAATTTTTTATAACATTATTTCATCAAGGAGAATATGCATTGTGGTATTGATCATATTGATACAAAAATTTTAAGGGGTTTTCATACTAATTGTATACACACACAATTATTTTTTCCTTATTTATTTTGTGGTATTGTATTTCTTCCAAACCATAATTGAAAAATATAAACTTAACGAAATCTAAAACATGTAAATAATTATGTTATTATTGATTTTTTATTATTTTTTATTTAGAGAGAGTGATAAATCATTAATTGTAGGTAATTTATGTTAAACAATAATATTAATTGAAAATAAAAATATATCACTGATACACCACCTCCCTTTATTTTTGATAAATAAATATTCAATGAGACTTTTTATTTGGTATCTAATTAAGGGTCCTTTTATTTAAAATTTGATAATTTCTTTGAAGAAATTATTGTATTTAAAATATGAATTTTGGTAACAATAAATGGATCTGAATTTTTTATGGAAGGAAAAATAATCTCTAAAAAGACAGAGTTTCCTCCTATCTTATGTCTCTTAGGTATGAATATAAAGAAGTAAATAGATTTTTATTTTATCCTCTTGATGAAAGTTTTCATCAAGTTTTTTTTGTAAATATTAATATAGATAATGATGCATGGTGTAAGAATGGTTTTCTATAATTAGATTCAAAAGGTTATTTCATACCAGTGAAGGGATTTTCTACTACTAAATATATCTGTGTGTTTTTTTATAATGTTATTTAAGGATATACTATGGTGAATATTCTTAATTTATAAATATAGAGGCCTATGTATTAAGATTACCAAATGGTTGACTATGACTCTTTTGGTCACTTATTTATATGGGTGAATGATATTGTAAGAACCATAAGATGTATTAGTTGGAATTTGGAGTATTAAACTATTTTTAATGCATATTAATAATTATTCATGATATGTTTCATGTCAGTGTACCATATTTGGAAGATACGGATCCTAAAACACTATATTTGGAATAAATTCAGAGAACTCTCATTACATATGAAATAATATGGGAGAATGATATGAAATGAAAAGAAAAAGAAAATCGAGAATTTTCTTTCAAAGCAACTAATCCATGACATTTTAATGATATTATTAAAGATTAAGAAGTTGGTGGATCTAAATTCCAAAAATTAGGACAAAAAAATCTTAATAATAATTAATCATTATTTTCTAAAAATGTAAAAATAGTATAAAATGTATTAAGGGAAAAATACATTTAAATGTATTGAATGTCGAGTCAATGGAAATTTAATAAAAACCCCTAGAAAAAGGAATGAAGAATATAATGATGAAAATGATAGAAGACCAAGGAGGTCATGGATGAAACTTTTTAATAAATTTAAATCATATTCCATTGGAAATTATTAAAATTTCCCTAAATAAAAAACATGAATATTTTATCTAAATTTGATAAATAAAAAGATGGTGAAACTGAGAAAAATTTTAATAATGAAATTTCATTAAGAAAATAATTTCATTAATATATTTATTGGTAATGAATTTAGATGTAGTATTTTGATGAAGTAGAGACTGACATCAAATTACAATTGATGAATGAATTGAAATATTATTTCCAAAATATTGTAATACATGAAAGTGAAATCCAGATGTTGAAGATGGAATATCTGATAGAAAACAATCATGATTTTATTCACTATGATAAATTAGAGTTACATGAATATATTTATCATTAAAATATGTCCCTTGATAATGAATAAAAAAGATCATTTTGATTTTAAGTTGACATCTAATGAGGAGGTGTGAGAAATGTTTTGAAAATAATTATTTATATATTTTATCAGGAAGAAAATATAATGAATAACTCTATCATTGATATTGGTAAATATTATAGAATGTATATCCATGAGAAGTATCAAAATATGAATTCCATGGTTGGAAATAACATTTAAATTTCTATAACAAAAGTCGAGAAAATCATGTATATATAAAAAAACGGATGTAAATTTTGATGTTTCTAAAAATTATATGACTGAAAAGAGCTTCTAACACTTGTTCCTCCCATAATTTTTGGGATAAATAATAATTGAATAAGGTTGTTACTAATAATGATAGAATTTTTTGGCAATAACAAATTTCTGAGGTGAAAGATATGAATGTTTCAGGATAACATGTTCAAAAACTCTTATATTATGAATGGTATAGAGGTAAATATTATTTTAATGGTAACATATTATTTTATGGTGGATTTGCAGATATAGAAAATATGTTTATTTAACCAAAAAAATTACTATTATCATGTTGATTATTGAAGGAAAATTTTTAGTGGAGAATAAGACCTCACATAAGAAGAATTCATAGAATCTTGTTTTGAATGCTGGGAATTAATTTAATATTTGGAAACTATTTATGAACCCTGAGATCAACCTGTACATATTGAAATATTTCTTCTTGGTTTTTCCAAGGAAAAAATATTACATATTTCAAAATTATTATGTAAGGAATAATTATATGAAAAAAAAATTGTGTTGTAAGAACCACTCTAAATGAGTTAAAAGGAGAATGACCATAGATATTGTATATAATGAATGTTAAAATAGAAGATATAAAATGTTCAGGACATATGTGTTAAGAGAATAGGTTTTTTCCTAAATGGTCCACAAATATGTTTTAAAGAAACATTATAAAGATATCAAGATGACAACTGAAAAATAGAAACATGTTTTGTGTTTTTGATGTATATAATGAATGTTATATAAGAATTATAAAAGAGAATAAGTTGTGTTCTAATAGGTCAGGAAATATGTATTAAAGAAAAATTATAAAGATTTCAAAGATATATATTTTCAAATATATTTTTATTGTGGTAAAAATAAGTTATGGGGTTTGTTCTATTTTTCCTAAATTTATGATTACAAACACCATGAATAAGAATGTTGACGGTCATTCAATTAGACCCTTAAGACACATTAATTCCAAAATTTATGGGTCATTACAAAAATAATAATCATTTTTTGATTTTTAATTCATTTATTTAATTTATTTTTTACTCTAATTACTTTTGATATTTATTTGAAACATAAATCAACATATAAAATTTGATCTTTCCATTTAGGATAAGGGAGGAAACAAAAAGTGTGTATTATGTGAAGAAACGAGAATATTTAACGGTTTTGAGTAAATTAATGAATAGATTAAATGTTAACTTGAAACACATGGAATTAAACTTTATATCATTGCACCATACACACCCCCACATAAATAATTTTCAAATAATAATAATAGAGGGTTTGTTTGAATTGGACATACTATGTTACATAAACATGCTACTTTTCATTACAATTTGTGGCATGTTATGAGAAGAGATGTTTATATTTAGAATCATTTTTTCTATATGTCTTGATCTGATATGACACCCTATGAATTTTTTTATTATGATAATCCAAGTTTGAAACACATAAAAGTTTATGGGAATCCGTAAATTATAAGGAATAAAGGTGGAAAACAGTGGGATGTTTGACCTAATAGGTGATAATGGTATCAATATTTTTCCATAAATAGTGATACTAGTTTCATGGAAAAAATATAATCATTTATTTCTAGTGATGGGGAATAAATTCTATTATCTCATTGATGCTCGAACTGTTATTGTGATCAACATTAAGTGATTCATATAAAAAATTTAAAAAGTTGTAACCCATACTTATTTCTATTAAAAATTTGAGTTAAATGATGTTATTGAAGATTATGAGAATCCAAAATTTGTTTAATTAATGGATCCATATTTGGATCATATTAAGATGAATGATACATTGGAATTTTTACCCAAGACAAATGATTTAATTGTTATTGGAACAATATAGTTGTTCTGGAACAATCTTAATGAAGACCATGAAGTAATAAGAAACAAATAATAATTATTGTGAAAAAATTACCCATAAATTCAACGTATGTATGTTGAGGGAAATTTTTCTCTTGGGGATAGATTAGAAAATATTATACTATTTTTTATATTTATAATTTATGAATTTATAAAAAAAATATGAGGGATCTGATGACATTATTTATGAATGTTGGACATGATGATGAAGTTTATGTTGAACAAGTCTATGGTTTTGTTCTTGGAACGGACGAAATTTGTTTATTTTTTTAAGGAAATCAGTAGAAAATATTTAGAGAAATTATAGGGAATGGTATTCCAAATTTTATACTTTCTCAAAGAAGTAAACATTCAATAAAGGGTTTATTGTATTTTGTACAAAAAATATAGTCATGATATTTCCCTAATTTTTATTATAGATGGTAATGATATTATATTTTCTGGGAATAATTAATGAACTTGTGAAATATTTTTAATCAAAATAAGATGTTATTTAAAATGTCCATGATCGGGGAAATAAAATAACATCATCAGTTAAAAATCTAAAAAACTAAGAAATGCATATTTCTATGTCAACAAAAGACGCATTTAAAACATTTTATGAAGTTTGGAAGGTAAAATTAGAAACTATATTCTCAATTTCAATGGGAACCTAGTTTACTAGATATTGGGATGTTATGAAAGTTTAATCTAATGAATTTTAAAATATAATTAAGATTTTTTGTATTTCTTTACAGGACCATAAATTTTTTGAGGATGTTAAATTATGTGAAATATTCTCATGTGCTACAATATAATCACACATATTTTCTTCAATAATAATTCTCAAATATATTTATGTTGGAATATATTTTTGAATCATATACGATAGCTAAGAAATAACTTATTTGTCTCGCTTCACAAATGCAGAATAGACATGAAGTGTTGATGATAGAAGATCCACATCTGGTGGAATTATATGTATATGGATATTATTTGTTGTTTAAATACTATAAAAAAATAAATAATAACTCTTTGTATGTCTAATGATGAGTTTAATTCTTCCACTCAATATACTTTAATACTTATGTGGATGGAGACTCTGTTGGAATACCTACTTTTTGAACTGAAGTTGCATCTTTTCATGGATTATAACAATAATAGTCTTTTATTCCTTAAAATAAATCTATTTAATAATTATTATTAAACTCATATTGATATCAAATATAATTCCAATATTGAAACTGTAGAGAATAATGAACTTCATGTGAAGAATGATCCCATAACAGAACAAGTTGCTAACATTTTGACAGAAATGTCACCAAAGGAATCATTGTTCAAATTTAGGTTGAACAAGGGAATCCAACCTCTTTCCATCTATTTTTAAGGTATGTGTCTCTATCTCCACTCTCATATAATATTTTCATAGTGTTGTCAAGGGGGAAAAATGATTTTTCATAAATAGATCTATTAATATGGTCTAAAATTATTTATTAAGCATGTATTTTGGGGGAATTGTGGGTATGTAGTGAACTCAACATGTATGTGTGTAGATTTCTCTAACAGTTTATTGTCTTTTCTAGAGAAAAATTGATTTATAGGAATAAATAATGAGTGATTTGGTCAATAGGAAATGATTAGAAGATGATGATGTTTTGAAAGTCACTACATTTGGACATAATGGGTTTTCTAACCATAAATCTTATTTTCTAATAATATATTTCTCATGAAGATTTTTAATTTTTAATTTTATATCCATAGCTTGAGGCTAAATGAATCAGTGATTTATGAATGTAGGATCACAACAAAATCCCAAGGGGTAGATTGTTGGGACCATGATAGATGTATGTTTTTTTAATTTTAAAATATGTTTGTGAAGATTTTTTGTATTTTGTTTTCATTATTAATAATAAATTTTCATTGTTAGAAAATGTTATTAGACAGAAGGTGTAATCATAATAAAAAAATCAAACAAATGATTAATTATCAAATCCCCAAGCTTTAGTTTTTTATTCTGACAAATGATTGTGGATGTAGTTGTGTTTCCGAGTGAGAATGTGTCTAGAACTATTGTTTCAATGATTATGTAGAATTTTATTAGATTATAAATATAATTTAGAGTTTTCAAAAGTAAATATAAAAATTATTTTCTATTTTTGATGTACTAAAAATAAAAGGATTACTAAAATGATTGGTTCAATATTTTTGAATGAAAGGGGGAGAAGATGCGTTTGAAATATAAACATAGACAATGATATAATGATATTTTTTAATAAATTTCATATAGTAGTAATGGTACTTGAAGAGGTTATTGAGTAATTCATTCATAGGGGATTGATGTTTCTGATGTTTATTTTTCCCATAAACTTTTATCTACCAATACCTCATAAATTCTTCTCCATTATAATTTCTGATTCCCTAAATGAAAAAAATTCACAATACCAATCATTTGATTCTATATATGGAAGAAAATATGTCACTAATGATTTCATTCTATCATACATTGGTCTCCAACAATCCATCAGAGGAATTATGAATCCAATTAATAAACCAAATGCAGGTTACTAAATGGAATCACATGTATATTTCTATGTGATAGAGAAATTTTATGAATATTAGAGTTTTTGTTACCCATAAATCACATGGAATCAGTGATCGATCAATAAAATGGATATCACCAATCTATTATACCATTTTAATCATGTTTCTTTATTATATAATTCTTTATTTGAAAATGAAGTTATAATTTTAATCTAGTAGGTCATGTCACACAAAACTGTCATTGACACCAATCTATTAGAGTAAAATTGAGACCTATCAATCAGAATCAGAGAGAGACTAATCTATTAGATGCATGACGGTCCTAATAAATCATCTGAAAAGGGACTTCATCCAATATAGGATAATTAGTATATTAATATGTTGAAAATTTAAATAATATAATAATTTTCATGAATTATTTTTTTCATTAGTGATTTCTAGAGGGTGCTTGAATAATTAGAAGTTTCCACAATTTCTATAGAAAATCAGTTGATCATTCCAATCATGATGAGTAATACATATTGATTACTAGAGAATATGAGATTATCCATTGTTGAATAGAAGTGAAAAATTAAAATGATGTCTACAAAATTTTCAAACTAAATAAAGTTATAATTTTTTAATGGAATATTTCATTCAGTTTTTACAAAGCATCATAATGAAAGGATTTCAATACATATGTGTTTTTCAGATTGCTCATGAATATCATAGTAACCATATTCTACATCATAATGAATAATTCCATGAGAATGAAAAATTAGACAAGACTAAAGATACTTTTGTATGTTTTATTTCAAATGATTTTTTGAGAAGATTATTGATATTTTGAGAAAAATAATGACGTGTTGGGAAAGGATGAAATAGTTAATGATGATGTATAAATGAATGTGTAATTTTTATTTACAGATTTTTGGATAACCAATAATGTGAAATTAGTTTCTTACCCATAAAACTTTTTGATTTCCTAAAAATAGTATAATGTACATTGTACTTTATAAAAATGGAACACTATTGACTTTCAAATATAGAGGATATACTGATAGTTTTGGAAGAGGGATGATGTTTCCCAATAGTGTTTTTATGAGGATGTTTTCAGACATAAATCTAAGAAGAAAAAAGTCAATGGATCAGACTAAGACATCATATTCAATATTCTAGTGAAATATTGATGTGGATTAGAAATTTTTTGAGATTATTATTTTCATATGTATTTTTTGGACTGATTTACTGGACATCTAAACTATATTAATCCATCTGACTATGATTTTTTATGATGTTTAGAAAGGATGTATCTATATAATTCTCATTATTAATGTGAACAATTTTGTTAAGAAGGTTCTTTAAAAGTGAATCATTTCAAGTAATATAGTTATTTTGTATTCCACAATAGAATGTTGATTAAATTTTTACAGTTTTTTATATCACTCATTCTAGTATAAAAAATGTATTTTTATATTGGTCATAGTGACAGACATGTAGATTAGTATTTCTTATATATTATATCCACAACTATTATTTTATTTCATGTTTATTTTGGTGTATTGGATTATTTTCAAACCATTGGAAGGGATAGAAAATCTTATTGAGTAGTCATCTTTGTAAATAATTATGTTTTTATAGATGTGTGAATGTTTTCTATAAAACATAATAAATATTTAACATGAGGTGAAGATTGTTAGATTAGAAATTTATGATAAAATAAAATTATAACTCCAATTTACACATCCCCCTCATAGTTATACAACAATCCTAGTTGGGTTTTTTTACTAGTAATTATACGACCATCAAAACGATCAACAATATTTGAATCATTTGTAGTAACCACGATGGAGGGAAATTCATTTATTTATATTATGTAATATATTCATATTCATATCAATTACATATTCATCTAATTAAATTTTAGATAATATACTTCACATAAAGATATAGTAAATAGGTTCATTATTATTCTTGAATAATTACATTACATTTAAACCACTATATAACCCTTAAATATTCATCATTAATGGATATGGGGTCATAATTACAATTACTATATCATTTCAACAAGTAATTAATGATTTTATTTTATTATGTATATGATACAAAGATAACTACCTCATAAATTAAGATAACACACATAGATTGTTATAGATCTGTGAATCAATCATGTATTCAATTTAATCATAAAGGCCATAATAAAAATACATCATGAATGGAATTTGAAACATCCTAAATAAATATAAAATATCCCTTTATTTGACCTTATTGATCATGTTATAGTTAAAATTAAATGAAAAAATAATACATACCTCACTCTTAATGATAAAACTACAAATACATTCCCTAGAAAATGAATAAAATTCATGTTTATAATGACTATGGATGAATAGTAAAAATAAAAATAGATAAATATAATCCCCTTAATTTGGAGAATATTGAATATGTGATTGTGATAATATATCATAAATATTTTTCATGGATGTTGAGACAAGACGTAATAGTTTCTATCTCAAATACCTATCTTTAAAACATGATTGGTATTATAATCCTAATTTCAATGATGTTTTTTATATAATACCTAAATATCATGTAATTAATTTTATTCAATTATGTTTATATGATGTTATATTAAATTTAATATATTTAAATGGGTTTTATTAAATTGATACACAATCTACAAGAGTTTTCTATGGTGTCAACTCATACTATATAAGACATGTTACATGTTATGCACCTTGTTCCCTTTGTGTTGTGTTATATTAATTTAAAATTTCATAATTTTTTTATAATATATTTAATTTCTTTTCATTTTTTTAGTAGAAAAATAATGATCCCTTATTCTAGTGGAAATTTATTTAGTTATTTTCTCATATGTAATGATTCATGGTAATCTAACTTCTATTGATTAATTTTAGGTCATTCTCTCAAACATATTTAATATATATTCGGTAAATCCAACCCTTTGAAGGAATTATGTGGTATTCACTCATTTTTTGGGTATTTATATTATTACAACATAAACCTTTTGAAAATTATTTCTTATGTAATGGGATATGTTATTTTGAAACTATAAAACTTATTTCTCTAGAGGTATTAGGATCATGTTATTGTAGTAATATCTTACACATATTCTCATTTCACTATATGTTATGAAAATCAAATTTTACCTATTGGATGTTTTTTAGCAATATTATTTGATATTTTTTTGATATGGGGAAAATTATTAGTTTTATTTATATTGTTCTTATAATAAATATAATGAATTGAAATTGGAAAATGTATTGTTTGACCATCCACCTTCTTATTTGGATGGGTTATGATAATGTTATCCCTTTTATTATCCTAAAAAATTAATTATAATACAATATATTTTTACTCTAGTAAATTCAATTATTGTATATTTCGCTATATTATTTTTATCATCAACCTTAATTTCATGATGGGTTATGATCAAGCTATCAAATTATAAACATTGAGGGAAGTGTTGAAATTTGGATGAGTATTTGATACAATCATATGATAATCATATATTAATATTATATATTCATTCTTACCTAGGTATCAATAATTTTACATAGTGAAGGTTTTCATATGGATTGGTATGAAAGATCTTGTTGAATCATATGGTGAATGCATTAGACGTAATCTGGTGCTAATTTGGGCCCATAAATATGTACAACCATTATCATAGTTAGGTTTCAGGAGAAATAACTAGCTGGGTATTGGTATATATCAATTCCCATAATACTATAGTTTCTTAGTACAAGTCCTTGATAGTTGGTTTTTGATGTCTGGCCTTATGAAATTCATCAGTGTCGGATCAGTATTATTAGTATTCATTTTTAACAATACTATCTTATATATAACATTAACTTTGCTTCAAATTGAATATTTATTCAGGTTGGTCACCTATTCATATCATTATATTTGTTCAATCATTATTTTATAATTGACAATGTTTTATTTCCCCCTTAACAGGATTATCAAATCACCCCTTCTTATGTTTAAATTTCATTGATTTATGAAGAAAATTATAACCTGGGTCATATTTTGAAGGAAAAATCATATGAAATAATTTACGTGAGATGCTAAAAATTCATTATGGAATATTTTTTTATATATCATGTAAAAAATTATCTGATTGGAAAATTTAATATTTTTTTTAAGTTATATTGTTTTCATAAACAACTACTTCTCTAAATATGAAAATATCATCATAATGTAATATATACAATAATAAGTTTTACATATTTATTATTGATTTTTATATCAAGTATTTTATATCTCGTATAATGTTGAGTGTGTAACATATGTTTTTATAACACTAGATCCATATATCTAGGTTTGTAGTATCCATTTTTTTACAATGGAATGGTTTAGAAAACATCTAGTGGCAAGATGATTTTTGATGATAATTTAAGGGTTGATAATTTATGGATAATTAGAAATTCAGGATGTAGATAAATTTTTGTGATAGTAAATTATTTAATGTTAAAATTATAAAACATATTTTATTAGATATATGAATAATTTTTTATAAGGAAGGATCATTTGGAATATGGGGGTATATATGTCAATGATTATTGATTTTATATTGTTTAAAAAATGTTCATGGTCATTTGGGATATCTATTTTACATATTTGTTTACTAAGTATGAGTGATCACAAAATAAGTACCCATGGTTTATCCATAATTATATAAGTTAAAATGATAGTGTTATAGGATACATAGAGTAATATTAATGTTTATTAGTAAGAAAAATTTTCTATCACGATTGTTTTATAAAGTGAGAAATCTTGTGAACAATGTTTTCTGTTGACAAATATAATAATTCATGCATAATTATCATTACTCTTGTTGGGACTTTTATATTATTAATATAATTAAATATAATAAACCATGTGTTTTCGGGACACTGTAGATGTTTAATTGACAAAACATTCAACAACATGTGATCTATTATAAGGAATCACCCTTAAACATTACATGTTGTAGCGATTTTATACTATAATTATGTTTATTACAATCCCAAAGAACTCTCAGGATTATAGTTTTATATAATTATTATAAACCCATTAATAATATATCTACAAATAAAAAGTGGAAACTTATAATGAGTTTAAATTTTATCATCAAACAAAATTCGTTAAAATAAAACATTTTTTCTCTTCATAAAAAAATCATTACAATTTTCCCATAATATCATAAATTTATATATTACCCCTTAAATCATTTGAATGTTTTATAAAACTATTTATGGGAATAAAATATCAGTAATAATCATAATTAAATGAAATAATTAGTCAACTAAAAACCCCTAAAAATATTTTCAATAAAACATACCTTTTCACATATAAAATTGAACCGTATTTTCAAAAAATGTCATTATCTTACCACTTATATTTATTTTTATTTATAATAAAAATAAATATAAACAACATTAAACCCAAGTAGGTAACCTGTTACATAATTTTTCACATCACTATTACAAACGGAGTATCCAATATAGAGAACCTCTATCTTGGGAGTATCCAATGCATTGGAGGTTATCACATAACCACTCATCCTTGGTTTTTCGTAGAACCCCAAGTCATTGGTTTATAAAATTACCAACCGTACATGTTTCATCATAATATAACCTATATATTTTTTATAATGGCTCTATAATACATCATTAAACATTCCCAAGAACCAAAACATCAATATAAATTCTGAAATCTTACTTCATAAAATACACTTTGACAAATATAATTACCATTTTGAAGTAAGTCATTTTTAAAAATTTCATTTGAAAACTGGGAATCATTTTCAATGAAAGTAACTATATAAACATTTAAATTATTAATAATAATATTAATTTTATATTAATGTGAAAATTTTATTTCATTCTATATATGTAAAAAAATATAAATTTTTAAATATGAACATTAAAATTTTGTTTTTAAAAGAATACCCCTTACAAAGATCATAACACTGAAAAAATAAGAAATAAAAAGGAATATATTATGTTTATGAAAATTGGATATACATATATCAAGTTTAATTCAATATTATGATATAGTAGAAAATAAAAAATATGTATAAATATAACCCAATGAATTGGAATTAGATTAAGAAGTTCCTTACCACTTTATCGACGTACATCAACCATTTTGAAACCTCCTGTATAAGGGTTTAATGAGTTTTATTAATTTTATATGAACTATATTAATATTTATAACAAATTATATGATCATTTTATAACATCTTACAAAATTTTCATTAATAATATTTCATTATTTTTATGGTTTTCGGTGAATTTGTATCATTATTTTAGACTCAGTTCATTTTGGTATAATTGTTGATGTTCATGTCAAATAGAAATAATACTCCATTACAAAATTGAAATAGTATTCATTGAAATAAAAAATATTAAATTATACTATAGTTATAGAGCATAAAATATGTTATAATACACATATTATAATATTATTTAATTATATTTGTACTTTAATGACCAATCTTGAAGGTTGTAATATAAAATGAACAAAACCATTTTTCCTGAAAACACTTAACCACCATAATATGGACAATGGTTCCATATCATTAATTAAGATGAGATACCATAAAGGTTTTATATATGATATTAAATTAGAAATATAAAACTAAATTAGATACATGATACTTGCGATTATATTTCGAGATTGATAAATGATGTTTGGATATGGGATGAATAGAAAAGAAATAAATAGATTTTTTTTTGAAATTTACCTCTAGAATATTACCAACTTGAAGGAATCCTTAGGGAATTTTTAATTTTTATTTTCTTCATAATGGAAGTGATTTGTGGTAGTTAAAGAAATATATAGAGGAATATAAGATGTGTGAGATGTTTCATGGCTTGTGTGGAGAAAGGGGCTTGTGAGGAGTGGTATTTATACTTCATGATGGGTGGTTTTAAGTGTTTAAAAAGGGATTATTTTGTATTTAATGTCATCCAAATTTTTATGGATTCAATAACAAATAATTTGATTAATAATTAATGTTTTAAATGTATTTTATTTTCTATAAACACGGAATACACCAATTCATGGTTTCAGTTTTTATGTATTTTAAGCATTAAACTTTTTAACAATAACCTGTTTCATTATTTAACACATACCATGGTAATTGTTTTTGTACCACGATAAAAATTTTTATCATTAAAAATTAAAATTAACATAATAAACAATTAAATTATTATTAATAAAATTTAAAACATTTTTCAAAATTTAATCTAGATAATCTGAAAATTTAAATTAAAAAAAAACAATAGACACGACAAAAAAGAATCATTTCAATAATTGCATTTCTCATGAATAAAATGATTTAATAATAAATATAAGATTAATAATAATAGTTCTTTAAAATAATAATAATTTTTGATGATATTTATTTTATTAAATTTTAATTTGAACCATTTCCCATTACAAATAATCTTAATTGATTATAAAGGAGAAACATTATTTTCTTTAAAAGATTTTTATGTAAAATTCCAGTTTTATTACCAAATTTAAACATTTTATAAATATAATATAAAACATATTTGAAATAATTAATATGTATTCAATATAAATTATAATACTCTTGTTACTTTAAATAAAATTAAAACTAAAAGAAGACATTTAAAATGAAAAAAATTATTGAAATGAAATTAAATATTATAAATAATAATTATTTTTCATTACCCACTGGAAACCCAAAAATCTTCTCATCATAAAATAGGATATTATTATATAAAAAATGAATTTATTTTTATGAAATTATTTTTTCGTGAACTTTCAAAAAATAAATATAATATTCACTTCTAAATTTTAAGAAAACCAATTTTATTAAAATTGTATTATTGAAGAATACCATAAATTTGATAAAAAAATATTTATTTAAATGGATTAATTAATTCATTATGAATGAGAAGGAAAATTATATATATTTTATAATTTAAATAATATTTTTAAGTCTTCCAAATTGATGGATAGTTTATAATATTCATTTTATATGATAATATTAACTCATTTTGAGGCTTGATGTGGTTTATCTTGTATGAGATGGAACACAGTGTTTCATTCTTAGATCTCGAGTTATTAAATTATACCAATTAAGTAATTTTTTCCTCATAACTTGATCTGGGGAAAAAATACTATGGCTTTTACTTTTCAAAATACATTTTCAAAATACCACATTGTAAAAATAATCAATAAAACTTCTACGTAAAAACACTAAAAGGAATATTGAAAGGATGACACAAAACTAGAATTCTAATTAGTGAAAAGTGAAATTAAGGTAATTGAATATAATTATAGCTGTCATTTTCTTATTGAGATTGATGGAGAACATGTTCATTAGAAATTTAACCATCAAATAATATCTTTTCTATTATAATTAAAAAGGGAATCGATTTTATGAAAAGAAAACTAACCGAATAATGTTTTTTTCAAATGAAAATTACATGAATTGCATAATTATTTACATACCTATACTATGATGAAAATTAGAAATAATTACCTTACTATTTAAATTTCAAACTCATTATTTGTCTTTGAAAAGAGTATTTAATATGAATTTATCAAACCTAAAGCATCAGAATCAAATTCAATAGATAAATAAATCCAAAAAAGTATAACTATATATCCCCCACGTATATTGGAATTAATGAAAATAAAAATGGTTAGTATAGTATAATACAATGTCCAATTATTATAAACAATTTTTTATGAAAAAATACTATAATTTAAAAAAATTCAACAGTAATAACTAATTATTAAAAAAAGATAAAAAATATCATCCAGTAACTAACACCCCATAAAATTCCTCAAAAATGTTATAGATAGTGATTAAACCTCTAAAATTGGAATTATTTGATCACATTGTCTTCCATATTAAATTTATTAATTTTTTTAAAATAATACCATAATCTCTTAAAAACTCATAAAAAATATTATTTTCCTATTCACATATTCTTCATGATTTATTAATTATTTCAATAAATAACCAAAATCACCATAAATCATATATTAATCCAAAAAAAATTAATCCTTTAATTGAAAAATAAAATCTCACATTTTTTTGTAACTCAATCATTTAAGGTTCCTAGTATTTTGAATTTCTTCCAAAATAACATTTATCACATAATCGCCAAATCATTTTCCAATCACATGGTTATATGTATGATAAACCACATGTTCCGAAACTAAATTGTTTTCATTTATGAATAATTTAACTACAAAAAAGTATCATGAAAAATAAAATTAGAGATGCTTGTTGTAACAAACAAATACTACTTGTCATATCCCTCCACTCTTTATTGAATTGAGTTGAGACAGATGTTCTATGTGGCCTTCTGCGATATCCTCATGGAGCTAATGGAATGAAATAAATGTCGTGGGCTTCATGAAAATTGAGGGATGATTTTCCCATTTGTAAATAAATTATGCCACAAAATGTTCCAATACAGATAATAACTACATGATCTATGTTGAAAATGTGTTATACTTGAACTTTATTCTCATGACTACAACACAAAATCATACCAAACCAAATAAGTGTAAAAAGTGAGAGACTACAAAAAAATATCAAAAACGTTAACATGGTTCCCATGTTCACACCAAGATCTAAGAAACAACACCACAAGGCCGCCTAGGCATCACGATGCACCACTAAATGAATTTGATGCCTTAATGTTACCTGTTTCTCATTACACAACATCTTCCAAAGAATACAAGTACCAACACATGGAGTGATTAATAATACTCGATAGGTTTTCCAGAATCATGATACCTACACATGACACTATAAAAGAACATTTATCACATTTATATGAAACAATTTATATAAAAACAATAACAAATTAAACAATATCTCTCAATCCAAATAGATCCATTCCAAACAATTTTACCCAAATCATCACAATACCAAGAAAATAAACCAATTATTCCATTTTCTGAACACATATTTTCAAAACCCATTTTTCCTTTATTGGATGCAAATATATTTCAATGATCTTCACAAGTTTCACACAGACACACCCGAGCTAGTTGTTACCATGAAGATGGAACTTCATGTACAAATCCATGGATCATTTAATTATATTAGTACTTCAAGCCCACATAGCCCTGATGGTGGTAATTCATCCCTATTATCCATCATGTTTTTTGGTTATTCCTTAGCTCCCACTCCCTGTCCATTCCCACCCATGATTACTCTATAATATAACAACCATTCCCACATCATTTTTATAAATCACACCTATATGAAAATAAAAAATTTACAATATCATATCAACCCACACATTATAAGAAATATAGCACAACATTTTACAAACCAAACCACCTTTTATTCCCATCAAAAATTCCAAACAGATGTGAAATCTTCTTCAAAAGATCATCCATTTTATGAGAACACCATTAAGAAGTTATCTTTTAGATAACACACTTCTATATGACACCATTTTGTTGAAAAATATTCTTAAAAACCTATTTCCCATAAATTGAGCAATGCACTAATTATAAAATAACTATTTAAAAATCCAACAAAAAATTATATTTCACAACAATAACCCATTTTCCCAAAAAAACCAAATGTCGACAAGAAAAGTCTTTTCCACCAAGCTTCACAAATCATATTCACAGTAACATTAAATAAAACCAAATTAATTTTAACTGTATTCTTCTACTTCCTATTAATTATAGCCATGAGTGATGCCAAAATCCTTGGGGTTTGGAAAAGTCGACGCACAAAATAAGAGCACACCAAAACCCAATGAAACATCCTCAAAATAAACATAGATCTGTTTCCATATAATCAAAATACCAAATTATACCATTAAAGGAATCAAAAACCATTGAAGTAAATGGGGCAGAAGTTGATCTAGGAAACCAAGAGAAATAGTGAGATGTAGATCAAATAAAAACCCCTAAACCACAAAGGGAGGATACTTATAAATGTATAATCACCTTCAAAGAACCATGAAAACACTTTAAATTGCTAGAAAAATTAGTGGGAGATCCTAAATATCCTTGGAGAATAAATAATCTTTAGTTAGGGCCGCATAATAAGGATAATGGGGTGTTTATGGAAAATTCAAATTAATCCTCATTTAAAAAAATCAAATTCTTATGCTATATGTGATATAACTACATGGTTTGGAAATTCCTGAGCGACCTATCATAATGTTATAGCCTCAAGAGTGGCCCTAAATGGTTATCCCATAGAGGTAGGAAAACCATGTGCCAGCGATGTGAAATACCACTATCTGAGGAGGCATGGTTTACATGGGGTGGTTGCATGGTATTTAAACTGGGTACCCTAACTATGCCTCATATTCCTCTCCTCTCTCCCAATATGTATGGGTTTTTTTCAACCATTTTACAATTTTCATAAATATTTCTGAAGTCTCCATCCCTAAAAAATCGTTAAACCATACCAATAACCTTCTAAACCAACCCAATAATTTCCCAAAGAAATTGAAAACATTAATATGAATAAAAAAGGGATACATACTTCATACAAGTGCACTAAATTATCTCCAGCATTGTCCTTTCCATCCTTAGAAAGTAAGAAAACAATCCCTTTGCTAAAAAATCTTATGCCATTTCATAGTTATCACTTTTCCTCATTCCTAGGTCTCTGCCTAAATCAAACCATGTTTCCTAAAAACATAAACAAGACTGACTCTTTTACCAAAAAATATTTCCCTATCCTATCAACAATATGTACTTCAATATTCACCCCTATAGCATCATGATCTCTCTCGACATGATCTCATCAAATCACAAGGTCAATATCTGGTTAATGCATCTTCAACAAAGGCACATTAAACTAATTGTGCACTACATGTAACTATTGTTCCAATGAAAAACATGATGCCACATCCCCATTCCACTCATGTATCTTAAAAGGCCCAATATACCTTGGAGATAACATAGCCTCCTTTCCAAAATGACAGTGTCCAATCCAAGGATAAATTCTCAAGAACTCATGACCTCTCAATTCAGAAGACCATGGACATTGATGATGAAATGAATACAATTTATAACATCTCATATCAGTCTCCCTTCTTTTAATAACCAACATACTCTTCTCATATGTATGTTGGAGAAGGATTATCCCAACCATCGATGTCTCACATTATTTCAAAAAAAAATGTCAAGAACCACATGGATTCCCATACAATGCATCCAACGGAACGAAATGTGTTGAGGCTTGATAACTATTATTATGAAATAATTCCACCTTGCGAAAGTTATATTCTCTTTATTCATTGAAATCCAGGAAACAATCTAGAAGCGTGCCTTAAAATATTGTTATTGTCCTATTAAATTTCCCATCCATCTAAGGATGATATAGAGTACGCATCATAAAATGTGTAGCATATGATTCCTATGGTGATTTCAAGAAATTATATGTGAACGTATGATATAAATCTATTTTAATAAAAAATTCTACACAATTAATCTTTACCACCTCATAGGTGGTGATTTTAGATAGATCCTATAATGTATGAGATTCAACATTGGAGATGAAAAGAGATAACATTGTGAGATGATCCACAATCACCCATCTGAAAACATGTTTCAGAACTTTTTTTGGGAGACCAAAGAAATCATCGTTGTTTATTACCATTTACACATAGGGATTGTTAATGTCCACAAAATACTATTTAGCCACTAATTTTCATTCTTGACATGCTGAAAAGTCAGGAATCTCAAATCACAGTCTACCACATGCCTATTCACACCAGACCACCCAACCTGAGCCTTCAACTCCATATACGTTTCTGATATCCAGGATCGTCAGCCCATATCGAATGTTGATATGCACAGATATGTTGAATTTTTTAGGCCACCTATATAACCATCTTATTCTAAAATCACAAAATTGGATTATCGTTTAATTTTCATCCCTTTATGGTCTCATAACTATTGAGTTTTGACATCATAGTAAGACACTCTGAATTAGACATATGCCTCTATTTAACCAAACATACTATGTCTAAAAGTAATGAAACTATAATGAAAATTTCTGCATCACCTCATTCTTCACATTATAACCGCATTTCATGTATTACTGAAATCATGTTCTAGTAATCTGAGGCTTGTTTCACCACCTTCACCAATGATTTTCTACATATTACATTGCCTACCAGATTTCCTTTAACGATTGTTTATATTTTGTCGGATAAAAAATATAGAGATACTCTATCCTTATCCATTTCATGAAATAGAAATAACATTTTTTATAAAATCCTCTTCAAGGTGTTATTATTTGTGGTCTCAGTGAATTTACAACCAAATATATAATGACACCATGTTTTCAAATCATGGAATAGATACACTAACTATAAACCATTAATTGGTAGTGTTCCTCATGAAACCTCAACTTATATGATCTATACACAACATCATGATACCTTTGCGTTAGAACACAACAAAACCGTGATCCTGATACATTACAAAACATCACATACACTTTCCCCCATTTTTAAAAGAACCAAGATTCGTGCTGATTTAAGGAATACCTAATTCACATAAATGACTTATGAAATTTTTCATTCCATTTAAATTGATAATTATTCCTTTTCAAATCATTCCTCAATAAGGCTAGTAAAGATGTGTAACAAAAAAAGCACCGTTCAAAACCCATATTCACCATAGAAGATACATATCTCGAATTCTTTCTCTGGATTTTGATAATAGGTAACATCTATTATCTTCTAAAAATCCACTGACAGACCACTATCAGGAAAAAAATTTCCAAGGAAACAAACCTCTTATATCCAAAAAATAACACATTTATAATTTTTCTTACAATCAAGGATCTCTCAAAATTCCCAGAACTATTTCCCAATGTTTTTCTCCCTCAACCCTTGTCCTGGAATACAAAAATATATCATCGAAAAAGAAAAGCATGAATCAATAAAGATATATCACAAATATCTTATTCATCAATTCCATAATGACAGCATGTGCATTTGTTAGACATAAGAGAATAACCACATACTCATAATATCCATATATGTTTCTAAAAGTTGTTTTCAGAATATACCCCTTACACATCCACAACAAATGATATCATAACTGTAAGAAATTATTTAAAAACATTGATCTCCCCTTAACTAATCAAATAGTTCATCAAAATCGTATCTTTATTATGATTATGATAAACAACATCGTGACTGAGATTTAAATCTTCTTTTGTGACAAAAAACATCGGTGCTTCCCATGGGGACATTCTAGGATTGATGAACCCTAGGTTTTCATGCTCCTCCGATTTCACTTTCAATTTCCCAATTCAGTTGGTGAAATCCCGTAAGGTGAAATTTGTATAGGACTGGTCCTTAGGATAAGATTAATCCTAAAATCCACTTCTATCACCAGTAGAAACTCTGATAATTATTTTGGAAATAAATACCAAAATTGATCCACTAATACTGGAAAATTGTATGTACCAACATGTTCCATTAATTCCAATGACAATGCCAGCAACTAATACAATATTTCCCTAATGACTAGGGACAAAAAATTATTTCCACCCACCCCTTCACTGTTATCTCCTCTAAAGAAATTCTCAATTCCATCCTCCATCATGAAACTAACCCTTTATGAAGAACATTTGATGTGGGAGGTAAACATCATCAATAAATCTAAACACATTATTTTATCTTAACAATTCACATCAAGAACTAAAAAGCACCACATCAACTCAACCTTATCAAAGGATAGGCCAAAATGACTATAGAGGAATGCTCGACATTTTCTATGACCTATAAGAGTTTTATTTCACAACATATAATGAATAGTTTCAATATTTAAACATGAAAAATAAATGATAAGAGAAGTAATGACAGAATTTGATGCACCCATATAAAAAACACTTATACAATGGTAAAATTCAAAATAGATGTACTTAAAATAGTGGATGGTCTTGATTTATCATCCACCATAACTTGCTCATGTTAGAACAATTTCATGATATCGACAATATTACCTCTATTAAACTTTTGAAATTTTTCTTGTTGTTGAGTCATGGAATTACTAGAAGCACAATGACTAAATCTAATCTTCTGACAAGGTGTATGGTGCTACCCACATCCCATCAAGGCATATGAAGCCTGGGACCCCTATGGAGGGACACAAATACTCATCCCAGATTATTTTGAACATAATGATGTGTATTCCCCCATCTTCTTCTAGTTATGACATTCTTGAGGTTTTCCAATGAAATCCTACATCATGTTACTGATAGAACCATTCTGGAATCATCTTGGATTACACTAATTCTTTATAGAAATATTCATTGTTACTTACCCCAGATTCTGATCTATAGTGTCAACCTATAAATTAGTGTACCTCTTATGATTTCTCCCCACATTACAGTTCCTAGAATTTCCAATGTGTACCATCATGATTCCCTCTCTTATAGCCCACAAGATATCCCTTTTAACCAAATTTACTCAATTTAACTTATCTTCAAAATCTATTATACAAAACACTAAATTTTTTGAATGGATTTACTATCTCATACACAATTAAAAAAATAGTTTTTTCTATATATGTACCCACAGAAATATCTGAAGAAAACTGAACAAAATTCATCAATTTAGCCTCATAATCCATCACCAACAGGTTCCGTTGTTTCCAGATAATTATTTCATCATTCACTGAATTCAAAAAGTGAGATGATATAATTTTTTATTGAATATTTCCTCAAAATCCATTAATGTATTATCATGGTTCCATTTAGTTTGTACGAATACCTACCACAATTTACATGAATGTTCATCCAATGTGTATGATGATAACCAAAATTTCAACTCCACTAGTTTTACTAGGAAATTAAAGATTCTCTTCATCTTGTTCTGCCATGATTCCATCATTTATGGTTCCCAACCATCCCAAATGATCAGTGGATTCTGCTTTTGAAACTAAACAGAGTGACTCAAATTTGTTGGATCACCCTATAAATTTCCAAATTTCATAGCATAAAGTGATTTAACTATGCTCTGAACATTATTTTAGTTCACATTGGACTCAAGTGCAACCACGATTTCTGCATCATCATATTGTTGGTCCTTGCAAAGCATACCTGGCCCTATTTATATCAACACATCAAGTATCATAAGTCTCAATCCCCACCAACTAAAATATTATAATTTATACTTATATCAAATTTTAGTTATCACTACCATTATGTCCACAAAGATCCATTTTTCATGTTAAACAGTTATTGAAAATCCACCATGTTTTGAAAATCAATCCATTTTAAAAATTTCCAAGCCATTCTATTTTTGAAAACTGCACACTGAAAACAATTTCTAGATTTCTAAAAAATCCAAAAATTTATACCACAAAATAAATAATTATTCAAAATCAAATATAAAATCTTAATAGAAATCCATTTCTATCATTCATAACAAGGGATTCTCATTGTCTAATCTTTTGAAAATTATATTATGCTCTTATAAGTGTCTCTGAAACACTTATGTACACAACTCCCTTGTAAAATGAATTTAAGAATTAAAGAGGTTAGATATATCATTTTATGGTATAATTTTCAACTTTAGACAATCCTACTCCATGATAAAATCCCAACACAAAGGAATAAAACAATAATTAATTTCATATACAAGACAAATAACAAAAAACAATGATTCATAAAAAGATTAGTTTCACTTATACATCAATGACTGAAGAAAATGATACCACATGTTACATCCCTCTCCACCTCATTGGATTTCGTAGAGGTTGAGGTGCTAATTAGACTTAAGATACATCCATAGGTGCTAAAAGATGGAAATAAATGCCAAGGGAATCATGATAAGTGGAGGAAAATTTTCCTTTTAGAAATAAAACAACACACAAAATGTGCCATTACTATAAATAAATACATGATGAATGTCATCAATGTTTTATAATTCAACCACATACCCATGAAAGAATCCCAAAAAATACCAAAACCAAATCAGAGTACCAAAAGGAAAATTAAAAAAAGAACAATGAATCCAATATATTTTTCAAGATCCACACCATGCCCTATGCTCCAACACCACAAGACCTCCCGAACATCATGATGCACCATTAATGGAATGTGATTCATTACATTTACTAGGGTCTTAGAATTCAACCTCTTCAAAAGCACCAAAGTAATAAATAAAATGGGGAGTAATAATAATCAATAAAATTTCTCCTAATCACATCGCTACAAAAACCACATGGATATAACTATTATCACATATATACAAAACAATTTACATAAAACCAATTACCAATTCAATAATTTATATTAAAACAGACACACCCTTAACAAAAAAATTACCCAAATAATCACAATACAGAAAAAAGAAAACAATGACATGATAATACATTTTCCCAACACATATTGGCATAAATTATTTCACATTATGGGGATACATGCATCTTCAAACCATATTAGAAAGTTAAACATACTCACACCTATGCTTAGTGTTACCATAATGGAAGAACATCACATGAAAAACCATCCAAACTTTAATTATATTGGTACATCGCACTAACATTTCTTTGATGGTGGTCTTTCACACCCTCTATCCATAACCTTTTTATAATTTTCCTTCATGTACATTATTCATCCATTCCCTCCAATGCTTACACTATAATACAAAAACCCTGAAAATACCATTTACCAAAATAAAGAAAAACAAAAAAATCAATAATTTCTGATATCATATAAACTAACACATGCGAATAACTACTAACCAAAAATTTCCAAATAAAACAACCCTTTAAATCAATCACCAATTCCATCAACATGAAAAAACTACTTAAATAATTTACCAATTTATTATAAACCCCCATAAACCATTATCCATACAAAACCTCTCAACTATAAGATAGAATTATATTCAAAACATTTTTTCACTAAAATTTATCTAAAAATTAACCGACCAACCAATTTTAAAATCATCATTTTAAAATACAATAACAAAAAACATTTCATAATAGTGACCCATTTTCCACAAAATACACAAATCATCACAAAATTTGTTTCCACCATGCTTGAAGTGTCACATTGACCATAAATTTCAATAATACTAATGAAGTTGAAATTTAGACTTATAGTTCATGAGAAATGGGGTTGAGATTGAACCGACCTGCCATGGAATTTGAATAAATAGACCCACTACAAAACCTAACACAAAAACCAGGAGATAAATACACAAAATAACCTTATATCTCATTCCAAAATAATTAAAATCCAAAATCATACCATTATATGATACAAAAACACCAGATATACTAGAGAATAAATTAGATATAGGGAAAGAAGGGAGAGATAGAAATTTACCTAGAGAAAACCACTAAACCACCTGGAGAAGATATTTTCTTTGGAATAATCACATTCTAATCACCTTGAAAACCATTATAATAACTTCTAAAATGAGTGGGAGGGAATCCAAAACCATAGAGAAGAACTAATCATGAGTTAGGGAAAAATAAGAGGATAAATACCATGTTTGGATAATATCCTAACCAAAACCTATTTTTTAAAATGAAATTTTTATGTTGTGGTGGGATTAACCAAATGGTTACAAAATCTAGGCACTGACCTTCTACCTACTACTACCTCAAGTGGTACACTTCACAGTTAACCACACTGTTATAAAAAAAGTCAGAAAAAAATGTGAAATACTTGTGTCCCATGATTCATAGTTTACCTAGGGAGGCCACATAGTTTGAAAAACCTTGTACCATAATCTTCCTCCATATCCCACACCTCTTTGTTATATTTGATGGTTTCTTGCAAATGTTTCGTGGTTTTTTATAACCAGGTTCGAAATGTTCACCCTTAGAAGATCCTAAAAACCATCCAAAAAATCTTTAAAACCATCCAAAAATTTTTGCAACCAAATAACAGACATAAATATGGATAAGCATGTGACACATACCTCAAATATTGGTTACGCCACCAATGGAAGGCGATGAACCCTTATCGCCCTTCAGTTATGTGATCAATTCATGCGGCCATTCCAAACATGACATGTTGTCATCTATCCTGCATGTTTCACTTTTTTCAAAACTATTTTAACATAATCAATAAAAAATATAAAAAAATTAGAAATATCAATAAAAATTAACATTAATTATTTATCCTAAAATGTTATCTAATGTAATTCATTTGTCTTCCCATTAATCTAAGATCCCAAAATTCATTAAAACCAAAAGGACTACCAATACCTTTAAGATTATATCCACAAAAAAAATAAAGTAAATGTTCATAACATTTTTCATGTCATAATATTAACATTTATATATAATAAGAAAATTATCACCTTTTTATAACACTTAAAACGTATTGATTCCACATTGCATAGGTTTTAAAATTTATGTAAAAAAACCTACTCTGATATATCCCTAGGAATTCCATGATTGACGTAATATTTATAAAATACCATTATATAAAAAATTGGAAAACTCATCACCTAAACATATTATTCCCACAAAATTGTTCATAAAATTTTTCAAATTATTTATGTTCATATTCCTTTATACATCATTTGTATAATAGAAATGTTAATTATATCATTATTATTCCTCATTATCTAACCAAAATTTCTACAAAGGTTGGTTATGTGTTGATTTTGAAATAAAATTTTAATGATACCATAAACCATAAAATTGTTAGGGGAAACAAAATGTTCTAGGAATATTAAAATGATTATTTATGGATATTTGAAAACATTGAGAGTTGTACAAATAATTTGAATATGAATTTTCAATAATAGTGATAATAAAATCGTTTATATGGTACACTAATTTTGAGAATGATTTATTTCTGTCCATTGTGATAAAGGATTTTTAATATTTAGAAATGAACATCATTAAAACATGAAATGAATTATTACATGTTAAAATGAAACATTTCCATTTATGTATGATTTCTATATAAACACTATAATACATTTATGTTTAAATCCATTATATATAAATTGATTATCTTTAAAAATCAAATCTCTAATAAAATATCATTAATCACTAAAAAACAATCACTTTAAACTAAAAAAGGTGTTTCTAAGACATGAAAAAACAAACAAACATATACTTTTAAAATTATTTTGATATCTTTAACTCTTATTGAAACCCAATAGGGAATCATCACAATCTCTCATGTTTTTTGAACCCTTCTCTGATACTAACCACAATGTTATGATGTTAAACAATATATGTTATATTGAGTTTTAACTATAATTATATTTATTTCCTTTCTTGAGTTTTTTTAGGGCTATAATGTTATAGAATTGATAAAAACAAGAAATATGTATCTTATGCACCACAAGGGGACACTTATTCACAATATATATTTTTTCCATAGAACAAATGTCAAGAAAATAATACATGTTCTATCTTCATAAAAAATCATCGAACTTTCCCCTATATATCATCCTAGTAGATATTATCCCTTAAATACACTGATTTTTTTAACATGGTGTGAGAATATATTATTAATAATGAAAATAAATGAAAGGAAACTATTTATCTAATGAGATCCCATAAAAACAGTTTTATGAAAACATACATTTTCACCCCATAATAGTAGTGGCCTTCTCCAAAATAGAACATTATATACCCTCTTGAAAATCAATATATATTTGAAAATTCATTTTAAATAATATAAAATACAATTATTAATGTTGTGACATAATTTTATATACAAATATTAAATATGGTGCAACAAACAATCTCAAACCCCATCAACAGAGTACACAATGAATTATATGTTAAATCATAAACACCCTTCTTGGGATTATCATGGGACCAACCGTCAAAGGTTAAAAACGTAACCACCTATGTTTGGTTTATCTTGAAAACACCAATAATTTGTTTATATTTGAATCACAAGTCACCATTAAAAGTTCCAAATAAATATAACAACATCATAAATAATTTAATATTGCATAACAAATAAATTTTATTCATTATAAACATTCATTTTGAAATCATTAATTTTTTTGAAATTGTGAATCAATAAAGGAAAGAATTTTATTCGAAATTATCCATATAAACATGTAAATTAAGAATCAAATTATTTAAGTGACATGAAATCATGTAATTATATTCATTACATATATGTCAAAAATGGTTTCTTAAAAAGGAACATTAAAATATGATTTTTAAATGATATTCAATTACAAATACCATATCATTGATGGGAGAATGAATAAAATGAATAGATTATTTATATCAAAAATAAATAAAAATAAAAAATTTGAAATGAAATTTTAGTTATTAAAAAAAATGTCAAACATAAGAATATCACAACATAATCTTGAAGTATACATTTAACCAAAACATGGAATTTGGGTTAGTAATTGAATTACACTAGGTTAAAATTCCATAAACCATCTTAAAATATCATATTTAATTGATCGTCGAATGATATTTATTTATTATAGAAAAATTTTATTATATATATTATCTCATATGATAATTTTATGAAATATCTCCTTCCATTTATTAATAACATTTCATTGATTTCATTATTTTGTGTGAGTCCATTTCATGGTTTCATGCTCGGTTCATTTGTGTATAATTATGGATTTTCTTATAAATTGAAAAATACACCATAATTTGAATTAATCAGAAATAATTCAATTTAATATGTTTATGTGTTCCCATATATCATTTTTATTTAATATGTGAGGATGATTCATTTGATAAAATGTTGGTGATAAATTTTTCGTTTATTTTGGTACTTTTTATGAAAATCATTATGTACTTTAATTTTATTTAATATTTCTTATATATTAGTTAAAAACATTAAATAAGTTATAATATATCTATTATGATATTATTTTACCATAATATCACTTTTATGATCGTACGTTATGGTGGTAATGGAAAATGAACAAAATCCTTATTCACGGAGAGAGTTAAACTTCGTAATTTAGAAAATTGTTTCAATAAAAAAAATAGTTTGTAATAAAAGAGATGGATAAATGATATTACAATATAAATATTAAATTACTATATATAAATTTTATTTTAGTTATTATTCATTTATTTATGAAGGATTCTAGGAGTAGGTTGAAAAAGAAAATAAATTAAGAGGGGTGGATTGAGAAATTTTACTCTTGAATATCACCTCCGGGAAGGACCCCTATATGACCCTAAAATTTGTATTTTGGCCAGAATGTAATAAATTTTACATTAAGACAGTCTATTGGAGTTGTTTTTCCTAATATTTTTTGAGATTAAATTTTTTTGAGGATAATGGGGTTACTAATGACTAGTATTTATACATGAGGATATGTGTTTTTAAGCTATTAAATAATGATTATATTATTTTCATAGAAAACGAAATTTGGGTGTAACTAATTTCAATAAATTAGATTAATAAGTGATTTTTTAAAGGATGGATATGTTAAATAATAAAATAAATGACCCATTTAAATTTTCCATCTTTTGGTATTTTACGCTTCAACCTTTTAACATTAACTTATTTTTATATTTTACCAATATTGAGGTGAACTATTTTTTACAACTGTAAACATTTTTATGAATAAAAATTAATATGAAATACATTCATAATTTGGATCATATTATAAAAAATATTTATTCCCTTTTACGAAATTCAACCCACATTATTCGTAAAATTAAATTTATTACAAAATCCACAAACACGACGAAAAAGAAGGTTTTCAAGAATTGTATTTTTGAATAAAAGTTGATTTTAAAATAATCTTATGATTAATAATAATAATAATAATAGTATGATAAGTTAATATTTTATGGTATTTATAATTCATACATTTCATTTAATACTTTACCCATTATTGTTTAAATTAATTAATTTAATAGTAGAAACATTGTGTTATTTTAATCATTTTTAATAAAAAGTCCATTTTAAACGCAGAAATTGTGGTATTCTAAAATAAATTATAAGGTTGATTCAAAAGTTATATTTGTGGAATAAATTTAAATAATTAATATTTTTATTACATTATTTCATATTCAATAAAAATTTACACTTTTAAATTTATTATTTTTATTGAAATGAAATGACTTGTTTACAAAATCCTATATTTCTTAATATTCAATATAAACCCAATAGGATCTTAAAATTACCAAAATTTTCAGAAATGTAAAATTGATATTATTATTTAAAAAATGATGTTACTATTATTTAATTCTTTCTAAAAAAATTGTATAAAATATATATAATATTCAATCATAAAATGAATGAAAGCCAAAATTTTGAGGAAACTTATTTTTGAAGAACTAAATGAATTTACATAAATTTTAGTAATTATATACAAAGATTTATTAAATAATATTATATTTATATAACCATTATATATAATTAATAATGTAGATGATACTATTATATCATTCCAATTTATTGGATAGTTTTTAATTGTCAAATTTGAAAAAAAAATTAGCTATTTGTTTAAGATTGATGTGGTGTGTATTGTATGATATTGAACATATTGTATCATCTTAGCAGCCCGAGATATTATAAATATAGTGAAAAAAAGTTTTATTAATTCTAAAACAATAATTAAAAAATATTATTAATAATTTCAACATATTCAATGTCCCAAATAACACAAGTTAGAGAAAGATGGATTCTAATGAATGATCATGTGATTATGATGATGATTGAAAGAGTATTTGATTAAATATATATAAAAAATGTGGGATGTGGCACGTTGGAAAGTTATTTAAAGGGAACCAGAATTATATTAGTTTGTAGGTTTTGGTTAATAGAATCAAATGTAAATTTTAAAGAGAGAAACTACAAAACTCCATCACGTCAAGTGAAAGAGATTTATGAATTATGAGACTCAAAATACTATTCCAAGGGACAATGAGGGAGATATTCACAAATAAAAAATGTGAATAATTATTATTTTATTAAAATACTTCTAATGAATCCAATTTTTATTATTTACTCTATATTATCTAGATTCAAATGTCATTTTTAATTTCAAAAATAACTATATATTGACTTATATATAAAGTCATTTAGTGGAATGATTATCATATAAATATGTTTTAGTGTTTTTGGGTTGTTATTCTTTCTGAATCAGGATAAAAAAACCTTTATATAATATTATGTGAAAATAATAATTTTTTAGTTGTCCTCTTAACGTGATTATAATGACATTTCTTTTAGATAAATATCATTCCACATCCTAAATAATCCCATTACCCTCTAGTAGTGTATAACTTATTATGAGAAATCAATATAAATTACTATGATCTTATGAGTGAAATTAATCTGATTCAATTTAATTGTGTGGGGGGATGCACAATACTAAATTTATAATATAATATTAATTATATATTTATACACTTGAATAATAACTTTATGAACATAAACATCCAATCATAAAAAAATCCAAATATTCATAAATTGTAGAAAAAATTACCATTGGATGAGAAATATTTAATCAAAGTAACTACATCACAAATTATATTTTTATTGAAAATAAATTACGGTATTAATATGAATGAAATTAAATCAGTTTATATAAAATTAAAAATAATAAAATTTTCTATTTTGAAGAGTAATTGTCTTAAAAATATAATTTCATGTGATAAGGATTTATATTTTATGAAATATAATTTTAATTATAAATTATTGGTAATTGTAATAATTTTTAAATTTTTTTATTGAAAAATGATATGAAATAATAAATATTTTAGTACATATTTTAAAATTTAATTTTCTATTAAAATTTGGATTTTAATATATTTAATTATATAAGTCAAAAAAATGAATTTATATGTTATGTAATTTTAATTTAGTAAAATTTCAGATCATTTTTTTAGTTTCTCTTGTCAAAATTGACTTTGTATGAATGATGTTCTTTATATGAAGTGGTTGTTTTTTATTTGAAAAATGTAGTTTTCAAGAGAAATGTATATTTTATTACATTATAATTATATAAGAATAATCTATTAGATTATGAAAACATTTATGTGAACAAATATGAATTTTAGGAAAAAATTATTTATTTGAAAAAATTATTTATTATTATATGTCAAATCTCTAATATTTTTTAGAACCTATAAGAATATTATGTTAATATGAAATTATTTTTAGTCATTACATTGATCTATGAATTTTCATGGGAGATTCTGTTTTATGTTTTAATAAAATAATCATACCATTTAATTTTTAATGATAAATAAATTTACATCCTTAAAATCCACATGTAATATAATTTTTTCTTCTATGTCTGTTATATATATATATTTAATATTATTATTAATATATTAATATATATTTATGATTATGGGTTTTTATTTTAAATTCAATGTTTTTTCCCTTTAATATTTTTTAAATAATATTTAAATCTAAAATTATAATTATCTAATAATGTAAAATGAAAAAGAAAAATAATTTAAAAAAAAATAAATTACTATAGATAGAATGTAACTACCACAGTAATGGTAAATTCATGTAAAGAATAAATCATAAAAAACCCTAAAACAAACAATTTTTAGATTAAAAATATTATTTAATTATATTACCAAAATCTTCATACCCAACACAATATTCAATTTTTTTGTCAATAACCATTTAATACTATTTTTACATTGTTGATAATATAAGGTTTACATCCAAGAAAAACCTTCTCCTCAATTATAAAATGGCAATACCTTGACTACTTCAAGACTCACTAATCTAGAATATTTCATCACGAAATGTTTCGAAATTTCTTCTCCTAGAACCCACTAAAATCCTGAAAATATCATACTCACCATTAGATAGTATAAGGAATATATTTTCAAGGAGACCTCCATAAAATAATTCAAGTCCCTGACATGAGTTGTATCTACCACATTACATTAATAAATTATTATGACTATTAAAAACTATTATCGATAATATTATATAATCATCATCCTATAATTTTCAAACATTATTGTTTTATGTTAAAGGTATTGTTATCTTCTATTAAACTATAAATTCTACTATGAAAATGAAATTGGAATTCTTGAATATGTGTGGACTACCTCCCACATGATCAATAAAATACATTTTTCATCACCAAAAAAATTCAAGGAACCAATAATGAATTAATGAGAAAGTATAATATTTTTTAAATCATTTAGGTTATATTATGAAAAAATATGGAACCTATTTTTTACCTAATGGATAAATGATCATTGTTAATTCAATTATTTAAGGTATGAATGTTAAAACTAATAATTATTTTTGAAGTTATGGAGTATTTTAAAATCTACAACAAATTATTATAAATAATTTTAAATTATGATATTTGAAATAATAGAAAATATATAATATTAATATTCTTATATAATAAATTTTTTACCAAAAAATCACTTCAAAATATTTCATTATATTACTATATGTCCATGTATGGGTAGGTTTAGCCACCAAATTGAAAATAATGATGAATTTATATCATGAATGAAATTGTTAAAATAATTAAAAATATAATATATTGTAAATATATTAATAATTATTTTTGATATATAATACATTATATTAATATTTACACCAAAAAACAAAAAAAAACCATTTGATTATTATGAATCACTGAAACATGCTAGTTGTAAATTTCATCACCAAGGATAAACACTAAAAGACCCATTATTGGAATTAGAAAAATAATATAAAATTATAAAAAATACCTATCAAAAACATTATTTACCTAATAATTATTATCATTGGATGAATAATGAATACGACCAACACTATTATGAAATATGTACAAAATAATTGTCGAATTATATTACCCATGAGGGTGAATAATTGGGTATCTCTAAATGTTTCTTTTAAAATTGGTTCTTTGAAAATTATCCAATTAAAAATAGTCTATGTCAGTTTGTATTGATTTTATAAGTGTCTGGAATGTTTAGTTAATTTATAATATAATTTTTTATTTCTCATCTATATTAATCTAAATATTAATAAAACTTTTGAATATATCCTACTTGTTCACAACATTTACACACCCTCGCTAAACTAACTATTAACATTCAATTTAGTTTTTTGAAATTGTGATAAAAAAGAGTAAAAAAAAGAGTAAAACATAATGAAAATATACAAGAGGTTCAACCTCAAGATGATACTTATTCCTCTCCAATTGGTGATCACCTGCCACCAAGTAGTTTATATTAATAAACAGTTTTATCAACACCATGAATAAGGGTTCACAATTTCACGCAAGGTTTTCCATTTAAAACATTACCTCTATAATATTTATTCATATAAAAAACAAAAAAAATGTCTCACTTGACCTCTTTGACTATTCTACATGGGATATAACGAGAAAAATAGAGAGTGACCGGTATGATATCATGTAACCTCCAATTATGCATATATTCCAGTGTGTGTGTAACAGATAGATACACACACTGCGCAAAAATGTAAAAAAATTAACACAACAGATCTAAAATTTAGAATAAGGTTTAGAATTATTTATTTTTTATGTAGTGAAGCTCTGGACTAGTTTGAGGTATTGAGAATGATGTTTGAGTCATCTTCTGGATGTTGGCTACAAAATAAAGTATCACAGTCTCTATAGTATGGTCTCTAGGAGTGTAAAATGATCATCTCCTTGGTTGAAAGATGTTCTATACAGATCAATATGTTTTTCTCATCATATTGATGTCCTAGTATGTTCTTTCGTTGACTTACTGAGATTTGGATGAAAGCTCCAGAGTTATTTAGTTTTTAGTTCTTCGTCTCCAACAACTTTTTAGCATATCTCAATTGATCCAACTTTTAAAAATTTAGTGCTTTGAGGGATAGCTGGCATGAAGATCTACCTACATGTATGCCCATTATATTGTCTAATAAATTTCCAATAGACAACATTAATTAATGTCAGAAACATTAATTTTTCTAAATAATAACATTATATATATATTTGGATTAATAAATAAAATATAGTTTTTATAACTATCTTTGAGTCATAAGTATCTGAGTCCCATTTGTATCGGTCTGTCACTATCTACCAGTTGGTAGTGGTGACTCTGGGTATCTGTGTCCCCTTTTATCAGTGAGACTGATAAACGAATGGTGACTCATATTAATGGTGATTCCTTCCTTCTGTTGATGAGATATTTCATCCAATGGTGAATCATGTAAACAGAATGTGAGTCATTGCATCAGTAGCATCTTGAAACGTTAGGTCGTCTACATCTGTAGCATGTGTAATAGTGATCCTTTTTTCTATTGGTGGGATGTCCAATGTTGAGTCTTTTCCCACAGTGTCAAATTAACATACATTGAAAATATGCATATTTGATCTGTCTATTAGTAAGACATATTTATGACGGTGATTCATCTTCCTGTTGGTGTCAATGAATCATACTTAGGGAATTTAGATGTTTTTTCGGTATTGTAGTTCACCAAAAATAGATACTGTTAATCCTCATAATTACACATAGATAATCATTTAAAATCATGTTTACACTTAAGAACACTTAAATTTTAATATGAATGAAATGACCTGATATTAAAGAATTTTTTTTTATAACATAGGATCAAACATAAAATAAAACATATGTTCATGCATGAAATAATTTGTGATTATTAAAAACTTTTACTGTTAGAGATAGTGGTCAATAGAATATATTGGCCAACAATTTCCCCATTTTTAATGATCAGAAATAATGGAATTATTGAATGAAATATTGGATGCACACTGTTAATGCTTCATAATAAAATTTCACCCCTTCTGGTATAAGAAAAAAGTGATTGGAAAAATGAACATGAAAAATAGTAAAGTAGAAAAATGAAATAGCATTCATAAACTGATTTCACCGAAAAGGAAAACATAAAATAACTCAAACCTATAAAATTAAAACCATTATACAATAATAGATATGATCTTTGGGTTGGATCAAGGGTATCATTCCTTTTATCCGATGGAACATTTAAAGGTTTATCAGGAGGGTTAGGCTGAGGAGAAGGAGGGTCTGAACTGATTTTTAAAGGAAGTAGAGGTACTACTTCATGAACTATAGTGGTAAGAGTATGTCTTTGTTGAGAAAGAACTAGTGAATGTATAATTTATGTGATGGCTGGTCTGATGTGAGACAACATGTCACGACCCGACCCAACCCAGGCTCGAGCCGCAACTACCCCAAGCCCGCCTCTGCAGGCCAGGGGCTGGCGACCAACTATGAAGGCTTAACAACTCAGGGAGGCCTTTCCCTAAGTACCTGTACACACACACGCATCCTACTCAATGCAGAAGTGAAGAGTAAAATAAAAGATAAGTAAAGTAAATGTCAACTGCTATATATAAACCAAAAAAGTGCATCGACCTTTAAACAGTACAAAGCAAGAGTTGTAGGTAAACTAAAAAGTATAGGCGAAAAACACGCGCCCAACCAGGAAAGTGCCAAAACCTGGCAACATGTAAAAAAAAAGCAAACACCTGGGAGGGTCCCACACCTGGAACCTGACAACGACCACCGCACATAGTCCATGCTCCTGAACTCCTAATCTCTACTGACATCATGACCATCATGTCTGTCATCTGCAAGGGCACAGTAAGTGCGGGAAAATCCCAAGCAGGGGTGAGTATAAAAATACTCAGTAGGATGACCCGATGGCTCGAGGGAGCATGAAAGGATGTATCGAAGGGTGATCAGTAGATCTAACTGGGGAAAAGTAAAGGATTACAACCGAAAGTGCAGTAAAGAGTACATTAGAGAGTCCAACTCAAACCAACAAGATAAAGGAAGTAAACTCGTCTAAACACAAGGAGCTGGAAATGGTGAGAAGATGAACTTCTTGTTGAGTCTTCGCTACCTATAGCAGGAGAGTAGACTCATCTAATCATGAGAAGCTAGACACGGAAAGCATGTGGCATACCCCGCGCGTCATCACCTCTTCTGGAAGGAGAGTAACCAAAACCCAAGAAGTGGGTACTGTAACAAGGTATATACATATATATATGCTCTTACAAGAAGCCCGAACAAGATCGTAAGGGGATCTCCATCCGGTAGCTCAGCCCAAGAAAGTGAGTAGCTAACAGTCCCAGAAGTAAACACCATCGATGCCCAGCATCTCGCACGTCTGCCCCAAACTATAAGTCAAGGGGCTCAAATCCCCTCACTTTGACATTATCCTCTTTGGGTGGCACTAAATCGCCTGCACGGTATTAGGTCGCTTCTCAAGGATGCGTCTCGATGGGGAAAGTGCCCATCATGCTTGATATTTCTTGGGGAATGTCAAGCCACACCTTGTCACTTCCCCGTAGTCGAGAGGTATCCTCAAAGTCGACAGGCGACCCCCAGCCCAGCCCCAGTGGAGGGTAATCCCTTGAAGTCGACGGGTTCCTACTGGAGGGAGACCCAGCAAGAATAGACGGGTGCTACACTGCCCAATCTCGTAAAAGGGTAATCCACTAGAGGATGACCCGGCTAATGTCATCGACGAGTCCCAATTCCCAGTCCCATAAAAGGGTACTGCCCAGGAGGGAGGCTCAGAACCGTCATCGGGGAGCACTTCCCAGCCCAGCTAGAGGTATACCCGGCATTGGGGACAAATTCCCAGCCCCTTTAGAGGTAAACCCTACATCGAGGAGCACTTTCTAGCCCCACTAGAGATAGACCTGAAACCGCTCTGGCCATCCCTGCTGTATGGTACATCTCAGGGAACACCGCTATACTGACCATCCCTGCTGGATGGTAACCCACTGGTCATCCCAACTGGATGGTAGCTCACTGGCCATTCATACTGGATGGTTCAACTGGCCATCCATGCTGGATGGTACCTCACTAGCCAACCCTGCTGGAAAAAACCTCCTGGGTAGAGGATCAGTGCCCCTGTAATGTGTTGGTCACATTGAATCGACAATAACTCTACCAGGGAACACGAAGGGATGGTAGAAACTCACCATACCCCTTAGGGAGATCACACTCAAATCCGTTGAGTCACTGTTGAAGTAGAATAAGACAACTCATCCCAGAAATTGAAAAAACACCCACGTTGTACGAGCACACATAGTCGTAAACGATGCTGCAGTCCGGTGAAAGGGGCACAGTACTGAAACCCCTCACAGCTGAAGAAACAAGGGAACCAAACCATCTCTGTCGGCCAAACCATCAAGAACAGAACCAGGGGAAAACACAACCCTGTTGGTCAACAAAAGAGAACAAAACTAGGGGGAAACTCAACCCAGATAGTCAAACAAATGAGAACAGAGGGACCCTCTACGTCGCGAGAGGTCAAGTGTACGCATATTAGAACACGACACGCACATGGGGCCCACACGACGTGTGGCCCCACGTCAACTCTGACCAAGCACACAAATGTTCTCAGGTACAAACAACCACATGTATCTCCAAGCATTCCTGTATAATACCATATTATACCACGTTTCAAGTACAATGGATATCATGCCCACGGCATCCAACGTCAATGCAAAGGGCATAAACGTAACAACTCCAACATGCCACCTCATCATCCCATTCACAACCAATTACATCCATTCAAACATTTACTTCACTCACACGGGAGTGCATGCGATCACACGCCAAGGGTTATCTGAAAACACCGTAGGAAGAACCTCCACTGGTACACCTTTTATGCTTCCACATTTAAAAGAGATCCTGAAAGGGACTCTGCACATCCAAATGGATCGTACTTTTGTAATAATTGTGGAAAAAAATGCGAGATAAACTATTTACTCACCTCAAACAGATATCCGATAGAAAAGTTTCTAACACTGCCTTAAAGTGGGTGGATTTCACCATTGCAATGCCCTCAGAAAAACACCCAAAAACGACTGCTCGCATGCCCCGAACAGACGTCTGATGAAAAAGTTGTAAAGAACTGCGCGCAGCTCGAAAGATAGGTCGTGGGGCCCAAGCCTCAACTCCTGTTTCAACCCTCGAAACCAACCTAGTAAGATCCGCCTCGGCACTAGGGTCCCAATGCCGCTGATGGTGCTCAAAACAGACATCGGATGTGTCTACGCCGCTAAAAACAAGAACTCTTAGAAAACACCAAACTTACTTAACGCATGTGTTGTTCCACCGAATCCCTCGTCTCGGGAATTAAGAATTCTGAAGACCATCTCAAAATGTTCACCTCGTTGATACAGTTCCACATCCATAGACGGCACATCAAACGGATGCGTCGTTTAGGAGATACGGCCCCCGAATGCAAGGGGGGCCTAACTGGGCCAGTCCACCCCGACCAGCCCACTCCAGACCACCGGCCCGCGGCCCAGTCGTGGGTCCGATCCAGTTCGCCATGGCCTACTGGCCACGGCCCTCCTCCAAACCACCGGACCCTACCTCGGGTCTGGTTTTTTAAAATGGACCGGCCACCCTTGCCGGTCTCCTCTCCTCGCGTCATGTCAAAGAAGACCTGGGCACTGCTGGTTTTACTCCCCCGAGGTCACCGCCTCTGCCGACACTTGCTGACCCCATTCCTCACTGTGCCGGGCCGAAGCCCACTCCCGCTCGCCCAGCGGCTCCGCGCTCACTCGGCGCCTCCACCGTCTACGATTGCCTTCGTCGAGGCACGTTCACCCGGCCGCTCGACCCCGGTCGTCGCACCTTTGCTGACGCCGCCTGTAGCTGGAACCCCCAAAACCGGCCGGAGAACTCAAAATAACCACCAGAAAACACCCTTAAACCCTCAAACATCGACGGACAGCTATTATCACCTCCGAACTCAGATTTCAATTTACGAAAAGTGCGTCGGATAGCACCGAAAAAGTATTACGCATACATGGGAATTGTTCGATGATCAAAAAACAATTCGACATGATAAATCAAGCTCAAATTAGGTGTGGGAATGAAAATAAAATGAAATGCACGATCCTACCTTGTGGGGATTTTCCCGGAGCTTCGCCGCATGTCCGATGGAGTTTCTACGCCTCACCAGAGTGGTAGAGGAGAGGGGGGGAGCTCCTCCTTCTTCATTGGGAGGGATTGTGCCTGGGGGAAATACAACAAGGTGGGGAAGTATTTAAATAGAAAACACTTAAACTCCCTGCCCATTGGCCCTGTACCCGAACCCCATTCCTGGGGCCATTTTCCACAAAAGGCATGCACCAGTGAAACTTATGCCCCTCTTAAGGTAAACAGCATGCTCTAAACTCAATGGTGACCTTGGTTTTCCAATTTGATCTACTTTTTATGAGATACTTGAGTTTAACCATTAAACGAACAAATTAATTAATTTATTTATCAGTTTAATGGTTCGGTAAAGGGAGAGAGGTCCCAACGTCCCGTGCCGACATGTTTTATGTCGTTCCTAGGGTAAAATCCTCATTCGAGAACCATCTGTACACTTAGATTTCTGGTACGGATCCCCGTTTAAGTTTTATCCTATTTATTTGGCATTCTAGTGTGAACGCACTAAAAATTTAATTCCGGACACAGCGGGTCTCGAAATCGCATGTCTTCTGAAGTCGCTGCTCTAGAATAACATCAAGTAAATTCCAAAGTCTTTTATAGCAAAAACCGGGTTCTTACATCATTCTCTCTTTCAAGTTTTTTGTCCCAGAAGAGAATAACCAGGGAATAACTCAGGGTATGATGCCAGCACATGGCTCTTCCGTACACAGAAGAACTCTTGCACAATGTCGCGTCACCGCACACAGAATAAAGGATTTGATCTGTTCACGTGAGGTCGGCCCTTACTGATGACGTGCATAGGAGTACGCACACATCTCTAAAGGTAAGACATGTAGGAGATTTTGTGCACCCACTCATGACTTGGGGGTTAGGGAAAGGCAGTAGGGAACCTCGCCATCCCCTTGCACAGTCTCAAAAAGACCAAAGGCTCTCGGGGGAAGCTTACCTCCCCGATCGAACCCCTACATCACACGCCGTGACTGGAATCACCACTTGGATCTGGCACAAAGCCCGGTGATTCCCTCCATCAGAATATCCATATGGTGAAACAGCCATGTATATCTGGTCACGCAAGATTTCATAGTCGATTTCTCGCTACCAAGACTCTATTACACGCTCAGAGAGCGAAGGAGTAAACACCATCAACTAAAGAAAAAGGTCTCACACCTTTTACCTTACCAACACAGGGTTACACCGAGGCCGCCTGCCACCCTGGTAACACCTCTAGTAAGAAGCAGGGAGAAAATAATATCACACACAGAGTCTAACAGTTATACTGCAAAAAGTAAAAGAGGTGTAAAGCATACCTCTTATCACCTCATGCTCTGCAGGATCGTAGACATCCAAAGCTCACAGCTGTCTGCAGTCCCATCTATCAGCTCTCGAAGCCAGACGTGGACTGCCTAGTGGGGATGGGAATACCTCGTAAAGTCATCCCCCATTACAAGCTCCTCCCTCTCCTCTGCTAGAACCACCTCTCAAGGCTCTACTCTGATCACTGTGTTGCCTCTATCATGGTGGTGCACCTGCTTCCTGCCCGATATTCTCCGTGAGCCTGGTCTGGCAGTCTCGTGCCAGGTGACCTCCCCCATCGCAAGCATAGCACCGACACTCTCTGGGCCTCACTGGTGCCCTCTGGTTCCACTGTAGTGTACAACCTTGTACTTGATTCTGGTTGTTAGAAATCCACCTGTGTCGATGTTCTTCTTGCCAACTCCCGCTAGCTACGACAGACGTCTCAGCTCCATCGTGCATACTGCCACCACCTACTATAGAACATGACAGGAAGCTTTTTGTCACCAGCGCTTGCTCTAGCACCCTGGCGTAAGTGGGAATGCCCAAGGGTACTATGATAGCACGAATATCTTGGAATATACCCTAATCAAACTTCTACGCTCGAAAGTTTCCGTCATGGACCATGTCAGGGTAAAAGCGTGCACAGTCTGCGAAACTAGTCGTGTACTCAGCCACCGTCATCCCTCCCTGCTGAAACTGTAGGAGCTCCTGAATCCAAATGGAGTGTAATCAGGTGGGAAAAAACTCCTCACGAAACAACAACTGAATGTCTCCACACGAAATCGACGACTCATCAAGAAACTGTGTCACCAGACTCCACCAACGCCAAGATGCTCCGCGGAAAAGTTAGGCGGCCAATGCCCCCATAAGACATGTCGGTGTCTGCACAACCTTGAATAGGTGAACCACTATCTCTAGCCAGACCACTACTACCTGAGGGTCTGGATCACCACTGAACCTCAGCGGTATCTGTTGCTGGAGCTCAAAGTGCGCGCTCAACCAGCACTCAAGCTCAGCCTACTATGATAAAGTTGTCTGCTACTCACCAGGTGGGGGTGCTGCTACCGGCCCACCCGGAGAAAGGGGCTCACATGATGGGTCCTGGACTGAGGCCTCGTAGCTCACAGGGTTGTTGTCAGAAACCAAATCTAGTATCCTAGCTGGCTGTCTTCACGGAGATATCCTGAATATTATTAAGGAGTGTTGCGATCAGATGAGAATATATGTATATCACAACAACAACAACGATGGGGAGCTGACTCAATAAGGGAAGTCAAAGACTCAATCCTACATGATGCAGAAACCAATTTTCCCTGCAACAAGTGTCTCAGCATGCCGAGTCGTCAAGCGGGTTATCAAGGTCCTGATGAATGGATTCGTCAGCCGCTGCACCATCACTGGACTCCTTGGCCTGAGAGCCTCTCGAGAGACACATTAACACTGTTGCCATAAATCCCAACCAATTCCTTTTTAGGGACGTCCGAACAATGTCCCAAGGAATGAACCAGCTCTGATACCACTTTTTCACGACCCGACCCTACCCGGGTTCGAGTAGAAACTACCCCAATCCCACCTCCAAAGGCCAGGGGATGGCGACCAGCACCGAATGAAAAACAACTCGGGGAGGCCATTGCCTAAGTACCTTTACACACACACATAGCCCACTCAATGCTGAAGTGCAGAGTAAAAGAAAAGATAAGTAAAGTAAAGGGAAACTGCTATATATAAACCACAAAAGTGCATCAACCTCTAAACAGTACAAAGGAAGTTCTGTTGGTAAACTAAAAACTAAAGGGGAAAAACATGCGCCCAACCAGGAAAGTGCGACAAACCGGAAACAGGTAATCAAAAGAAAAGACCTGAGAGAGTCCCACACCTAGAACCCAACAACAACCACCGCAAACAGTCTAAGCTACCGAACTCCTAAGCTCCACTGACGTCACGACCAACCAGTTCGTCATCTGTAAGGGCACACCAAGTGTGGGAAAAGCCCAAGCAGTGGTGAGTATAAAAATACTCAGTAGTATTCCTCAAAGGTTTGAGGGAGCAACAAAGGAGGTACCAAAGGGTGAGTAGTAGATCAAACAGGGGAAAAGTAATGGAGTACAACCGAAAGTGCTGTAAAGTGTATAGTAGAGAGTCCAGCTCAACCCATCAAGAGAAAGGAAGTAGACTCATCCAAACACAAGGAGATAGAAATGGTGAGAAGATGAACTTCTTGTCGAGTATTTTCCACCTATAGAAGGAGAGTAGACTCGTCCAACCACGAGAAGCTAGACACGGAAAGCATGTGGCATACCCCATGCATCTTTGCCTCTCCTGGAAGGAGAGTAACCAAAACCCAAGAAGTGGGTACTGGAACAAGGTATATACATATATATATATGTATGCACTACCAAGAATCTCGAACATGATCATAAGGGGATCTCCATCTCGTAGCTCAGCTCAAGAAAGTGAGTAGCCAATAGTCCCAGAAGTAAACACCATCAATGCCCAGCATCCCGCACGTCTACCCCGAATTGTAAGTCAAGGGTCTCAAATCACCGCACTTTGACACTATCCGCTTTGGGCAGCACTGATGTGCCCGTACGGTTTTAGGTCGCATCTCAAGGACGCGTCTCGGTGGGGAAAGCGCCCCTCGTACATGAGAGTTCTGGGAGAATGTCAAGCCACACCTCTTCACTGCCTCGCAGTCGAGAGGTCTCCTAAAATTTGATAGGCAACCTCCTGCCCAACCTCAGTGGAGGGTAATCCCTGGAAGTTGATGGGTTCCCACTGGAGTGAGACTCGACAAGAGTCGATAGGTTCCAAACTGCCCAGTCCCGTAAAAGGGAAATCCACTGGATGGAGACCCGGCTAAAGTCATCGACGAGTCTCAATGCACAGTCCCGTAAAAGGGTACTCTACTGGAGGGAAGCTCTGAACCGTCATCAAGGACCACTTCGCAGCCCAGCTGGACAAAAACCCATCATCGGGGACCACTTCCCAGCCCCACTGGAGGTAAACCTGTCATTGGGGACCACTTCCCAGCCCCGCTAGAGGTAAAACTTGAACTGCTCTGGCCATCCCTGCTGGGTGGTACTGCTCGGTGAACACCGCTGTACTGGCCATCCCTGCTAGATGGTAACCCACTAGCCATCCCTACTTGATGGTAGCCCAGTGGCCATCCCTACTGGATGGAACAACTGGACATCCCTTGTGGATGGTACCTCACTAGCCATCCATTCTAGAAACAACTTCCTGGGTAGAGGATCGGTGCCCACGTAATGTGTTGGTCACACCGAATCCACAATAACTCTACCAGGGAACACGAAGGGACGAGATTAACTCCCTAGACCCCTCAGGGAGATCACGCTCCAATCCGTTGAGTCACTGTCGAGGCAGACTAAGATAACTCATCCCAGAAAGTGAAAAAACACCCACTTTGTATGAGAACATGTTGTCCTAAATAGTGCTGCAGTCCGGTGAACGGGGCACGGTACTGAAACCCCTCACAGCTGAAGAAACAGAGGAACCAAATCATCTCTGCCGGCCAAACCATCGAGAATAGAACCAGGGGACAACTCAACCCTACTGGTCAACAGACGAGAACAGAACCAGGGGGAAACTCAACCCAGCTAGCCAAACAAACGAGAACAGAGGGACCCTCTACGTCGTGAGAGGTCAAGTGTACGCAATGCAGAACACGACATGCACAAGGGGCCCACATGACGTGTGGCCCCAAGTCAACTGCAACCAAGCACACAAACATTCTTAGGCACAAACAACCACATGTACCTCTAAGCATTCCCATATACTCCCATAGTATACCACATTTCCAGCCCAAAGGCTATAGTGCACACAGAACCCAACGTCAATGCAAAGGGCGTAAATTTAACACTTCCAACTTGCCACCTCATCAACCCAGGCATGGACAACTACATCTCTTCAAACATTTACTTCACTCACATTGGAGTGCATGTGATCACACACCAAGGGTTCTCTGCAATAACCATAGGAAGAACCTCCACTGGTACACCTTTCATGCTTCCACATTTAAAAGGGATCCCGAAAGGGACTCCACACATCCAAACAAATCATACTGTTGTAATCCTCATGGAAAAACAAGATAGATAGACTATTTCCTCGCCTTAAACAGATATCTGATGGAAAATTCACCAACATGCCTTATGCCCGAACGACGTCCCATGGTTTCGAGCCTCGGCCCCGAAAAAGGTCGAGCGCATCACACTATTGCGATCCCCTTGGGAAAACACGTCAAAAGGACAACTCACTTGAGTGCAACATATATCTGGATAAAAAGATGCATTACAGCGCACCGCACATGAGCGGTACTACGTGGGACCCGCACCCCGGTCCTGAAGCACAATGAATGGATCACACCTTCGCGATCCTCTTGAAAAAGTACACAAGATGGACTATTCACTTTTCCAAAACGGACACTGGTGATAAAGCTGGAAATCGTCGACAACTCCCAAAATGGCCCTCATGGGTCCCGCACCATCATGTGGTATTAAAGCGGGTGGATTTCACCACTGCAATGCTCTCCGAAAAACACCCAATAATGACTACTCGTACGCCCCGAACAGACATCCGATGAAAAAGTTGTAAAGAGTTGCACGCAGCTTGAAAGACGGGTCGTGGGGCCCAAGCCTCAACTATAGTTTCAATGCCAGAAACCACACTGGTAAACTCCGACTGGGAACCCGGGTCCCAACGCCATGGATGGCGCTCAAAACAGACATCGGATCTGTCCGCACTGCTCAAAACAAGAACTCCCGGAAAAAGCCAAACTTACATAACGCACGTGCCGTGCCACCCAAACCCCTCATCTCGAAAATTAAATATTCCCAAGACCATCTCAAAAATTTCACCTCGCCGATATGGTTCCACTACCATGGATGGCTCGTCAAACGGACATGCCGTTTAGGAGATACGGCCCCCCGAATGCAAGGGGGGCCTAGTCGGGCCGGTCCACCCCGGCCAGGCAACTCCAGACCACCGACCCGCGGCCCTGCCGCGGGTTCAGGCAAGTTCATCGCGGCCCGCTGGCCGTGGACCACCTCCATAGAACCAGACCCTGCCTAGGGTCCAGTTATTTTAAATGGACCGGCCACCCTGGCCGGTCTCCTCTCCTCGAGTCATGTCAATGAAGACCTACGCGTTGTGGGTCTTGGTCCCCCAAGGTTGCCGCCTCCGCCGACACCCGCTAACCTCATGCCTCGATGTGCCTGGCAGAAGCCAGCTCTTGCTCGCCCAGCACCTCCGCACTCGCTCGACGCCTCCATTGTCCATTGTCGCCTTTGGCGAGGCCCGCTCACCCGGCCGCTTGACTCCGGCCGCCACGCCTTTGCCGACGCCGCCTGCTGCTGTAACCCCCGAAACCGTCCAGAGAACTCAAAAAAACCACCGGAAAACACCCTTAAACCTGCAAACATCGACGGACGGCTTCGATTTCCTCTGAACTCAGATTTCAATTCCGAAAAGTTTGTCAGATAGAACTGAAAATGTACTACGAATACATTGGATAGGTTCGAAGATAGAACATCAATTCGACCTGATAAATCAAGCTCAAAGAAGGTGTGGAAAAGAAAATAAAATGAAACGCATGATCCTACCTTGTTGGTCGTTTCCTAGAGCTTCTCTGCACGTCCACCGGAGTTTCCACACCTCTATAGAGTCGTGTATGAGAGGGGAAAAGCTCGTCCTTCTTCATTGGGAGGGTTTGCGCCAAGGGGAAACAAAACAAAGGGGGGGGGAGTGTTTAAATAGAAAACACTTCAACTCCCCGCCCAAAGGCCCCATACCCGAACCCTCAGCGGGGTCGAAGTTAAGCCTCCCTAACAATAAACATCTCCTCCCGAGAACAACGGAGGTCTTGGAATTTTAATCTGAGTCCCCGTTCAATTGTTATTAAACTCAACGCCTGAGGCTGCCAAATTACGAAAATTCCCCTGCGGCCATTTTCCACAAAAGGCTCGCGCCCGTGAATCTTATGCCCCTCCTAGGGTAAAAGACATGATCTGAACTCAACAGTGCTCTCAGTTGTCCAATATGAGCTACCGTTTAAGAGATACATGATTTTAACCATTAAACGAACAAATTTATTTATTTATTTATCCTTTTAATGTTCCGGTAACAGGTGAGGGGTCCCAACTTCCCGCGCTGACATGTTTTATGTCGTTCCTAGGGTAACCACCCCATTTCGTAACCATCTGAACACTCATATTTTTGGTATGGGACTCTGTTTAGGAGTTATCCTATTTATTTGGTGTGCCTAGTGTGAACACACTAATAATTTAACTCTAGCCACAAAGGGGCTCAGAATCGCACGCCGTCTGACGACACTGCTCTAGAATAACATCAAGAATATTCCAAAGTCTTTTATAGTAAAAACCGGGTTCTTAAATAACACCTATAAAACATACATTTGATGTTGAGTGGGCACAGACACAGGTGGGCCATGTGTTTCAGAAAAAGTTACCAAAGTGGCTTCACTTTAGACATAATGATATAGTTTACACTACTTGATGAATTCTTTAATGATCATTGCACCATATTTCATTTCTTTTTCCAAATCATCGATGTTTCCTATAAACTTATCCAATAAAGGATTAAATTATCTGAGTTTCAGAATTTTATCCTTAATGTTCTTTCGCACTAGAGGAAGAGTAAAAATTGTTTCCAAATAATTAAATAGATGGTTCATTTGGTTCGTTATGATGAGTTTGTAGTAAAACACATTATTAATCTTGGTCAAATCTTCTTGAGTTTTTCAATCACTCATTGTATAATACATCACATGATCATGAACATTTTCTGAAGAATCCTCAACATTGGCTATTCTTGCAGTAAAAACATTGAACACCCCTTTCAACATTGAACTAACATTAACAAGATCCGAAGATTTTGAGGAATGAGGAGCTTGAGTAAAACATGAAGCTAAAGTAGATGAGGTGAGATCCTAAACTTATTTTATTAGAAAGGAAATTTCAAGAGATTTAAAAAGAGAAAGAAGGTTCTCAAGACCATTCATGACAATTTCAATTGAATTATTATACTATGTGTTAAAGGAATTGATCCCAATAGTAAACTTTTTCATATCATTCTTGAGCGTGGTTTTTATTATCACAAATATCTATGTAGTTGTAAATTGATTTGGTTGAATCTCTTTTATCACCAACATTGAAGAAGAATCATCATCATATTGTGTTAGACTAGTTGAGGATATAGAAGAACTAGAAGAATCAGTGTGTTTTACACCATCAACCAATGTGTAAAGACCTGTAAATTTCAAGAGAAATTTTTTCATACATTTCTTTGGGATTTTACGAGTACACAGTTTCTAGTAGCACCTGATTCAAAGGCCCGGTGTGCCCGGAATCGTTTTCCGAAGTTTTTCTCGGGTACGTTCAGTGAACGAACGAGCAGGATTTTCTATCTTTTGAATCGGTGCTCAGAATCAAAATCTGAGGGCACTGATGAAACCGCAGCGTCGGTAATTTCATGAAAAGTCCTTTTCCAGAGTTGCATTTTCTTGGGAAGAGTTATTTAATTTTTTGGATTAAGACTACAGAGAAATAAAATTTGTCTTACTAATTCTATTTCTTTAAAGTGGATAAATCCTAAGGATGGAGGTTGGGTCGAACTAACCACCCATGTGAGGTCAATAGTGAGTTGGGGCCCACACGAGCCCCATCCCTTCAAATTCCCTAACATCTCTAAAACCCCCACTTTTATTATGTGACACACCCTCTCATTAATGATGCCAAATTTACTTCATTTAATTTTGACAAGCTCAAGATTAATAAAGTTTTGTTAATTAAACTTTTGATTTTTGGAAATGCATGGGTTTGGTAATAAAATAAGAAGAGTCTTATTTTATTTGGGGTTGGTTGGTTGTGTGGGGAATTGGAGGAGACAGAACCTGTCTTCTTCGTTGGAGAACATGAAGAACATCTAGACCTCGACGAAGAACGTTGTCACTGCAAGGAGTGCTTGACGTGTCGTTCTCTCCTCTCCACAGCCGGTGTGAGACACCATCCAACATGGACGAACCCCAACGCCGTCAATCACGACGCCGACCTATGTCACCATTTTTGAAGTAAGGGTTTGAATTTTTTTGTGAATTTTTTCTTTCCATTCATCGTCAATTTTGTTGGGCCGCTTGTTATCAATTTAACAGGAGGAGGTCGGACCGCACGAACACGACCGAACCTCCTCCCCCTTTTTTGTGTTCATTACGACTCGAACAAAGGTGGTGCAGTGCAATGACACCACGCAGAAACAAGGAGAAATGAGGTGAAGAAGCGCGACACCGTCGTGCCACACCGTTGAGGCCGAACGAAGCCGCATTTGGAGTTGGGCCTCGGCGAAGGGGCGTGGCGCCGTCGCCCCACGCCAGAGAACCACGAAGAGGCCGCGGCCGGTGCAGGGCCATGGGGGAGGGGTGCGGCACAGTCTCCCAGTTCCGGTCGGACAAGGCTGCGGTGGTGCGGGGAGCGGCGGCCGGAACCGCCGTCTGCCGGCGCAAGGAGGGCGGGACCTGCGAGGGGGGTCTCGCGGTGGCACACTGGTGGGCCAAACCTGCCTGGCGGTTTCTGAGAAATCCAGGGGTCGGACCCCCCTGCTGGCAAAGGGCGGCCCCCCCATGAGGGGTGGCCATTTCTCAATCAAGGGAAGGGGTTGTGCCCCCCCCCCCCTCCGTATCCCGCTCAGCCAATTGGCCGAGCTGACTGGACGCGCGGGTCGCGCCCCCGCCAGGCCAGACCGGCCGAATCGGGCCGGGCCGCCCAGGCCGGGCCGCGCCCTAATGGGCCAGACCTGGACCCAATTCGAGTCGACCCGGATCGGGCCGACCCAGGGGGTCTTGGGCCAGGTCGGTCCGGGCCCAAAACCACCTAAAAACAGATAGGTTCGTTTAAATGATCGTAACACGGTCTATGAATTTCTGATCGACGCACCGTCAGCTGCGATGCGATCCTTGGATCGAGACAGTCATTTCAGAATATTACACTCAAGGTTTTGGAGAACTTTGGGTAAGGTCGGGTTGGTTCGAACACGAAACCAACCGGGACCTCGGAGCGGAAACGCTTATAACTTGAGCTCCGAACGTCCGATTGACGTGCCATCGACATTTTCATATTCCTCTTAGTGAGAAGAACCTTTTGGCTTACTCCACTCGACGTTTGGATGCAGTTGGAGTACGTTCGTGTTGGTTTTGACATAAAAACCAATTGAGCCCCTAGAACGAAAAAGCCATTAACTCTCAGACCGGGCGTCCGATTGACGCGCTGTCTGTCGCGTTGTTTTCCTATTAACATGACGTAACATTGCGATACATCAACTCTGGTATATGTGATAGTTGATATATCGACCTCTTGTCTCGTGGAGAGGACCCTTCTAGAACGAACGTGCTATGTGCAGAAACCCAAGAGCTGGCTGAGACTTGACGACTGTTGATCGATCGACTAGGAGTGTTTCGATAGCCCAGTGGGAAGCGCTTGGTTGTAGCGGCAGACCCTCGGTGGAAGAGCGCTTGGTTGTAGTGGCAGACCCGCGGTACTCAACAGAAGGAGTACCTCTATAGGCTATGATGGGGAGCGCTAGGTTGTAGCGACAGACCTATTGTGGGAAGCACTAGGTTGTAGCAGCAGGCCCACAGTACTCGATAGGTGGAGTTCTTCTGCAGTCCAAGGTTAGTGGGAAGCGCTTGGTTGTAGCGGCAATCCCACTGTACTCGATAGAGGAGGAGTTCCCCAGCAGCTATGGGTTCGACAGTGAATACTTCCGTATTGGAATCCTCCATGGGTTCGACGGTAAAGACTTTCGTTCTGGAATCCTCCATGGGTTCGATGACGATGACAACCATATTGGAATCCTTCGTGGATTCAATGGTATAGAATTTAGTACTGGAATCCTCCGTGGGTTCCACGATGATGACAACCATATTGAAATCCTTCGTGGGTTCGATGGTGAAGACTTTCGTACTGGAATCCTCCGTGGGTTCGACGGTGAAGACTTTCGTACTGGAATCCACAGTGGGTTCGACGACGACAACAACCATACGGGAATCCTCCGTGGGTTCAGTGGTGATGCCTACTATACTAGTATCCTACGTGGGCCTCATCTTTGATTAATCAGTGGCTACATCTGATCACCTCTATCACCTTATGATGAAGTATACCTATGTGATATTAGTCTTAACATTCAATCATTATCTTGAATATGATTTTCATGTTTTCCTGTGTGTTCTTGAGGTGTTCTCCTATGTGTACTGTGTTGTGCACTCCTTCATGGACTTGCAGTGTTCTCCTATTTGGACTGAGTTGTTCTCCCCTATGTGGATTTGTTGAGTTCTCTTGTGGGATGAGGTGTGTTCTCATGTGTGGACCGGGTTGTATTTGGGCTCTGGAGATAGAGCTGAATTGTATTTGATGACTTAGGTATATGGATGGGCATATACCTAAGTAGAGTTGGTTGTTACTTCATGATTTTATCTTTTCTTTTTGGTTTATACTTTGTGGATTCAGGGAGACCTTCGGGTGTCTCGGGGTCCCTACTGAGTAGCATATACTCACCCCTGCACGGGCTATGCCCACACTACGTTGTCTTGGATACAGACGACGGAAATCACTTATCGTGGTTGAGGCATGTAGAGCTAGACGGTACCTGGAGGTGGATCTCACGACGAGTCGGTACCCGGAGGTGGATCTCAAGACGAGTTGGTACCCAGAGGAGACGGAAGGACGTGGATTACTGAGGAGGACATATGTACCTACCCTTTAGGTAGGAAGCCGAAAGACGATATAGGATATGCTTTTCACCTTTCAGCTGTTGTCCTTTGAGTTGTACTTTACTTTTTTTTGTAGTTGTACCTTTCTTTTCAGCTAGTATTTCTGACCCCTTGTACTTTCAGCACATTTGGTTTTACTGCTTACTTAGTGTAGCTTCTTCTTGTACTCTGTTATGTGGTTTACTTTTATAAAGGCAACGCCTTCCCTTTTTATTGGGATTTACGCCTTTGGTGCTAGTCACCAGCCCCTGGCCTATGGGAGATGGGCTTAGGGTAGTCACGGTATGAGTCCCGAGGACGGGTCGTGACAAATTGGTATCATAGGAGTTCGGTTCTACCGCAGAACTCATGACTCTGACCTTTCTTCTATGTGAAGAAATAGTGTTAAGGGTATTGAGTGTGGTTATCAGTCCAGGGAGTCCATTGTTGGTGCGGCGGCCGACGTATCCGTACACAAGGACCCAGACATCTGATTTCCGACTCAATGCACGAAAAAATTGATTGAATGTGTGTTTCAAAAGTTTTATTTGTGATTAATTAGTGTCATCTCTCCAGGTATACTGTTTGACCGTGGCGCACCTGTTTCTTTTCAGGATAACCCCCCGACGGTAGCCAGCTAAGATTTAGAGCATCGTGCGAGACGACAGACCATCGAGCGACGAGGCCTCGGTGCAGGGCCCTTTTACAGCGGAGGCACCGGCGATACCTATACCCGCTGAGCCACCGGTGCCACCAGCCCCAACCGCTGAGAGTCCACTTCTCCTTAGTGTACTGCATGAGTTTCAGTGTCAGAGACCGCCCAGACTCCGTGGGGAGATGGACCCTCGGGCAGCCGAGGATTGGATGGAAGCTGTTGTTCGAGTTTTTAGATTGGTAGGGACGCCAGCAGACTTCATGGTGATCTTTACCGCCATCCTCATTCAGGCAGCAGTAGGCAGATGGTGGAGCCTGATGCTCCAGGTACATGATGAGGCATCCCTTCTGTGGGTAGACTTTGAGAGCCTGTTCCAGGCAGAGTTTGTACCAGCCACCCTTCGAGCGGTGCGCATACAAAAGCTACTTCATCTTCAGCAGGGTAGCATGACCGTGGCGCAGTATTTAGTGAGGTTTACCGATCTCTCACATTACTTCACAAATATGGTACGAGACCCGTTCTTCAGGGCCCGAACCTTCAAGAAGGGTCTCAGGAGAGAGATTAGAGCTTCAGTTGTTTCTCACAGCATCCTGATGCAGACAGGGGTGTTGGAGCGAGCCCTCTTAGTGGAGATTTTCCTTGCTGATCAGTCTCCAGCAGCCGGACCCACCACTACAAGGCATACAGCTGAGTCTTCTGCAACGGGTAGTAGACAGATGAACAAGAGGTCCAAGAGGACCATACCTACCGGTGGTCGAACGCATGCCACAATATCATGTGTGTGAGGAACCCGGGGTGGAGAACGACTTACCAGGATCAGACAGGGTTACACCTATGGCGGGGTTGGTCACATGGCTCGTGACTATCCGACCCTCCATACAGGTGATCAGGAGATAAACGAACGACCGCCCAAACAGAGGCATAGGTTTGATTAGGGAGGATCGCAAGGAGCAGGAGACCGAGGCAAGGGAGTTGGTCGTGCAGCTGATGGTGAAGAATGCTTCGAGGTTTTTCCACTAACACCACTAGGAGGTCCACCCCGACTGCAGGGAACAGGTGGACATGGGAGAGCTCAGCTTCAGGCAGCTGAGGCATTTGACTATGAAGCTTCGGAAGCTAGCGGACAGGAGTGAAAGTAGTTCCAGGCATGGAGACCATTGTTTTTGGTGCTTCTAGATTTATTTTTTGTTGATGTTGTGGTTGTACGTGTCTTTGTACGTTGATCTAAAATAATAAAAGACACTTTTATTGTGGCATTTACTTTCCTATCCTCTCTTTTTGTTGTTACTAACCGTTGACTTGACCCTCACTTTTGAGATATCTACTGGAGGAGACCCAGTGACCACACACTGATTCCGACAGTGTGACTCAACCCTTGGAGGCGAGAGTAATGGTTGGATCTCTTGGTATTAGCGTCGAGGCCTTACGACGTCATCCTTGGTATGGATTAGTACCATCCATATCGAGATTGACTATATTAGGCAAAGAACGTGGTTCATCCTGGGGATGAGACCAGATTTATCTTATCGGAAAAGAAGAAATCTTAGTAGCTCTTGTAGGACCAGAGAAGGTCCAAGTCATCCAGGAGTTGATGAGGACAGCTCAGAGCCAACAAAGGCTTATGCTGACAGGAGACAGAGACCACTAGAGTTTGAGGATGGCGACCACGTCTTCTTGAGGGTCTCACCTCGACATGGATTGTGGAGAATTGGCCGGGGCGGCAAGTTATCTTCGTGCATCATTGGACCATTCCAGGTTCTCAGCTGGGTAGGTGAGGTGGATTACCGCCTGTCTCTACCACCTCAGTTGCACCAGGTACACGACATCTTCCACGTATCTCAAACGAGGAGATACGTGCACGACCCGACACATATCATTGACCATGGGGAGCTGGACCATGACGATGGGGTTTCTTTTGTGAAGGTCCCGGTGGAGATCGATGATCGATAGGAGAAGGTCCTACGTGGGCGGTCGATTCCTCTAGTGCACATTAGGTGGCAGCACGGGAACCTCCAGGAGATAACTTAGAAGAGGGAGGCTTAGATGCGTGCTCAGTTCCCTCATTTGTTTCCCTAGTTTGTGATGTATCTTTATGGGGACGTAAAGCTCTGAGGTGGGAGTAATGTAAAGACCCGTAAATTTCAAGGGGAATTTTTTCTTAATTTCCTTTGGGATTTTACGAGTATGCAGTTTCTGACGTCACCTGATTCCGAGGCCCGGTGTTCCCGGAATCATTTTTCTGATGTTTTTCTCGGGTACATTCAGTGAACGAACGAACGAGTTTTTCTATCTTTTGAACCGGTGCTCGGAATCAAAATCTGAGGGCACCGATGAAACTGCAGCGTTGGTAATTGCTTAAAAGGTCCTTTTCCAGAGTTGTGTTTGCTCAGGAAGAGTTGTTTAATTTTATGGATTAAGACTACAGAGAAATAAAATTTGTGCTACTAATTTTATTTCTTTAAAGTGGTTAAATCCTAAGGATGGAGGTTGGGTGGGACTAACCACCCACGCGAGGTTAATAGTGAGTTGGGGCCCACATGAGCCCCATCCCTTCAAATTCCCTAACATATCTAAAACCCCCCCATTAATTATGTGACACACCCTCTCATTAATGATGCCATATTTACTTAATTTAATTTTGACAAGCTCAAGATTAATTAAGTTAAGATAATTCAACTTTTGAATTTTGGAAATGCATGGGATGGGTAATATAATAAGAAGAGTCTTATTTTATTTGGGGTTTGTTGGTTGTGTGGGGAATTGGAGGAGATAGAACCTGTCTTCTTCATTAAATAACGCGAAGAATGTCAAGACCTTGATGAAGAACGTTTTCACCGCAAGGAGTGCTTGACGTGTCGTTCTCTCCTCTCCGCAGCCGGTGTGAGACACTATCCACCTTGGACGTATGTTGATGTTGTCAACTGCGACGCCGACCTCTGTCACCGTTGTTGAAGTAGGGGTTTGAATTTGTTCTTGAATTTTTCCTTTCCATTCATCATTAATTTCTTTTTAATGGGAGGAGGTCGGACCGCAAAAACACGGCCGACCCTCCTCCACCTTTTGTTGTTGTGTTCGTTACGGCTCGAACGAAGGCAGCGCGGTGCAACGGCACTGTGCAGAAACAAGGAGAAATGCGGTGAAGAAGCGCGGCACCGTCGCGCTGTGATGTTGAGGCCAAACGAAGCTGCGGCCGGAGTAGGGACGCGGTGAAGGGGCGTGGCGCCGTCGCACCGCGCTAGAGATCCACGAAGAGGCCGCGGCCGGAGCGGGGCTGCGGCAGAGGGGCGTGGCGTCGTCGTGCCGTGCTGGTCGGACAAGGCCGCTGCCTAAGGCCGCGGTGGTGCGGGGAGTGGCGTCCGGAACCGCCGGACGCCAGCGCAAGGAGGGCAGGACCCACAAGGGGGGTCCCGCGGTGGCACACCGGCCAGCCAAACTGGCCGGCCAGTTTCCGAGAAATCTGGGGGTCGTAACCCCTGGCTGGCAAAGGGCGGGCCCCCCATGCGGGGGGGGGGGGGGGGGGGCTGGGGTTGCGTTTCTCAATCAAGGGAAGGGGATGCCCCCCCCCCCTCCATATCTCGCTCGAACAATTGGCCGACCAGACTGGATGTGCGGGCTGCGCCCGCGCCAGTCTGACCGGTCGTGCCCAGGCAGGAGAGGTCGCGCCTCGGTCGGACCGGCCGTGCCCAGGCCGGACCGCCCAGGCCGGGCCGGTCCGCCCAGGCCGGGCCGGTCCGCCCAGGCCGGGCTGGGCCGCGCCCACTAGGCAGGGCCACGCCTTAATGGGCCGGACCCGGATACGGGTCGGGTGGACCCGGTTTGGGGCGACCCCGGGGGTCTTGGGCCGGGTCGGTCCGGGCCCAAAAACCTCCCTAAAACCGGACAGGTTCGTTTAAATGCCCGTAACATGGGTTACGAACCTCCGATCGATGCACCGTCAGTTGCAATGCGATCCTTGGATCAATCTGGTCGTTTCAGTATATTACACTCAAGGTTTTGAAGAACTTTGGGTATGGTCGGGTTGGTTCGAACACGGAACCAACCGGGGCCTCGGAGCGGAAACACTTATAACTTGAGCTACGGATGTCCGATTGATGTGCTGTCAACTTTGTTGGATTCCTCTTAGTGAGATGGACCTTTTTTCTTACTCCGCTCGTGGTTTGGACGTAGTTGGAGTATGGTCGGGATGGTTTTGACATAAAAATCAACCGGGCCCCTGGAACGAAAAAGCCATTAACTCTCAGACTGGGCGTCCGATTGACGCGCCGTCTGTCGCGTTGTGTTTCTATTGACATGACGGAACTTTGCGATAAGTCAACTCTGGTCTACGTGAAAGTTGATGTATTGACCTCTTGGCCTGTGGAGCGGCCCCTCCCAGAATGAGCGAGCTATGTGCGGAAACCCTAGAGCTGGCTGAGACTTGACGACTGCTGATCGATCGACTCAGAGTGTTTCGATAACCCAGTGGGGAGCGCTTGGTTGTAGCGGTAGACCCACGGTGGATGAGCACTTGGTTGTAGCGGCAGACCCACAATACTAAACAGAAGAAGTTCCTCTGTAAGCTATCAGGGGGAGCGCTTGGTTGTAGCGGAAGACCCATGGTGGGAAGTGCTTAGTTGTAGCAGCAGGCACACAATACCTGATAGGTGGAGTACTACATCAGTCCAAGGTTAGTGGGAAGTGCTTGGTTGTAGTGGAAGGCCCACTGTACTCGATAGATGAGGAGTTCCCCAACAGCTATGGGTTCGACGGTGAAGACTTTCGTATTGGAATCCTTCGTGGGTTCGACGGTGATGAATTTCGTACTAGAATCCTCTGTGGGTTCGAAGATGATGACAACCGTATTAGAATCCTCTGTGGGTTTGATGGTAAAGACATTCGTACTATAATGCTCTATGGATTCGACGATGATGAAAACCATATAGGAATCATTTGTGGGTTCGACGGTGAAGACATTCATACTAGAATCCTCCGTGGGTTCAACAGTGAAGACTTTCGTACTAGATTCCTCAGTGGGTTCGACGACGACGACAACAGTAAAAGAATACTCCGTGGGTTCACCGGTGACGACTAATATACTTATATCCTACGTGGTTATTAGCTTAGATGAATTAGTGGCTACATCTGATCACCTCTTTCACCTTACGATGAAGTATACCTATGTGAGATGAGTCTTGACTTACGATCATTATCTTGAATATGATTATCATGTTTTCTTGTGTGGTCTTGAGGTGTTCTCCTATGTGTACTGTGTTGTGAACTCCTTCGTGGACATGCATTGTTCTCCTGTGTGGACTGAGTTGTGCTCTCCTATGTGGATTTTTTGAGTTCTCTTGTGGGATGAGTTGTGTTCTCCTGTGTGGACCGAGTTGTACTTGGGCTCTGGAGCTAGAGCAGAACTGGATTTGATGACTTAGGTATATGTATGGTCATATACCTAACTAGAGTTGGTTGTTACTACATGATTTTATCTTCTCTTTTTGGTTTATCCTTTGTGGGTTCCGGGAGAACATCGGGGGTCTTGGGGTCCCTACTGAGTATCTAATACTCACCCCTACACGGGCTATGCCCGCACTACGTTGTGTTGGTTGCAGACGACGGACATCACTGATCGTGGTTGAGGCTTGTAGAGCTGGATGGTACCCGGAGGTGGATTTGACGACGAGTCGGTACCCGGAGGTGGATCTCAGGACGAGTCGGTACCCGAAGGTGGATCTCACGACGATTCGGTACCCGGAGGAGACGGACGGACGTGGAGTACTGAGGAGGACATCTGTACCTACCCTTCAGGTTGGAAGCCGGAGGACGATCTAGGAGTTACTTGTCACCTTTCAGTTGTTGTCCTTTGAGTTGTACTTTAGATTCTGTTGTAGCAGTACCTTTCTTTTGGGCTTGTATTTCCGGCCCCTTGTTGTAACACCCCAAGCTTCCATGGTACGTTTCCCTTCGAATAATGCAATGGTGTGCATTGTAGGAAACTTCGAGATTATAACACACCACAACCAATCAAACTAGCCATTATGAATAGTAATACCTAATTTTTGAAATTTAATAAATTCTATCTCTCGAAATGGACTTCATTTTTGGATTTGGAATATCGAATTTATCCTAGGGTGAAATTTTGGATCATTTCGGATAACACTTATATTTTGATGAATAGTGAAAATTACTAAATTTTAATTAAAAACAACTTTTTGAATCAAAATAATTTATAGTGATAAATTATATTATGGAGTGGTTTTAAAGTATAATTAGAATATATTTTTACCATTTTATCCAATGGTGTTCATTAGAATTAATTTCACTTTGAAATTGGACCTAAACAATTGTATATCTTTTGATAAATATTGTTTCTTAAAAACACGCTATTTGTTGTGACAGCGAGAATTAATTATAAAATAAATTAATGTAACTTATATTTTTATAATTTTGTCAAATAGAAATCATTTTTGAATTCGTAATATCAATTATAGCTTAGGGTGAAGTTTTGGCATTGTTCTGAAAAACTTCAATTTTTGATGAATCGTGAAACTACTAAGTGGTAGTTAAAAAAACTGAATTTTTCATAAAACATAAATTTACCACTTCTGTGAATGGAATTTCGAAAATCCGAGAGACACGGTTAATATCAAGAAGTAAAATGTGGTTCAATGAGATGAAAATCATTTTTGATGAATAGTAACTTTTTACTTTTATTTACCACGGTTAAAAGTAAATAGGGTAATTAAGGGTAAAAATTATATTAATATTACCCTAAAACACGTCCTAATTCTATTTTAAAAGTGTATCTAGACCAAAAACAACCTTAGGAATAAAATATTATCATTTATTTCCACTTGGATTAGATTAGGACATTTATTATTATTTAATTCAAAGAAGAGTTAAAAGAGTTAAAATCAAAGTTTATTTAATAAAACATATTTAATATAGGGTTACACATGAAAAAAATTAGATTGTAAATTTTCATTAGAAATATAATAATATTTACTACATAATGATATTTTATTTATAATTTTTAGACATTAAATAATTTAATATATTTAATACACAATGATGATGCTGTAATTACCATAATAGTGAAAAATTAAAATAATTGATATTATAAATATCCAAATAAATATAATTTAAGACTTTTATTGAATTAAACTAATTTTATAGGATAATATGACATATTAAGATTGATTTAATGTACTTTTTTCTAAGTAATCATTCTGTTATGAGTTTCAAAAAAATCAACTATTGAATAGTGTCAAAATTGACAAAAAAGAGTTTTTAAAACAAATATTATATTATTAACTGATATTAAATTCCTAAATATCTAAGGTTCATCTAAGAGACTTATATCATGATATTTATATCATTAATGGCGCACTTGGGGGTCTCTTGGATGTATATAGTAAGTTTATTAACTATATAATATAAAAATACAAAGTGACATGGTAAATGTCAAACTAATTAACTAAGAGTTAAAACTAAAAGATAAGGTTAATATAGTAACCCAAACCTGTCTAAATTCTATTGGTTGAATGGTTTTCGTCCTATCCCCACATTAACCTTTAAATAATCAACTTTTGATCCATTAGAAACTGAATATGAATTTATTATAAATTAATATTTCTTTCTTTTCCAAAGGTGCCCCTCACCGCTCTTATAAAAGGGAACTCCCCCTTCTCATTACTTCACACCTTAAAAGTCTTTTGGGTAGTCCAAACTCTACCCAAATACTCTCTAAAATTCCCTCACTACAACCTAGAGGCCTTATTTTGATCATAAATCCAACCTAAGTATCCCTTTTGATCAAATCAAAAGGAAGAACCAGGAGAAGAGGTAATGTTTTCACCACCCTTTTTCAAATTCATTTCTTCTTCCACTTCTTATTTATTTGTTATTACCATTCTAAAATAATAACTCCAGTATCCTATATATACTGTGATGTTATTATAAATATGGTACAACCGTATTCAGTATTCTATCCACCCTTTTAATAACATGTCACCATACGTGCGTACGTACGGCTTACCGTCTCCACATCGTGGTGTAATTGTTATTCAATATATTATTATTTGGATGGGTATAATAATGATGTGTAACTCATGTAAATAATAAATATAACATGATAATGATTCTGTATATATTATATACTATCCAATTATATATTATTTTAATATCAAAAGAATGATATTGTCGCTCGTGCGTACGTACGGACTACCGTCTCCATAAACGCGATGAGATTCATTCTCTATCATATCCCTTCAATTATAATTATCATTTGATGATTTAAAAATAATGTTTAAGGACTTGATATCATTATGGATATTAATAAGATACATTATATCCATAAAAAACATGGCTTACGTAACAAAGAATATAAAGGCAAATGAGTAAGTTAACACCCAAAATGACGATAATACTAAGAAATTATTAAAAAATCAATGTTAAAAGATCATATATGATATCATATTAATGTAAATGATTTTTGTATAATTCAATAACAATTATTTCACCATTATAAAATAGGTTAACCTACCATCGACCAAGGAAAAAGTACAAAGTAAGGGGTTTCTTGTCTCACTTTTAAATCTGTGAGATTTCCATTATTCACCGCTTATTTATTGTATGTGGTGTGTGTATTGCCCATGTTTGTATTCATTGTGTAATATTCTTTAATTAATTTATATTTACATCATCATTGTATGATCCTTCTTTCATGGGTGCATGTTTCATAAGTTACCAAATCGATAAGGGAATTTGAAATTTAAATTTCCACTCATTCGGCTTTACGCATACATCATTGATAATTTTACTCCAATATTATGTGTGGAATAACTATTCAATTTATTATGTAATAATTTCAACTACTCTTTATGTGTATATACTTTTTATACACATAATCACTCCATTGATAAATTCTCACGTCATCGGTATGAACTTGATAAGAGTAATTTTTACTCAATCTCGATTTGTTGAGATAGACATCCAATTCATTGGTGTTGTTTTTACTAGAATATGTGTGAATGTCCTTTGATTTATTTACACTAAATATACAATCATATTTAGTGTATTTATATTTTTCACGCATAATTATGTCGTTTATTTATCCTTAATCTAAGGATACAGCCTTTATGAGATATTTCATCTCAATTTACATTCCATTGAGACTTCTTTGTTGTTATACACCAAATCACTTTTATGTGGTGTATATAATGTACTTTGACATAGTATATCATGAATCCCATTATTCTCATGATATTAAAAAGTTTTTATTACCTCAATTATTTTTATTCAAGAGTCTCTCTTTTGGTTAGAAACTCTAATTAAAATACCATTTTTAAACGTTTTAAAGACTTATTCTTCCAAATCATTCTCATTAATGTCCATGTTTTAAAAAATGGTTTTAAGGATCTATTTATATGGACATTAAAGTTTTAAAATTAAAACTCCTTTTAAAAAGTTTCAAAGTGGTGTGGGTCACTTTGATTCAAAAATCTATTTTTAAATGGCTTCTTGAAAAATAGTGTGACTTTTAAACGATTTCAAGAAAAATGGGGATATTTATCTCAAATAGTTTTGATAATTATTTTCATCTATGTCAACATCCTTAATTATTCTTGATTGAGGATAATGTGATACAATACAATCTTCCATATTGTATTAAATGAGTTATGTTTGACTGTGGATGTGCTATTTTTATACCATTCATGGTTTTTGGTTAAAGTATTGACATTTCGTATGCTAGTTTTAATAAAAATGTTTATGTTATGTATAAACCTGTTCATATGAGGAATGCATTGGACATAGAAAGTGACGGGTGGAGCCCGCTATAGCTCCTCGATGCATCGGTAGGTCTCATGAGACAAAATAGTGTCTTGTAACAAGGCCTTGACAAAATCTTATTTTTAGTCTTGGCACGAGGCCTTGGCTATGTGGTTATGATAGTCTGGCATTATACATTCCATCATTATGAAAGTGGTTATTGATATTGCATGTGATTGTTCGACTAGTAGAATATCCATGTGAATAAGTAAATTGCATTATTTCATTTTATCTTTGCCATATTATGCTGAAGTTTAAGTTTAAAAGGCTTTTGTTTTAGTTATAAATTTCTTTAAGTGTTTATGATTATCTATGAAATCTTCTGCTATATTGTTATCCTTTCTGAGCATCTGAGCTCACCCCATTCAGTGTTTTATTTTTCCCAGGATGAGAAGAAGTAATTTATGAATGACCGGCAAGGATAGTATGAGGGGATATGAAGACTAGATGTTGTTTTAGTTTTTTTTACCTTATAATGTAATGTAAGACTTATGAATATATCTAGTGTTTCCAAGACTACTAAAATAATCGGTCTTTCGAGACTTGATCCTTTGTGATCATGCCAATGTTATGTAATAATGCACCGACTCTGGGTATCTAGGGTCGGGGTGTTACAGTTGGTATTAGAGGAAGTTTAGTACAAATCTTGGAAGCTAGATTTAGATAAACTTTGATTAGAGCACGTAGACCTAAGATGAACTTTGTGGATTAGTATAGAAGAACTTCCTAGAATTTTGGTATTGTAGATATTTTGTGATTTTTCCGAGCAATACATCCCTGTCTGGATACGAGCAGGTAGAGGAGGCTCTGGCACAGATGTACCTAGGGGTAAAACCCGAAAACACCGCTTTGAGCTAGACTCGAATGTGAACTGGTGCACGACAACGGGCCTTGCTGCACTCTTGGTTACGACACTCCCGGGGGATATGCTTAGGATTATTTACATTTTCTTTACAAACCGATTTAAAGTATTATATATATAAGATGAGAGTAAATGACCTTGGTTAATCCTAATGTGTTTCAAATTGAGAATATGGTGACATGTTAATATCTAAATGATTGTATGACTACTATTACTCACATAATGCTTTCTGGTTTTAGTCAATGGCTGGATTCCAAGGAAGTCATAGTGACTTTGAGAATGATGTACAAGGTGGGAACGGTGGTGGCAGTGAGCAACAAAATGGAATGTTGATAGGTGTAAAAGATATGGTATTTATGCCAAATCAATTTTCCAAAAATATGATCAACAATATATATATTGACCAATTACCGGACTCAACAAAGAAGAGAAAGGTGATGAATGATAAGAGCTCCAGTAGTGGAGACCATGGAGAAAGAAATCCTCAATTTCCATCATGTAGGAAATGTGTAAGGAGACACCCAGGAAAGTGTCTCAATGGGACAAAGAAATGCTTTACGTGTGGGAAGGAAGGACATAAATTGAAGAATTTCCGAAGAAAAATGAAGAGTACTATGGAAGAAGATAAAAATGGTCCCAAGAATCCATTTATAGTCATTTTCCGTAAATGTAGGGGACCTGGCCATTACCCGAGTGAATGTCCTATTCTATAGGATATTTTCTTGGTCAGAGAAGAATCTATGTTGAAATAAATGGTTGGATAAATGTTTAAAAATTATTAGTGATCCTTTTTGAAGGGTTTACTTTGGAATAATTTTCTCTTGTATTTGTAACCCTAACGTTTTCCATCTGAGAATGATATTTATAGAAGAATTATCTTTTCTCTTGTGGATATAGTTATAAATAACCATTTGGTTTTATATGATCATTGGGTTTGAGGCAATTACAAATTATTATAATTTGAGATGAAAATTCAAGGTATGAGATAACATTTGTGGTTAAATTATGTTATGGTTATTTTGAAGAATTTATCTCATTTTGATAATGTAGTTTTTAAAAAGGGACAACACGCAGACCGTGCGATAACCCGTCGCGTTGGACAAAGCTGTGGGAATTGAACCCACAACCAAAGTGCGATTGGGATTTATCGCCTACCACTAGACTACGTGAAGTCCCTGGTTAGTGTGACTATTATTTTTAGTTAAATGATTTTATTGATCAATAATAATTTGATTTGGGATCTTATGTCTTAGCAAATGAATACCCTTAGTATAGGAAAATGATTTGGTGATTAAGTGATAAATGTTATTTTGGAAGTTATTCTCTTTGTTGAGAACACTATATGCCAAAAGAAAAATAGAGTAGTATGGGATTTCATTTGAGGAGCAATGGTGGATTTTTATCTATGTTTTTATTGTGGATTTATAATGATTTGGGTTATTTATGGAAATGATTAGGTTAATTACTTTTAAGTATGTGACTTTAAGAGTAATTAATGTCATTTGGAGATACAATTTGACGTGGATGACTACATTCATAATATGTTTTAGTTTTCAATATTAGTTTTGATTGTATTAATGGATTTGAAGGACAATTTATTATTGAATGGTATTTATTTAACATTGGGGTATTGTTGGTTTAATTTTGGAAATTAAGATTAGTGTTTATTTCTCTCAAGGAATATCATTTTCGGGGATCATTAGTTCTTGTTCTAACCATTTTGTATTTGATTAATATCTAAAGACAATGTAAATATATATTTCATCCTGCATGGATCATGTGATTCTATAGAAGTTTATTCTAGCTCTTCGAGTGTGACCAAGTCTTCTTGAATACTCATCGTTTAAAAAAATGAGTTAGTGGTGGAAATTTATTAAAGAATGAAAATCTAATTAAAATGTAAGTATATATCTTTATATTCTTAGTCAATATCATAAATTAATTCTTCATCCTTATGTAATGTAACATAAAACAAAAAAAATGTTGTCTGTTTACTTTCCTACTAGGTGACTAATGGTCGTTTGTCCCAACACAAGTTTGTGGTTTTCTTATTGTTAACTTTCTTCTGATCATGATTTCTATCCCTCTCCATCAAAACTTGACACTTAGTTTATCATCCATATCCATGTTTTCCTACATGGAATCCGAGTATGGGTTATCTTGGTTGACCTTTATACGTCTCTTTCTCTCATTTAAAGTGATAGTTTTATTGAATCTTTTTCTGATGTGGAAATTTCCATTATATTCCCAAGCACAGTTTTAAAAATTGCGGGGATGAAATTTATTGAAGGATGGGAGAATGTAACACCCCAAGCATCCACGGTACATTTCCCTTCGAATAATGCAATGGCGTGCATTGTACGCAACTTCGAGATTCTAACACACCACAACCAATCAAACTAGCCGTTATGAAAAGTAATACCTACTTTTTGAAATTTTATAAATTCTATTTCTCGAAATGGACTTCATTTTTGGATTTGGAATATTGAATTTATCCTAGGGTGAAATTTTGTAACTTTTCGGATAACACTTATCTTTTGATGAATAGTGAAAATTACTAAATTTTAATTAAAAACAACTTTTTAAATAAAAATAATTTATAGTGATAAATAATATTATTGAGTGGTTTTAAAGTATAATTAGAATATATTTTTACCATTTTATCCAACGGTGTTCATTATAATTAATTTCACTTTGAAATTGGACCTAAACAACTGTCAATATTTTGATATATATTGTTTCTTAAAAACACGCTATTTGTTGTGACAGCGGGAATTAATTACAAAATTAATTAATGAAACTTATATGTTTAGAATTTTGTAAAATAGACATCATTTTTGTAGTTGGAATATCAATTATAGCTTAAGGTGAAATTTTGGCGTTGTTCTGAAAAACTTCATTTTTTGATGAATAGTGAAACTACTAAGTGGTAGTTAAAAAAAACTGAATTTTTTATAAAACTTAATTTTACCGCTTCTGTGAATGGAATTTCGAAAATCAGAGAGACACGGTTTATATCAAGAAGTAAAATGTTGTTCAATGAGATGAAAATAATTTTTGGTGAATAGTAACTTTTTACTTTTATTTACCACGGTTAAAAGTAAATAGGGTAATTAAGGGTAAAAATGATATTAATATTACCCTAACACATATCCTAATTCTATTGGACAAATTTAGATCGACCAAAAACAACCTTAGGAATAAAATATCATCATTTAGGTCCACTTGTATTAGATTATGACATTTATTATTATTTAATTCAAAGAAGAGTTAAAAGAGTTAAAATCAATGTTTATTTACTAAAAAAATTTTAATATAGGGTTATACATAAGATAAATTAGATTTTAAATATTCATTATAAAGATAATAATATTTACTACATAATGATATTTTATTAATAATTTTTAGACATTAAATAATTTAATATATTCAAGACACAATGATGATGCAGTAATTACCATAATAGTGAAAAATTAAAATAATTGATATTATAAATACCCAAATAAATATAATTTAAGACTTTTAATGAATTAAACTAATTTTCTAGGATAAGATGACATATTAGGATTGATTTAATTGACTTTTTTCGAAGTAATCATTCTGTTATGAGTTTCAAAAAAATCAACTATTGAATAATGTCAAAATTGACATAAAAGAGTTTTTAAAACAAATATTATATTATTAATTGATATTAAATTCCTGAAAATATAAGGTTCTTCCAAGAGACTTATATCATGATTGGTATATCATTAATGGATCACTATGGGGTCTCTTGGATGTATATAGTATGTTTATTAACTATATAATATAAAAATACAAAGTGACATGGTAAATGTCAAACTAATTAACTAAGAGTTAAAACTAAAAGATAAGGTTAATATAGTAACCAAAACCTGTGTAAATTCTATTGGTTGAATATTTTTCGACCTATAACCACCTTAACCTTTAAATAATCAACTTTGGAGCCATTAGAAACCGAATATGAATTTATTATAAATTAATATTTCTAGCTTTTCCAAAGGTGCCCCTCACCCCTCTTATAAAAGGGCATTCCCCCTTCTCATTACTTCACACATTCAAAACATTTTGGTTCGTCCTACATCTGCATAAATACTCTCTCAACTTCCCTCACTAAAACCTAGAGGCCTTATTTTGATCATAAATCCAACCTAAGAATCCCTTTTGATCAAATCAAAAGGAAGAACCCGAAGACGAGGTAATGTTTTCACCACCCTTGTTCAAATTCATTTCTTCTTACACTTCTTATTTATTTGTTATTACCATTCTAAAATAATAACTCCAGTATCCTATATATACTATGATGTTATTATAAATATGGTACAACCATATTCAGTATTCTATCCACCCTTTGAATAACATGTCACCATACGTGCGTACGTACGGCTTACCGTCTCCACGTCGTGGTGTAATTGTTATTCAATATATTATTATTTGTATGGGTAAAATAATGATGTGTAATTCATTCAAATAATAAATATAACATGATAATGATTCTGTATATATGATATACTATCAAATAATATATTATTTTAATATCAAAAGAATGATATTGTCGCTCGTGCGTACGTACGGACTACCTTCTCCACTAACGCGATGAGATTCATTCTCCATCATATCCCTTCAAGTATAATTATAATTTGATGATTTAAAAATATTTTTTAAGGACTTTATATCATTCTGTATATGAATAATATACATCCTATCCATAACAAGCATGGCTTACGTAACAAAGAATATAAAGGAAAATGAGTAAGTTAACACCCAAAATGACGATAATACTAAGATATTATTAACAAATCAATGTTAAAAGATCATATATGATATCATATTAATGTAAATGATTCTTGTATAATTAAATAACAATTATTTATCCATTATAAAGGAGGTTAACCTACCATCGACCAAGGAAAAAGTACAAAGTAAGGGGTTTCTTATCTCACTTTTAAATCCGTGAGATTTTTATTATTCACCTCATATTTATTGTATGTGGTGTGTGTATTGACCATGTTTGTATTCATTGTGTAATATACGTCAATTCATGTATATTTACATCATCATTTTATGATCCTTCTTTCATGGGTACATGTTTCATAAGTTACCAAATAGATAAGGGAAATTGAAATTTAAATTTCCACTCATTCGGCTTTACGCATACTTCATTGATAATTTTACTCCAAGATTTTGTGTGGAATCACTATTCATTTGATTATGTCATAATTTCCACTCCACTTTATGTGGATATAATTTTTATACACATAATCACTCCATTGATAAATTCTCACTTCATCGGTATGAACTTGATAAGAGTAATTTTTACTCAATCTCGATTTGTTGAGATAAACATCCAATTCATTGGTGTTGTTTTTACTAGAATATGTGTGAATGTACATTGATTGTTTGACACTAAATATCCAATAATATTTAGTGTATTTATATTTTTCAAACATAATTATGTCGTTGATTTATCCTTAAGCTTAGGATATGGCCTTTATGAGAGATTTCATCTCAATTTACATTCCATTGAGTCTTCTTTGTTGTTATACACCAAATCACTTTTATGTGGTGTATATAATGTACTTTGACATAGTATACCATGAATCCTTTAATTCTCATGATATTAAAAAGTTTTGATTACCTCAATTATTTGTATTCAAGTGTCTCTCTTTTGGTTAGAAACTCTAACTAAAATACCATTTTTAAACATTTTAAAGACTTATTCTTCTAAATATTTCTCATTGATGTCCATGTTTTAAAAAATGGTTTTAAGGATTTATTTATATGGACATTAATGTTTTAAAATTAAAACTCCTTTTAAAAAGTTTCAAAGTGGTATGGGACACTTTGATTCAAAAATCTATTTTTAAATGGCTTCTTGACAAATAGTGTGACTTTTAAATGATTTTAAGAAAAAGGGGGATATTTCTCTCAAATAGTTTTGATAATTATTTTCATCTATATAAACATCCCTAATTATTCTTGATTGAGGATAATGTGATACAATACAATCTTCCATATTGTATTGAATGAGTTATGTTTGACTGTGGATGTGCTATTTTTATACCATTCATGGTTTGTGGTTAAAGTATTGACCTTCCGTATGCTAGTTTTGATACGAATGTTTATGTTATGCTTAAACCTGTTATATGAGGAATGAATTGGACTTAGTAAGTGACGGGTGGATCCTGCTATAGCTCCTCGATGCATCGGTAGGTCTCATGAGACAAAATAGTGTCTTGGCACAAGGCCTTGACAAAATCTTATTTTTAGTCTTGGCACGAGGCCTTGGCTATGTGGTTATGATAGTCTACCATTATGCATTCCATCATTATGAAAGTGGTTATTGATATTGAATGTGATTGTTCGACTAGTAGAATATCCATGTGAATAAGTAAATTTCATTATTTCATTTTGTCTTTGCCATATTATGTTGAAGTTCAAGTTTAAAAGGCTTTTGTTTTAGTTATAAATTACTTTAAGTGTTTATGCTTATCTATGAAAGCTTCTGCTATATTGTTATCATTACTGAGCATCTGAGCTCACCCCTTTCAGAGTTTTATTTTTCCCAGGATGAGAAGAAGTAATTTATGAATGACCTGCAGGGATAGTATGAGGGGATATGAAGACAATATGTTGTTTTAGATTTTTTTACCTTATGATGTAATGTAAGACTTATGAATATATCTCTTGTTTCAAAGACTACTAAACTAATCTGTCTTTTGAGACTTGATCCTTTGTGATCATGCCAATGTTATGTAATAAAGCACCGACTCTGGGTATCTAGGGTCGGGGCGTTACACTTATACTTTCAGCACATTTGGTTTTACTGCATACTTAGTGTAGCTTCTGCTTGTACTCTGTTGTGTGGTTTACTTTTATAAAGGAAATGCCTTCCCTTTTTATTGGGATTTATGCCTTTGGTGCTAGTCGACAGCCCATGGCCTATGGAAGGCAGGCTTGGTGTAGTCACGGCATGAGTCCTGAGGAGGGGTCGTGACACAATGATATTATTTCATTCAAATTATTATCTTGATAAGTATTATGTCTTAGCAGTTCATTAATCTCATACCTCATTGGAGATTTTATTGAGTGTCTTATAGAGGCACATATCCCTTCCTGGAAATTTTTAAAATCTTCTTTAGTGACATAGTCACTAGAAGTGGTCTCAACAACTTGTTCCTTTGCAGCAAGGGAAAGAATTTCATCATAATCATCACAATCCAATCCCATGTCTACATAACTAGTATTCCTTATGCACTCAACCATAATATAAAAATCCAAAGGAGATATAATATCAAACCTTACTATTCCTGTTTGATGCTCTTCATTATCTTTAACAAATGGTCCTTGGGGAACCCCCTCATTGTCAGCTATTTTGGAGGATTTATCCCCCTCTGTCAAGGTTTCAAGGATAGTTTTTTACCTTATGTATATTTTTTTCCAATTATAAACAACTTGAGAAACAGGTTCATCTAGATCAACATTTTTTTCTTGAACAAAACCTTCAATAGAGACACAATTATTAGCATCAGCAACATACATACCCAAGGCATCTGTATTTTTATTAGGGTGACCTAAGTCTCTATCACATTAACTATAACATCATTCTTCATTATTACCATCTTCATTATACTCATCTTCAACTCTCTCATATTCTTTTCCCTACTACCTCCTTCTTCCTCTTAATCTTCATATTCATCTCATTCTTCATTTTCTTCTTCATTTGATGCACTAACATACTCTACACTGCATTCAACTTCAGTTTATTCACTACTAGAAGATTTTAGAATAGGTTCATAAGAGGGTAAATCCAAATGTGGACTTGCAGGTCCAATAGATACTCTTTTTGATGGTCTAGTAGTGTTTGGGTTACTTCGATCATCAACTGGTGATCCCATGTCACTAATAGGTGTAGAAGGTTCCTATACCTCATTTAAAGTATAGGTTACATGTTCATCTGGACCGATATCAAGATCCATTAGATCCCTTGGTCTAACTAGATGGTCTATGAGATTGAACTTTTCATAAAATATATATTCATCACCAACCCATTCTTTCCTCCCTGGGTACCAATTTATCTTCATTATTTTAGATATGTCAGAGGTTAAGAAGATTCCACTACAATTAGAAACTACCACATCCTCAACTTCATTTACAAAGCCTTTCTTCTTCAGTATATCTGAAATAATTCTTGAATAGATGATTGAATTTTACATACATCCATGTATTATCATGTAATTAATATGCAAAATCAGATATCTATATAGATTAATTTTAACACCTTTATGCTGAAAATAAATTAAGTACACATCTTGATATATGAGAGGAGAAAAGTCCCCTTTCCTGGGACAAATCTGATTCTGATTAAACATGGAAAGATTTATACATTATCCATTAAATTTTGAGGATATGGGTATCTTGTGCTCTTCATTTCCAGTTATCTCTCTCTGAGTAGTATCATAGTAGAATAATTCACCTTCAGGAGGAGAAGTACCTTGGTAATCATCAAACCATCCTTTATGAGGTACCTCAATACATTCGTCCCCATGCTTTGAATAGAATGGGATTATATTCCCTTTCATAATATACTTCTTCCATGAAAAATCACATCCTTATTGAAAAAGATCCATATTCAACAACAATGATTTCCTCTCCAAGATCCATTCCATCATAAATTCCTTCTCTAAAGTTAAAACATAGTTTACGAGTCAATGATTTATAGAAAAATACTATTTTCTTGATTCCATTTTTTCCTGGATGCAAAAGACTCGCCCTCTTTCAGAGAACTATTTAATCGCGCCATTCCAATCAGTTCAGTCTGTAGGTGATAAGGTTAAATTTTGGGTGTATAAAATGAGAGATGCGATAGAGAGAGAGTCAAAAGTGGTAAAGGATTTATAGTGGATCGATTAAGATTTATATAATTTTGGGATTTTAAGATTTTACAATTGAAAAACTGTCAACCTGGTTCACAAGAATTAATGAAACAATTTCATTTTGATACAAACATAAAACGTATATAAGAGATGATTCATCATTGTTGGAATGAAAGGCATTGTAATACACTAATAGTGTCGACATGCCAATGGTGTCTGTATGAAAATGGTGTCGTTATGATAATGGTGTCGACATGAAAAAGGTATCGGCATGAAAACTGTATTGGCATGACAATGATGTTAGCAAGACAACAGTGTTGGCATGAAAACATCACATAAAAATATTAATGTAAAGGAAAACACAGGTTCTTACTATTTGATATTCCCCAACTCATGTCTGATGTAATTTATTCCTTCCGATATCAATTTCTTAGTGAATATATCCTCAATTTGATATTTAGTGCTAATAAATTCAATATTATTATCAAACTTTTGATAATGATATATCAAAATGTGATGTCTTACATAAATATGTTTGGTTCTAGAGTGAGAAATGGGTTCTTAGAAATGTTAATAGCACTTTTGTTTCCAAATTTTATAGGTACATGTCTACATTGGTATTCATAGTTTAGAACAGTGTGTTTTTTCAACAAAATTTTTGCACAACAGATACCAGAAGCTATGCATTTGGCTTCGGTAGTGGATAATGCAACAAAATTTTGTTTGTTACTACACTATGAAACCAATGATTTTCCAAAATAATATCATATCCCAGTGGTTCTTATTCTATCTAACTTGCATATATTAAAATCTGCATCAGAATAACTCATTATATCCAATGATTGTCTTTTGGGGTAATACAAGCCTAAATTGATATTATGATTGAGGTATCTAAAAAATCTATTAACTACATTAAAGTGAGATTCTTTAGGATTAGCTTGAAAGCAAGAACACAAACCCATAATAAACATAATAGCTGGTCTACTAGCAGTCAAGTAATTAAATATTCACATCATTCCCCTATAAGTGGTTTGATCAATAGATTTACCATCTTCATCAAGATCAAACATACAAGTAGTACTCATGGGAGTGTCCTAAATTTTAATGCTATCAAAGAAATATCATTTTCATAGAAAGTTTTATACTAACATTTATTTTATGTGATTCATTATTTATTTTGAAAATTTTAAAATCCACGATTGAATTTTTGTTCATCCATTAAACTCATTTTCATTTCATTTTGTATCATTTTTGAAAATTTGTTACATAAATAATTTTATGAAGATCCAAAAATAATATCATCAACATAGATTTGGACAACTAAAATATCATTAAAAATTCAACTTATAAAAAGAAAAAAAAATCAAAAATTTCTTTTCTAAAACCATTTGAAATAAGAAAATTATCTAATTAAACATTTCAAGCTCTTAGAACAGTTTTTAAATGATATAAATCAATTTTTAATTTGAAAACAAGATTTTGAAAATGAGAGTTTGTAAAACCAGTGGTTGTTAATCAAAAACGTCCTCAATTATATATCCATTTTGGAATGAACTTTTAACATTAATTTTATGTAGTTTGAAATTAATATGGGCTGCATAAGAAAGAAATATTATGATGGCTTCATGTCTAGGAATAAGTGAATAAGTATCTTCATTGTCAATGCCTTACTCTTGAATATAACCCTGTCCAACTAATCTATATTTGTTTCTAAAAATATTACTAGATTCATATAATTTATTTCAAAAAAACACACTTAGTTCCATTGGTCAATCTGTATTTGGGTCGATCCACATGTTTCCAAACAATATTTATTTCAAATTTATTATGTTCTTCTTGCTTAAGAATAATCCATATTTATCATTAATTGTATCATTGATTCTTTTAGGTTGAAAATTTGTCAATAAAGCTTGATGTTCAATGAGAATTCATAGAGATTCTATAGTTTGTTTTCCATTATCTAGGTCTCAAACAACAGCATCTAGAGGATGGTTCGTGAGAGTTCTAGTTGGTCTTGAAAAGGTAGGGAAAGTTGTTTCAGGTTCATATATAAGTTCAGGTTCATCATCTTTAGATTCTGAAAAATTTACAAAATATTTTGATTTCACCTATTTCTTGATATAATGATTAGATGATTTTTTATTTGTTTCTTGATTTGATATATCATCTTAAAAGTTTTATAGGGAGGTCTTAGGTTCCTGTGGATCGGTTTCATAAAATTATAAATACACAAATTCTTCCACACACATGGTTGTTTTATTAAAGACTCTAAAGGATTTACTAGAGGTTGAGTAACCTAAGAAGATTCCTTCATTAATCATGGATGTGATTTCGTCAAAATTATTATTTTTATTATGAATATATACTTTACAACCAAAAACATTGAAATATATAACATTGGTTATTCTAGAGTTCGATAACTCATTTGAAGTCTTTTTAAGTATTTCTTTAATTAAAACTCTATCAGTTTTGTAACATGCTATATTCACAGCCTCAGCCAAAAAGTAAATAGGTAAATCATATTAATTAAGCATTATTTTAGAAATTTCATGAATGGTATTATTCTGTGTTTCAACAAATACATATTGTTTATATGACCTGGGGCTGGAAATTTATAACTATTGATATTTTTTGAAAAAAACATTCAATGTAATGATTTTTAAAATCATGACCATGATCACTACTTAGAGATTTAATCTAAGTCCACTATGATTTTCTACAGTTTTATAATACTTGCTGAAGTAAGTACTTTCTTCAGATTTGTGAGATAATAAATATGTTTAATGTATATCTAGAATAGTCATTGACAAGAACATAGACATAGTCCTTCCAATTTAAATTAGAATCTCGAGATGGTCCAAACCAATCCATGTTAACCAAATATAATTTATGAGAAGTTGATACTTCTTTCTTTGAGTTGAAAGTTATCTTGTGATGTTTACCCTTTTGACAAGGATTAATGACTTTATCATTAAGAAACTGAATTTAGAGAAAATCCTTGAGTTGTCAATTTCTAGTAAGATTTATAAGAGACTGTACCTTACAGTTTTCTAAAATTTTAAGCCAAATCTAATACTCTTTATGAATGGCACATAAAAAAGACACATTTTGAGTGGATAAATAATCTAAATTAACAGAATATATATTTTCATTTCTAAAATCAGAAAATACTAATTCATCTTTAGAGTTAAAAACACTGCAAGACTCATTATAAAACATAACATAAAATCCATCATCAAATAATTGTGAAATAAAAAGAATATTGTACTTTAATCTATCATAAAAATGTACTTTAGAAATTATAACTATGTTACAGCTACCAATCTGGCCAAAGATAATATTTTTTCTTTAGAAATTTCACCCAAACTGACATATCCACCAATAATTTAAATGATATTATTAATGATTGATTATTACCCTTCCATGTGTCTTTAACATCCCTTATACATGTACCATTTACTATTATAATATCACTTCAGTCATCATTCCAATAGAATATTAAAAAAAATTGATTTTGGTATATAGAATTTTTTGGGTCCAGTGACATTAGTAATAAATGATTTAGGTACCCATATTTTCCTTATCAGTTTCCTATAAGAATTATGCAACATATTTGAAAAATAAACTCAATTTGGTTCATAAAAATTAGTGGAAGTAAAATATTGTTCAAAACTAGTTCTAGTAATAGGGAACTGATTTTTAGGTAAAAGAATATATTTTTCAGATTTAGTTATAAAATGTGTTTTAGATAAGATTCTCTGTCCAGGATGATATCAAATAAATAATATGTACATATGAGCTATCTGTTTACAATGCATTAGAGTAAGATGGCCTTTCCCATTGGAAAACCTTTCTAAAAATTTCTTCAATTGAACATTAGACATTTTAAATTCATTGTTTTCATTAACTAGTTGAGAATTATTTTCTTTTTTAGTAATATGTTCATATTTAAATGTTATATTAAGATTATGGTTTTTCTTTAAAGATTTATACTTATACTTTAGTTCATTACATGTCTCATCCAAAATATTACAATATTCAAATAGTTAAACTATTGTCATATTATTATTTTCACATTCTATTTAAGAATAATAATAATTATGTGAAGGTGAATCTAAGGCTCCCTTGGATTTTTTTGTTACAAAACACATATTTTCTATATAATAATTCTCATTATGAGTAGATGTAGATTCGATAGAGATATCCTCAGAAACTATGAAGTTTTCCTTCATATCCTTCTTCTACTACATGTACTTAGTTTCTTACGTCTTTATTTTATTTTATCTTAGGACACTTGGCATTAAAATGTCCTCTCTTCATGCATTTATGACATAATATATCATCAGACTAGTCATTTCATTTACAATCTTTCTTCAAACATCCCTTATGATCATATATTCCTTTATAATTGGGCTTCCTAAAATACAACATCTTTATATAAAATTTTTGGAATCTTATGGACACCTGAGCCATGTCTCCATCACTATTAGATGTTGATTTATCCATATAGAAGATTTCAACATAGGCTTGCACTTTCTCTTTTTCCTTATTCTTAGACATAATACTCTTAAATCACACATATTTTTTTTAGGTTCACCCTTCCTCTTCCTGGTTGACTTTCTGCTCTTCTTCGAACATTGTCATCATTATAATGAGTTCTTTGGTAGGTATTTTGCTGATGTCCCATGATTATTATTTTTATATAGTGGTTATTCTCCATATATCTTGTAAGAATATGAGAATATTAATGATTTGTTCTTTAGTAGAATCATATTTTCCCAGAGTGATCATATTGTTCAATATTTCATTGAAACTTATATACATATCAGATATCAGATCATTAAGATTCACCTTAATGTTATCATATTTAATATTGTAGGTATTAAGTCTCATTTCCATAATACTAGAATTTCATTCATGTGAACCAAAATAAGTATCCCAAATTTCATGGTTTGTTTTACAGACAAAAGTTTTGTTAGATTCCTCATCTCATAAAGATAAGTATAAACCATTCATGGATTTTCAATTACTCTTAATAGCAGTATTAGTTGGGTTATCCCAAGTTCTTCGATTAGTATCATGTATCTTATACTGATCGATAATTGAATACCAAATTTCAAAACTCATATATTTTAGATGTATTTTCATTTTAATATTTCCTTGGGTAGAAATAGTTTCATTCAATAATGGAGATCTATTGGTAGAAGAACCTTCTAGTCTATTTTCCCTAATAAATGAATATGTTTAATGATCTAGAAATTTAAAACTAATAGATATTTATACATCATTAATGTACAACTAAAGTCATAGATGAAAAAAAAATTTTAAATAGAGCCTTAACAAGAATAAAATCCTTTGTTAGAAAATATTGGTCAGTGTATATTACTCAAATGGGGGGGGGGGGGGTTGAGTTGAATATCAATAAAAAAATTAGTAAAAATTGGTTCTTGGAAAATTCCCCAATTGAAACAATATTTTATCTTAGTTTGAAGTAATTTTATTAGTGTCCAAAATGTTTAGTTAATTTCTCAAAATATTTATTACATCCTAGCTAAATTATTCTAAAGACTAATAACCCTTTTGAAACTAACCTAATAGTTCAATGCACTGATAATAACATGTTAATATAATAATAAATTTTCAATTTGGTTTTATTAAATTTTCATAAAATAGAGAAGAAATAAAGATAAATATACAACAGGAAGAAACAAGAGGTTATATATCGAGGTGAGACTTAGTCTTCTCCACATGGTGATCATGTGACATCAAGAAAAATAAATTAATAAATAGTTTGACACACACCCTAGATCAGGGATTACAATAGCACATAAGGCTGTACAGGTCACATGTGAACTTTACCATAGTTATTCCTACAGAAAACAACTAACAGGTCACACATGACCTCTTCCACTATTCTATGTGGGATAAAAGAGTAAAATAATGTGTAATTTTGATGATATCAAGTACCCTCTAGCTAATCAAAGTAGTCGGTGCTTGGGTAACGAACTGATACACACATTGTTCAAAAATTAAAACAAAAGAACACAATAGATCTAAATATATGGAATATGGTTTAAAAGTCCACGAGTGTTATTTAGTGAATCTATGGACTCATTTGATGAAGTGAAAATGATGTTTCAGTTTTCTCCAAGAAGTCGGCTCCAAAACAGAGTACCACAGTCTCTGTTGTATTTTTTCCAAGAGTGTTAAATGTTCAGCTCTATGGTTGAAAGATGTTCAGTGCAGCTCAGTATGTTTTTATCATCTTGTTTTTGTCCATGTATGTTCTTGTTTTGAGTTCTTGATATTTTAATGAAAGCTAGAGAGTTGCAGGAGTTTTCATTTCTTATGTTCCTTCTACTGTTTAGCCTTTCCCAAATGATCCTTCTTGTAATTCTATTATATATTTTGGGCCAGCAGACACGAAGATCTCCCCTTGTGTATGTACCTCATACTATTTACAGAATTTCCTATATACAATATTAATTAATTTCATAAACATTAATTTTTCTAAATATTACCATTAGATATAAATTTGAGTTAATACATTAAAAATAGTTTTTATTATTATCGGTGACTCATATGTATCAATGTATCATTGGAATCATTTTTTCATCATCGGTGAGTCAGTATCGATGACTCTAGGTGCCAGTGTATCCATTCATCGGTGAGAAAACTTAACCAACATTGACTCTTATGAATTATGAGTGCTTCCTTCTGTTGTTGATAGAGTTGAGACAATAGTGACTCATTTTAACTAACGTCTAGTCCTTGCATCTGTATCATCTTGAAATGGTTGACCGTCATCATTGGTAACATGTACAATGGTGAGTTTTTTTTCTGTTGGTGTCATGTCCAATGATGAGTCTTTTCTAACCTTGTAAGCTTCACTTACTTAAAAAGTATTCCCATATGATCTGTATATCAGTAATACTTATGTTTGACCATGATACATCTTCGTTTGGTTTCTTTTACTCATATATTGAATATTTAGATGTATTTTCTGTCTTGTAATTCAGCAAAGTTATAAACTGGTAATCCTTATAATTACAAATTTATAATCAATTAAAATCTTTTTAGACAAAAGCACACATAATTAGTTATATGAATGAAATGATATGATATTCATGATATTGTTTTGTTAGAATATAGGAACTAACATAAAATAAAATATATGTTAATATATCACATGATTTGTGATAATTAACACCATTATAGTTTGTGATAGTTGTCAAAACATCTATGGGCCAACACAAAGGATTAGAATTAAAAACACCGAATATAAAAAATCAAAAGAATTCATGTAGGGAATTAATATTTTTGAATATTAAGGATAAAAATAAATATTATTGAAGTTATTAATTAATTTAATTTTTTTAATATGTTCCTGATAGAGAACATTAAATTACTACCATAGATGTAGGGAAAATAGGTAATAGTTTTTTCGTCTCAAATTCCTCTCATTGAGAAAAAATTGTTATTATGAAAAAAATATCATTTATGTGGTATATATACTGTATGTTAGAGATATAATATAATTAATAATTTTTTATTAATTATTTATAATGTTAAATTACATTATTTCCCATTAATTCGGATTTTATTAATGTGTTACTCAAGTCAAAATAGTTTTATTGGCACTAGATATGATTTTTTGAGACATGGTACATGTTATACAACATGTTTCCATTGTATAATGTTCTATTGATTTATTATCCCATTAATTTTATATAATTTATTTATTTATATTTAGGTTTATTTACTAGATAAAATATGTTACATTATTCAATTTTCTATTGAATTAGTTGTTTCTCAAGTAGTAAATATTTTCCAAAATTCATATTCAGGTTATTGAGTTCTAATAAATATAGAGAACTTATTATATATATATATATATATATATATATTGTAAATAAAACCCTTTGATTTTCGTTTTTTGTATTATCTAATTTTTTTGGGTTATTCTTGCCTAACATAAAATATTTTGTCAAATATTTCTCACAACTTGGGATATATCATTTTAACACTATTCAAAATCATTCATTTGATTTCACATGTTGTTTTTATTATTATATTGGATTAGACATATACTCATTGACTTATATGGTGTGAACTACCAATTATTTTAATTGGATGACTTTCAACAAGAATTTACGATATTCTATCAATATGAATACATTTTTTAGTATTAGATTTATTTTTACTCAAATTCAATCAATTAGTTGCATGTTGCTAGTATATTGTATGACCATCCACCTTATCTTTAAAGAAGTTTTATGATCATGTTATCTCTTACTTTTAAATGGATAAGAGAATTAATATTTAATATATTATTATTTAGTTATAGATTATAATTTTCATGTGTACTGTGTGTTTTTTTGAGAATTTCCATTATTTTATAGGATGGTTTATAAAGATGTTATTTTTTTATTAATATTTCAATAGTTTTTTACAATAATAATGATTATTTTATACTAAAACTGATTGATCATGTATTGATATTGGGTTCATGAATCTTCAAAATAAGGGGTATATTCAAAGAAAAATACATTAGAATTAGATTTTTGATGTCTAAAATTATGAATTCCAATGGTTAGTGATAAATAGTTTTGATATCCATGTATTAATTTACTTTCATGGTCATGGAATTCCAATATTTTCATGTTTATTATGGTTTATATTTTTTACCTTTTCATACTTTTAATATAATGCAATGTTAAATCAATGATTCATTCAGTTATATGTTCTCCCTTATTGTTAATTTTATCTAATAGATTTTTATTATTCAATATACCTTTGTTATGAAAAAAGTAGTATGTGTGACATGATTATAATGAATAAAAGATTCAAATAACCTATAAGTGATGTTGATGATTCATTATGTATTATGTAGTTTCATATATAATAGTTAAAATTGACTTCTTGAAAAATATAATGTGGCATTTGAAAACTATTTTTATCATTATTATCTGATGCTTGAAACTAGAAATTATCCTTATAATGTAAGAGATGTAATTATTATTTTAATTTTTTTAATAATTATCATATAATTGATTTTATAGCTGGTATCATTGATTGTATATAATATGTGTTTTTATGGCAGTAACACCAAGAATGCAGGCCTTGGGAGTAAGTGAGATAATTTTTTGAAAAGGATCAGAACTTAAAGCTTGATTTTTTTCACAGGAATAACATTATACTTATGTGACAATATCTAGTGATGGGTCAAGATGTGAGATGGCCTTATTGTTGTCTAATGATTAGTCATTTATCCCATTTTCTAATCTGGTTTAGACTGGTTATTCACTAGTTTCCCCTGGTGATGTTAAGGGTATGTGGAATCCAAACAGGGATAATTTTTCTAGCTCTCTAATCTATCTTCCTCTAATTGATACCTCATGCTAGGGGATGTTCATGAGAATTAGTTCATATTTTTAGATTTATGGTTGTTCCATTTCATCCTCTATCATTTTTCATAGTATATCCATTTTTCTTTGGATTGATATGGTCCAAATATTGGATATTGATCCCCCTTATGAATGTTTAAATCTAGTGTGGATGATGTAAAAAACATTTCACATGGATACATAATATACCACAAGGTTTAATTTATATGGTTTTGTTTCGTTTAATTGTAATGTGATGTCTGCTGAGTTTTTTAGTGTTTATTATTTTCTAGATACTATTAAATAATTAATTATAAGTTGTTAAAATTAATTATTATTTTCTTATGTCAGGATATATGAGCTCAATTGATGGTAAAAAAATGTAAATCACATGGATGGTCAATGACAAGGGTGTCTGGAGCACCCCAATGATGGTAAATTTGGTTTTATGAAGATGGTTCCTATAATCAATAAATATATTATTTTTAATGTATGATATCATTCATTAATTTATTTTTTATGGGGTTGGGAAGAGTGGCAAGGACTATAAGTTCTGTGGAGTGTGTGATAGGATGATGTGAGGACTCCTACGATCTAATTAAGTTCTATATAATAGTTAATCAATTGTGAAAACTAGAAGACCAAGTCACCAAGGTGATAATGTGGTAGTTGAGTTGATGGGATATCATGGGTATGTGTTGATGTTTTATATGTGGTATGATTTCCTAGTTCTATTTTATAGTTCTAATGGAACATGTATGATATGATTAGGGAAATCGGTGAGGCTGAGATGACCATACGTCAATAACCAAGGGAGGATAACCATCCTATGTGTGGATTGACTAATATTGAAAACTATATGTGGGATGTGTTCTTTTAGAGAATATAAGTGATATGGAGATGGTTTTAATCTAATATTTAATTTTGTGAACTCCATTGATCTTGGTTTGATGTGGGGATATTTTGACTGTTATGAAGTGGAAATTTGTAGAGTATGTTGACTATACTCTATAATATTGGGTTAGATAGAGCCACTATGATTCTAGAATACTAACAGCTGTTCTATATGGATTGTTTAACGTGGGAATAGACCGATTTTAGTCAAGAGGGCTATAGTAGATTCCTAGAAAAGTGAGTTGAGGTTTTTGGAGGGTATTACAAGTTGGGATTTTATGAAATGGAAGTTTAAGAGGTGATTATCATAAGTGATAGGATTGTTGATGAGGTTCATTGAAGAGAAAGAGTCGGTGTTCAGTTACTAGCTCATTAGTGAGGAGATGGTGGGATTGTAGGATAGTTTTTCTTCCATGAATGATGTTTACTTGATGTGACAGGTAACAAATCATAGAATTGAAAATGAAATATAATGAGGTTTGAACTCAGTATAAAGGATAAAATGTTGGATGATTTAGGCCCCATATTGAGTGATAAGGTATTAGGTATTAAAAGGGCCTTACCATGAGTGTTGTGGTGTGTTTGACCACACTTTGAGTGAGGGGACACAGGCTGAGGGATGTTATACCGGTGCATACCAAGATCGATAATGTTGTGCATATAACCCATAGTTTTTTATTATATTTTATATTCTAAATTTAATATATGTAGAATATATTGTGTCACACACATCATATATCTAAATTGATTCAAGATATATTTTTGGATTTGATGTTAAAAAATTATACATCATTGGAATTAAATGTGAAATATCATTAAGAAAATTAAATGAAAAATAAAGCAAACATAAATAAATAAATATTTAAAATACTATTTTTAAATGTTTTTATTATTTGAAATAGAAAATTTATGTGTTATAGTACAAATGATATTAAAAAATTTAATGGTCATAAGCAAAATAATTAATGTGATGTGATTAAAATAATTTAGTGATAAAAATGTCTGTTTTTTGAATATTTGAAATTTTAATATATAAAGTATTTATATCATAAAAAATTCAATATAATTGTTTTTAAGTATTACTATAATAAAAATTTATAATATATTAAACATATTAATAGACATTTACATTAGTATTTATTATTTTATAATATTTATAAATATTTGATGTTTTAGAAGACATTTATTATAATAACAAATGTCCATGATATATTCTATTTTTATTAAATGATAAATTATATTATCATATAAAAATATATTTATTCATTGAATATAAATTATAAAATCTTCACTTCAAATTTAAATCATTTTTATTTTTTTCTATTTTACAAAAAATTCGATTATTTGTGAATTGTAACAAAAAAATAAAATTTTAGGTATTCCAAAACAACTTTATGAGAATATTGATATATACATGATCTATAAATTTATGAATTATTTTGTTCAAAAAATAATTTATTTCTGATGTTTCAAAATTTATTTATAAATATTATATATATTGTTGAAATGTAGTTTGATATTATGGAAAATAAATTAAATTTTATAAAAATAAATAATCATTTTTTTGATCAAATATTTAATTTTGTGGTGGGAATTTTAAATTATTTTTGAATTAATATAAATGAAAACTATCCATTTATTATTTAACAATAAACCAACTATTTTTTTATGAATCATCTGTTTGGACACAATTACAAAATAATCATCATTGTAACCCCAAAATACCAATCTCCCAAGGTATATGTACGCTCTCCCCCATCCAATTTAGAATCACATCCCATTACATTCTCATATACCATGATATTTTTATTTCCCATATAATAATTCTCTTAATACCATCATTAATTCTTTGGAGGTACTAAAATCTATTTCAATAAGGCTTTTGTGATTGATTAAATTTTCAGTAAAGAGGTATCCATGATTCACTATCATTATATTCCTTCTCATCTTCTTTATACTCTCTAAAAAATATACATTTTTATAACATTATATAGTACTAAATATATAATGATATAATATTTCAATATTATTAATATATTTTTATTTCTATGTTAATCTTCTAATGTTATATAATCTCTCCCCCACTCTTTTGACCCTTCCGAATAATTATTTGTTTCTTGAGCCTATAAGAACAACATCAATGCTTTCATTATCACTATCTACATAGATATTTAGTATTTAAAATGTAATATAATTTCATTTTAATATATTATTTTATTCTTTAAATAATTTTACAATATAAAAAATTAAAAATAACCAAAATAATAAAATTTAATCGAACAAATTTAACTTTATTGAAATCATCACATTAAGCCATTCTCCCTTTAAAAAAATTACAGTGAAAGAAATAAAGTAATTATAACTAATAAAGAATTAAATATTATAATATAACTAACATTTTTATTCATTTTTAGTAAACATATGTATATTATAAAGGTGGAACACATGTAATTATTTTAATAGGACATACTGAAAAGGTTTTTTGGTGTTAATTTTAATTAATTGAGATAATTTTTAATATTAATCACCATGTTTCATTTTATATGTTTTTGTTTTGATTCAGAACGTCTATAAATTATTATACTATATATTTAATGTAATTCATTGAATTTACACATATAAATCATGTTATCTATTTTAATCTCTTTTGATTCATGTTTTATAAAATTTTTAAGGATATCTCATCTCCAAATTTTCTTCATTCAGACATATGTTGTATTACTCACATATTATTTTTTATATTTTTTCATATAGTACCTTTTTATATGTTATAAATTTATTATTTTCCTATTCATGAAGGATAATTTTCTCTTTTAGGTTATATATTTTTTGGGATTTTGTTTCATATGGTACCAAATCTGTAAGGGTTCAATTGTAATTTTTTATTTCATCAGGTAGTGAACTTTAATCCAAGACTCTTATCTTATTAGTATATAATATTTTAATTTTTCACTAATATATATGATATTTTAAATTTCTATTTGGGGAAAATACATTTTACATCAAATATTTCTCCATTGATGGATTTCTTTTGTTAATAAAATTTTGATGTTGTTAATAAAAACTAAATTTTTTCCCATAGATATTTTTCTTCATTCTCCATATTCATTATATTAGTTTAAACTTATTATTAACTATACATAATTTAATATTAATTTTCATTTCTGCTATACTTTTTCTAATTAAAAAGGTTTAAAATGAATCATTTTAATATTTTCCTTGGAAGATTTTTTTTTAATTTATATACAAAAGTGTGGGAAGAAATGCATTTTTTCATTTTTCGCATGAACAGTAAAGACCCAAGTTTACCATTTAATTTATTTTAATATATGCAACTATTCTGAGGCTTTGAAATCTGAGGGAATTTAATTCCTATGCCCGGTGTTCCCTGAAAAAAAAAATTAAACTTTCTTACGGAATGTTGAGTAAATGTCAAAGTGGGAAATTCTGACTTTTGAACTGGTTCTCATATTTGAAATCTGATGGCACCATTGAACTCATAGTATTTGGATTCACATAAGGGATCCTTAAGCTCAACAAAAGTGGGATGAGAGCGGAAGTTGGATTTTTCGGTTTTCATGGAGGATTAATAAAATAAATCTATTTTTTTTAAATATACACCACCTCGTTTTAGGTTTTCATTTCATGGACTACAAGGGGTGGTCTAGATTTTAGTGGAGGAAATTAAATGCTCAGTTACACAAAAATTTGTAACCACCCTACATAAAATTCTGTAGATTCATTAATTTCACCAATTAATGAACCTCCCTTGTTTATGTATAGTAATAATTAACTCCCATGGTCTCTCTTTTTGATTTTTTTTGCCAAAAGATTATGGGTTTTTGTGAGAGGATGATTTTGGAGGAACCTCTTGATGATGAATGGATCCCACAAGCAAGAACTGAAGATCATCATTTGAGCAGCATCGTTTGAGTCTTGCTTCACGATCGATGAACACTAACCCAATGTCAAAAAAAATATGCTCTCCAGAGAATCACGAGGTTGGGTATTGAATTGTTTAAATTTAAAGAGATGTTTAATAATTTATCTTCTCCCTTGATAATATGGTAACTTGGAGGGAGCGACCGAAATGAACTAGGCTCGGTCCCTCCTCTTGTTCAATCATTGCGTTCTAAGATGATTAATTTTTAGGTTGGACAGAACCTAAATCCGAGGGTTAATAATCGATGGAGATTAACAGGGTATCCAATAGGTGCGATTGGATGAAACAATGGGCCCCCTAAGCTAACTTGGTGGCCCGCTGAAGGGTGCTAGCGTGACAGCATAGGCGACCCGTGCCGGCAGCCAATGGTGGTGGGCGGCACCGGCTGGCCGCATTGGTCGTTGTGCGTCATCATGTTCCATAGGAGGAGAAGTTCGTGGAATTTCAGCTGTGGCAATTGAAGAAGGTGGTTGGCACCAGCCATCTGCGGAGGCATAGGGGTGTGCCGTCGCGTGCTACTAGAGGTTGTCATGGCTTGAAGCTGGTGTGGAGGAGAGACCGGCTCCATGCAGGTCTCGCGGCGACCAGGCGGTGCCATGTGGCACAACCTCTTTAATTCCCAAATGTATTTTACATTTGGGAGATGGGGGGAAACTCCTCCCCTTATGCCATCTAGGGTGATCCACGCACCCTCCACCGAGTTGAGCCATGACTTCCTGTGGCCTTAGCCACGCCCCCCCCCCCCCCCCCCCAGCAGGCTAGGCTGCACCCTCTTGGGGGATGGGATGTGACCCCGTAGAGGATAGGTTGTTTCCCCCTAGAAGTTTTTTCCATGACCCCCATGTGGGTCGGGCTATCCCCCCCCCCCCCCACCCAATTGGTAGGGTCACGCCCCCCAGTGGGTCGGGCTGCGCCTCCCTACGGCATGGGCTGTGCACCCTACCAGCCGAGCCGCCACTCCCACCGGGACAGGTCAGACTGTGACACAGCCCAACCCGACTGACCCGAGATGATTCGAGTCGACCCAAACTAGGTTGGTTCGGCCTAGAGAGGGTCGATCTAGGGCAGTCAGACCGGGTCGGTCTAACTGGGTCGGACCGGATCTAGACCCATCGAGGCCCAGTTTCTCTTAACATACGAAAACATGAAATCCAGACGTTTATTTGAAAAACCGACTATGGTGTCAGGGTCCTTGGAGGGAAATGGTTCTTTTGATATACTCCACTCTAGTTTTGGTAATGTTGGATTATGGCTAGGTTGTATCAAACAAGAATCCAACCAGGCCCTCAGTACTAAAATTCTTATAACTCATAGACCGGGGGTCTGATTGATGAAACGACTATTACATTGGAACTCTTATGAAATGGTGGTTCTTTGGGCTACTCATTTGCAGAGAATAGTGGTATTCGAGGTACGAATTATATCTCAATGGCTATATTCTATGGAACATGAGTGCCTCAGGTGAAGGGGATCTTGTGTTTGGATGACTTGGATGTAGCGAACCTCTGTGGATCATCATCATAGAGACCATGTGTGGATCAGAATCATAGCTACCCAATGAGGACCAGTTTTAGAATGTCCATCGAGGATCAACAATAAGAAACCCTATGTAGATGAGCATCGAGAAACCCTATGTGGATCAACATTCCATCAATCCTATGTGGATCAGCATTCCAGCTACCCTATATGGGTCAGCATTCTACTGACACTGTGTAAATGAGTAGTAGTCTGACCGAATGAGGACCAGGCTTATAGTGGCCCATCAAGGAATATAGACATATTTCCATGAGTGGTTCGATAATAGGACTCCTTATTTTTGGATCAGTTCTGGTTGTTTTTAATAGAATGAGATGATACAGCTTAATACTAATCAATTATATTCCTAATCTCGGAGTTGTATATCTAGTGTGAGCGGACTATTTCATCAAGCATTGTTATTAAGCTCTTTCTTTGTGTTTTTTTTGGAATTTTGATATACCATTGGTGGTCTTGAGTTCCATACTGAGTATTGTTATAATCAAACCCGCACGGGCTTCACCCGCAACTTGTTGTGTCTTGCGCAGATGACAGCCACCATTGACTGAGGTTTGGGAGCCAAGACTGGACGGTGCTTGGAGGAGGACCTTTAGATGTGATGTGCTACAGTGACGAATGACTGTGATCTGTACATACCTTTCAGGTATGAAACTTAGCAGATGATTCCAAGATATTTTCTTCTTTTTCCCTTGTACGTTTTCATTTTGTCTTCTATTTCGGCCCCATTTACATATAGTACTCAGCCTTTTTTACTTTCATTAAACATATTTTTTTTTTCTACTATAGTTTTACAACATGGGATGTGATAGTTTTATTCTTGGACTCTGTGTTTGTAGGTTTAAAGGAAATTACTTCCCATTTTTCATGGATATTCCTTTCAGTACAAGTCCCCAATCTCTGGCCTATGGAATGCGGGGTTGTGGTAGTCACAGCAAGGGCCCCGGGGGTTGGGTCATGATATAGTGTTATTAGAGGAGTCAGTTCTACCAAATAACTAGGACTCAGATATTTTTAATGGAACAGTAGTTTTAATTGTTTTGAGTGTTGTTCTTAGTTCACGGAGTCCAGTGTTGGTGCGGCAGTCGATGATTCCATACACCAGGACCAAGAATTATGACATCCTACATAGTGCATGAAAACATTGATTGTGTGTTTTTAAGAAATTTTTTTACTTTGATTTATTTTATGTTATCTCACCAGGTAAAACATATTGACCATAGTGCACCTATTTCATTTTAGGATGCAGCCATGTAGATAGACAGCTAGGATTTCCAAGAGAGTACACACTGAAGACCAACCGAGTGAGGAGGCCTCAATGTAGGTCCCTATTGCGGTGTTACCACCTTCGGGTAGTGTACCAGCAGCACCACTATCCATTGGGAATCCATTACCACCAGCCCCACCAGTAGATAGTGTACTCCGAATGATCTCGTTGCATGAGTTTCAACAATATAGGCCACTGAGGTTCTATGGCGAGATGGATCCATAGGTAGCTGTTGACTGGCTGGATGCTCTGGCTAGAGTTTTACGACATGTAAGAACCCTAGCCGTCCAGATGGGGATTCAAGCTTCCAGTATTTTCCAGGGAGTAGTAGGGAGATTTTGGAGCATGATGCTCTAGATAAATGATGGGGAAACACTCCCCTGGGAATATTTCGAAGGCCTCTCCATGGCACAATTCATTCCAATGACACTACGATCTGTGCGTATATAGTAGTTTCTATACTTACAATAGGGTATCCTAACAGTGGCCTAGTACTCGACAAGGTTCACCGACCACTCGCGCTACTCCACTGAAATGGTGTAGGACCCTTTAATCAGGGTGGGGACCTTTGAACATGGACTCTTCCAAGAGATTAGAGAATTTAGGGTACCTCTCGGCATTCTGACGCATGCTGGAGTTCAAGAGATATCACTCTTGGTGGAGAGCATCCTTGCTGAGCCGACAACAAAGGAAAACCCACCACAGGGTTACACATAGTAGATTCATCTGTGGTGGGTAGATGGAAGATGACACAGAGGTCTATGCGAACTACACCTTCTGGTGGATGACCCCAGGATATTGGATCAGAGGTGTGAGGATCATGAGGTAGAGTAGGTCGTCAGAGGAGAAGATTGTGATTCATGTGCGGCAGGCAGGGTCACATGGCTCGTGAATGCTTGACCAGCCACATTGACAACTAGCCGATGGTTGAGTGACATCTGAGGAAGAGGTAGAGATTCGAGTGGGGAGGTCCATTGGTAGCAGACAGACATGGAAGAGGAGGTGGTTGTGCAGCAGGTAATGGGTGAAGATTGGAGTTTCTACTGCCACCACCTCTAGGTGTTCCACCACAACTATAGAGAGTAGGAGGATAGGGAAGATCTCAGCTCAAGGAAGCCGAGGCCTATGACCACGCCCCTCTAGAGAATAGTCGAGGTATGATCTATACCTACTCCACCTTAGGGGAAGTACATATAGAAAAAGGTTCCAATCACACATTCATTTCCATATCCCTCATTCGGAGCTCAGAGATTCCGATGGATATGTTGGATCGATCCTTACGTCTAGAGACTCATACAGGAAGGGATTCGATGATTTCACACAAGTACCGGTAGTGTGAAATTACACTATGAGGCTAGATCTTCAGCTGTGATCTTCTAGTAGCGACGTCTAGGCCTTATGATGACATCTTGGGAATGGACTTGTTATCTACAGTCCATGATCTAATTTACTACATTAGTTATAAAGTGTGGTGTGTCCATGAGGATGGGACTGGTTTTTCCATCACCGGTGAGAGTGGAACCATTGCAGCATAGGATGGACTTTCCCAGAGGATGGTGCAATCAGTCACACATCAGTTGGCTAGCATTAACCTCATAGGAGTTGATGTTGAGAGTTTGAGTTATCCTTTAGTGGTGGACTAGTACGTTGATGTCTTCCCTAATTATGTTTCTATACTACTTCTTCATAGAGAGGTGGACTTCTACATCGACATGTACCCCAAGACGACACCAATATCTTCACTAGAAAATTGGATGTCTCCTGTGAAGCTTCGTTAGTTACTAGTATAGTTGGAGGAATTTTAGAGGAAGAGGTTTATAAGGCATAGTGTTTTTCCATAGCCAGTCCTGATTTTGTTTACCAATAAGGAAGATGGGTGTTTGAGGATCTGTGTAGATTATCGATGCCTAAACTAGGTGACCGTGAAGAAAAAGTATCCACATCCGAGGATTTATGATATCTTCTATCAACCGAAGTGAGCTCGTTGGGTTTCAAAGATAGACCTCAGATCAGGCGATCATCAGCTCTAGGCACAAGATGAGGATGTACAGAAGACGACCTTCCGATGTGGGCATGGCTACTATGAGTTCTTGTTTATGCCATTCGGCTAGACCAATGCCCCTACAGTGTTCATGGGAGTTATGAATTGGATATTTCATCCATACCTTGATCACATTGTGGTTTTCCTCATCAACAACATCTAGATATAATCAACATCGGTGGAGAAGCATTCCTTTCATATACAGAGTGTTCTGGATAGACTCCGTGGGTACCATCTTTATGGTAATATCATGAAGTTCCAGTTCCATACACTGGCGGACCACATTCAGATACACGTTATTTCATAGGCTGGAGTTCCTATGTATCCAACGATGATAGAGGTTTTTCTTGCTTGGGATCCACCCAGGAGTGTGGACGAGGTGCAGAGTTTCCTGGGTTAGTCTGTGTACTACCGGATATTCGTACCTAACATTTCTAGAGTTCTAACTCCACTATCAGCATTGAAAAATAAGAAACATCCCTTCGCGGGGTGGGAGAGATTCCAATAGAGTTTTCATGAGTTCAGGTAGACGCAGAAAACTGCCCCATCTCGAGGATACCAAAAGAGGGCATTGGGTATGTAGTTTACTATGATGTATTAGGGACTGGACATGGATGTGTCCTGATATAGGGGCGAGCAGTGATCACTTATGGATTTCAATAGCTGAAACAACATGAGAAAAACATTTCTACCCATAACATGGAGTTAGCAGCAGTGGTTTTTGCGCTGAAGATGTGGTGGAAGAACTTGATGGGTGAATGTTTCACTTTTACTCTTATCACAAGAATCTCATGTATATATTCTCATAGAGGACCTAAACCTAAGACAATGATGATGGATAGTGTTCCTCTAGGACTATGAATTTGAGATAGTCTATACTCCTATGATAGGAAAATTGGTAATATATTCCCTCAGCAGGATATCTGGCCTACAATTGTTGATTTAGGCGATAGAGAAACTAGTCGCGTTGCAGATATCTTTCATGGATAGAGTTGGATCAGCTTACCTCCAGTATATGACAATCACTCCCCCAGTCGTTTATTGATTTAGGGAGACACAACTTGGGACATTGTCTATGAGGTTTGACATGATCATTATCCTCAGGATAGGATCCTAATGGATTTTCTAAAGGTAGGGAGCATGTCATCCTCTTTAGAGGACACGCCATGGTACCGGTGGTTCTACAGTAGGATGTGTTGATGAAGTTCCATACATACCATTCGCGGGTACATCCCAGTTTGGAGAAGATATAGCAGGACCTCAAGCGTCATCACTACTGGCCAGGGATGAATAAAGCTGTGTAACAGTTTGTTTCTCGATTCCTCCCATGTCAGCAAGGGAATGTCGAGGATTAGGGTCCAGCAGCCATACCACAACCACTAGAGGTACCTCAGTGTAAGTGTGACGGAATCTCCATGGATATTGTGACAGGGCTACCACGGACCATAAGGGGACATGAGGCCATTAGGGTGATCGTTAACCGACTAATATAGTCATCCCACTTCCTACCCATCATATAGAAGGGATTGGTAGAGGGCTTTGGATGCCACTACATACAAGATATTGTATGGCTACATGGGGTTCCATCAGCCATCATCTCTTACCGTGATGAATGTTTTACATCCTGGTAATTGAAGGGATTACTAGAGGTGTTCGGGACTCAGCTACGTTTGAGCACCACCTTTCATCCTCGGATGAATGGTCAAATTGAGAGGACCTTCAAGACACTCAAGGACATTCTTCGTGATATTATCATTGATTTTGGCTACATTTCGAAGGATCACATACCCTGGATGTAGTTCGTGTACAACAACGGATATCACTCCACCATCATTGTGGCACTGTTTGATGCCTTGTATGGTCGACCAAGCATATCACCTCTACATTGGACAGATCCTGGGGAGTCAGAACTTATGTGTCTAGAGTTGGTATGTGCAACCATTGGGAAGATAAAGATCATCCAAGAGTTGATAAGGACTACACAGAGTAAGAATAAGTCTTATGGTGATAGGATATGGAGACCTTTGGAGTTTGAGGGAGGAGACCATGTCTTCCTACGGGTCTCATCTATTCGAGGATTGTAGAGATTTGGATGGGGTGGCATGCTATCTCTAAGGTTCATCAAACCCATTCTGGTTCATAGAAGAGTTTGCGAGGTGGCGCATCACCTATCTCTTCCCCCACAGATGCATTAGATGCATGGATTTTTCCACCTGTCGTAGTTGATAAAGTATGTGCATGATCCATCACACGTTATTGACTGGGGAGAGCTGTAAATTGATTATGGGGAGACATTTACAGAGGTTCCAGTGGAGATTGAGGATTTACAAGAGTGGGTATTTCATGGAAAATACATACCTCTAGTGTGTGTTGACTGGCAGCATGGAAACCTCTATGAGAGAACATTGAATCAAGAGGCTAAAATTCATGATCAGTACCCCCATATGTTCCCTTAGTCTATGTTGTGTCTTTCATGGATGAACAACATTAAGGTGGGGAGAATGTCAAGACCGCAATTTTCAATGAATTTATTTTATTATATTGAACAATTATGAGGCTATTAAATCTAACGTCGTTTAATCATGATGCTCGGTGTTCCCATAACTAAATTTTAAAATTTTTTAATGTATTTTCATTAAATGTGTTAGTGTGAAATCCAAACATTTGAACTTGTGATCGAATTTGAAATATGAGGGCACCATTGAACTCGCAGCATTGGGTTTCGTTTAAGCAAGCCATAATCTTGACTGTAGTTGGTTGAGAGAGGAAGTTGGTTTTGCAGTTTTCGTGGAGGATTAATAAAATAAATTTTATTTATTTTTAAATATCCACCACATATTTTTAGGTTTTGGTGGTGCGGACCACAAGGGGTGGTCAAGCATTTAATGCAAGACATTAAATGTCCAGTTACGCAAAAATGTGTAACCACGCTATATGAAATTAAGAAGGTTCATTAATTGCACCAATTAATGAAATTCACTTAATTATGTGTTGTAATTACTAACTACAATAGTCTCCCTTTTTGAATTCATTTCTGAAAGGAGAAGTGTTTTTTTGGAATGGAGGATTTTGAAGGTGCCCCTTGATGATAAAGGATCCATCATACAAGAAACTAAGATCGTTGTTTGAGTGGCATCTTTGGAGGAATGCTTTGGGATAGACGATCACCAACCCATCTATAAACGCAAGATGCTCTTTGACCACACACGAGGTAGGGTTTTGACTTGTTTAAATTTCATGAGTTGTTGAATAATTTATCTTCTCCCATGATAAGATGCTAATGTGGAGGGAGTGGGCCAAACGATCAAGTCTCGTCCCTCCACCTATGGTACAATCGTTGTGTTATACACGAGTGAGTTTTAGGGTTGGACAGATCCCAAATCCAATGGTCATGAAGAGAAGGAGATGACCCAAGAAGCCCGTAGGTGTGATCAGATGGAAAAATAGACCGTCGGAGCTCACTCGGCACCAGCATGCCACAACAATGGCGGCGTTCTGTTGCACGCCGTAGGAGGACGAGGACGCGTCTTTTCAACTGTGTTGGGTGAGTCGGGATACCGGCACTGGCGCGCCATTGGAGGTGGGCACGGCTCAATGCTATAGAGGAGGAGGGACCTGATCCCTCTAGGTCCTGAGGAGACCAAGAGGTTCCACGTTTCACCGCCACTTAAAGTCCCGAATAAATTTTCCATTCAAGAAAAGGTTGGGAAATGCCTCTCCCATGTCAGCTATGGTGGGAACCACGCTCTCCTATGGGATGAGTCGTGCCCCCCCCCCCCCCCCCCCGCACATGCTGGACTACTCCCTTCTATGGGCTGTGTAGTCACTCCATGTGGGCTACACAATGCCCCCATTACGGGCCGAGCTGCACACCCTGTAGGCTGGGTTACACTACCCGGTGGGTCGGGCCTTGCCCCCTTTTGGCTAGCCTACGCCTCCCTACAGGCTGGGTCCTGCCCCAATTCGGGCTAGGCTATGCCCTCCCAGTAGGTCGTGCCAGACCACAGCCCAACCCAACAAGGCGGGCCCGAGCCAGGTTGTGTTGGGTTGGACCGGGTCCAGGTGGGTCGGCCCCGACTAGGTCGAGTCAGGTCGGTTCGACAAGGTCAGACCAGACCCTAACACATCTAGGGATTTTTCTCTTAAAATGCCTAACATGAAATCCAGACATCCATTTGAATAACATTTTTTGGTGTTGGTTTCTTTGAAGCTAGATATTCCATTTGATATACTCCACTAAACTTTTGGATAATGTAGGAGTATGGCCAGGTTGGATTAAACACGAATCCAACCGGGCACTCAGTAATTAAACGCTTATAGCTCACAGACCGGGAATCCCATTGATTCACCGTCTATTTTTTGGAACCCTTACGATATGTCGGTCCTTTGGGTTACTGATTTTTGGATCTTTGTGGTGGTCATGGTATGAATGATATGTTGAGGAACATGTTATACGGATGTCTAGCACAACGAGTGTGGGAATCTTGTGGCTGGTTGTCTTGGAAGTAGCGACCCTTTGTGGATCAACATCATAGAGACCATGTGTGGATTATCATCATTTCTACCTTAAGAGGACTAGTTTTAGAGCGGCCCATCAAAGATCAACAATAATCAACCCCATGTGGATCATGATCGAGTGACCCTGTGTGGATCTGCATTCAGGTATCCTGTATGGATCAGCATTCATGCGACCATGTGTGGATCAGTATTCTAGAAACCCTATGTGGATCGGTAGCAGCATGAACCAATGTGGACTAGCCTTATAGTGGCCCATCATGGGGCAATGACTTACATCAAAGAGTGGTTTGATAATATAACATCTTTTTTGTGGATCAATTGTGGAACATTGAAATAGAATAAGATGATATAGCTTAAGACTAATAGTCTATATTCCTGATCTCTGAGATATATACCTGGTGTGAGATGACTTTTTCTTTATGCATTTTGATTGAGGTCTTGCTTTGTGGTTTTTCCTTTGCGGAATTCTGGGAGTCATTCGTGGGTCTCACGGTCCCTACTGGGCATTGTTATACTCACCCTGCACATGCTTTTCCCACACCATATTGTGTATTGTGCAGAAGATGGATAGCTTTGACCGAGGTTTGGGAGCCATGGCTGGATAGTGCTCGAAGGCTGACCATTAGACGTGACATGACACAGTGACGAACAAGCATGAGTTGTACCTCTCCTTCAGTTAGGAATATTAGCAGATGAATCTGGGAGATATTTTTTGGTTGTTGTTTTAATTTTCAATTGTTCTGGTATTTCGGCCCCCTTACTTATAGTAATGACCCTTTTTTACTTTTGGTACACACCTCCTTTTCAACTGCTATTCTACAATGTGGGTTGTTCTTGTTTTATTCTTGGACTATGTGTTTGCAGGGTTAAAGGAAATTCCTTCCCATTTTTTAGGGATATGGCTTTTTGTGCTAGTCTCTGACCCCTGGCCTATGGAAGTAGAGCTTGGGGTAATAAGGGCATGGTCCATGGGGGACAGGATGTGACATGAACACTATTTCCAAAATTTATAATCATTTTTTAGAAGTCAATAATTCCCACTGTGTGTTAATGTATCTTAGAATAAGTGTACATTTTCATTTTTTAATTCAATCATATTATGAATAAATGCAATTGTTTTAGAAGACAAAATAATGAAATTTCATTCCACTTTTGTATATTTTTATCTTACGCTCAAGGATTTATTTCATGACAATATTTTCATTTCAATATTAGATTATTTGAAAATATTTTAAAACTATTTATTTTAAAATACTCTTTATATCCCTCTATAATATGTTTTAAACATGTCTTATAAGTTGTAGTTTAAGACCATATTATAAAATTAGATATGAAATTACTTTTAATAAATTTCATCCAATTTCCTTTAAAACTCAAAAATCTCATTCTCCTTTTTTTATGTTTCATTTAATTACCTATAAAATTATCCCATATTTTATCCTTTCTTATGTGTTGCCATTAAAATGTTTTATGTAATATGTCTTCTAATGAAATTTTTTTCATCAATGCCAACATCCTATAATAATTATTATCATTTATTAGAGATCATCAATATTGATATAATATATATTATTTCTTTAGTAGGAATATGATCAAGAATTATTAATATATTTATTAAATAAATTAATTATTAGTATAAATATGATTTTATGTAGTGTCAATTTTATTCTTCTATATCACATATATCCGTATAGATATTTTGATGTGAAGGGTTGGACTATAATTTTACATCCCACAAATGAATATGGAAATAATTTATATCACATGAGATGATATTTAATGGTGTGGTATGTAATATTGATAAACTATGTGACTTTTTACATTGTGTTCTGTTATTGTGTAAGTGAGTTTTGAATTATGTTGATGCTGTTATTTTATATTTTTTCAACATTGTAGTACAGTAAAGTCCCTATTATATATAATTATTTATATCGGAATACATATATACGGTTAAAGATTTATTATCCAAGATTTATTGTGTATTTTATGGTATGTTCCTATCCCTTAAATATGTTTAAATTCAAACATATTTATCTTATTTTCACTTATAATCATTGAATTTTATCACTTACGATTACACGTTTTAAGAATATAAACTCATTATTATGATTTTTCCATTTACAATGTAGGGTTGAATAATATTATGTATTATATTTTTAGTTGGGTATGATGTGTTGATAAATTTATCTAATATGTTGAAGAGCTATTGTAAACAATATAATCAATGGTTTGATTTGAAAAATACCCATTTGATGAGAATGATATGGTATTTTATGTCATTGATTTCACCAAATTCTCTAAAAAATTAAACTCAAAATGTATTTTGTATGTAAGAGGCCTATGTTTTGTTCATGGTATTATTATTATGGATTTTTTTTCACACCTCCCTGTATAAAAAAAATGTTTGAAATGGTATTTTTAGCACTGAATCCAAGATACTAGGATTAGGGAATCATAGTTTCTATCAAGGAATGGTTTTTGATAACATCATAGGATAAGAGTATATCAGATGAATATATTATCATATTTATTGATATAATAATGGGTCATTAATTTTATGTCTGATCATTTTTAATGGACATTACTAACACTTGTCAGGTCTTGCATTATTGTATTTTTATGTGATTAATTATATTTTTTGAATTTTTTTTTGATAAATTCATGTTTCAGGGATAGATTATTGATAATATTTTTTTGTTATTTTATATTGAAGAAATTATTATATATATGGAAAATTGTACAATATTTTTTTCGAATGAAATTTTGGAATTATATATAACCAAGGTGGATGAAATATAATTTGGTGTTAAATTTATTTTGTTTATTTTGGCATAATAATAATATTTTTGGAGTTTATCTGATTAATATATATATATATATATATATATATGATTTAATGATGTTATGTGATCATAGATGTAAGATACCAAGAATTTATAGAATAATAAATTTTTATATCTATTAATAAATTTAACATTAATTTTAGTTTAAAGGGGACACTATGTATGATTTCGTACCTAACACGCAATAATGGGTTTCTCCAAAATCTTACGTTGCAAACTACATAGAGTTATATAGAACAATAATAAAACAAAATATTATTATTTTAAATAGCAGTTAACGCCAAGCAATTATATTGGTAGGAATGATGATATTTAAATATATTGTGATTTTAAATATTTTTTAATTTTTTTTATCAAATGAATTTTAGAGGCTTCAAATTAGATTGAATCCAAATTTAAGCATAAAATACACCAATATATTTAAAAGTTCGTTTTACATTATTTTGATAGATAACCCTTTTGAAAAATTGTTTCATTCTCTTTTAGAAGAGGGACATCAAAATTTACTTCATTTGTAATTTATGACATTTTTTAATAAAATCCTTATTTTAAAGAATACTAAATGATACAAAATTTTAATTTTAAACTTCTATTTCATATAATTTATTAATATAGTTGTATTTTAATTTTTATTGGTTATAAATATTAATTGGATTACATTTTTTTAATTTAATCCAATTATGGTCCGTGGATTTAATTTCACATTTAAATTAGAGATTAACACATGTAAATCATTTGACCATTTTTACTTCCTAAAATATTATTTTATAGTTTTGACAATGACAAATAAGTTTAAATTATTTTGTCGAAATCAAGTTTTCTGAATTCAGAAAATTTTATTCCATATTTGGAATTATGAGGTTTATATTATGTAAATAGGAGACTTTTATTTTTTAAAAATATGAATTGTATCTTTAATAATAATTATTCTTTACCATGGTTAAAAGGTAAATCAGGTAAATAAGGCTAAAAAATTATATTATAATAATATAAAAATACCCTAACACAAGTCCATATATTATTTGATGAAATATTAGATACCATGATAATCCATGGATCAAATTTAGGACCCCATGGATCGCTTTGTGAGTGATAACGACCTTTTATAGTCTTTAATTTTAAAAAAGATAAATATAACATAAACGTGTTTTTCGTAACTAAAATAATTTTAATTTGGATTATATAAATGATATCTTAGAATATATACAAAAATTAGAAAGCTAAAAAAAATTTCTACATCATGGTAGTTTAATTATTATATTTATACATTAGATAAATAAATATATCCATGACATAATGATGATGTAGCGATTAACTTATTAATGAAATATTCAAATAAATGATTTTAAAAATAATAAAATAAAGGTATTTTGAATATTTTTATTCCATCCAAGAATTTATGAATGTAATTGAAATATTAGGGATGTGTTAATGACTTTTTTATGTAATAAAGTTGTTATAACTTAAACAAAAAGTAATTTCAAAATATAGACAAAATTGACATAAATGAGTTTTAAAAACAAATACAAATTTATTAAATGATATACAAGTCCTAAAAATCTAAGATTCTTCATAATGATTTATATATGGTAAAAAAATGTCACTAATGGTCCAGTTTGTGTTCTATTGGCATATTATACTAACAATATTTACCATATATTATGAGAATACCGGAAGATAGGGTAAGAAATAATGTTTTTAACTAAGGGTTGATGCTCAATGATACTGTTAATTATGTGACCAAAACATGTCTAAACCCTATTAGTTGTGATGATTTATTCCCATAATAATATTATTATTAATATTTATCACTTTTTAACTATTATAATTCTAAAATAAATTTATAATAAAATAAAATTTCATGTCTTTTGTAAAGTGCCTCTCCTCCCACATATAAAAGGACACCACCTCTATCCACTTACTCACACCTATAAAACCAAATGTCTCATCCCAATAATGCTAAAATAATCTCCCAACATCTCCCCCTTCCTATAAGTGGGCTTACCTTGGTAAAAAATGTAATTCAATAAATCCTTTTGGAAGAAATAAAAAAGAGATAATGAATTTAGATATAACGTCTTATATCAAGATCTTTTCATTTATTTCCTTCATCAAGTCCACAATACTATATTTATTAAATTATTTTATAAAAAAAATATTTATACTAAATATACATAGATTTTTTTATGCTCAAGGTTCTACTAACACTTACAAACACCTCAATCTAATGTATATGTAACATACTATTTCTTGGTATGGCAAATTACTGCCCCACGAAACGATGATTGTTCAATTTTTATTCCACCTCTCATGGTTGAGATTTTTATAGTACTATATTTATATAGGATATATGTAACACCCCAATATTTCATAGTACATTATTTGTTCAAAGTAATTCAATAACTTACACTACACGCAACACCATGTTTTAGTGCACAATGACGTACCAAACTAGTCGTTCAAAGGCAGTTATAAATATTATTAACAGAATTTTGAACTTTATATAATACTTATAATTTTAGAGTCTATATTGTGATTTTCAAAGGAATAATGTTAGAACAAATTCATTTTTTTCAGATAAAAGACGTATTTCTCAAAAAATTGCTATTTTACCACCTTTTAATGGAGAACCCACTTTGAATCCAATATTTGAAACTCTTATATATTCAATTTGACAAAATAATCTTATTATTTTTAATTGGGACATAAAAATTTAGTTTGAATAAATTTTTTGTGTTTTTCTGATAACTTTCATATTTGGGTGAATAGTAAAAAATACTATATTTTTACTACAAAAATTTTTAATCGAAATAATTCATAGTATTAAATTATAAATTTTAATCGTTTGGAAATATAAATAGATTATATTTTTACTATTTAATCCAATTCTTTTCATTGTTAGTAATTTCACTTTGAAATTGGAAATAAACAAATGTAAATCTTTTGATAGTTATTATTTCTTAAAAATACGCTTTTTGGTTTGGGCAATGGGAATAATTTTAAAATTAATAAATGCAGCTTCAATGATTTGAATTTGGTAAAATGGAATTCATTTTATAATTCATAATATCAAAATTATATTCAGGTAAAATTTTGATTTTTTTCTGAAAACTTTCAATTTTTGATGAATAGTGAAAAACACAGTGTTATTATTTAAAACTGACTATTTATTTAAATAATTATTTATTTTATTTAAATTTGTTTTATGTAAATATATATATATATATATATATATAATACATATATAAGTTCAATGTAATTCATTGGTGTCATTTTATAATAAAATTGGATGTAAAAATTTTTATCAAATGTTTTACCGTCTTTTACCCACCTCCTAGGAGCATTTACAAATTTGCATAAAAATAATTTTACCACTTATGTGTGTTAAATTTTAAAATTCCGAGAGACACAGTTGATATCAGTAATTATAATGTGGTTCAATAAGATGAAAATAATTTTTGGCGAATAGTAACTTTTGTCTTTTACATACCACGGTTAAAAGTAAATAGGGTAATTAAGGGTAAAAATGATATCATAATTACCCTAAAACATGACCTAATTCTATTTTATGAGTTTAACTAAACTATAAAAAACCTTAGGAATAAAATATGATCCTTTTGTTCCACATGGATTAGATTAGGACATTTAATATTATTTAATTCAATGAAGAGTGAAAAGTGCTAAATTTAATGTTTAATAACTAATCCATTATTAATATAGGGTTACACATAAGATAAATTCGACTATTAAATATTAATTAGAATGATAAAACAATTTCTATATAATTATATTTTATTTATATTTTTTAGAGTTTAAATAATTTATTTTATATAGGAGAAAATGATGATGAAGTAATTACCTTATTAATAAAATATTAAAATAATTGATATTATAAATATACAAATAAATGTTTTTTGAGACTTTTTATTAATTGAAATAATTTTATAGATTAGTAATACACGTTAGGGTTCATTAAATGAAATTCTTTCTATGTAATAATACTTTTATGAATTCAGAAAAAACAAAATACCCAATACTGTCAAAATTGAAATAAAAGACTTTTTAAAACAAATATTATATTATTAATTGGTATTCTTTTTAAAATATATATGGTTAGGATAAAGGAATTAAATAATATTATATATGTCATTAATTATCTAATTGGGGTTCTATTGGAAGTTTATAGTATGTTTATTAACCATATAATATAAAAATACAAAGAGACATGGTAAATGTCAAACTATTTCACTAAGAGTTAAATATAAAAGATATGGTTAATATGGTGACCCAAACCTATCTAAAACCTATTGGTTGATTGTTGTTAGACCCATACCAACCATATCCTTTATATAATTCATTTTTGATCCATTATATACCGAAAATGAGTTTATTTTAAAATAATATTTTATGTTTTTCTTAAGGTGCCCCTCACCCCTCTAATAAAAAGGCACTTCCCCTTATCTCAAATTCACACCTCCAAAGCCATTTGGCTCGGCCAACCCCTGACCAAATATCCTCCCAAATGTCCTAAATTCATTTTAGAGGCCTTCCATTGGTCATAAATCCAACATAAAAAGCCTTTTTTATCAAATCAATAGGTAGAACCCGAAGAAGAGGTAATGATTTCACTACCCTCTTTCAAGTTGATTTCTTCTTCCATCTACTCTTTCTTTGTTATTACCATACCAAAATAATAAATCCAGTACCGTATATATACTGTGATGTTATTATAAATATTTAACAAACATATTTATTATTCTATCAATCATATGAATGATAATGGCACCATGCGTGCGTACATACGTCTTACCGTCTTTACACCGTGGTGTAATTTGTTATTCAACACTATGTTATTTGCATGGATAAAATGATGAGTAATATGTATATAAATAATAAAAATAACATTCTAATTTCTCTATAAAATTATTATACCATGAAATTAAACACCTTTCAGGAAATGATATTGTCGCTCGTGAATACGTACGGATTAGCGTCTCCACGACGCGATGAGATTCATTTCCACGTTCACTGTTCATAGACTATTATAAAAATATATATTACTAATAATTATGTAATATATGAAAGAATAATTATACTGGAGATATATATTTATATATATATATATATATATGTATTTATATACTTACATATATCTTATTCACTTACTTTAATTCAATACTATACGAAAACAGAAACAACGTTTATGCGTACGTACGACCTACCGTCCCCATAAACGGTGTTTTACATTTCATATATATATCTATTACAAATATAAATATTCTAAATATATATGATATATAATTCAAGGTTTATATTCTGGAAGTATTTAAATCATTATCTAAATGATATGATCAAGAATAACAAGTTAAAACACGTACGATAAAGAAAGGGATAATTACCCAAAATGTTAATTCAACATGCAAATAATTATTAAATGTGTACTATAAAGTCATAAATGAATCATGTATGATATAATAAATATGAATATGGTTCTGGTATAATATAATTACATACTATTTTCATTATACATGATGTTAAATGTACCCTCTACCAAAGGAAAGTGCAAGGTAAGGGTTAATTTCACAATCTCATTATTTTTTGTGGTTGTTTTTACATAGTTATCTACTAGGAAATATTTAATATCCATGTCCATGTATCATGAAAGTGTTTTAAAAGGGATTTTTAAAGGTAGTTTTTACTAAAACATAAATTTAATTTTTTTAAATATTTATTCTTCTAAATCATTCTCATTAATTTCAATGTTTTCAAAATGGGTTTTAAGGATTTATCTATATGGATATGAATGTTTTTAAAATGTTAATTCCTTTTAAAAGATTCAAAGTGGCATGGGATAATTTGATAAAAAAAATGTCTTTAAATTTATTCCTTTCTAAATTGTGTGAATTTTAAATGTTTTCATGAAAAAGGTATATTTCTCTCAAAGAGTTTTACAAAACATTTTCTTTTATGTCAACATACATTGATGGATTTTAAACTTGTTTGAAGTTGATTTATTATTATAAAAATCATTAATATTGTATTGAGTGTTTTGTGATATGTTTGACTATGTATGTTTTTTATACCATTCATTTTTTATGGATAAAGTATTGACATTTCGTAATCCAGTTTTAATACTAATGTTTATGTTATGTTTAATCCTTTTCATATGAGGAATGCATTGAACTTAGTAAGTGATGGGTGGAGCCCTCTATAGCTCCTCAATGCATCGGTATTTCTCATGAGACAAACTAGTGTCTTGGCACAAGGCCTTGACAAAATCTTATTTGTAGTCTTGGCACAAGGCCTTGACAATTTGGTTATGAAGTACGACATTATGCATTCCATCATTATGAAAGTGGCTACTGATATTGCATGTGATTATTCGACTAGTAGAATATCCATGTGAATACGTAAATAAAATTAGTTGATATTATCTTTTCCATATTATGCTGAAGTTCAAGTTTAAAAGGCTTTTGTTTTAGTTTTATACATTTCCTTAAATGTTTATGCGTATTTTTGAAAGATTCCGCTATAATGTTATCCTTACTAAGCATTTGATATCACCCTTTTCATATGTTTTATTTTCCCAGGACCCCAAGAAGTTTTTAATGTTTGAGATGCTGAGTTAAGATAAGGTAACAATGATATTCCCAAAGGATTATTTTTTTTCTTGGGTTTTTTTACAAAGTGTAATGTAACATTCTTTCATGTAAACTATTTTCCAATCCTTCCAAACTGATATGTTTTTCGGGATTTTATTCATTTTAATCATGAAAATGTATTAAAATAATGCACCGACTCTCAGAATATAAGGTCAGGGTGTTTCATTTGGTATCATAGGAGGTTTAGAAATATCCTAGGAAACTAGATTTAGATAAACTCTGATTATATCACATTACCCTATGATAGAATTTGAGGATTAGTATAGAAGAACTTCCTAGAATTTTGGTAAGGTTTAGATTTTGTGATTTTTCCATTCAATACATCCCTGTCTCGATATGAACAGGTAGAGGTGGCTCTGGCACAGATCGATCATGGGTTAAAACCCGAAAACATCGCTTTTAGCAAGACTTGAATGGGAACCGGTGCATGAAAACGGGCCTTGTTGTACTCTTGGTTACGACACTCTAGGGGGATATGCATAGGATAATTCACATTTTCATTACAAGCCATTCTGACGGATTTAAGAACAAATACATCCTCACAGAAAACATTTTTATGATTATGGATTATTTCCACAAACTTTCAATTTACGTTAGGTATTTCACAAGTTTGGAATTATGAATTGAGATTCATAAACTGGCCTAGTGTATTCCATTGTTAAGAAATGGCACCTAGTAGAAGGAATGAGAAGTCCAGTAATGCGTATGATCCAAAAAGTAAAAATGGACCATATATTTCTTGGTATTTAGCCAACATTTAAAAGGGAAATAGTCTCCCATGTATTCTCAACATATGAATAAATAATATCATGTGTTATTATGATTAGTAAATAATTCTATAAGTCCTATGGATTTGAGGGAAAGCAAGAGAAGAAAAGGATGGTAGAGAGAAAGATGGATAAAGGGAAGAGGGGAAATAAGGATTTTCCCATATGATATAAATGTGGAAACAATGACCTTGGATAAGGATTGAATTAAATGGGAGTTTATTATATGTGTGGATAAAAAGGACACCAAGTACATGATTTCAATGGTAAGAAAAAGGATTCAAATATATAATTCATCATCTGAAAGGCGTTGGGACACTATGTGAATCAATGTCCCAGTCATCAGAGTATACCTCAAATGATGCAGTTGGATAATAATCAATTCATGATACTACATCATATAAAGAGGAATGACTAGTGTTCTTATATTGTTATTATAGAATTATTTCATTTGAGTGTTGTATTAACAATATAATGGTTATATGAATTATACAGATAAATAAGGATTGTACTGCACTAATATTTTATTCAAGAGTGGTGATTATATGGTTATAGGAATAGTGACTTAATAGAAAGCTACACATTTTTTAAAATATAGGGTTGATGGAAAGGTAATGCTTAATATTTTCTTGATAATGAGGTATTGATTTTGGAATAAGAGATGTTTGATTTGGATAAAACATATTGGATGTTCTTGAATTCTTTAAAACTAATTAATAGTTTGTTCATTTCATCATTGTTGGAATATTACAAAAATTTAGACATAAGAAATATATCCAATATTATATAAAGGATAAGGGAGCATGAATGTAATCAATAAGGTTTTATGGTAATTCAGGGTGTTACCATTTTTTTAAATAATACATGATGAAGGTGTTCACAAGTTGTTACATGGAAAAAGGATCTTGATTGTGTTTAACTTCCTTATAAATTTTGGAAAATTGTATAGAAGTATTTTGGATAAGACTAAAGGTTGGAATGGATTATTTTCTAAATTGGATAATATAGTTATGGTTATTTTTGGATTGTTTTAAAAAAGAAAACACACAGACCACGCGACAATCCACCATGTCAGCCAAAGCTGCGGGAATCGAACCCACAACCGTAGTGCGATTGGGATTTATTGCCTACCACTAGACTATGAGAAGTCCTTGTATTTTAATGTCTAGATTTTTTAAGGGTCTTACAGATAATTTATAAATTTATTATTTTTTTTGGAACCCTACACGATCAGGATAAATAATAATTTTTTTAAATCTTTTGGAGTGAATGATGAGTTTGTTGTTGGAATTAGTCGAAGGATAAAACTATACATGACATGTTTATATATATAAATATAATTTTTTTTCTCTTACTCTATGGGTAAATTAATTCTTAAACATTAGGGATGGGATCTTAAAACCAAAAATGTGTTATCCCAATACCTTATGTTTTGTTGAACCGATGGTATTTTAAATCATCATAAATTGATGGATTTGAGGCCCTCAATTTGACACTTGTTTGTGATTGATGACCTAAATTACCACTATAAATATTTTGGATTTTCCTCTAATTATGAGTCTCTAATTTCCACGAATTCTTTCTTAATTGAGATCACAATTTTGTGGTGACCCTTTCATTTCCCTTTTCCTCTTATTAAGACTAAATTTTATTAACCCAATTTCCGATGAGGGTTTTCCCACAATGGTATTTTCTATTTTTATCCTTTTATTTTTGAAAAAAAAAATTCAAATTGCGAGGATGGAATTCCTTGAAGGATGGAAGAATTTAACACCCCATGATTTCATAGTACATTATTTCTTCAAAGTAATTCAATAACATGCAATACACACAACACCGCGTTCTAGCACACCATGACATACCAAACTAGACATTCAAAAGAGGTTATAAATAGTATTAATAAAATTTTGAACTTTATATAATTTATATAATTTTAGAATACATATTGTATGTTTCTTACACATAATGTAAGAACATATTCATTTTTTTCAGATAAAAGAAGTATTTTTCAAAAAAATGCAATTTTACTGCCTTTTAATGGAGATCCATCATTAAATACAATTTCTTAACCTTTTATAAATTCAATTTGACAAAATAAACTTCTTATTTTGAATCTGAACATAATAATTTAGTTTCAATAAATTTTTGGTGTTTTTCTGATAACTTTAATATTTGGGTGAATAGTGAAAAATACTATTTTATAACTGAAAACATCATGTTTAATCAAAATAATATATAGTGTTAAATTATAAATTTTAATAGTTTGAAAGTATAAATAGATTATCTTTTTACCATTTATTCCAATTCTGTTCATTTTATGTAATTTCACTTTAAAATTGGACATAAACAAGTTTCAATATTTTGATAGTTATTATTACTTAAAAATACGCTTTTTGGTTTTGAAAAAGGGAATTAATTTTAAATTAATAAATGAATCTTATATGTTTTTTATTTGGTAAAAATTTATTCATTATTTAGTTCATATTATCGAAATTTTCTTGGGGTAAAATTTTGGTATTTTTCTAAAAACGTTAATTTTTTGATGAATAGGGAAAAACACTTTTATTATTTAAAACCATCTTTTCATTAAAATATTTATTTATTTTATTTTAATTTATTTAAATTAAATATATTTATATATATAATACCTATATATGTTCAATGTAATTTATTGGAGTCATTTTATAAAAAAATCAGATCTATAAAATTTTATCGAACATTTTACCGTCTTTTACCCACCTCCTAGGTGCATTTGAAAATTTGTATAAAACATAATTTTACCGCTTCTGTGAGTTGAATTTCAAAACTCCTAAAGACATGGATGATATGAGTTTGTAAAATGTGGTTCAATAAGATAAAAAATAATTTTCAGTGAATAGTAATTTTAGGCTTTTATTTACCACATTTTAAAGTAAATAGGGTAATTAAGGGTAAAAATGATACCATAATTACCCTAAAAAATGTCCTAATTCAATTGGATGAGTTTAATTTTACCAAAAACAAACTTAGGAAAAAAATATGATCTTTTAAATCCAAATAGATTAGATTATGACATTTATTATTATTTAATTCAAAGAAGAGTTAAAAGTGTTAAATTCAATATTTAATAACTAAACCATTTTTAATATAGGGTTACTCATAAGATAAATTCGACTATAAAGATTCATTAGAAATATAAAAAGATTTTATACATAATTTTATTTTATTTATATTTTTTAGACATTAAATAATTTAATTAATTTATGACACAATGATTATACAGTAATTACCTTATTAATGAAATATTAAAATATTTGATATTATAAATACCCAAATAAATGTAATTTGAGACTTTTTATTAATTAAAATAATTTTATATGTTAATATGAGATGTTATGGTTTATTAAATGTATTTTTTTGAAGTAATAATGTTGTTATTATTTTAGAAAAAACAAAATTCAAAATAGTGTCAAAATTGACATAGAAGAGTTTTAAAAAAAATATTATATTATTAATTGGTATTCAATTCCTAAAAATATAAGGTTAGGAAAAAGTATTTAAATAATATTATATATTTCATTAAAGAACCACTTGGGGTTATCTTGGATGTTTATTGTATGTTTATTAACCATATAATATAAAAATACAAAGAGACATCGTAAATGTCAATCTGTATCACTAAGAGATAAAAAACGATAAGGTTAATAGAGTGACCCAAACCTATGAAAAACATATTGGTTGGGTGCTTTTCGACCCATCCCAACCTTATATACTAGATAATTTATTTTGGATCCATTATAAACTTAAAATGATTTTACTAGAAAATAACATTTTATGTTTTTCCTAAGGTGCCCCTCACCCCTCTTTTAAAAGGGCACTTCCCCTTCTCTCAAATTCACACCTCCAAAGCCATTTTGTGTAGCCAACCCCTGACCAAATATCCTCCCAACTATCCGACCTTAATCCTATAGGCCTTCCATTGGTCATAAATCCAACATAATGATCCCTTTTCATCAAATCAAATGAAAGAACCCGAAGAAGAGGTAATGATTTCAACACCCTCTTTCAAGTTCTTTTCTTATACCATTTACTCTTTATTTATTATTAACATACCAAAAAAATAAATCCAGTACCTTATATATAAATTTATGTGATTATAAATAGGGCACATCCATATTAATTATTCTATCCATCCAATCAATGATAATGTCACCATGCGTACGTACGTACGATATACCGTCTCCTCATCATGGTGTAATTTGTTATTCAACTCTATGTTATTTGGATGGATATAATGATGGGTAATTTGTATATAAATAATAATAATAACATGCTAATGTATATTTAAAATTATTATACCATCCAATTCCACACCATTAAAGAAATTATATTGTTGCTCGTGCGTACGTACGGATTACCGTGTCCACTACGCAATGCGATTCTTTTCCACATTCACCATTCATCGATGATTATAAAAATATATATTCCTAATAAGTATGTAATATAAGACATAATAATGATACTGGAGATATATATATATATATATGAATTTCTGTTCTTATATATATCTTATTCACTGACTTTCATTCAATACGATATGACCATAGAAACAGTGTTTATGCATATGTACGACCTACCGTCTCCATAAACAGTGTTTTCCATTTCATATATAAATCAATTTTAAATATTTATATTCTAAATATATTTGATATATAAATGAATTTTGATATTTTTTATGTATTTAAATCATTATCTAAATGATACGATCAAGAATAACAAGTTAAATCACATACGATTAAGAAAATGATTATTACCCGAAATGTTAATTTAACATAGAAATAATTATTAAATGGGTATTATAAAGTCATAAATGAATCATGTTTGATATAATAAATATGAATATTGTTCTTGTATAATTTAATAACATTATATGGTCATTATAAATGAGGTTAAACGTACCCTTGACCAAAGGAAAGAGCAAGGTAAGTGTAAATTTCACAATCACTTTATTATCTGAGGTTGTTTTTACGTAAGTATCTACTGAAAAATATTTAATATCCATGTTAATTTTTCATGAAAGAGTTTTCAAAGGGATTATTTTAAGGTAAATTTTACTAAAACATCATTTTAAATGTTTTAAATATTTATTCCTCAAAATCATTATCATTAATGTCAATGTTTTTGAAATGGTTTTTAAGGATTTATCTATATAGACACGAATGTTTTTAAAATGTTAATTCAATTCAAAAGATTGAAAGAGGAATGGTACAATTTGATTCAATAATGTTTATAATTTTCTTACTTTCTATATTGTGTGACTTTTAAATATTTTCATAAAAAGGGTTATTTTCCTCAAATAGTTTTACAAATAATTTTCATCTATGTCAACATACTTTGATTGATTTTAAACTTGTTTGTATTCGATTTATTATGATACAAATATTCAATATTTTATTGAAGATTTTGTGATATGTTGGATTGTGGATGTATTGTTTTTATACCATTTGTTGTTTATGGATAATGTATTGTAATTTCTTATGCTAGTTTAAATATGAATGTTTATGTTATGTTTAATCCTTTTCATAGGAGGAATGCATTGGACTTATTAAGTGACAGGTGGAGCCCGCTATAGCTCCAGGATGCATTGGTATGTCTCATGAGAAAAACTAGTGTCTTGGCACAAGTCCTTGAAATAAATTTATTTGTAGTTTTGGGAAAAGGCCTGGATAATGTGGTTATGAAATTCTTGCATTATGCATTCCATCATTATAAAAGTGGCTATTGATATTGCATGTGATTATTTGACTAGTATAATATCCATGTGAGTAAGTAAAAGGAATTATTTTGATTTATATTTTCCATATTATGATGAATTTTTGGTTGAAAAGGCTTTTGATTTAGTTTTATACATTTCCATAAATGTTTATACTTATTTCTGAATGTTTCAGCTATATTGCTATCCTTACTAACCATTTGAGATCACCACTTTCTTATGTTTTATTTTCCCAATATCCAATGAAGTGTTTTATGTTTGACATCCAAGGTTATTCTAAGGGAACAATGGAATTCTCAAAGGATTTTTTTTGTTGTATGTTATAAAGTGTAATGTAACATTCATGCATATAAGCTATTTTATAAGACTGCTAAATTAATCGATCTTTCAGGACTTGATTCCTTGTAATCATGCCAATGTATTAAAATAATGCACCGACTCTGGGAATATAGGGTTGGGGCATTACAAGATATATTATAATTATATTGCCTCTTTTATATAGAAAATTATATTTACAACATACCTTTATGCTTTCCATAATTGTAAATATGATAATTTCATTGGGGGAGTTGTGGACTACCTCCCCCACAAAGTGATATTACACATTCATTCCACGCAAGGAATGCATGAAGGATGTTTTAAATGAACTTATGTAACATATATAACATATTTATTAAACTGTAATTAGAAAATACATGTATATATTATATATTTTATTCATTTAATATGAAAAAGGAATGAAAGTAGAGTTCATTCGTATGTATGGAATACCTTCTCCATGAATGGTGCACATCATTTATTTTGAACAAATGTTATGGAATATTATAAATAAATATATACTAGGTATATTTTATGTTGAAATCATGAATAATATTTCATAGATAATTTAATTATTACCACATGGATAATTTGCATCAAAACAAGTTCATTTTTTACTCAAATACCAAACATCAACAAAAAATCTAATATGAACTAAAATAATTAAATAATTGGTATAACATTGTAATTACTGATTTAAAATGTATAATAAAATATAATAAGATTCAATATATATTATAAATTTTCCTCTGTTTATTATTTTTGGAATTTAAGAGCAAGCGGTACAAGACAGATTTGAGGTAAAGGACTTTATCTCAATCTCCTTTCATTGTGGAATTTCATAATATTCTGAACCTCTATTTTTTCATAATTTGTATATACAGACACTATGAAATTTCATATCCATTTTTTATCTATAATAATTGTAATTAATAAATCATGGATATTAATATTTAAATCTTAAATGTGGTATGGGGCGTCATGAACATATAAATATTTAATTAACAAATATTTTCCTTCTTATCATTATGTAACCTATATATTTATATGCATATAATATGAATATACAAGAAATTTTAGGAGTTTTATTCCATGTTTTCAAAAGGAATATTTTTATACGAAGCATTTTAGTTGATTTAAAAAATGAAAAAAAATTATTGTTCAACATATATGGTGACAACGACTTCTCTATGGCCATAACCATTATTTGATATTTGGATTCCTCTATAATCCTTAATGTATCTAAAAATAAAAAAATATCATATTCTTTTATTAGGGGATCATTGTATTGAAAATGGGGACTTAAATGAAAATGGTATATTTATACAGAAATTTTGCTCACATTGGATTAGAATAAGATTTCAATAAAGGGTTTTTATGATGAAGGAGATTTATTCATGAAATGATACAAGAGAATTATATGAAATGTGTGAGCAAATGTATCTTATATTAAGGTTTTAGACCCATTATAGCACATGGGTGAGCCCGACACAGCTTATACGAAGGGTTGAGATCCATTATAGCTCATAGGTGTGCCCAATATGACATATACAATGGGTGACCCCCATTATAGATATCCAATTTAGAACTAAAATATATTTATTTACCAATTGGATGATATTTGAATGGGTCTTATGTATATGATGTTATAAATCACCTAATGTAGTTTTAATTTCATGATTTTTTTTTGTTTTTTCATTGATAAAAAATTATGAGTTTTATAAATGTGAAAATGTTTAGTTTCATCTCCTCAAAGAACATTGAATGAGTTATTAGGATTTATCTAGACTAATGGTTTTTATTTATTTTTATGTGCCTTACTATGATTTTTGTTCACATACAAAGTTTATAAATGTTTTATTGGATTTATTGGAGAATAGAGTCAATGATGGAGTCAATGAAATGTTGTGTTTATTAAACATGAAATGAAAAGATGTTTCTATTTAAATTTTTTAATGTTACGGAATAAACAGATACAATTTTGTGAGCCCAATTTGTATTTATATGTTTTTGGTAAGTAATTGTAATGTCTTATTTCTCTAATGCTCAAAACATTAAAAGATCCTAAATACGAATTCATTACATAACTCAAGATTACATAATGTTTAAGGTTAGTGCCATGTAGTTTGTATCAAAGTTCAGTTTATATAACATTAGAGGTTAGGATGGTGTTATATTCATTCCTTTAGAGGATTTTAATTTATGGTTATGATTAAATGATGTATTATTTTATGATTACCTTATTTCTTAATATAAACTATTTCTATTCAGAATGGTGTTTCAAAGAGGAAATTAAAAATCTATAATGGGAAGGCATCGAGAGGAAAAAAACCTTTCAAATCAATAGCTTGGGAAAGACAGAATTGGAAATAAAAAACATGATATAATGATGGATTAATTGAATCCTTCTATAAATGTTCAAGTTATATACTCACAAGATCATCCTGATTAACCACTGAAGAAAATTTCAATTGTGGGACATTTTATGGGGAAATGTCCCTATCATTCAATGGATCGTATTACCCAGTGGTAGTTGAAGGATGGATCAATACCCTTGAGAAGATATTTGATGTCATGGGATGCTCAGAATTTCTAACGGAAACTCTTTCCATCTATCATTTTATAGGTGAATTTGATCGATGGTGGTCCTTAGTTAGGAATAATATAAGGAATAATGACCATCATTCCATTGAATGGGAATAATTTAAGGATAGTTTTCATGAGAAATATTTCCCCATGTTTGTTCGCATTAGGATGGAGAAACAATTAATGGATTTAAAGTAGAAGGATGGTGATTCAGTTTCCCCATATGAAGAAAACGTCACATGATAAGATTGGTATGTTCTGAATTTTATTCTATACATTTATAATAAAATTAATTAATTTTAATCATGATTTAAACATCGGCTACATAGAGCTTTGGACTCCTAAGGTTTTAAATGTTATAAAAATGAGGTTCATTGTGTCGAGAAAGTTGAAAGTGATTTTTCTGACACATATTTTCCATGAGATGATAGGAATAAGAATCAGTAAAGGTGCCTAGAAATGGAGGAGGAACCAAATAATAATTCAATAGGTATCCCCAAAGTCAGTTCTAGATGTGGTAAAATACATTTTGGTAATGTATGTTAGGATCTAGAAAGTTTTATCAGTGCGGTATGTTTTGTCACAGTTTTTTGACTACAAAGAAAAGGTTTGTGAAATTTCAAATAAAGAGAGAATATATAACCAGTCTACAATAGGATTCTTAAGCTGAAATTTGTTGGGACATTATGAAAATAAGTGTCTGATGGTTATTACACAGGGAAGAAATTAGTATGATCAAAAACAAAAAGGTTTGGGAAAATATATTTATTATACTATATTTAATGTTGAGTCATCTGGTGAAGTGATTGAATATACTAAGAGCCTAGAATTTTTAGAAGGGAAACCATATGTTCAAGTTTTTAGACACACCTTCTGAGGTTTTATGTGATTTGATAAATTTTTGTAAGGACTGATCAAAGAGATGTTTTGTAGGGTTATTTTTATGTATGGAATTTTTATGTAGATGTATGCCTTTACTTTAGAGCTCTTTGTTAGGATATTGATATCCTTTATGTATCATGTGATATTTTATACTTATATTTATTCTTAGAGAATGCAGCATATTCTTGGAATATTATTAGGATGAAATTGTTCTTATAAAATGTAATTATGTTTCTTTATGTTCATATTCTAGGATGTAAATTAATTCCCCAATTCTATCAAAAGCACATTGAATAAAAATTATACATATATATTTCATAATGGTCTTTTTACCATTCACATAATTATGGTTTTGTGATGTATAACCTTCTGAAGCCAACATTCGATATCACTACCTATTAGACATTGAGAGTTAGTTTTATCATCCATTTTTGTGTTTCTTATATGGAACCATAGAATATGATATCCCATGTTACCTTTTTAATTATCTCTAATTATTTAAAAGTTATAGTTTTATTAACTATGTTTTTCGATGATGGAATTTTAGTGATGTTTTTTAGACCAATTTTAAAATTGGAAGGGTGATATTTTCCAAAAGGGGAATCATGTAACATCCTAGAAAATTATAGAATAATAAAGGATCATATATATTAATAAATAAAATGATAATTTTCATTTAAATGAGACAATATGAGTGATAGTGTACCCGTCATGCAACACCATGTTTCTCTAAAATCATAGGTTTCCCAGAACACTTTCTTATATATAAAAATTAAAAAACTGTTATTTTATTATTTTAAATGGAAGTTAATGCCTAGTCGTTGTATTAACAAGAAAGATAAAAATTAAATATATATTTTTTACATATTTTTTAAGTGGTTTTACATTTATCTAATGAACATTAGAGGCTTAAAATTAGAATGAATCCAATTTTAAGAATATAACAATCTAATATTTATAAAAGGTCAATTTACCACCTTTTGAAAGTGAACCCTTTTTAAAAATAGTTATATTCATTTCCATATGTTCTATTTGATTAAATAAACATATTCCATAGAATTGGATTATCAAAATTTATTTTAGTTGAAATTTTGTTATTTTTCTAATAAATTCCATATATTAATGAATAGTGTAAAATATTTCATTATAATTCAAAAATGCCATTTCATCTATTTTATTTATATAGATAGATTTCCCATTTAATTAGTTTTAATGTTTAATTGGATTATGTCTTTACCGTTTAATCTATTAATGGTAATTGGATGTAATTTCACATTTAAATTTGAAATAAACACATGTCAATATTTTCTTAGTTTTTACTTCCTGAAAACACGTTTTCTTGTTTTGACAACGGGAATTAATTTTAGATTAATTTCTGCCAATTATTCTATTTCGAATTTAGAAAGTTGTTTTCTATATTTTGAATCATAAAGACCAAATTATGTAAACGGTTACCTTTAATTTTTTTGAACATTATGAATAGTAACTCTAGTAATTATTTTTATTTACCATGGTTAATGGGTAAATCAGGTAAATAATGGTAAAAAATTAATATTATAATAATAATAAAATACCATAACATGTGTAATGATCCTATTTTATGAGATATATCTGACAAAGAGCATTCTTGGACCTAAATTGATACCTCGTGGATCCAAATGGCTGTGACAATGACCTTTTATAATATTTAATTTAAAGAAAAAGGAAATATAACAAAATCATCTATCTCCTACCTAAAACAATTTTAATTTGGTCTATATAAATGATAACGTTGACTATAAATAGTAATTATAAATCTAAAAATATTCCTCCAAAAATAATTTTATTTATAATTTTTATATGTTAAATAAATAAATATATTTATGACACAATATTGATGCAGTGATTATAATATTAATGAAATATTAAATAAAATGAAATTATAAATATTAAAATAAATTTAATTTGATCATATTTATGTCATACATGCATTTTTTTGGATAACCTTGACATGTGAGGGATGAGCTAATTTCTTTGGTTCTAGGGAATCATGTTTTTATGAATTAAAAAATATCAATTACTAAATAGTGGAAAAATTTACATAAAATATTTCTTAAAACAAATACTAATTTATTAATTGATATTATTTTTCTAAAAATATATGATTCAGTAATAAGACTTATATAATGTTGAAAATGTCTTTAGTGACCCAATTTTTGTTATCATGGAATATTATAGTAATTATAGTAATAATATATTATGAAAATACATGAAGACATGGTAAGAGTTAATGTTTTTAATGAAGGGTTAATGCTAAAAGTCATGTTTAATTTTGTGACTAAAAATTTCTAAAACATATTAGTTTATAGGATTCCTACAGATCCTCATATTATCATATATATATATATATATCACTTTGTAACTATTATAATTCAAAAATAAATTTATAATAAAATAATATTTCAGGACTTTCATAAATGCCCCTCCTCCATCTTATAAAAGGCCACCACCTCTACCCCCATAATCACACATCTCAAGCCCCTTAGCTCCTCAAAAATATGCTCAAATAATTTCCTAACATCCAAAAATTAATCCTAAAATCCTTACTATAAGAATAATTGCATTCAATAAAGAATTTTGACAAAAAATCAAAAGAAATTACCCGTGTTATAGGTAACATCTTCTCTCAAGATCCTTTCATTTATTTTCCTCATCCTACCCTCAAACCTAACATTATTCCTTCATTTAATAACAAAAAATATCCAAAATATACTATTATTTTTTTATTATAAGGATTTGACTGATACATACACACTCATCCATCTAATGGATATAGAACGTATTGTTTCTGTGTATGACGAACTACTGCCTCACGATACGATGATTGTTCAATTTTCTCCTAAAACCTTTCATGGTGGCTATTATGTTGGATATATATTTATGTATGATATATATAATATTTATATTGTGACTATGCTTCTTTATTTTTTATTTACAATATATCTCTATTCTTTCCATAATGTGTCAATATAATAATTTAATTATAGTAAGGGTGAACTACTACCCCCTCAAAGTGATATAACTCATTCATGCCATAAATGGAACATATAAAATATGGAGTTAATTAAAATTTGTAACATATGTAACATAGTTATTATACTGAATTTATAATATACCTATGTAGCTTTTATTTTTTATTCCTTTAATATGACAATGAAATGAAAGTAGTGTTCTTTCTTACATAAGGGATACCATTTCCATGAATGGTGTATTTCATTTCTTTTCCCAAAATTTTATGGACAATTAATAATAAATATATACTTGATATGTATTATATTTAAATAGTTAATATTATTTTGGAGATAATTCACTTATGACCCCAAGGATAATTTTCATCAAAATTAGTTCATTTTGGACTCAAATACGGAATATCGACAAAATGCCCAATATGAACTCAAATAATGAATGAATTGATGTAAAGTGTTAATAAGTGATATAAAATGAATAATAAACATTAAAAAGGTTCTAATGAATGTATCACTTAACCTATTTTTATTATTTTTGAAATTAATGAGCAATTGAGATAAGCTAGACTCAAGGTAAAGGACCGTTTCTCAATCTCCTTAAATTATATCATTTTAGGTTAATATGCACCTTTTTTCATTAATAATGTGTATATACATCCCCTAAGAGATTTCTTATCCATATTTTATATATACTAATTTTATTAATTATATCATGGAGTTTAATATTTAAATGATCAAATTGGAATGGGATACCTAGAACCATTAAATATTTAATCATCAAAAACTTTTATTCATGATATTAAATTACATATTGATTTATATGGGTATAAAAAATACAGTAAATTTTATGAATTTAATTACATGTTTTTTCAATGAATATTTTTATTCAAATAATTTTAATTTCTTTAAAAAATTACAAAAGGAATGATTTTAGGACATATACGACAACAACGAATTCTTCGCTACCATAACCATTATTTGATATTTTTTGTCTTCTATATGCTTTAATGCATTTTAAAATGAAAATAAATATCTTATTCAATTATTTGGGTATCTTGGTATTGAAAATGTTTTCTCAAATGAAAATGGAATTTTTATGCGGAAATATTTTTCATATAGGAATAGAAGAATCTTTCAAAAAAATGGGTATTGTGATGATCATGTCATATTCATGAAATGGTACATGAGCATATTAGGAAATGAGTGAGCCGATAAAGATTATACGAAGGATTGAGCCCCATTATAGATCACAGTTGATCCTAGTAGAGCTTATATTAAAGGTTAAGCACCATTATAACTCACAGTTGAGCCTGAAACAACATATACGAAGGGTTGAGCCCCATTATAGATCACGAGTGAGCCCGATATACCTTATATTAATGGTGATCCCCATTTTTAGATCTCAAATTAAGAGGTCAACCATATGTTTATACCAATTGGAAGATGTTTTTAATGGTTTTATGTATTTTATTCTCTAACTCACCTAAATGAGTTATAAATTATCGCTACTGGTTTTAGTGTTTTTTATTGAACAAAAAGTATGAGTGTTATTCATGTGAAATGTTTTTGATTCATTAGCTCGAAGAACATTGAATGGATTACCAGGTATTAACTAAAATAATTATTTTTATTTAATTTTATGTATCTTACCAGTCTTTTTATGCTCGTAACATTTTTTTAAATGTTTTAATAGGATTTAAGGGATAATACATTCAATGATGGAATCAAGGAAAAATTATAATGATATAACCTGAAAAGAAACCATGTTTTTTTAAATGTTTTTATTGTTATAGAAGAAACATATACTATTTGATGCATCCAATTAATATTTCTATCTTTCTATTATGTAATTGTTATGTCCTATTTCTCTAAATCTATAAACCTCAAAGTATCCTAAATGGGAATTCTTGACATTACTAAATATTATATAAAGTTTATGGTTGGGTCCTTATAATAGAGTTCACTGATTTTTTGGGGAACATGTTTATGTGAATAATCATTTTGTAATATAGTGAAAATGGTAATGATAAATTTAGGTGTCATTATTATTAGGGATTAGGAATAGGATTCAATAGTAGAAACTGTAAGGATATATTTAAATAAAGGGAAATAACCTCAAATTTTGGGAAGTAAATTGTTTGTGTTTTACTAGTAATTACATAATGATTTTTATATTACATAAACTTACAAGATTTCTATTTAATTCACCTAGAGGTAATAACCGTACAAACCGATAATTGAGTAGTAACCCAATTTTCACTAAGTGAAAAAATAGAAGTCCTAAAAGGACAACAATTTCTGAGCTTCTAATGGGATATATCAATAATTATGCACTAGCTATTCATAACCAATTAGGTGGGATTTGAACTCGTAGTTATTTTATAGTAGTTTATGATAGTAATAATACCCCCATATATTTTAATTGGTTATTGAAATTAATTTTTTGATGATATAATTTATTTAAGGGGAAAAAAGTTATCTTATTTGGGATTATTTTTCCTTTAAACTAAATCTAAGTGGAATATATTCTATTATATGAAAACCCAAAATAAAATAAAACAAAATTATATTAAAATGCATGATAAGAATTGTAATATAGTTCAAGTAAAATGAGAAATGGAATTATTAAAATAGAATATGAATAACCCATCACATGAATATTTTTAATGTTGAGATGATTTATCTTATATAAATTTAATACTATTTTAATGAAAAAATCAGTGTTTTTTAATAATAATTGATTAATGAAATATAAAGGTTCTATGATAAATTATTAATGAGATCTTATTAAATTAATTTAGTTTTAATAATTTTTATTTTTTTATGAAATTTAATTTTTGATATATTATTGATTTTTATATTAATATACAAAATTTACCAATTTTAGAGGATTATTAAAAAAATATAACTCTACAAAAATATATTAACACACATTAAATTTAATATTTTAAAATAAATAAAATAAATAACCTTTAAATTCCAAAAAATAATTTTTATAAAAAAAATTTATTATATTTTATGTTTTCATTTTAAAGTTATATTCTCAAATACTAAAAAAAATTCAGTAGAAGAATTACATTTTTGAATTATAAAAACACATTTCACTATTGGTGATAATTTTTTTATGGAAAATTATATTTTTAGAAAAAATTTAAAAATATAGTTCTTAAAAATACAATAAATTTTATGATATCATCATAATGTAATCATTAAATAATAAATCATAAGAATATTATCAACAAAAACATTATTTGTGGAGTATATTAATGAATTTAATATGTTTAATTTTAATTTTGAAACAAATATTGTAAATTTTAAAACCTAAATTAAATATTATACATATAAACATATTTATTTGGTTATTTTCATTTAATTGAGTGTTTGGAACGTGACGCACACACACACACACAAATATATATATATATATATATATATATATATATATCTAAATAAATCATTACCATTTATTTAGATATTAATCCAACTAATTTCATTCCAATGAATTCGTTGAACCTGTTCATAAAGTAATTAACATCTTAACCTAATAATACCCCACATCATTTCCAATAAAAATCACATCCATTATACTTATTAAATACCAATATATATCCATTTACACTATCATATGTGTCTTAGTACCCTTAGGTATATTCTTGATGTATTTAATCCGCATATTTGAAGGATTTAGTAATAGAGTAATTCTATATCCAAGTGGTAACACAAATTATCAATATTTATTTTTTTCTCTTCTTATTTTTATTCTACCATTAAATTTTATATTCTATACCTTCTAAAAATATTTCATATTTAAATAAATATCAAACTATTTCTATTAGGATACTGATATAAATATTTAAATTGATTTATAATATATACCTTATCCCTCTATATTGGCATTCCCATAAATTAGTTGTTTTCATCCAATGAGGATTCTTTTAATGCATTATTTATCACTTCATAATTGGATGGTTAGTATTTATTGGGTAATATAAATTTATCATATACTATAATAATATTCTAATATAATTTTATAAAATTATAAATCTCAAATGAACAAAGCTAAAAATGGAAAAAAAATAAAATAATTTTATTGAAAACTATTCTTAAGTAGTTATCTCTTTAAAGGTGATAATAATATATACATGCTAATGATTATAAATAATAAATAATTTAATATTGGAAAATAATTTACTTTAATATTCATTATTTAGTAAACATAATTTTATTATAAAAGTGGTCAAAATGTGATGAAATAAAATGCGATATAATGTAAGTGTTATTGGTTTAAATTTCATTTCCTTGGGACATATTTCATATTTTGAAACATGATTAATTTTATATTGTATTACACTGGTACAAAAAATAAATAAATTTTTTTAATATATTTTTCATTTAGTAAAATTCATTTGATCATCCATATAATTTAATTTCTTCATTGGATTTTTATTTAAGTATTATAAAATTATGAAGGGTTTCCCACCACAAAATTTATTTCATTGAGATATATTTTTTGATAAGATTTTTGATATGGTTTATCAATTTATATTTATAAAATTATATCTTGCTTCTATTTTAATTCATTATATTTTTCTTTTCATAATGTTTTATATTTTTAGGTATATTTGGAAATGATACTTAATCCACAAGGGTTTCATCGACTCAATTACCTTTTCATTTAGTCCTATACATTCTAAAATGACTATGATATTAAGAGTTATGTCACCACCAAATTAAATTTTCATATCAATAATTAATTTTAAGGAAACTTTGAATACCACAATGGTAAAAAAATAAACATCAAACAAAATATGAGAAGACATGGTCATTCCAAAAATAAATGAATAAGTTATAAGAATTGTCCATATATAATTTTTATTGGATTATGGTTACCTATGTGTCTGTATTTTCATAGATGAAATCCTATAATCATAATTTCATCATTTAACATGACTATACATATTCATCCATGAAAGTATTCCCCTCCTTAATTCTATATAAAAAAATATGATTCCTTTATCGATCCAAGAAAAATTTTCATTAATAAAATTTACAGAAAATGATTTTTCAAAAAATCTATAGGAATTCACCGTAGAAATTTTTATCTTGAAGGAATAATCCATAATCATTTCATTATAATGAGGAATGATATTATGAACCTTTTATCTATCAAAAAAATAATTTTATGAACCATTTAGATAATAAACAATTTATGTCGGATTTTGATTAGTCTTGGCTTCCCTACCTTCCACAATAAATATAAAAATCTATAAGATCATGATGGTTATATATTGTTCCTCCTCAGACCTAAAATTCCATTTTGAGGCTTGCCATCCCAATATAACATGTTTTCAAGTAATATTTTCCACACATATTGATTCGACCATGCTTATCTCTACCAATAATTGTTTTCCTTTCCTATAGAACTATTGACAAATTTTATTTATTTATTAGAGTTTTCTTTTTCGGCCCTTGGTTTTTCCCATTCATGACAATGAAATTATCAGGAAGAAGGTTTTCCTTCATCACATTACTTAATCTAGACCATTAATTCATAATGGTTTGGGGGTTTTGGTCATTTTATACAATTAATTAAAGGTCTATTTCCTTGGAAATCAATTTAGTATCCCCAATGGACCAAGATCCATCTTCATTCCTTTTCCATTTGGGAATATATGTTTTCTGTCATTTTGGATCCACATTCTCCTTCCCATATACTCTCAAGGAATATAAACAAATTTTGAGCTGTATTGATCATGGTGGGGATTACATCCCAAGATACCTCCACCTCGATGAAGTTGAAACAAACATAATAAGAGATAAATAATTCCAAGGAAGAGGGCCTATAATACATTGGGTTTTATTGAAATCCATCATGGTGAATTCTACTTCTCTATGATCATTCCATTTGAAAATTAATTATCTATTTAATGAATCAAAAAATGAGGGAGTTTACATTAATAGTAACTGTCCAATGTCCCCTGAATATACGATAGAAAAATACAGACAAACTAATCACATTAAAATATTTCAATGATATCTGCCACCTAATGATCAAATTATATAGTATCCAATTATTTCTAGAGTGGAGAAGCATAGAAGACCTATCTAAAATATTAATGGCCTACTAAGATTGTAGATAGATCAGTTCAAGTAATCTAGGGGATTGAAACAACCCGAATCAGTCCTTTCATCCTCTATGGATTGATAATAAAATGTTCCCCAAGAGATTATAAGAAATTATAAAACTGTTCCAAGTATAAATTACATCTAGTTGTTTGTAGTGAAATTCCTTCTCAACCATGATCCACACCCACATAATTGGGTGTGTTGAAAAATCATATTTGGGACATATATGTGGTGTGATTTGGTAATATTTTTAAATAATCTATGGTATGAACACAATAAAAAACATATTTTGAAGAATGAAATTAATTGAATGGGTTTTAACAGAATACGGTGATCAGGAATGAATTCCCACAATGTTTTTTTTCAGAAAATATTGTTTTATATGAAATTTTTTGGGTCATAAACAGTGTCATAAATGTGATCTATTTCCAGTCTGAGGTTCTTAGTACAAATAATGATTACATATTCCACTGATGATAAATGAACCTTTATGTTTTTCTTGATGAGGTGGCCAACAATTGTCCTCTCATATAGATCACAAGAACTAAACATAAATCTATTTAATGAATCAATTGATGGATGACACAAGATGAAATGGGCCACCATTTTTCGGTTCAAGGGAGTTTATGATTAATAGAACATTTAGGTCAAAATAATTAGTAGAGGAGGGCCATGAAAACTATCATCATTGATTGATGTTATTAATTAAAAACATACAATTTAAATAAGAAAAAATCCCATATTTTTTAAAACCATGTATTCTTCCACATAAATATACATTAAATTATTTCAATAATGTTCTTATTTATACAAAAATGATTTTTAAGGTAATTATCCACTAATTTTGACAATATTTAAAACATTATAAGGAATCTGTTTTTATTTTTTTCCGCATAGTTCATTTTTACCATCTTTACAAAATTTTGAGAATAGTATCATTTATCACATTTACCACATGAAGTCCATTTATTGATTTTATAATATATTTTTTTCCGAATATGTCTTTCTCTTCAAGAGTATATGTTTTTAAAATGTAATTTATATTTTAATGGTTTTATTAAATTATCATTATAAATATAAGGTATATTTATTCATAATAATATATTATGATATTTAACTACACATATCAACATTATTATCTTCATCTCTGATTTTTTTTCATTAAATTCATTCTATATCAATATTAATATATTTTAAATTTATTTATAAGTACAATATTAAATGTAAATTTCTAAACCACTTAAAATGGATTTTTAAAATTACCGATATGTTTTGTAATGACAATGATTCAAAAAAATTATTAATTTTTTTTCATAATGTCACATACATTTTTATCATAAAAAATAAAATATTGATCACCTTTGGTGTAATATTTCATGAATTTCAAAAAAATCTACTAAAATGTTTTTTGGAATTGAAATGGTGTATCAAATGATCTCATTTAATCTCATTTGATATTATAAAATTTAAAACTATTAGAAAACCCATATTCTTATAAAATATTTCTTCTACAATTTCTATATCATATAATAATTATTATTTATAAAAGATATATGATTAATTGTTATGATATAAATTTGTTTATTTGATGGAATACAGTCATGTATTGTGATAATATGAATTAAACATGATTCATTATAAATTTAACTATTATATCATGATGTTATTATTGTTTGTGTATGTGGAAGAACAATCATGTAGTTATAATGATGAGATTAGTGGGCCTTTAATTATATTTTCCACCAACTAATTGGTAAATGTTTTAGATATCGTGAGATGGTATCTAATGGACTAGAGAGTAATCATGATAAAATATAATAATTTTTCCATTATGGTATAATTTAATGATATTGATTCCTGACTTATAATATTGATGTCAAATATTATATGGTTTCAATATTAAAATGATTTCGTGATCAAATAGAATTAAAATGTTTATGTTAAACTAATAATGTAATGATACATTATTTATTATCCACAATTTATTATGAATGATTTCCTTATAATTTTTTAATGTTCCTTGATTATGTTATAAAATGATAATGTTAATCTGATGCTCACTTATTATCTAAAATGGTTATTTCAAATGATTACTCTTAGGAAGATTTTTTTATCACCCTTCCTAGGTTTCCATTTATCTTGGTTTTTAATAAGAGTATTATATATGAAATTCATTAAAGGGTATCATGTGAATATTATTTTATATGAGATGTGGATAACTTATGGGAAAATAAATAATCAAAGGATTATTATGAAAAGTCCAAATGGATGGGAAATATGTGTTTTTTCTTAGTTATATTTTATTTCTAATTCTATAACAAAAATGAACAAAAATTTATTGGTTTTTCATTTAACTCAATTATTTTTTATTTCCATTTTAGCAACGGGTTGTTATGTTTGGGTTACTTATTTATAAATCAAATTGGGTTCTACAAGTTTGTAATGATTTAGTTTTGAGCACTAGATCTATGACCGCGGGTCATGGGTACGTCAAAGTGTTATTTAAGGAAAAATTAATTGAGAGATAAATAAGTGGTTAGAAGGTAATTATGGACCATAACATGATTGATAATGTAGAAGATTGTATAATGTATAGTTTTGAGTTATGATATTGGTAATATTTTAATTCACTATAATCTAACTAGACAACTAATGTAATGTTATAGAACTAACCATGAGTCCCCACATTTAGGGATATGTTTGTGGGTTGGAAGGGTATGATTATATACCATGAATGAAATGGATGGATATAAGATTTTTTAACATTACCATACTCGAAAATATTATGTTGTGTTTGAGTAATCAATGAGATTCCCTATGCGGAGCCTTTTTTTTATATATTGGGATTCAATTATAATAATATTGTGTTTTGTAAAGAGTGGAATGGATTTAAAATTAGGATACATGAGGTCTGATCGATTCTCATGGTGTCAAAGTTATCACATGATTACTTTATAGGCATAGATTTTTTGAACTTGTCTAGCACACATTGTACTGATGTGATTACTTGAGCATGATTCATTTTTTCTTAGGAATAATAATATATAATAGATAATATAATGAGAAAATGTCCAAATCAAATTATGATTTTTTACACACTGCCCCAATACTCTTCTATGTGTATATAACTTATTTTTGTTTTATAGTTCTGATCACGAGTATCAAAATAGATCAATATAGTGATATTTGATAGTTATTGATGAATATGATAAGGTAGGGTGAGGAAAAAATTATGGGCTTAAATTTTTTATTTAACAATTTATATTTTCATATGTGGTTGTCTTAGTGGGTGACCACATGTAGTGTATATTATAAAATTTTTCATTCAATTCATCATAGAATTGTAATATATTTGATTATGTGTACTCTTAGCATTTTATATGGAAGATATTTTGGTATTTTTCCATATTTAATAATTTTTTATTATGGAAATGGCCTCCTCATCATGTTATTTTTTCCCTTGATATATTTTAGAACCATTTGGAGTATAGAGAGATGTGTTTGTGGATTTGTCGCATCGTTAGTCCAAAAACTGGTGAGTGATCCCAAATATGGATGATTACATGAGATATTTTAGTGTGTTTTTATTTTTTATAAAATTTGGGGGAATGGTATAAATTTAAAAAAGAAATGTCAAACAATTTTTTAGCCTTTATAAGGTTTCTTCATACACACCTTTTCGAATGATATGGTACTGATTTCAATGGTATGATATTATGTTCTTATTGTACACTATTATGGTTAAGATGTTTTCATGATAATAATGAATTCAATAATTTTTTTATTTATGACTTTCTCTCTATTCCTATTAAATACAGCCTAATGTACATGATCATATTTAGAACTGATGATGTACAAGGAATTATGTGTTCATGTGTGAGAGTGATTTTTAATAACAATAAGGATTCATTTATTTAATGTGTCAATGTCAACATATAACAGTGAATTAAAATATAATTTTTTAGTGTAATTTTATATAGACAAAAATATTATTTCCCACACAATAGAATTATAATGGTTGGTCACGTGTATCATAGTATGATAAGTTATCCAATAATAGTTGAAATGAAATTCTCCCATGTATGGGTTGTTTAATAACCTATGTTATTATACTATTTTAATTGTATGAAAAGAAATGATCTGAAGCTGGTAATGTTTTTCCAATAATATGAGGATACCATATCCATTATACTTTGAGTATTTTAACCATAGAAGGAAGAATTAGTTTTATTCTGAGACCTATTGACTTTGTATGAACTTTTATAATTTTTTAGGAAGCACATATATATTATAATGATTTTATAGTGTAGCTAGTGGTTGGGTGGTTATCCTTTTAATTAGTGATATTTAATGAGCAATATGAATGTTCTAGTTCTAAAATAGAATAATTGTTAGTGGGTTAGGTGTATTAGACGAGGATAGGTAGGAGAATAATTTTCTGGATATGATTTAGGTCTTGTGATTAAGTAGTATGAGGGTGTTCAATCATTGACAGTAAGTGATATTGATGTTGGTAGTTGGAAAGAACCTAATAAAATATTTTTGGAGATTCAATCTGCCCATATATGATGATAGAGGTGTTTGATTGGATTTTTGGGTAAAACATTATTTTAAAAGGATAAGAATGAGTAGGTTTCGTTTTTTGTCCTATATTGTGAATCAATTAATCTCCAATTAAAGGATGAGGACCAAGGATTATTGATGAGGTTGGGAGATTTTTCCTTAATGGTATATGGGAAAATCATGGTAGTATTAGATTATATTGGAACAAAAATTCATTGTTTTTTCATTCTGATATATTATCATGTATGCTTACATTCAAGGTTGTAGATAAAAGATAACAAATATTATTGAGTGTATAGAGACCCATTAATTTAAAAAAAATATTACATATTATTATATTAATATTCAATGAAAAAAATCAAAATCCATCCCAAATCAAAAAAAATTATTGTTTTTTGGAAATATTAATAGATAATCCACTAGTACATAATATATCGACATTATGCCACACAAATTACTTCATAACTAATAGTCTTATGAGACATATCATGCTTAAACCCCTTTCTTAATTTCCTTAGGAAAAGGAAAAATATGAATATCGAGATCAGATACTCATTATGGGATATAGAGGGTATGAATTGATGATAATATGAAAAAATAAGATAGGATTAAGTGTATGGTTACATGATCAAAATATACCATAATCATAAAGAATTATTCAAAGATCATAAATGATGAATCAATGTATATTATTTTTTCAATTTAATGTACGTAAAAAAATATTTGTGAATCAATAATAATCAATTATCTTATATGAGAATAAATCATAATCATAATAAATAATTGTGTGGAATTTAAATAATAATTTAAAATAATATATATAATTATGTAACACTGAATAGGCTACCATAGGGGATTCAGTTCAACACCCATTACATATTTTCCTTTTCAAGGATTTCTCCCTAGACTATCATAGTGGAAAATTTCTCTTACTAAACTTGGTTATCAAAAAATTCATTTACTTTTAAACTCCTGATATATCCACATTGAACCAATTAATTATAGGGATATAAAATTCTTATCCCACCTATCACATTGTAATAATACATATATATTTGAGACAGATGAACATAAAACATTCATTATTTCATCAGAACCCATTGAAATGAAATCAGTTTCATAATAATTCCATCATTTCATCCTATAATTACCCATAAAAAATAAAAGGGTGTAATAATATATAGTCATATGTTCATAAACCATAAAAATAATAATAACAATGGAATAATGAGATCATTTCCCCAGTAAATTACATTTTACATCAAAGTATTTTATAATAGATGAATAAATTTTATTGAAATATTTTAAGAAGATAAAAATATTTTATATTTTAAATCACTTATTTAAAATAATTTTTTTTCAAAATATTATGGAAATAATTATTAAAGAATTGAAATGGTAAAACATTTAAATAAATCTTCAAATTAGTGAGTGGTCTAAAAGTGTAAAAGTTTTTACATACTGTATTTTTTAAAAAAACATTTTGTTCACACCATCAATTAAACTACCATGATAATAAAATGATAAGAATTTTTTTAAATCATTTATTATAAAATATAAAAATAGATAAAATATAAATTAAATAGTAACTAAATTTTATTAAAAACAATATTGAAAAACTTTAGAAAAATATTTATAGGTGAAGAAAAGTAATTCTGACTAAAATAGAATAAATAAGGTCGTATTTTCTCAAAAAAATTAAACAATATGTTGAGTAAAAATATGAAAAATATGGAATTAAAAATAAAAATTAAAAAATTAATAACATGACTTGAAAAATTAATTTTTTTATCAATTAAATATTATATGATATTAAAATTTTTAAAGTCGAGTAAAAATAATCTCAACAAAAATGGTCTTGAAGAATAATTATATTACCACTTTGGTAACATTTGATTCATAAGAAAAATGAAATAATAAATTTAAATGAAACTCTAAAATCTTGAACATAATAACCATTGGGATATAACATTTCAATTTTGTATTATTTATGTCTCAGAAATATAAATAAGTGCATAACATCAAACATATAGCAATCAAACAATATTGTCATAAAGAACACTAGTTGGATTTGATATCTATGAATCAAACCCTCATGAACGATATATATGTAGATAGATGTTTATATCCCCATATCTTTTATGAGAGGAAAATAAAAAGAATTCATTTGAAATATATACTGGTAACAAAGGAGTTAATGGGTTATTATTGTATAATTCTCTCCTAAATAAATGTAGATGAGAATCCCTTGCGTAAAGAATATATTTCATGATAATTGCTCTAACCAAATTATAATAAATTAAATTTTCTTAAAAAAAAATTAAAAGTCCCATATTTATTCCCATAATACTATATATGTTTATCATATAATATTTTGACAAATAGTTTTTGATAATTATTCACAAAAAATGTTGTCTCCATGTGTTAACTGGTTAGTTTTTCTAATAAGTGTCGGTTTGACAGATCCATACCATGTACATTGACCATGGTTACATTATCAATTGAATAATAATTAGTAAATATGTATCATATATCTTTAATATATATATATATATATATATATATATATTTATAACCATTAAAAATATTGGTGATTAAAATAAATTTCATCACTTTATAGAGAAAGAAAAAAAATTATGCACACATGATGTTTACACTTTTTGACCATAAGAACGAAATAAGGTAAGTAATATTTTTATGATAAAATATTATAATATTCTAAATATTAGTAAAATATATTATTATTAGAATCTATGTATTTCCAAATTGAAAAAATAAAAACATTCATTTATAGAGGTATTAATCCACACATATGCACAAGTGTTGTTATCAATTCTGATTGGATGGAAATGTAATAATTTAGATAGGATATTATAATTAATGATATCAAATTACATCATAAATGTCATATATAAATATTATATCCATCAAAATAACCATATAATAGTTATTGTTATGTTAAATGAATCTTACCCCTACGTGGAGGCAGTTTTCCACTCTTATGCTTCATCGATAGTCTCATTTCGCATTCGATAGAATGAATGTGGAAAACTTATATGAAATAATAAAATTCTATCATTGATAATGAGATACGGTAATAATTTTTTATTTTAATTATTTGGATATAACATAAAGATATAAAACAATAAGTAAAATGAAAATGCTCGGTTAAGATGATTAGCTTCTCTTAGAAGAACCTCATTTGGAACTCACTATTAGGACTATGTATATGATATTTTATGGAGGAAAACATCTCAATAAAATTGATAATGATTAATAGAATATTGTTCTTGTTTTTTTTGTATTTATGTGGCTGGATATGATTGAAGATGTGTGGAGTGGAGGGTCATTCTTATAATTACACAATTTATTAAATTTAGATAAATAAATTTTCAATATAATGTGTCTCTGAATTGATACATTTTAAATAGTGGATTAATATAAATCTAAATTATATCATCTCATAATATTTATTCATGTTTACGGGATTTTTACAAATATATATCTTAGTATTAACCCCTTGTTAAACCTTTGGAGAATTACTGAATGTATCAAAGTTATCTACACATTAGGGATAAATACTGTTACAATATGATGAATAATTACACATAAGTATACAATGGTAGATATTGTAGATCATATCTCGTTCAATTGCGCAATTGTAATAGATTTTCGAATTTTAATTAAATTAATTAAAAATAAAAGAAAAAACATACCAATATTGTAATTTTTATGACTACCGAAAAATATTGAATTTAAGGAAGAGAATATTAAATTTTAATTCAAATAAAAACATTTTAATACAATATATTATGTTATATTGTTCTAAAAATTTAATTTAACATAATAATTCATTCAAATATTATTAATATTTATATTATAAATATCATTTTTTTCTATAAATATAGAAAATAATGTGTCTGTATTGTCTATGAATTTGAAGTAACAATACTATAAGTGAAACATATAAATTAACTAGTATGATAAAAATAATTTATTAAATTTAAAAATAACTATTTAAATCATATCAAACACTTAATTTATCCCCATGAAACAAATATTATTTAATTTAAATGAAAAGTGAGTGAAAATTTGTATTATTCTTTTCTTAAACTTAAATATAAGTCATTATGAAAGGTAAATTGAAAAAAATTATATTTACCTATAATATTGGATAATAAAATATTTAATCCAGTCATATAATAGATTAAATACATCTTTTAGGTTTATTTTATATCATCGACCCATTGTTTTAACTGTAGTTTATCTGTTTTATCCTTTATACGGTGATAAGTATTTATCATAGATACAATTCCTAATTACCACAAATAAAATTGTCCTATTTAAAAAAATTATTATTTATTCTAGAAATTTAATCCCAATTTTCAAATTAATTCTATATATGTTGTGTAAATTTCTTTCAATATACACTTAAAATCTATTATAAAATCTATTTAATAGAAAAATAAAATTAAAACTATAATAATGTTTTTAATAAAAAATTAATAATTTTTACGATTCAAATGAAATGAATCTGATTATTTTTAAATTAATTTAACTAATAAATTTTTTGATAAATAAAAATTTTTTATTCTTAAATATAGTAATTGAAAATAAATTTTTCAAGATGAATTTTTTTTTAACTACACACTAATAAATTAATATTTTTAAATTCATTATAATTTATCTTTAGGATAATTTCAATAAATTTATATAAAACTAGATAACATTTTCATAAAATAGAATATATAATAGTTGAGTATTTTATTTTAATATTCCCTTCCAAAAACCTCTAAAAGAATTTATTTTTGAAAAAATTCATTTATGAATCATAAAATGACATTACTAATAAATGAGGCCATATTTCATAAGAATTAATCTATATATTTGTAATGTTTAACAAAATATAACATATATTTCATAATTAGGTTACTAATATTCATATACAATAATTTACTAACTAGATTATAACGGTATTATTTAAATAGGAATATTTTTATATTGTATCATAATTCAAATAAATCTTGGTGTCACATGATAAGAAATATATTACACTAATTCATCAATCAAACTAAATTTTTTAGGGTTTTAAATAGTTAATAATTGGATATCATACAATATGTCTTTCTTTCAGATTTTTTTAACGGATATCTTGTGTGAGGTTACAACAGATCCAAGAAAAATCAATGTTAGGCATCCCATGATGGTTGTAATGTCTGAGAAGGATAAACACATCGATTCATTAAACAAGGTAATGAATAAGGAATGTTACATGGTGGAAAAATGTACTATTTCATTAGTTTATCAAAATAGATACTCCTATAGCATGATGAATCTTACCATTGATAAAGAAATGACCCTCAAATTGGTCGAGTAATGGGTTCGGTGAGACCAATGAGCTGATAATTGATATGGAACTACGATACTAATGTATATTATATATTATTTTCCATATAATTCCTTCAGTAATACTATATTTAATATTTTATTTTGTTTTTCATTGGATGTCATGTTTTACTATGGTGATCATGATGGTTTGGGTGTGATCAGAGAGTGAGGTATATTAGGGGGGAACCAATGATCTTAAAGAGATCATGTTAGTTGTGTTGGATGGATAGGGGATAAAAAATGTATATATATGAATATTTAGGTATAATATCCATATTGGGTTTATGTGGATGGTCTAATTCGTTCCCCTTACTGTTAAGGTATCATGATTTGACAATGTGGTAGCATGATGGCATTCATAGATGTGTGTTATCATAGTAAATCAACTAAATGATGATTAATAATATATTACATAAAATTTGATTTAATTAGTATGAAACTACATTGAACATAATGACAGACCAATACATATTCATTTCAGTGGGTTATTGTTAATATGTTTGGAACTATGGTTCGAAATCAACGATCGTGAGAAGGAAATTATGGTGGGGGAAACTATAATACCTTGAGATAATTGGTTGATTATCCCACGTTTTCTTGGGATATATGAGTATCTTTTTGAACTTTCTAGAGGTTGGAAATGGAGGTGATTGTGAAACATGGTTTTTAATAAATAGAACCCCATGTTTATTATATTTTTATAGCAGTAGATTATTTAGTGATTGAAAATTAACATATTGGGTTAGCATTGAATTTATGACCATGGTCGGTTGGGTTCGAATAGTAAGGAATATTGGGGATTTTAAAGGATGGGATATGTTATGGTGGGGTGTTTCTAATGACCAAAAAATACTACTAGTCAATGTTTCTATGTAATGTTTAATTTTTTTCATGGTGTTATGGATGTTATTTGAATTTGGACTCACATTGAAACTCATATATTTGGATCATGTGGGAAGACAAAATTGGGTATGGATTAAGGCCTATGAGATGTTTTTGGTTCTTATATCAGCAATGGATCAAGTCCAATTAACTATAATGAAATAGAACGACTACATCTGGTGATTCTAGGACTTGTATTTCATTATTTTATTTCTATTTAATGTGGTTTTACATGAGGTCATACTGATTAATAACATAGAAAAACACCATGAGATAGACGGATGAAGTAACTCCACTCATAGAATATAAACATCATGTTGTATTGCATTTGGGTTTCCCCATGATGATGTTTATATGGGGGACATCACCTATTTTGGGAAGGTCATGTTGCGATCTCCATGGTCACACCATGACTTTGTTTGGTGATGGTGTGAGTCATGTTTCATCCTTATGGTTGCATTAGGACTTAACTACTGATTGATGTTTTTTTAAAATAAGTGTAAACCGGTAATTTACTTCTATATCATTGATATTTTATGATAAAAAAGATATTGTAGAGAAAATATTTGGATGTATATACCCTCCCTCACAGCTCTACGATCTCCCATTCATGGGAAGTTCTTGGTAGTGATTTCATGGTTCAATATGTATGATTATTTTTTTACATCATCTAATAATATTCCCCATTATAATCCTTTGATTTATGTTTGATTTATTCATTCTTTTTAATTTCCTATTACACATAATAATGGAGGATTTGGACATGGATTATGGGTATTTTTTCTTACATAGATAGATGAGGTCCCAAAAGTTCGAATGAATAAGGTTTTATGAAATTACAAAGATAATGTTATTCCTAATATTTTTTGGGGTTACACTGATTTCTTTATTAGAATAATAAATTTATAAAAAGTCATTATACATTATTTTGTATAGTGACTTCTGATAGGTGATCGGGAGGTTGTATGAACTTTGAAAAAGAATTTTATGGCTTCCTCGATGGTGATAGGATAACAGAGGTGAAGGAAATAATGTTGTGAAGTAGTTGGTATCTATGATACAAAACTATATCACTTTATATGCGTGGTTTCATGACATTTACACATTTAAATGGACCTGTTTGAGGGATAAATACAAAGAGATACATAGAAAAGATGATAGGATTAATTCAAGACACTCATGATCTGGTTATGTAGTATTTACAACATGAGTAATTTTGACTACTTAATATCCATATATCTACGATATGATCTTCCTGGTTGTGCATACATGATACCGTGTTTATGTTTTCTAGTTGAATATGTAGTTTTTGTATCCTATGTTATTTATAAAGTTCTAGTGGGCCTACCATAAGAGGAATAATTCTAGGGAAATGGGTGAGATAGTCATACTTCTCACTCCTTGGTAAGAGAACCCTCCTAATGGTGTATTGAGGATTATTGAACAATTTGGGAAATATGAGTCATCCAGCTCTAGTTTGTTTTTGGAAAAGAGATATTTCCAATAAATCATGGGGTTAGGATTAATTACATGATTGATATATAATGCTAAATTACATTAGATTGTGAATTTGAAATTATTAGAGGATGTGGACAAACCTATGGAGGGATTGTTCATATGGATTCCACTTGTCTTGAAAAAATCGTCAGTTCTCATTCATGGAATGGAGAATATGATTAGAGTCTGTGGAAGATCGAGATGACCCTTGGGGATTCCTTTATGTGGATTATTAGGATTACATAGGTATAACTATATCATGATTGTTCAATCAATATTATTATTAGGATATTTTATTGATTGGAAAATTAGATGATGAGGTTTATTGAGGTGAAATCTTAGGCCTCAAGTGACATGAACCTTGGTTATTATCTCATGTTGTTGTGGGATAGGATTAATGTAATTCTTGTTGTTTCATGTTTGTGATATTTGATGGATCCGAACAAGATTAGTCATATATCCCAAGGGAAGGGCTATATAATAATTATAATGTTTTGTACTGTTGGCCCCTACATTAGGTGATTAGTTAATTGTTTTGGATGGGTACATACCTTTAATTACATGGTTTTTTTCCATGACCTAAGAGTGATGATGTGTGTTGAGGGATGTTATATTAGTACATACCAGGAGTGATAAGGAAGTAGTTATAGAGGAACCATGTAATATCCCAAGAATTTATAGAATAATACCTTTTCATATCTATTAATAAACTTGAATATAATATGAATTTAATATGAATTTTAGTTTAAAGGGGACACAATGTATGATATCTTACACGAAATGAAAAAATTGGTTTCTCTAGAATCATATGTTTCACACAACACTATGTTATACCGAAAAATTATACAATATTAATATTGTTACTTTAAATTTTAGTTATGCCCAGTCGTTGTATTGGATGGAATGGAAAGGAATTAACTATATTATGAATTTGGATAGTTCTAAAGGTTTTCACTTTTATCTAATGAAAATCAATGTCATATAAATGGTAATAGATACAATTTCAAGTGTAAAAATATAATATTATTAAAAGTTCATTTTAACACCTATTGATGGAAAACCATTATTAATAATAATTTTGTCACATTTATATGTTATATTTTATTAAATAAACATCTTATTTATAAGAAGGATATAAAAAATTGCTTTTGATGAATTTTGGTTGTTGAAAAAATCTATATTTTTATTAATAGAGAAAAGTTATGCATTATAATTCAAAACTGCATTTTCAGGTAATTTTTATATATGGTTAGATAGTAAATTCAATTTTTTTCAAATTAAAATTTGATTAAACTTTTATCTTTTAATCCAAATATGTAAATTTCATGTATTTTCACATTTAAATTGAACATAAAAATATTTCAATCTTTTGATATTTTTTACTTCTAAAAAAATCACTTTCTATTTTCGATAAAGGGTATTACATTTAGATTAATTACATCAACTATTGAGTTATTAATTATTAATTTTAGATTCCATATTTGTAATCATATGTTCCAAAATTTTTAATTGGGTACCATTTATTTTTGGACATTTTGAATAGAAACTTCAGTAAATATTTTTCATTTACCTGGGTTAAAGGGAAATTCTGGAAAATATGGGTTAAAAATAATATTATAAAAATATAAAACTACCCTAACAAAAGTAAAAGTACTACAGGATCATATATAGATGACCATGGTCATTCTTAGGTCTATTTTTGTACCCCTTGGAGCCACTTTGGTTTTAAAATGACCTTTTACAATATATATTTTAATGATAAGGAAACAATAACATAATCATGTCTCTCCTAACTGAAAAAATTTAATTTAGTTTATATAATTTATACCTTAGACTATAAATATTCATTAGAAAGACAATGGTATATACTACATAATGGTATTTTAATTATAATTTTTAGATATTAAAATAGATAAATTTATTTACGACACAACGATGATGCAGTGATTACATTACTAATGAATGATTCAAATAAATGATATAATTACAAGTAAAATATATTTAATGTAAACATTTATATACCATAAAATAATTTTTTGGGATGAAATTTACATCTGAGGGATTATTTAATTCCATTTATTTATATGGAATACAATTTTTATGACTTTAATAAAAAATCAATTACGAAATAGTGTCAAAATTTTCATAAATGTGTTTTTAAAACAGATACTATTTTATTAATTAAAATAATGGACATATAAGACTAATATTCATAATGACAAAATATATAATGTCAAAAGTATCATTATGGATCTATTAGGGGTTCTATGGTAATTTTAGAGTAACTATAGTAACCATAAATTATGAAAATACAAAAAAAACATGGTATGAGTTAATTTTTATTAACTAAGTGTTAAAAATACTAGATAAGGTTCATTTTGTGACCCAAACAAGTCTAAAACATATTGGTTTAGAGTATTTAGACCCAAAATCAATTTATACTCTAAATTAATCAGTTTTAATATATTATAATTCTAAAATATTTTTATAATAAAATAATACGTCATGACATCCAAAAGTGCCCCTCCTCCCTTTCATAAAATGCCACCTCATATACCCACTTACTATCACCTCTCAAGTCCATAAAATCATTCAAATTCAGTTTAAATAAGCTCCCAAAATCCCTTCCTTACTCCTAAAATCTTGTCCTTGGGTAGAAGGAAACTCAACAAATACATTTACATCAAATAAAAAGGTGTTCCCCAATTTTGAGGTAATGTCTTCTCTCAGTATCCTTTCCATTATTTTTATTCTACACCTACTAATATATTTTTATTACCTTATTTTATAAAAAAACAACTATCCTAAATATATTATTATTTTATTCAATTTTTTATACCTACACTTACACACACCTCTATCTAATAGATATATAACATACTTTTTCTGTGTATAGTGAACTACTTCCTCACAAACAATGATTGTTAAATTTTCTCCTACAACATCACATTATGGAAATTATGATGAAACTGTGTTTATATATGATATATATTATATTTATATTGTCTCTATATATTTGTAATTTATATTGATGACATACCTTTATTATTTTCATGTTGTGTAAATATTATAATTTTATTTGAGGAAGTGTGGATGTCCTCCCCCTCAATGTGATATGACTCAATAATTCCATACATGGAACATATAATATATGTTTTTAATGATCCTATGTATCGTATAAGACATATATATTATACTGGAATTATAATATTCATTTGTATCATTTATTTTTCATTCGCTTAAAATTGAAATGAAGTGATAGTAACGTTCATGCGTACATACGGCCTACCGTCGCCATGAAAATTTTATTTCATTTCATATCTCCAAATACTATGGATAATATTTATATATACGATATTTATATATTATTTAAATCATGAATATAATTCAAGAGATTATGGACTTATGACCATATGAAGAATCTGTAATCATAATAAGTTCATTTTTACACAGGTATCGAACATCGACAACACATTTGATATGAACTCAAATAATTAACTAATTGTTATATCAAGGTAATAAGTTATATAAAATGAATAAAAAACATGAAAAAAGAAATGAATATATTAGATATTAATCTATGTTTATTCTTTAGGAAATTAAATAATTAATGAGACAACTCAGACTTAAAGTAAAGGACTTTGTCTCATTCTCTTTTCATTGAGCCATATTTTGATTTTATGTACCTTTATTATCCTATAAGGTGTATATACATCCATTTTGACTCATAATATCATGAAAAACACTATTCCGATGATATTTTATATTTTTTAATTATATTCATCAGTGATTCATATTCGCATGTTCCTCAAGCGGTAAGGGACTTATTAACTAAAAACCTCATTTTAATGTTTTGATGATTTTTTCTTATAAATTCATTCTATTTTATTTCAATGTATTGAAAATGTTTTTATGTATTTATTTTAATGTAACTAAATTTTGTAAAAGGATATTTATCAAATTTATTTTAAATGTTTCAAAGTGGTATGGGATACATTGATTCAAAAATCACTTTCATAAATATGTTAAATTGGTTTTTGAAAATGGATTGGTTGTCTTATTAATGAAAATGAAATTTTATGAGTGACATGTTGAAAATTTAAATATTTTTTGCGTTGGTACATGGAAGTTCAACAGGTGAACCCAATGTAGCTTATATTAAGTGTAGTTCCCCATTATAGCACACGGGTGTGCCCGATATAGATTATACAAAGGGTTGGGCTCAATTATAGCTCATAAAAGATAGGTGAGACCGATATAGCTTATACAATGGTTGATCCCCATTATAGATATCTAATGCCTTATTTATTATGGAGATCAAAGTCGACTATATGTTTATTCCATTTTTAAGAGTTACTGTAAGAGAGATATGGTAATTATGTCCCAATGAACCTATGTAAGTTTTCAATTTTTGTTAATGTGTTTTTTATAAAATGTTTTTAAGGTGTATTCATTATTTCACTAGATAATCAATTTACTATATTTATGTCTATTTCTGATATTTTTTTATCTTTCAATTTTTTAATATGTTTTTCAAAGGTATTAATATTTCTAATTAAAAATAATATTTTTTGATGAATGTATTGAAGATTTCTCATAAAAAGAAGTCATGTTTTCTTTAAGAAGGGTATCCTTTTGTGAAAAAAAATTAATAATGAGTATAAGGCTCCACTTGTAATATATGAGTTTACTATTTAAGTATTTTTCCTAATTCTATATATCTATAAACCTAAAATATCCTAAACTGTGAATTCTAATTCAAAAACAATAGATTAAGATATTTTTGACCACGGGTCCTTATAGTTGGTTTCATATGATGGTTTGGACAACATTGAATATTGTGATGTTTACAAAAGAGATATAAATATCAACATTGGTTTATAATTTTATGGAAGATCATATGTTTAATTTATAAGAAACCCCTTTGAGACATTATTATCTAAAATATTAAGATGACAAAAGGAATTTTTTGAGACATTCAACTATGATAAAATTATGGGTTATTAGTTTATGGGATGAAAAATTTTAGGAATGAGATAATAATTGAGGTTTAAATATATTATGGTTATTTTTGAAGATTTTATCTCATTTTAGGTAATGTTATGAAATTATATATTTTCGGAAAAACGAAAAATATGCAGACCATATGATAACCTGATGTGTACAAAAAAGCTATGTGAACGGATCCCACAACCGAAGTGAGTTTGGATTTATCTCCCAGCACTGGCCTACATGAAGTCCATGGTTAGAATGACTTTCTATTTTGATTTAAATTATTATTTTGATTAAGAATAATTTGATTTTGGGAACTTGTGTTTTATCAAATGTATATCCTATGTATAGGAAAATGATTTCATTATTATCTGATACATGTTATTTTGAAAGGTGTTCCCTATTTTGGGAACACTATATGCCTAAGGATAATAGAATACAATGGGATTTCATTTGAGAGATAATGGATGATTTTTATTTTGGAATAATATATGTTTTTTATTGTGGACATATGGAGATTTGGGTTCTTTATAGAAATTATTTACCTATCATAGAGAATATATGATAAGGATAATTACATAAACTATGTGAAATTAAGAGTAATTGATCTTATTTTGCGATAAATGTTAAGATTTATTATAAAAGACTATGTTATCAAATCGTTATGAATATTGGATTTTAATAGTATGTTAGATTATTTTGAAGTATTTTATGGAAAATTGTTTATTTATTGGTCTTTGTTGATCTTTTGGTAATGTTTTTGGAATTTTGGATATCAAAAGTTGTCCTTCTTCTTATAAATGATTATTCTTTGTAGGGGATTATTAGATCTTGTACTAACCATTTTGGTTTTGGTTAATGTCAACAGAAAAGGTAAATATATAGTTTATATTTTTTGGATTATGTTTTTTCTCTAGAAGTTGATTCTAGATCTTCAGGTTTGGCCAAATCATCATCAATATTCATTGTTGGGAGAAATGATGATTTTTGTGGAAGATATTTATTAAATGATATAACTCTAATTGAGAAGTATGTATGTTTCCATATATTATTAGTTATGATTGTAAAAAAAAGTCATAATTTTTTTAAAAGTATATTAAAACAAAAACGTTTTCTATTTACATTTCCTCGTGGGAAATCAATGACCATCTAACCCATCACATGTTTATGTTTTCCTGGTTTTTGTCATTCTCTTCATCTTGATTTCTATCACTCTCCATCTGAAAAAGATGGTTATTTTTTCTTCATATCCATGTTTTCCTATATGCAATACTAATATTTGTTATCTCTAGTGGCCTTTGTATCTATTTTTCTTTCATTTAAAGTGATATTTTTATTTAATGTCTTTCTAATGTGGGATTTTAAATGATGTTTCTAAGCCCAATTTTAAAATAGCGAGGATGCAATTTCCAAAATTGGGGAATGATGTAAAATCCTAGGTATTTATAAAATAAAACGTTTTCTCATCTATTAATCCTTTTCAATTTAATATTAAATATGGTTTAAATGGGAAAATTTTTATGATTTCTTACCCAACACACAACGACAGGTTTCTCCAAAATCTTACGTTTGTAGACAACATTGATTTATAATAAAAAATAATAAAACAATAATATTTTTATTTTAAATTGTAGGTAATGCATTTCTTTTGTATTTTAGGTATTGAAAATAATTTAATATATTATGATTTTACATATTTGTTAAATATTTTTACATTTATCGACTGAATTTTAGAATCATAAAATGAGAATGAATCTAATTTTCTGCAAAAAATACTCTAATTTTTTTAAAAGGTTATTTTATAGCCTTTGTAAGGTGAAACCTTTTTTAAAATAGTTTTATTTTCACTAATTTTTGTTTTATTTTATAATATATTCTTATTCATTACATTATAAATATCAAAAATTACTTTAGTTGAACTTTTGGTATTTTTTTGATAAAATCCATATATTTATGAATAGTGGAAAATACAGCATTTTAATTCAAAAGTTCCTTTTAAAATAATTTTATATATAGTTATATTGTAATTTTAATTGGTCTTAAAATATTTTTTATTATTTTTTTATCATTTAATCCAATTATTGTCATTGAATGTACTTTCAAATTTAAATTTGACATAAGCACATGTCAATATTTCAATAGTTTTTACTTCTTAAAACAATTCTTTCTTGTTTTAAAATGGGAAATAATTTTAAATTAATTACTAAAAAATTTTGTTTTGAATTTGGAAAGATGGATTTATTATTTGGAATCATAAGGTCCAAATTGTGTAAATATGTACGTATTATTTTGGGACATTATGAATATTTACATCAGTAATTATTTTTATCTATCGTGGTTAAAGGGAAAATATGGTAAATAAGGATAAATAATAATATTATTATATTAATATAAAACTACCCTAACTCATGTCATAATCCTATTTAATTATAAACGGCCAACCATGGGCATCCTGGGGTGGAGTTTAGTACCGCATTGAGCCACATGTTTGTGATAAATAACTTTTATAATATTTATTTTAAATAAATGGGAAATATATCATAACTAAGTATCACTTAACTAAAACAATTTTAATTTTGTTTATATAAATGATCTCTTCAACTATAAATTTTAATTATAAATATTAAATTATTTCCTATATCATTTTATTTTTTTATATCTATTAGACATTAAATAAATATATCTATTTATAAAAAAATGATGATGTAGTGATTTCCATATTAATGAAAGATTCAAATAAATGGTATTAAAAATATTAAATTAAATGTAATTATATCATTTTTATTCCATCAAAAGAAATTTATATGAAATTGAAATATGTTGAATGAGTTAATTTTTTTAGGAATTATGTTTTTATAACATAAAAAATCAATTATAAAATAGTGCCAAATTTGACATAAATGATTTTTTAAATCAAATACTATTTTATTTAATGAAAGAATAGTCATAAAAATCTATTATTCATCCAAATGACATAGATAATTTTATAAATGTCATTAATGACCCAATTTTGAATCAATTGGAATTTTATAGTTACTATAGTAACCATATATTATGAAAATACAAGAAGACTTGGTAAGAGTTAATGTTTTTAACTAAGGGTTAAAGCTAAAAGATAAGGTTAATTTATTCAACCTAAACTTGTCTAAAACATATTGGTTGAGAGTATTTCCACCAAAAGGCATATTTTCCTCTAAATATAACAGTTTTTAACTATTATAATTAGAAAATAAATTTATAATAAAATAATATTTCAAGACATTACTAAATTGCCAAACCTCCCTTTTATAAAAGGCCACCACATCTACCCACTAACTCACACCTCTCAAGTACCTTGTATAGTATAGAATATGAAAAAATATGATCCCAACTTCCCTCACATACTACTAAAATCCTTACCATGGTAATAAGGAAATTCAAGAAAGCCTTTTGGCTCAAATCCAAAGAAGTTACCATATTTAGAAGTAACAACTTCTCTCAAACACTTTTAATTTATTTTACTTCTACATCCCTACAATTTTTTTATTCCATTATTCTATAAAAAATGTATCCTCAATATATGAGGTTGTTTTTATTCTAATGGTTTAATCTACACTTACACACACCGCCATCTAATGGATATAGAACATACTATTTTTCTGTACGGCGAACTACTACCTCCCTAAGTGATGATGGTTCAATTTAATCCTACCACTTATCATGGAGAACATTAAAATGGAACTTTTTTTATATATGATATATATTGATATTGATATTGACTCTATAATTTAGTAATTATTTTGGAAACATACCATTATGATTCCCATGTTCTGTAACTACGATAATTTAATTTGAAGATGTGCGGATTACAACCCCTTCAAAGTAATATAACTCATTCATTCCATACATATAACATATAAATTATGGTCTTAATGAACCTATGTAACATATAAAACATAGATATTATAATATAATTATAACATACCAATGTATTATTTAGTTTTCATTCATTTAAAATGAAAATGAAATGTATGTAGCATTTTTGTGTACGTACGACCTACCATCACCATGAATGATGGATTTTATTTATTTTCTTAAAATACAATGGATTATTATAAATATACATATATATGATATATTTATATATGTGTGTGTTATTTAAATAATGAATATAATTCTGTAGATAATTGAATTATGAATATGTGGACAATTTGTAATCATTACAAGTCTATTTTTGACTCAAGTATCGAACATCGACAAAATGTCCAATATGAACTCAAATAATTAACTAATTGTTATAAAAATGTAATAATGTATATTAAATGAACAATTGAAATGAAAAAGGGTTTTATGAAAGATTTAACTAACCAAATTTTATTATTCAGGTAATTAAATAATGAATGAGACATGTGAGTCTCTAGGTAGGGGACTTCATCTCAATCTACTTTTATTGAGGCATATCACGATGTAATGTACCTTTATTATCCTATTATATATCTATAAAAACCATTTGACATGAAATATCATGAATTAATATATTATTAGGATATTTGATGTTTTTAATGATATTATTTAATTATTCTTATTCATTTGATTCTCACGGGGTAGGGGACTTTTAACTAAAATCATCGTTTTTATGTTTTGATGATTTATTATTATAAAATCATTCTATATTATGTCCAGGTTTTCAAAAGGGTTTATGTATTTATCCATATGTACATAATTGTTTTAAAAAGTAATTTATCAAATTTCATCTCAAATTTTCAATGTGGTATAGGACACTTTGATTCACAAGTATATTTTATTAATTCATTAAATTGGGTTTTGAAAATGGATTTGTTGTCTTACAAATGAAAATCAAATTTTTGAAGTGGAATGTTGAAAATTTAATGATTTTATGCATTGGTACATGAAAATTTAATGGGTGAGCACGAAATAGTTTATGTTAAGGCTTAATCCCCTTTATATCTCATGGGGGAGCCCAATATAGATTATATGAAGGGTGAGCCCCATTATAGCTCTCCAATGCATTTGATATATTAGATATTGAAGTATATTGTATGGTAATTCCGTATGAAATAGCTAATGTAATAGGGATATGGTAATGATGTCCCAAAGATGTGACTTTATTTTTCAATGATTTCTAATGAGTTTTAAAGAAAATATTTTTAATGTGTTTTCATTTTTTTACTAGACTAACAATTAATTTCAATATGTCTATTTCCGATCTTTTGGTTCTCACCTATTGTTTTTAGATGTTTTTCATATGACATAAATTGGTAAGCCCAAATAAGATGATATGATTAAAGTATTGAAAAGTTTCATGAAAATAAATCATGGTTTTTAAATGGGTTTCCTTTTATGAAAAAAGGATACTGAGTATAAGTTTCCACAAGTAACATATTAGTTTGAAATAAATGATTTTATCCAAATTATATATAATGTTAAAAATATGATATAATCATATGTGAATTATAGTTCAACAACAATATAATAAGATATATAAAATGTCAGATACTCACAAAACGTTTCTTGAGCAGGAAGGAAGCAATCTGATATTGATGAAGGATCCTACCATTAATTATATAGTTGTTGATAAAAAAATTGATAGTAGTGGGTTATAAGGCTGGTCCAATTAAGAAGTGATAAATAAAACATGATATATTCAGTTATGGTTGGATTCTGATCACGAGTACATTCTTTAATGGTAAATGTGTTGGTCATTGTTTGATGGATAATTGACCTTGTGTAATAAGTGATGCTCTAGAACATGGATGATGGGTCATACCGAACAAATTCTTGTTGTTTTTGAATACTTAATGATATGAAAAAAAAAACTATACAGGTAATGTTATAGGTTTGGTTTAAAAATTTGATAGAATATGGTGATTAGAAAAAGAATAAGCTGACATAGGTGTGATGATGTGTAGGGATTGACATGTCAATATAGGATGACCTCATGCACATGTGTTAGTTGTGTCGTGGTATGAGCAAGATATTTGATGGTGGTTTTGTGATCATGTTTACTTATATTCCTCATATATACATGTATATAATATCATATGTTATGGGAATATAGGGAGACCCTACACAGACTTATATATCAATTCCTACATGGTTACTCTGATTCACATGTCGATCATATGTCTGTTTAATAGTTCAGATCATAGGATGTGTACTTGGTTGAGATAGATTTGTTTGAAAGGTATTGATGATTAGGATAAAGAATTAATTGGGGATATTAGTTGAGAATTTTACGTGTTTTTTTCAAATTATTTATATTATATATGTGATAAACCTAGTGGAAAATTAATGTAAATGTATTGTGTTTTATTTTACATTCAATTAGTTATAACATATTTATAATTTATTTTTCATACTATGATAATTTTATATTGATGATTTTTAAGTAATATCCATGCTTTACATGAATCTCATTCAGTCAAATCATCTCCCCGTTATATTATTTATACCCACACCACTACTATACCAATATCATATGGGATGGAAAGCCTAAGGAAATATGGCTTTATCAGTCTAGATACTTGTTCGTTTTCCTGTTATTTGTAGTTATATCAATTATAAGAATACTCGTATTGGTATAAGATCATTCATATTGGTAGTTGACCCATCTAGAACAATAAAATGTTATAAAAATTAATTAGTATAAGTATAATTATTTAAAATAGAGATATCATTTTTCAATATAATAAAAATTCTTTAAATATTAAATCATTATAGTAGGGAATTGTATTTTTGAAAACATGATATGAAAAAGTAATTGAGAAAAATAATGATGAATTGGATACATCAATGAATACAATATTTATCAAAATAATTTCCATCAAAATTAATGATGTTTAATTTCTTCATGGAACTAAAGTATAAAAAATGTAAAAATAGAAATTAATATATTTAATATGGTTTTGTATTTAGGTCATAACTAAATGAAAAATGTGAATTGTGAGGTTTAGAGGACAGATCATTTTATATATGAGTTTTCATTAAAATATATGAAAAATATTCATTCAAGAAGTGACAAGGATGTCATTTGACATGGATAGTTGGCTCAAGGAGGATAAATAATGGATATAGGCCATGAATATCCCCATAAAAAAGCGGGGTGATATATTTTTTCTTTTCTTATTCATTTTACCATTTTACCCCATTTTATATTTTCCATGGTAACTCTTTTTTTTACATTTCTATTTATGTATGAAAAATGAAACTGGTCATAATAGAAAATTTCAATGTAGTGAGTCAATATTTTTAAAAACGTTATTTTATTTAAATAAATAAATTTTATTTTAAATTAATTAATAAATAATATAGAAATATTTAATTTTCTAGAAAAATTACATTCAAAATATATTTCATTTTTCAAAATTTTCACACTGATTACTAATTAAATTATTTTATTCAATTTTTAATAAATTGAATCATTATATTATATTTCAATAAAAAATTACTAATAGTAATTTCTTCCATGATAAAAACAACATAATACACGTAAAAAAATTCATTGAAAAATAATAATTTCTTCCATTAAATTAATTTAATTACATCCCCCTTTAATTAATTATTTATATTATAACTATTTTATTTTATAATTATATTTGTATTTGAATCTTGCATTAAATATTATTATCATAGAAAATATTTCTTTAAATAAAATAAAAATATTTACAATATGTAATTAAAAAAAGTACATTTTTTGTAATGAAATAATTAAATCAAATGCTACCTATATAATCAATTAAATAATTATTCACTATATATGATTTATAAATTATTTAATTTGTTACTAACAATTTAATAAAATTAACGATATTCTAACATACATGTATATAAAAGGCCATATATAAAATTACTATATAACCAACAACTATACAACCATATGACTGATAAACATATATACAATGATTATATTACATTTCCTTATATAGAAATACATTAATCATTAAAATCATTCATCAAATTATATGTTTTCATTATGAATATATTTATCTAATTTATGTTATGTGGCATTCATTATATAATTATCATTGGTGGTGTGATCTTCATATAAGATCTGGATGATGATATTTTCATCCTTGTTATGTTTTTATTTAATTATGGTTTTATTCTATTAGTAATTTTAAAAATTATTTATCATTTAGTTTTATTTCCATTTTTTTGAATCTAAATTTTAATATTATACTACTGTGATGTAAAGAATTATTCATTTTATGTAAGTGTTTCTAATATCTCAAGCTATATAGAAGAAATTATTATTTATAAATGAAAATACTAACAAAAATCATTGGTTGTCACACTAATGGAACATTTATGTTATTCTATTTTAACTTATATTTCTTATAATACTATAACCTATAAAAAAACAAAACCCTTTTTATATATCCAAAAATATTCTAGAAATATAACATTAATTTCACCATTAATCACACTATATGAAATTCATTATAAATATTTATCAAATGGTTTTTTTGGATAATCTCTAAAACACATTTACTGTGACAATTCATGTTTTATAAAATTTAAACCTCATATATCATTCCAAAAAGTATTACCCATAATTGTTTGAATAATTTTAATTATTTTATAATTATTAATACATAAATTTAAACAAAGGTAGGCTCTTAAAAAATCCTTAGTGACATTCTATTTATAAATAGCTCTTGTGGGATCTATATCAGACACATTTATTTATATACATGTAGCTGCCATCTGTATCATAAAAAAATTATATATATTTATATAATCCATATTTCTAAGACTATAAGTAATAATAGGACACACTATATGTAAATACCTTATATCCATTCATATTTTCCCAATTCTCTATGTATTGAACATCCAAACGTAAAAAAAATTAAATTTAATTCATCCTGGTGGATAAACACATCTCATTCCCCTCATTATAATAGATACAAAAATTTATTCTATTTATCATTGTTTGACTACACACTCCTCTTTTTTACTTGATCGAGGGCTCATATGTCATACTCGACATATGAGATAAAAATCCCACCATCCTCAAGGTTGGATTTTTTAACATGTTAATTTGCGATGGTTCTCATTATAGATATTGGGCCTTAACAGAGAAAGGACATTTCAAAATAATGAATGCTCCCCTACTATTATAGATATATAGCATATAACACTACATGGGGTATATTTTTTTGGTATTCCAATAGAAAACTGCCAATATATGTCTAATGATCACATTCCAATATTTTATAAAAATATATTTCATTATAATAATAAATTTCATAAATTCTTATAAGACTCTATAAAAAATTTGGTTATGAATTTATCAATATTGTAATTTTGGAGTTTAACTAACATGTCAAAACATATTTTTCTAAATAAAACATGAATGAATCCTAAATTTTGAAAGAAATTTTATAAAAAGTTGTATTTCATATTCATAAACTATTCTAAGAGTTCTAAAAAATATGAATAAGTTCTCCTCAAACAGTATTCTAATTTAAAAACAACTAGTCATACCTTATATTTAATAAACATTTTTATTTTTCTAATCTCATTACATTGAAATGTAATTCCTATTATAGTGCTATTATATAATATAATAGAACCACCTACTAATAAATATTAAAGGGATAAAATTATACTAAGAATGTTGGGGGAAAACCCCTTTCTTAAGTGGATAAAATTATAAATAATACTAGTTATAGTAATAGTGAGGGTAGGAATATTTTCCTAAAGTTATAATATTAGATGATATATTAAGGATTATTCCCTTCAAAACAACCAATTTAATTCTTTTAAATACATACACTGCCTATATAAAAATATTTACATGTTCATCATTATCATTATATAATTTATTAATTGATAAATTTTTTAAGGACATTAAAATAATAAAATGAAACTTTTCACATGAAATCATCATTTACAATAAAACCTAAAAAAAATTGGATATAAAGTGACTCATAATGTGAAATTTAATTATTTAATACTTAATTTATCACTATTTTGAAAAATTATGTTCATTCAACATCCCACAATCACCACATAAACTATACATTCAAGTAAATTCCAAGCACAAAAACACAAATTTTTATTTTGTAAATAAAAAATATTTTGTTAATTTGGAATATTTTATATTTATCAATTGAAAACCATATAAAAAAAGATATTATATTCATTTTGGAAAACACCCTCCAAAATTGTATTCTTTAATATAACCCATTAAAAGGTTATGTGATCTCTTTCCTTCACATGATGTCAAATAATTTATATAAATAGTTTAATCTAAGATAAAAATTATTTTATAATTATTTTATTTTCATTCCTTGTCCAAGATGAATTTAACGTAATAAATATTTATATTTGAACAATCATTACAATTATCTATAATAATCATTGTATATAATACATCCTCTTATGAGATAAAATTAATTAAATCTGAAATACATATTATTTATTTTGATCCCTATGTTATTTTTTATGATCCACTTTATGTAAATTTATCATTCAGAGACCCCATTCTTCAATGATAAAATGAATTATTTTAGAACAACACATAATATATTCTTCAGTTTTAAAATTTTATGCATATTCAAAAAAATTCAAGGTCAATTGGTATCATAAACCCATTAAAATATATTAATTAATTATATATAATTATTAATTGACATAGAAAAAATATGGGGTTTAATACATAAGTTCGAGAATTTTTAAGAATACGTCCTTCTCTGATCAAGATTTATATAATTTAATCACTTATCTTCCTCTCAGGCTCAAAATATAGGTTTCATGGTCAATGACTAGAAAATTAAAAACAAATTGTTGGACTTTGAAGAAAAATTTCAATTTTATGATATTTAATTATACAACCTTTTTGGGTTAATACATCACATGATCCTTGACATTCAGTATCCTAATAACCAATACATAACATATTACTGTGATAGGGTAATATTTTATTGAAATCATTCATGTTATAATTAATAATATATCATCATATCGTTTCCATTAATGAATTTATAATAAATTTAGTAGCTTTTTCAAATCTTAAATTATGTCATGTACTCTATAGGTCAATGATGTAGCCAAACATTTTATGTACATGGACTGAAAATGATGTTATTTTATACATATTATATATCAAAATGTACATTGAAACATCATTTTAATCATTTCATACATCTAATATGAATTTTTATACATACTTTATGAACAACATGAACATTCATATTAAGATAGAGTTTCCCTAACACATATAATTTTCCATCATAATTAATAATGATTATTATGTTTCATTAAATGTCATGAAAGATTATTATATGTATTAATTATTATAATCTAATATTTATGTAAATTTTATTTTTAATGATGATAATTAAATGTATCTTTAATATAAGATATTATCAAACTAGGAACATTATTGATATTCCTTAAATGATTAACTGTATTTATTTGGTATCATGTTCATAGAATTTATTAGATATGTAAACACAAATATTATTATGTTATTTTTTTACCTATCTATTTGGGTTATCTATTTCCACCTAACCATACACAAGATCCTCCTTGGGAAAATAAACATAGTTTCACTCTATATAGTATCTTGTAAAAGGTCTTTGATTGTGTTCACATACAATGGTATCTAACATAGGGTATTTTAATATTGTTTTAATATCACACCATATTATCTCATGGATTTCATTTACATTATTATATAAATATATTAATTATGTTTCAAATACTTATTAATTCCACCAAAATTTATATGTTCAAAACATATGGTTCTGTATCTCATTAGTCAACACATATCATGGGTAAATAACCCAAATTGAAATCTAAATACATTCATATATATCTAAATTCATCACACAAATAAGTTATATTAATTCATTTCATGCATTGTATTAGAACCATTTTTAAAAATACCATACCAGAGAAATCAGCGTGTGATAGATTTCCAAGCCCACTATTTGTTATAGTGCATAAGTCCTCATCTCCCACTACCAATGGTTCAATGCCCAAGAGTGTCCTTAATTTCATTATAATTCCAACACATAATTTGTATGTAATATGAATAACTTCTAAATTATAGCTCATAACTCAAAAGCAATCCAATTTTAAAAAAGAAAAAAAATAAAATAATAATCATACCTAAAATTTATCTCTCTATATGCATGTATAATAATTCAAAGATAATATTTGAATGCATTTAAAATAATAAAAAATTAATTCATTAAAAAATTAAATTATATACAGGAATAATGTTGGGAATAAAATAAATAAATTAAATTTTCATAAATTTATACATGAGGTATTTAATAATGAATTATTTATAAATAAAATATTTATATATAATTAGTAATTGAATAATCTGTATAGATATTCTATAAAAAATTAAAAAAAATAAATATATTTATATAATGAAATCATTAATGTTATCATTTTGTAACAATTTTATTTAAATACTATATAGTTAATTTCAGTATTTTCATTTTATATTCCCAATGAAAAAACCATATATTATGTAAGAATTTAATTGTATCAATATTTCACAGATTTAACATAATTTTACCTTAATAACTGAAATATTGAAAACAACATTTGATATGGTGGAAATAATTTTTTAAATATGACCATAATTAGAGTATTTCTAAATTAAAAACTGTTAATAATCAAGGAAATAAATATAAAATATTTTTATATTTCACTATTTTATAATATATAAATAATTATCAACTATTTATTGATATATATATATATATATGTATAATCATTTGATGTCAAAAATATGATTCAGACAATGTAGAACAATGGAATATTATATTAATAGATACTATTAATGATAAGTTTTTTAAAATGATTCAAAATTATCAATAATTTATTATAATTTATTTTTAGTTAAATTATTTATGAACACATTATAATGTTACTTAATATCCCAAAATAATTAATCTATCTTTTAAAAATAATTTAAAAACTAAAAAAATAAAATAATAATTGAGAAATATAAAAATAATAATTTTATGCATGTTGTTTTTTATGATATATCCAAAATCATATTATGTTCTATTTTTCAAAATATATATCCTTATTTATGCTATCTCTATAGTGGAAACCAACAACATCCCTTAAATCTACCAAATTAATTTACAATATCATGTATATTATAAAAATGAAATTGAGATATATTTTTTTAATAGAAATATTTTAAATTGGGGTTATAGCCTATTAAGATTCTCTAATATTATGTTTCTACAATGAAAAAAATTCCCTTTTATAACCCATAATAGAAACATACAATTAATTGTGACATAATAAATCCAATCCATTTACACATAATCATATTTTTATAGCACCTAATTTATATCATGATCTTTTTGTACCATATAAAATCCTCTATCACATGACATTATAAGGAATAAAATTTATAACATACATTATGATATCGAATATTATATTATTATAAGTAAATTTTAAATAGAATTTCATAAATAAATCCATGCATGATTTTTCTTAGATACCACTAATGGATGTGATCAGAACACTTATATATAAGTATTAATCTAGATATTCATACACAGATATTAAATATCCTCATATCCCCTAAACTTTGGGGTATGAAACTCTTTATATCACAGTGAATTTCAAATTTGGAGGCCTAAGAATATTTAAATGTTCATGAATAACAGTGCTTAAGAATTAGATAACTCTTTGTCATGTATACAACTAATGGGTTTTATATGAGGAAATAAGAGTTAATAATGAAATGAAATAAAAAATTAAAGAAAAATTAACATCATCAAGGATTTGAAACCAGAACAATGCATAATATAAACAAAAAAGATGTAGCATGCGATGATGATGGTCGATCCTCTTATCTAATACAACATGCTTGATGAAGATCATTTTGGGTAATCCAAGGGATTATTCATCCATGGGTATCAATATAATGATGAATTAGCTCAGTTGTTGGTAGCATTCACAATATTTCAATGACATCATATAACCTCATTTATATAGTACTAAAGTGAATACAGAATAGATGAACAGAAAATCGTTTTGTATAGTATATACTTGGATTCAATTTTCATGGCTCTAGCATCCATTATAATTTCCTCATGGAAAACATTTTTGACTAAATTCATCTATTTATATGATAATGATGTTTGATATCTTGTATGTATTTACAAACCATTTTTAATCCATTGTATGTTCACTAATTTAACCCACAAATACATTTTTTTTATTTCCATAGACATTTCATCATATGAAATAATGATAATAATGACAACCATGAACAAAGAATGTCTTCATGTTCACTGTTAATGTTTAACTGTAATATCGTTATTCATATCATAGGATTGATATATATCATAGATATTGTGATATTTTTATAACATATTGTATGATATAGATAATGGAAATTGTGAGATATCCCTATATCACAACAAAAAATACCCCATAAAAAGGTATAAAATATTCATTTATTTCATGCATTTCATAAAACATGGTGAAAGTATATAGAATGTGGAGATATATTAAAATATATATAATATTTTTACATTAGGTTTTTGGTTATATCTCTTATAGTGAAAACACATTAAAAATCCAGAATATTATCCACATTCATTTAAAACATATTATTAATTTTTAAAGGGCACACATTACAACTTCATCCTTGTTTATTCTTAGTGATAATAATAAACCACACCCATTATATCGAATGGATGAGGAATATATGTAAAGGATTTTTTATGAAATCATAAATAAGGACACTTTTTATTATGATTTCATATTGTATTTGAGTTTACTGATATGAACTAATAAAAAAATAATGTTATTTATAGTTCAATATAAGTAATGGATAAAATGACCGATGTTGTAAATTTAAATAATGATTTTATTCCATGATGAACATGATGATGGCCTACCGTTTGATTGAATTTTATATTTTTATAATAATTGGGAATCCAAATATATGATTTTTCACTTACGAATAGATAATTTAGAAATAAATAATAAAAATAACAATGTTCATCATGTTTCCAAAATGGACTAGAAATGATTCATTTTCATGGAACATATTTTTTTCCAATTTTTTCCGATGTAGATCATGGGGAATCATCAATAGTAATGAGAATATCACTAAAAAATAAATATCAAACTAGTTTCTATCACCTAATAATAATAAAAATAGAGTCTTCTCTAATGCATTTTTTAACTCATATTAATAAGTGGTTAATTATAAACCACTTATAAACTTATTTTTTCTATAATTTTTTAGGAATCAAATCTTTCTAGTGATTCGGGTTTGTTATATTATTTAGTAAGTGTATAATAATTTTGTTTTTACTATTATCACATATGGAAATATTTCATATGAAAAATAATTATCATACACTCATATGATGATGTCATCTTGATATAGTTTCAACAAACGTATTTTTAAAACAACCTCTTCAATAGTTGTATTCATTAATTAATGTTATCATTGAATTATCATGATATTTTTCATAAATATTATTTCATAGGAATGAAAATCTATTCCAATATCCTTATAAGTTATACCTAGGATATCAAACGATTCATATAAAACCTTCATTGACATGACTAAAAAATTATTTCAATTCTTCTTCCATTTCTGGTGATAATAACCAAGAGCATGTCACTTTACTCACTAGAAGAAATCGAATATTGATAAAAAAACTATAGTTTTGATTAGATATTTATTCATGTTTCATTCTCACACAAAATAAATATATTAATAGTTATTCTTGATTTTCTATATATTTTTTTACCTAACCTCTCTATAGAATTATATGAAAAATAATATTTTTTATTTCTTTTCATCCTTATGATGATAAGTAATCGTAATCAAAGTATTCTAGGCTTCTTATAAGCACATTGACTATCATAAATAGTTTCATTAATATACATATAGTGGATATTTCTTAGTGATCCCCATAATATGTGATTAAAAGTTTATTTTACAAGTGAAACCATATAATTAGATAACATTTTTGACAATTCCTTAATGATAAAATCATCAAAATCTATTATGATATATTGTTAATAATGAAGTGGGTTTTTATTATTAGAGATGATATTTTCCCTCAAGATGGAAGGAGAAAGATGTTTTTAACCATAACTAGTCTAGTAAAATGAAATATATTAATCTACCTAAACTAATTACACGTGAAATATTTATTTAGATGAATTATATAAGAAAAATTCACCATTATTGATCAATAATTAATTGATGAATAATGAATATATGATTTAGAAAATAAACTATTTTCATGATATGTGTCTCATGTTGTGCATGATGTCTTCCATATTGGTATTTTATGATTATACATGACATATGTTAATCATATTTTTGATATTTCTGTTGGGATACATTTTTTGTTCTAGATCATGACATATAAATTAATATATTCTACAAAAGTGATACTTTTCCGTACAAAACAATTTTATTTTTGTCAGTAATTATAGTTTATTATAATTTACAATTGTATACAGACCCATATTATCCAACAAAATGTTGATTCAATGAAATTTTTTTGTAATAATATTTTGAAATAAATAAGGGAGTTATTAGGGGGATTTTTAAAAAATACTTGTTGATATTCAAAATAGTGTTTTGTATTGTTTTACAATTTGATTAATTTTTTTTGAAGAAAGAAGGATTATATTAATGGAGAATATCAGTAGTAATACATAAACAGAGCTAAGAAGGGAAATTGTCCAGCCAATGTTGGTTGACATTGAAGGGGTCTGAGGCTGCCAGCTGATGGGCCGCATTGTTTCCTTCCATTTTGGTAAAGGAGAAGGAGTAGCTAGAGAAACCTTGGAGAAATGGGAAGATTCATCTGATGATAAAGCCAATGGTCTGGATTCTGGTGTCACCGTGGTTAATAGTATTGATAACCGGAAGGCAGTCAGACTCGATGATGATATCAGTCCATCCACATTCCATAGAGAGCATCATCCCTGCTAGTATGGCATAGGCCTCAGCAACTGACGGTTCCCATAAGGCATGATGTGGTTCATATTTTGCTGTAATGATCTGCCCCAGATGATTTCAAGCCAGGTGGTTGAGAGAAACAGGCCCATCCTTGGGGAGATAGGTGTCCACGTTAAGCTTAAGACTCCCTTCCTTTGGTGGGGTCCAGTGAGGGGACCAGGAGGGGGAAACCCCTGGCATAATGTTTCCTTTGCGTCCCTTCTATCCCTCAATCCATGAAGCGGATCGTTCAATCCAGAACTCAGGAGGCATATTAACATGATGTAAAACTGAATCGTTACGCCGAACCCAAACGATCTAGGCCAGGGTGCACCGAGAGCTTGCATCAGACGATGAAAGAGATGAACACCAGTTCATCAGAATTTAGAGACCCAAAGCTTAACGTACATGGAAATTACATTACTTTTGCGGAATACTTAATACATAATAAAAATAGACACACAAGGACCGTAATAGTTTAGCGTCTTTGGAAACATGGAAAAATAATCTTCTAATCGTGTTGAAAGATCTTCAACATCTCCCATAAATATCTTCCCCTTTTTGTTTCCTTACCTAAAATATTTTTTTTAATCCTGGGGGAAATTAAAACATAAAAAGGGTGAGCTCAAATGTTTAGTAATGGAAAACATAGAGAACATAAAACAATCCATAAACATTTGAAAGCAAAAAATTGAACATGAAATTTAAACATCAAAATCATGAGCAAATACATAAATCGTGGAAGTACATAAGGCATATATCATAATGGAACATCAACCATGATAAAATATAATGGGAATAAAACATGTAATTGTGGAAACCATTCAGCACATGTCATGATTTCTGTAGTAGCCAAGGCATTGCTGCCAAGACCATCTTAGTGGACAAAGTCCCTTTCTGAATCGAGTTCACTCCTCGTTTCAGTCCTGTAACAATGAACTAGATTAACATACCGTTCCATCCATGTCTATCTCATGAGATATAAATCTTTACCCAATTCATTGGAGGGACATATATGTCCCACCAATCTCATAATGAAATCATTCTTACTTGTTCCACAAAATAAACTTAAAACATTCATCATAACCCAAAGAATAAAATGGGTTTCATAAACATCATCCCATCATCTCATAATCAATACAAAATAAATGGAAATTTCATCAAAAAAAATTGAAACCATGTAAATCATAGAGAAATTAAACTTGAAACATACACACATGAAATAATGTCATCTTAGATGAAAAATGGTTTTGATAAAACACTTGAAATGAATTCTTGAGGAAAATATCCTTACTTCTTCAAAATCATTTTCTTTTCACAAAATGTCATGCAATTTTAAAAGAAAGGGATTTTTTTGAAAATATTCATGAAATCTTTTCGAGGAAGCTTCATGAAAATAAGGCTTTATAAAACCGTAAAAAATCCTTTCATGTAGTATAAGTTAAAAAAACATTCTTCTCGCACTTTTGCCGAAAAAGTAAAAAAAGTACCTTGTAGGGTAAATAAAAGAAAGATTCCTTCAATAACATGGGGTAAAAGTCAAAATGGGTAAAAAGGAATTTAAACATACATGAATACACTTTTATAAAACATGTACATGGATGATAGCAATAACTCCAGTAAATACTTACGAATAAGCAATCTCGAATAAAAATGAGATTTGCAGAATTATCCTTTACCTTAGGTCTGATATGCTTCGTACGTATCTGAACCTCCTTTATAATGATTTAAATAATGTCATTGACTTATTATAGAATCATATTCATTGTTATGATATCATATATGGTTCACTTATGACTTTATATTACCCGTTCTTTTGTAAATTCCATGATAAAGAGTGTTTTGGGTAAAATCATTTCATTTGTCGTCCGTGTTTTGACTTGTAATTATTCATATGATTACTTAGATAATGATTACTTAATTCCAGAATATAAAACATGATTTATATATATTATATATTCAGAATATAAATATATATTATAGATCGATACATGGAAAGAAATACACCGTTCATGGAGACGGTAGGTCGTACGTATGCATGAACGTTATCTTTGTTTCCTCATTGAATTGAATGGAATTAATTAGATAAAATACATATATATATATATATACATAAATCTAGTATCATTATTATGTCATATGTTTCATGATTACTTATTATATATACTTTATAATCATTTATGAATGGTTAATCATTTAGAATTATTCTCATCGCGTCGTGGAGACGGTATTCCGTACTTACGCACGAGCGATGATATCATTCCCATGATCGTGGAATTTTATTAGAGTGTATTTATAATATAAAATAATCAATATAAATTTAAAATAATCATATATTGTTATTATTTACACCATTATCCCCATCCAAGTAAGGTGGTGGTGGAAAATAGATTACACCACGGCGTGGAGACGATATTCCGTACGTACGCACGCGCGGTGATTTCGTTTTCTGTAGGATGGATAGATGGAGAAGTAGGGATGTTTCATACTTATAATAAAATATCAGTATATCAGTGATACTGATGTTATTAATTCATAATGAAACAACCTAAGAAGAAGAAGTGGAAGAATAAATAAAGTTGAAAGAATCGGTAACGGACATTACCTCTTCTTTGAAGCGCCTCTTTGAGACCTCTTCTTAGGGCACTAAAATTGGTCTTTGATGAAGACCAGGACCTCTAGGATGTTTCTAGGGAAGTTTAGAAGAGACTTTTGTAGGGTTTGGACGAGCTTCAAGGCTCAAAATGGTGTGAGGAAGAGAGGAAGGAGGTGCCCTTTTATAAGGGAGGAGAGGGGCATCTTTGGAATAACTAAAAATATTATTTTATTATAAATTCAAATTCGATTTTTAATAGCTCAAAATTCATATATTTATAAGATAAGGTGTGGATGGGTCTAAATACCCTAATCCAATATAATTTAGACAAGTTTAGGTCATTATATTAACCTTGTTTTTAGTTTAAACTCGTAGTTAATTAGATTGACATTTACCATGTCACTTTGTATTTTTATATTATATAGTCAATAAATGTACCATATACATGAAAGAGACCCCCAAGTGGTCCATTAATGATACAAATATCATTATATAAGTATCTTGGCCTAACCTTAGATTTTTAGGAATATAATAACAATTAATAATATAATATTTGTTTTAAAAACTATTTTATGTCAATTTTGACACTATTTGGTAATTGATTTTTGTGAAAATCATAACAGAAATATTAGTTCGAAAAAAATTTATTAAATAAATACTAACATGTCATATTTACATAGAAAATTATTTTAATTCATAAAAAGTTTCAAATTACATTTATTTGGGTATTTATAACATCAATTATGTCAATATTTCATTAATAGGATAATTACTACATCATCATTGTATCGTTTATAAATTAAATTATTTTAAGTCTAAAAATTAAAAATTAAATACTATTATATTTTAAATCATTTTAGATTTCTAATGAATATTTATAGTGTAATTTATCTTATTTATAACCCTATATTAAAAATGATTTAGTTAATAAGGTTTGATTTTAACTATTTTAACCCTTCTTTAAATAAATTGATAATAAATGTCCTAATCTAATACAGGTGGGCCTAAATGGTTATATTTTATTCCTAAGGTTGTTTTTGGTCGAATTACACTTATCCAATATAATTAGGACATGTTTTAGGGTAATAATAATAACACTTTTACCCTTACATACCCTATTTACTTTTAACCGTGGTAAAAAAGTAAAAAGTTACTATTCACCAAAAATTATTTTTATCTCATTGAACCACATTTTAGTCCTTGATATTAACCGTGTCTCTCGGATTTTTTAAATTCCTCTCACAGAAGCGGTAAAATTATGTTTTATGAAAAATTTTGTTTCTTAACTACCACTTAGTGGTTACACTATTCATCAAAAAATGACAGTTTCCAGAAAAATACCAAAAATTAGGCCTAATCTATATTTGATATTATGAATTCAAAAATGATGTCTATTTTATCAAATTCAAAACATATCAGTTACATTAACTAATTTAAAATTTAATTCTCGTCGTCAAAACAAATAGCATGTTTTTCAAAGATAATAACTATCAAAAGATTGACACTTGTTTTTGTCACGTTTAAATGTGAAATTACATACAATGACTAACATTGTATTAAATTGTAAAAATATATTCTAAATATACTTTAAAACCACTCAAATAAATAATTTATCACTATTAATTATTTTTATTAAAAAAGTTGTTTTTAATTAATATTTAGTAATTTTCACTATTCATAAGAAAATGAAAGTTATCTGAGAAGTACCAAAATTTCACCCAAAGCTAATTTCGATATTCTGAATCCAAAAATGAAGACCATTTTGAAAGATAAAATTTATAATATTTTAAAAAGTGGTTATTACTATTCATAATGGCTAGTTCATAATAATATTATAATAATATCTCGTTTAGTGAAACTCGGTATTGCGTACTACACACGCTATCGAGGAAGGTCACGATTGCGTGTAATGAAAGGCAAGTCAAGGATGGGTGTTGTGAAATCTCCTTTTGGTGTAGCGTACAACACAAGACATTAGTGAAATTAAAAATAATATTTTTTTATAAAATATCAGGTTGTTACATTCTACCCCCCTTAAAATGAATTTCGCCCTCGAAACTCGTCGGGGTTATAAATGGTTTACTACTCGAATGTTTATTTAATAGAACCCCACATCGTAAAAAGGAATACCAAAACTTGGCTTTAAAAAATTAATGTATGAAACGTAACAGTTACCCAAATTAACTAATCAATGGGTTTTCACGTAGGATAACATAGGTGAAAATATGGATATGGAAGAAAAATCTAACCATCATGTTCTGATGTAGAGTGGTAGAGAACATGGCTATGAAAAATCCAACAATCACAAAGCAATAAATTTTTGATGATCTAGGGTACCATCTGATTCATCGGATATAAGGGCACTAGGAAAACATTTTTGGTTTTCCAGATCATTTCCCTAAAGTTGAAGAATTTGAATTAGAATAAATACTTACATTATTTTGGTACAATCTTACTGTTGTTCATGCCTTGAAAAAATTCCACTTCATCTCTTAAAGAAATGAAGTTTAATTTAGTATTTGTGAAGTGTTAGCAGATCATGTGATAGATTGACGGGTTATTCCATCTATCTCAAACAAAAGGTTAGAAAAAATTATTAAATATACATAAGTCGATATATAGTGAGATTAATCATATATGGTTCCTAAAATGGACTTATAATTCATATATCAAACTTCTTAATATAATAAAAGTAGTTTCTACTAAACATGGACTTCCTGTAGACCAGTGGTAGGAGATAAAGTCCAGTCGCACTTCGGTTGTGGGTTCGATTACCATAGCCTTGTCTAACGCGATGGGCTGTCGCTCGTCCTGCAGGTTGTCCTTTTTCTAAAACTACATTACTATAACATCCCATCAATAATATCAAAAAAAATTCTATCCTTAAACAATACTAACTTATGTCCAATATAATCCTTTCCAATCTTTAGGCTTATCCAAAATACTGCTGCCCAATCTCATATTATAGTGAACACGATTACCAAAGAGTTCATTTAACAAGAATGTTAATACCATAGTTGATCCCCATATATCATGATATATGTTTTGTTGGTCCCATTACAAACATTCGAAGGCCTTAGTCATGTATTATCTTGAAAAATGAATACCAATTGAATCTTATTAAAAACATGAGTACTGTCAAAAGTTAACTCTTTTCACATACCAAAACCTCAAACCATGATATAACTCTTTCCTTATATCAGTCATGAGCTCATGAATACTGTCAAACATTTCATTTTCTCCTTATCCCTTCATTATGCGCATATCATCTTTTTTTCCAAAAATCACTCAATCACTTTCCATGGTTACCGGTACAATAAAATTATTGAAAACCACAATAGACCAATACATAAATATTCTAATATTCCACGGTACTATATACAACATTATTTTGGAATCCCATTACATAAAAACTTAATCATTACACCACATCGTTGTCATATTCATCATCGCCAATGGTGATCGCATGTGACTTCCCTTTATCCTTTGCCTTATGTGGTTGCTCATGTCGATCATCACTAACCCTTGGATTAGGGTATTTATTAGCATAATGCCCCATTTCCTTGCACTTGAAGCATTAAAGTGTTGGTGGTGCATTCTCTGCAGTCTTTTCTTTATTCACATCATTAGAAACCATTTTTCCATTAATTCGACACTCAGCTACTCTATGACCTTCTTTTCCACACTTAAAACATTTTCTAGTCCCTTTAAGACAATCTCCACCATGCTTCTTTCCACACTTTGAGAATAAGGAAACATTCATCTTCTTTTCACCATTATTATGAGATTTCTCCCTGAACTCCTTCTTTCTTTTCTTGTCAAAACTATGAGATGGATTAGTAACACAAACTTCCATTTCTACCTTGATAGAAAAACGCACAATTTCTTCATAGCTACTGAAGTCTCTTAGAGCTAATTCCCTTCGAAGATTTGGTTTTAAGCCACTGAAGAATCGATCAACTTTACTTTCAGGTTGGATGATAATGCCAGATGCATACCTTGCAAGCCTTGTAAAATTCACTTCATATACACCAACAGATTCATCATCCTTTTTCTTTAGGTCAAGAAACTCCTTCCCCATCTTTGTACGAAGAATACAAGGGAAGTACTTATTGAAAAATAAGTTCTTGAACTCATCCCATTCCAAGGACTCAATTTCATCTCTTGGCCTCATATTCTTGATAAGATTCCACCATTGATCAGCTTCACCTTCCAAACGATATACTGCTAAGATGAATTAATCATGTTCAGAACATTGAAGAACTGAAAATATCTTTTCAGTGGTACTGATCCATTGTTCAGCAACAAGTGGATCAGAAGACCCACTGAAAGAAGGTGGGTGTTGCCTCATGAAGGACTCAATAGAATATCGTTCCCTTCTCTACTCATTTGGAAGTATAGAATGATTCATAGCTTGTGTAAGTATAGCAATTAGATTTTTCACTCCATCTCCCATAACATGTGTTTGTTCATGAGGACAATCATTGCATTGTCCATTGCATTGATCAACATGGTTCCTTCGGGTTCCAGCCATCGTCTAAAACCCAAAAATAATAGTGTGAGAGGAAAAAATCATGCTAGGGAAAACAATATAATAAAGGGGGAGTACCTTCAATATCTAACATCTTAGGTTTAATTATAAGATCATTAGCGCAATTCTAGGTCTATAACCTATACTTATACTTAACCTTAGGTACATCCCTAGACATACCTTAGAAATACCTCTAGGGATCTCACTAAAGTTCTCGCATCCTATTTTCCAAAGGTTGACTAAACCTTTCCTCTGATACCAACTATAGAGACACAAATCTTGATGTACATGGACATTACATTACTTTTGCGGAATAATTAATACATAAAAAAAACAGACAAACAAGGACCATAACGGTTTAGCGTCTTTGGAAACTCAGAAAAATAATCTTCTAATCGTGGTGAAAGATCTTCAAAATCTCCCATAAATATCTTCCCCTTTTTGTTTCCTTACCTAAAATCATTCTTTTTATCCTGGGGGAAAAGAAAATATAAAAAGGGTGAGCTCAAATGCTCAGAAAGGGAAAACATATAGAACATAAAACAATCCATGAACATTTGAAAGCAAAAACTTGAACATGAAATTTAAACATCAAAATCATGAGCAAAGACATAAATCGTGGAAGTACGTAAGGAATATATCATAATGGGACACGAACCATGATAAAATATAATGGGAATAAAACATGTAATTGTGGAAACCATTCATCACATGTAATGATTTCCATAGTTTCCAAGGAATTGCTGCAAAGACCATCTTAGTGGACAAAGTCCCTTTCTGAATCGAGTTTACTCCTCGTTTCAGTCCTGTAACACTGAACCGGATTAACTTACCGTTCCAGCCATGTCTATCTCATGAGATATAAATAATTACCCAATTCATTGGAGGGAGATATAGGTCCCACCCATCTCATAATTAAATCATTCTTTCTTGTGCCAAAAAATAAACATAAAACATTTATCATAACCCAAATAATAAAATGTGTTTCATAAACATCATCCCATAATCTCATAATCAATACAAAAAAATGGACATTTAATCATAAAAAAAGTGAAACCATGTAAATCATAGATACATTAAACTTGAAATAGACACACATGATATAATTTCATCTTAGATGAAAAATGGTTTTGATAAAACACTTGAAATGAATTCTTGAGGAAAATATCCTTTCTTCTTCAAAATCATTTTCTTTTCACAAAATGTCATTCATCTTTAAAAGAAAATTATTTTTTTGAAAATAGTCATGAAATATTTTCGAGGAAGCTTCATGAAAATAAGTCTTTATAAAACCATAAAAAATCCTTTCATGCTGTATAAGTTAAACAAACATTATTCTCGTCTGTTTTCCGAAAAAGTCAAAAATTACCTTGTAGGGTAAATAAAAGAACGATTCCTTCCATACCATGGGGTAAAAGTCAAAATGGGTAAAAAGGACTTTAAAAATACACTAATACACTTTTATAAAACATGTACATGGATGATAACAATAACCCCAGTAAATACTTATGAATAAGCAATCTCAAATAAAAATGAGATTTGCAAAATTATCCCTTACCTTAGGTCCGATATGCTTCGTACGTATCATAACCTCCCCTATAATGATTTAAATAATGTCATTGACTTATTAAATAATCATATTCATTGTTATGATATCATATATGGTTCACTTATGACTTTATATTACCCGTTCTTTTGTAAATTCCATGTTAAATAGCATTTTGGGTAAAATCTTTTCATTTGTCGTCCATGTTTTGACTTGTAATTATTTATATGATTACTTAGATAATGATTACATAATTCCGGAATATAAAAAATGATTTATATATAATATATATTCAGAATATACATATATATAATAGATCGATAAATGGAAGGAAATACACCGTTCATGGAGACCGTAGGTCGTACGTACGCATGAACGTTGTTTTCGTTTCCTCATTGAATTGAATGGAATTAATTGGATGACATAGATATATATATACATAAATATAGTATCATTATTATGTCATATGTTTCATGATTACTTATTATATATAAATTATAATCATTTATGAATGGTTAATCATTGAGAATGAATCTCATCGCATCGTGGAGACGGTATTCCGCACGTACGCACGAGCGATGATATCATTCCCATGATGGTGGAATTTTATTGGAGTGTATGTATACTATAACAGAATCAATATCACTTTACAATAATCATATATAGTTATTATTTACACCATTATACCCATCCAAGTAAGGTGGTGGTTGAAAATAGATTACACCACGGCGTGGAGACGGTATTCCGTACGTACGCACGCGCGGTGATTTCGTTTTCCATAGGATGGATAGATGGTGAAATAGGGTTGTTTCGTACTTATAATAACATATCAGTATATGAGTGATACAGATGTTATTTCTTCATAATTAAACAACCTATGAAGAAGAAGTGGAAGAAGAAATAAAGTTGAAAGAATCGGTAACAGACATTACCTCTTCTTTGAAGCGCCTCTTTGAGACCTCCTCTTGGGGCACTAAAATTGGTCTTTGAAGAAGACCAGGACCTCTAGGATGTTTCTAGGGAAGTGGAGAAGAGAATTTGGTAGGGTTTGGCCGAGCATAAAGGCTCAAAATGGTGTGAGGAAGAGAGGTAGGAGGTGCCCTTTTATAAGGGAGGAGAGGGGCACCTTTGGAATAACTATAAATATTATATTATTATAAAGTCAAATTCGGTTTTTAATAGCTCCAAATTGATATATTTAGATGCTAAGGTGGGTATGGGTCGAAATCATCTCATCCAATAGAATTTAGACAAGTTTAGGTCATTATATTAACCTTATCTTTTAGTTTTAACTCTTAGTTAATTAGATTGACATTTACCATGTCACTTTGTATTTTTATATTATATAGTTAATAAACATACCATATACATACAAGAGACCCCCAAGTGGTCCCTAAATGATACAAAAATAATGATATAAGTATATTGGCCGAAAATTTGATTTTTTGGAATATAATAACAATTAATAATATAATATTTGTTTTAAAAACTATTTTATGTCAATTTTGACACTATTTTTTAATTGATTTTTTTGAAATCATAAAAGAATGATTATTTCGAAATAAATTAATTAAATCAATACTAACATGTCATATTAACATATAAAATTATTGTAATTCATAAAAAGTCTCAAATTACATTTATTTGGGTATTTATAACATCAATTATATCAATATTTCATTAATAGGATAATTACTGCATCATCATTTTATCATAAATAAATTAAATTATTTTAAGTCTAAAAATTACAAATAAAAAACCATTATGTGGGAATGATTTTTATCTTTCTAATGAATATTTATAGTCGAATTTATCTTATGTATAACCCTATATTAAAAATGATTTAGTTATTAAGCTTTGATTTTAACTATTTTAACCCTTCTTTAAATAAATTGATAATAAATGACCTAATATAATCCAAGTGGGCCTAAATGGTCATATTTTATTCCTAAGGTTGTTTTTTGTCGAATTACACTTATCCAATAGAATTAGGACATGTGTTAGGGTAATAATAATAACACTTTTACCCTTAATTTCCCTATTTACTTTTAACCGTGGTAAAAAAAGAAAAAAGTTACTATTCACCAAAAATCATTTTCATCTCATTGAACCACATTTTAGTCCTTGATATTAACCGTGTCTCTTGGATTTTCGAAATTTCACTCACAGAAGAGGTAAAATTACGTTTTATGAAAAATTCAGTTTTTTTAACTACCACTTAGTGGTTTCACTATTCATCAAAAAATGAAAGTTTCCAGAAAAATACCAAAAATTAGGCCTAAGCTATATTTGATATTATGAATTCAAAAATGATTTCTATTTTATCAAATTCAAAACATATCAGTTACATTAACTAATTTAAAAATTAATTCCCGTCGTCAAAACAAATAACGTGTTTTTAAGAGATAATAACTATCAAAAGATTTACACTTGTTTATGTCTGGTTTAAATGTGAAATTACATCCAATGGCCAACATTGTATTAAATTTTAAAACTATATTCTAAATATACTTTAAAACCACTCAAATTAATAATTTATCACTATTAAAGATTTCGATTAAAAAAGTTGTTTTTAATTAAAATTTAGTAAGTTTCACTATTCATCAGAATATGAAAGTTATCCAAAAAGTACCAAAATGTCACCCAAAGCTAATTTCGATATTCCGAATCCAAAAATGAAGTCCATTTTGAATGATAAAATTTATAAAATTTCAAAAAGTGGGTATTACTATTCATAACGGCTAGTTCATAATAATATTATAATAATATCTCGTTTAGTGAAACTCGGTATTGCGTACTACACATGCTATCGAGGAAGGCCGTGATTGCGTGTAATGCAAGGAAAGTAAGGGATGTGTGTTGTGAATGCTCCTTTTGGTGTAGCGTATAACACAATACATTAATGAAATTACAAAGAATATTTTTCATAAAATCTCGGGGTGTTACACAAAAGATCGGGGAGGTCAGAGGCAATGTCCAGTGAAGCATCCGGAGCCGAGCCCCATTTATTTCAAAATTCCTTGGCTCCCGGGCCGTGAATGATGGCGTGCCAGGGGGTTTCATGAATATTCGGGCAAAAAGGGTTGGAGTCAGCATTGACCATTTGTCGGTAAACAAGGAGGCTCATGGTAGGGAGGCTGATCGTGCACATCTGCCACCAAAATTGGTGAATGTTTTGGGGGACATTGAGGTTAAAAAGCGCTTTCCATGGTCCCTCATCACGGTCTAGAGAGTGAAAACAAAGAGCCATTCTGTACCCGGATCTCACCGTGTAGTCGCCTAAAACATCATAGGTCCAAAAATGATGGTCGGGGCCTCCATCAGGGACACGGGGAATGCTTAGAATAATTCTTTGGTCTCTTTCATTAAACCATTCCTGGATCTTTTCCACACACCATCCCGGACCCTAGTCTGAAAAGAGGCAGTTGATAGTGGAAATCATATATATTTGGAAATCATCTATATAAATTTTAAATTGTTAAACAAACAGTTAAATATCTATATATATATATATATATTATTTTCATTGATTAATATTACAAAAATATTGTAACATATTCGGATTTAAAAAATTGAGAGATTTTTAAATCAATATTTTCAAGATCTAAATATTTTAATATTAATAATTACAATCCAATCATAATGAGAAAAAATTTATAATACCTTAAAATAAGTCTCTCTTTCGTTTTTTCATTCATTGATGAATGTATGCACTAAAATTATGTGGGATAAATAATATTATAACAAAGATTATGATGATTCATATAACCCATGGATACCTAAAAAGAAAAAAAATTATCCAAACATAATTTAAATAACCTTACTAATAATATTGAATAAGAAGACTCATGAACATATATGAAATTATATTCATTTTAAATTTTCATTCAAAACTCATGATTTAAACTATCTTATGGAATATAGTTCTATAATTGTTTTTATTCTAACGAGAAAGGTGTTTTTCCATAAATCCCAAATTGATTAAATCATGAATTATAATATAAAAATATAAAATATGTTATGAATAATGACCAATACATTTAAATTAAATAATGGAATGGAGTAAAAATATATCAACATAATGATTTAATTTCAAACATATCACATAAAATAAGAAATTATAGATATGGGAACAACATATTATAATGGATATGTTTAAATATAAAATAAATTTAGGAATAAAATTAAAATTATATTGGTTTTAGAATGATTTATTTTAATTAACTTTTGAAAATATGTCACCTATGTTTAGAAATATGTTAACAATAATAAATTACATATATCGAGAATGAGGGGGCACCACATGTGATATACTGATGAATCAAACCAATTATAAAATGTTTTTGAGAATTTACCTTGAACATGTGAATAGTGGCATGTAGTTTTCTTTAACATTTTTATGGTGTTTAATGGGAAAAAATCAATAAAAAGTCATTAACGATAAAAAATAAAAACTAATACCAATAGAATGATAGATCCCATAAACTCATCAGAATTCGAGGCCACACAATGAGCTATTTAAATGTAATTACATATTCATGAATAATGAATATTTTCATGTAATGTATTATGATGTTGTTGATGAATTTATATTCCATGGTTATTATATAAAAGTTCTGGCTTATAATTGTTTCAAGATGAGTGTGGGTAAATTTATTTAGTGAAATAATGTAGAGGTAGGAAATGGTAAACAATTAAATGGGTCATGTGGTAAAAGACTACATGCAATTAATGATAATGGAGATTGCAATAAATTCAGTTTGAATAAGTTCACTACATTACTATTTATTAATATTTTAAATTTTAATATGAAGATAAAAAACCAATTTGAATCATTAATCAATGTGAAATGAAAAAAGAAATTATAATTTTTTAACTAGTTAAATCAAACATCTTATAGGAAAAGTATCTAAAATTACATGAGAATTGGGAATTTTCATTGTAAAAATTTAATCCAGTGTGAATCATATATCATTTTAGTGGTATTAAAAATAGAATTAACAGGTAATTTCATTTAATAGAGTGCAAGATAAACTAAATATGAATGAGACTTTGGATCCTATGATGGAATCATTGGAACATAATGTGTATGAAATAGAAGGACTATATAAAAATAATTTAATAAACCCGATAAATTTATAAGGGAAAATAACTATCTAATATATAATGCATATTTTTTAATACATTGTTTTAATATTGATAAAAAAATTAGGATTTTGGGAAATCATGATGTAATTTGATTTATCATAGTGTTGGAAAATAAAATTATATTCAAAATCATTAAAATGTATGTAAAGAAATGAATTCATAACTTTAGTGATAAACAATTAATTTTATATTGAATAATAATATGGATTTAATTTTGATAAGGATACAACATAAATAAATATATTTATATGGATTATATAAAATACTATGTTTCTATTATACACTTTTAGAGACATTCCTGATGATGGTGGACTACATGACTGGTAGTGTCGATTAAAATTTATACATGAAAAGTTAAAAATTTATAATTTATGATATTATTTATATTGATTATATAATTTTTTGTAGAATCAATATTAAAACATGTGAAAATGTTGGAAACATATGAATAATAATTATGAATGATGGCCATCTTATTTACCTGATGGGGAAGAATCTTATAATTTTGATTTTCAGAGATTAATAGACTTATATAATAGAATTATATATATATATATTTGATTCCAAATATAAGTTATATTATGTACATGATTTGGAATAGAAAAAATAATTGATGAAGGTTCATAATTTCATGTGATGGTGGGCGATAATTTAACCATTATGATATAAACATAATAAAATGATTTAATTTTTTACTGTAAAAAATCGTGTAAAACCATATCGTTATTGATGTAATGACATAGTGAAGAGATATGCAATATCATAGAGTTGTGAATTATTTTGGCTATTCCGTTAATTAACATATAATAAAATGGATTTAACATATAGAATCATCATAGAGATATAAAAGGTGGATAATGAAATTCTAATGAGAAATTATCTAAATTAGATGATATTCATGTCCCCTCGATAGTGGTGTTCATATTGATGGTTAGATATTTTTGAGCTATATTTCAAAATATAATTTTATTATAATTTAAAAAAATACTTTTTAGGGTACTTTTATTTCAAATATACTAGATGAAAATATTAGGTGATGAGTATCATTCCAAAAAACATGTTAATTATGGTATGAAATTTCAAATTTCCTGTAACACCCCAAGCTTCCATGGTACGTTTCCCTTCGAATAATGCAATGGCATGCATTGTACGCAACTTCGAGATTCTAACACACCACAACCAATCAAGCTAGCCGTTATGAACAGTAATACCTACTTTTTGAAATTTTATAAATTCTATCTCTCAAAATGGACTTGATTTTTGGATTTGGAATATCTAATTTATCCTAGGGTGAAATTTTGGATCTTTTCGGGTAACACTTATATTTTGATGAATAGTGAAAATTACTAAATTTTAATTAAAAAACAACTTTTTAAATCAAAATAATTTATAGTGAGAAATTATATTATTGAGTGGTTTTAATGTATAATTAGAATATATTTTTACCATTTTATCCCATGGTGTTAATTAGAATTAATTTCACTTTGAAATTGGACCTAAACAATTGTCAATATTTTGATATATATTGTTTCTTAAAAACACGCTATTTGTTATGACAGCGGGAATTAATTATAAAATTAATTAATGCAACTTATATGTTTAGAATTTTTTAAAATAGACATCATTTTTGAATTCGGAATATTAATTATATCTTAGGGTAAAATTTTGGCATTGTTCTGAAAAATGTCAATTTTTGATGAATAGTGAAACTACTAAGTGGTAGTTTAAAAAAACTGAATTTTTCATAAAACATAATTTTACCACTTCTGTGAATGGAATTTCCAAAAATCCGAGAGACACGGTTAATATCAATAAGTAAAATGTGGTTTAGTGAGATGAAAATAATTTTTGGTGAATAGTAACTTTTTACTTTTATTTACCATGGTTAAAAGTAAATAGGGTAATTAAGGGTAAAAATGATATTAATATTACCATAACACATGTCCTAATTCTATTGTACAAGTGTATCTCGACCAAAAACAACCTTAGGAATAAAATATTATCATTTAGGTCCACTTGGATTAGATTAGGACATTTATTATTATTTAATTCAAAGAAGAGTTAAAAGAGATAAAATCAAAGTTTATTTACTAAAACATTTTTAATATAGGGTTATACATAAGATAAATTCGATTGTGAATATTCATTAGAAAGATAATAATACTTACTACATAATCATATTTTATTTATAATTTTTAGACAATAAATAATTTAATGTATTTATGACACAATGATGATGCAGTAATTACCATAATAGTGAAAAATTAAAATAATTGATATTATAAATACCCAAATAAATATAATTTAAGACTTATAATGAATTACACTAATTTTCTAGGATAATATGACATATTAGGATTGATTTAATTTACTTTTTTCGAAGTAATAATTCTGTTATGAGTTTCAAAAAAATCAACTATTTAATAGTGTCAAAATTGACAGAAAAGAGTTTTTAAAACAAATATTATATTATTAATTTATATTAAATTCCTAAAAATCTAAGGTTCGGCCAAGAGACATATATCATGATAGTTATATCATTCAGGGACCACATGGGGGTCTCTTGGATGTATATAGTAAGTTTATTAACTATATAATATAAAAATACAAAGTGACATGGTAAATGTCAAACTAATTAACTAAGAGTTAAAACTAAACGATAAGGATAATATAGTGACCCAAACCTGTCTAAATTCTATTGGTTGAATGGTTTTCTACCTATCCCCACCTTAACCTTTGAATAATCAACTTTGGAGCCATTGGAAACCGAATATGAATTTATTATAAATTAATATTTTTGGCTTTTCCAAAGGTGCCCCTCACCCCTCCTATAAAAGGGAACTCCTCCTTCTCATTTCTTAACACCATAAAAGCCTTTTTGTTCGGAAAACTCTGCCCCAATACTCTCCCAACTTCCCTCACCACAACTTAGAGGCCTTAGTTTGATCAGAAAGCCAACCTATGGATCCCTTTTGATCAAATCAAAAGGAAGAACCCGAAGAAGAGGTAATGATTTCACCACCCTTTTCCAAGTTCCTTTCTTCTTCCACTTCTTATTTCTTTGTTATTACCATTATAAAATAATAACTCCAGTATAATATATATACTGTGATGTTATTATAAATATGGTACAATCATATTTATTATTCTATCCACCCTTTGAATAACATGTCATCATACGTGTGTACGTACAACTTACCGTCACCACGTCGTGGTGTAATTGTTATTCAATATATTATTATTTGGATTTGTATAATAATGATGTATAACTCATGTAAATAATAAATATAACATTTTAATGATTCTGTATATATGATATACCATCCATTTATATATTATTTTAATATCAAAATAATGATATTGTCGCTCGTGCGTACGTACGGACTACCATCTCCACGAACGCGATGAGATTCATTCTCCATCGTATCCATTCAAGTATAATTCTCATTTGATTATTAATAATATTATATAAGGACTTGATATAATTCTGGATATGATCAATATACAACCTATCCATTAAAAACATGGCTTACGTAACAAAACATATAAAAGAAAACGAGTAAGTTAACACCCAAAACGATGATAATTCTAAGATATTATTAACAAAGCAACGTTAAAAGATCATATATGATATAATATTAATGTATATGATTCATGAATAATTTAATAAAAATTATTTCAACATTATACAGGAGGTTAACCTACCCCAACCAAGGAAAATTACAAGGTAAGGGGTTTCTTATCTCACTTTTAATTCCGTGAGAATTCCATTGTTCGCCACTTATTTATTGCATGTGGTGTGTGTACTGCCTATGATTGTATTCATTGTGTAATATAATTTAATTTATGGATATTTACATCATCGTGGTATGATCCTTCTTTCATGGGTGTATGTTTCATATGTTACCTAATCGATAATGGAATTTGAAATTTCAATTTCCACTCATTTGGCTTTACGCATATTTCATTGATTATATTACCCCAAGATTTTGTGTGGAATCACTATTAATTTTATTATGTAATAATTTCCACTCCCCTTCCTATGGATATACTTTTGATACACATAATCATTCCATTGGTAATTTCTCAATTCATTGATATGAATTTGATAAGAGTAATTTTAACTCATTCTCCATTTGTTGAGTTAAACATCCAATTCATTGGTGTTCTTTTTACAAGAATATGTGTGAATGTCCTTGATTGTTTTACACTGAATATCCAATCATATTTAGTGTATTTATATTTGTCACACATAATTATGTCGTTGATTTATCCTTAACCTAAGGATATGGCCTTTATGAGAGATTTCATCTCAATTTACATTCCATTGAGACTTCTTTGTTGTTATACACCAAAGCACTTTTATGTGGTGTATATAATGTACTTTGACATAGTATATCATTAATTCCTTTATTCTCATGGTATTACAATGTTTTGATTACATCAATTATTTTTATTCAAGTGTCTCTCTTTTGGTTAAAACTCTAACTAAAATACCATTTTTAAATGTTTTAAAGACTTATTCTTCAAAATCTTGCTCATTAATGTCCATGTTTTAAAAAATGGTTTTAAGGATTTATTTATATGGAAATTAAAGTTTTAAAATTAAAACTCCTTTTAAAAGTTTCAAAGTGGTATGGGACACTTTGATTCCAAAATCTATTTTTAAATGGCTTCATGACAAATACTGTGACTTTTAAATGATTTCAAGAAAAAGGGGGATATTTCTCTCAAATAGTTTTGATGATTATTTTCATCTATGGCAACAGCCTTCATTATTCTTTATTGAGGTTAATGTGATACAATACAATCTTCTATATTGTATCAAATGAGTTATGTTTGACTACGGATGTGCTATTTTTATACCATTCATGGTTTGTGGTTAAAGTATTGACATTTCGTATTCTAGTTTTAATACAAATGTGTATGTTATGTTTAAACCTTTTCATATGGGAATGCATTGGACTTAATAAGTGACGGGTGGATCCCGCTATAGCTCCTCAATGCATCGGTAGGTCTCATGAGACAAACTAGTGTCTTGGCACAAGGCCTTGGCAAAATCTTATTTTTAGTCTTGGCACGAGGCCTTGGCTATGTGGTTATGATAGTCTGTCATTATGCATTCCATCATTATGAAAGTGGTTATTGATATTGCATGTGATTATTAGATTAGTAGAATATCAATGTGAATAAGTAAATGGAATTATTTCATTTTACTTTTGCCATACTATGTTGAAGTTCAAGTTTAAAGGCTTTTGTTTTAGTTATGCATTGCCTTAAATGTTTGTGCTTATTTTTGAAAGTTTCCGCTATATTGTTATCCTTACTGGGCATTTGAGCTCACCCCTTTTTTATGTTTTATTTTTCCCAGGATGTGAAGAAGTAAGTTATGAATGACCTGGAGGGATTTTATGTGGGGATATGAGTGTGGAATATGGAGACTATGTTGTTGTAGTATTTTTTCACTTTATGATGTAATGTAAAACTTTATGAATATATCTAGTGTTTCCAAGGCTACTAAACCAATCATTCTTTCGAGATTTTATCTTTCTTGTGATCATTCCAATGTTATGTAATAATGCACCGACTCTGGGTAACTGGGGTCGGGGCGTTACAGTTGGTATCAAAGGGATTTTAGTACAAACCTTGGAAGCTAGATTTAGATAAACTCTGATTAGAACACGTAGACCTAAGATGAACTTTGAGGATTAGTATATAAGAACTTCCTAGAATTTTGGTATTGTAGAGATTTTGTGAGTTTTCCGAGGAATACATCCCTGTCTGGATACGAGCAGGTAGAGGCGGCTCTGCCACAGATGTACCTAGGGGTAAAACCCGAAAACACCTCTTTGAGCTAGACTCGAACGGGAACTAGTGCACAACAATAGGCCTTGCTGCACTCTTGGTTAGGACACTCCTGGGGGATATACTTAAGATAATTTACATTTTCTTTACAAACCAATTTGATGTATTATATATATAAGATGAGAGTAAATGACCTTGGTTAACCCTAATATGTTTGAAATTGAGAATATGGTGACATGTTAATCTCTAAATGATTTTATGACTATTTTTACTCACACAATGATTTCTGGTTTTAGTCAATGGCTGGATTCCAAGGAATTCATAGTGACTTTGAGAATGATGTTCAAGGTGGGAACGGTGGTACAAATGAGCAACAAAATGGAATGTTGATAGGCATAAAAGATATCGTCTTTATGCCAAATCAGTTTTCCAAAAATATGATCAACAACATATATATTAACCAACTCCTAGACTCAACAAGGAAGAGAAAGGTGATGAATGATAAGAGCTCCAGCAATGGAGACCATGGATAAAAGAACCCTCAATTTCCATCATGCAAGAAATGTGGTAGGAGACACCCGGTAAAGTGTCTCAATGGGACCAAGAAATTCTTTACTTGTGGGAAGGAAGGACATAAAGTGAAGAATTACCGAAGAAAAATGAAGAGTACTATGCAAGAAGATAAAAATGGTCCCAAGAGTCCATTTACAGTCATTTTCCGTAAATGTAGGGGACCTGGCCATTACCTGAGTGAATGCCCTATTCTATAGGATATTTTCTTGGTCAAAGAAGAATCTATGTGGAAAGAAATGGTTGGAGAAATGTTTAAAAAGTATTAGTGCTCCTTGTCGATGGGTTTACTTTGGAATAATTTTCTCTTGTATTTGTAACCCCGTATTTTTCCATGTGAGAATGATATTTGAGGGAGAATTGTCTATTCTCTTGTGGATATAGGTATAAATAACTATTTGGTTTCAATGATCATTGGGGTTTCAGAGAATTATAAGTTATTATAATTTGGGATGAAAATGCAGGGTATTATATAACATTTGTGGTTAAATTATGTTATGGTATATTGAGGAATTTATCTCATTTTGTTAATATTATAAAATATAGTTTTTGAAAAAGGACAACACGTAAACCGTGTGACAAACCATCGCGTCGGACAAAGTTGTGGGAATCGAACCCACACCCAAAGTGCGATTGGGATTTATCACCTACCACTGGACTACGTGAAGTCCCTGGTTAGTGTGACTATTATTTTTAGTTAAATGATTTTATTAATCAATAATAAGTTTATTTGGGTTCTTATTTCTTATCAAATGAATACCCTTAGTATAGGAAAATGATTTGGTGATTAAGTGATAAATGTTATTTTGGATGATGTTCACTTTGTTTGGAACAGTATATGTCCAAGGAAAATATAATACTATGGGATGTCATTAGAGGAGTAATGGTGGATTTTTATCTATGTTTTTATTGTGGATTTATATTGATTTGGGTTATTTATGGAAATGATTAACCTATAATAAAGAATATGTGATTAGGTTAATTAATTTTAAGTATGTGACTTTAAGAGCAGATGATGTCATTTGGAGATACAATTTAACGTGGAAGACTACATTATTATAAGTTTTGGGTTTCAATATTAGTTTATATTATATTGAAGGATTTTAAGGACAATTTATTATTGAATGGTATTTATTTAACTTTTGGGTATTGTTGGTTTAATTTTAGAAATTAACATTATTATTTTTATTTTTCTCTAATGGAATATACATTTGGGGGATCATTATACCTTGTAATAACCATTTTTGTTTTGATTAATCTCTAAAAAAATGTAAATATATAGTTCATCCTGCATGGATCATGTTATTTTATAGAAGTTTATTCTAGCTCTTCCAGTGTGACCAAGTCTTCTTGAATACTCATCGTTTAAAAAAAATGAGTTAGTGGTGGAAATTTATTAAAGAATGAAACTCCACTTAAAATGTATGTATATATCCTTATATTCTTAGTCAATATCATAAATAAATTCTGTATCCTTATGTAATGTAACTTAAAACAAAAAAGGTTGTCCGTTTACTTTCCTACTAGGAGACTAATGGCCATTTGTCCCAACACAAGTTTGTGGTTTTCTTATTGTTAACTTTCTCCTGATCATGATTTCTATCCCTATCCATCATAACTTGACACTTAGTTTATCATCCATATCCATGTTTTCCTACATGGAATCCGAGTATGGGTTATCTTGGTTGAACTTTATACCTCTCTTTATTTCTTTTAAAGTGATAGTTTTATTGACTCTTTTTCTGATGTGGGACTTTCCATTATATTCCCAAGCACACTTTTAAAAATTGTGAGGACGCAATTTAATGAAGGAGGGGAGAATGTAACACCCCAAGCTTCCACGGTACGTTTCCCTTCGAATAATGCAATGGCGTGCATTGTTCGCAACATCGAGATTTTAACACACCACAACAAATCAAGTTAGCCGTTATGAATAGTAATACCTACTTTTTGAAATTTTATAAATTCTATCTCTCAAAATGGACTTCATTTTTGGATTCGGAATATCGAATTTATCCTAGGGTGAAATTTTGGAACTTTTCGGATAACACATATATTTTGATGAATAGTGAAAATTACTAAATTTTAATTAAAAACAACTTTTTAAATAAAAATAATTTATAGTGATAAATTATATTATTGAGTGGTTTTAAAGTATAATTATAATATATTTTTACCATTTTATCCAATGGTGTTCATTAGCATTAATTTCACTTTTAAATTGGACCTAAATAATTGTCAATATTTTGATATATATTCTTTCTTAAAAACACGCTATTTGTTGTGACAGAGGGAATTAATTAAAAAATTAATTAATTCAACTTATATGTTTAGAATTTTTTAAAATAGACATCATTTTTGAATTTGGAATATCAGTTATAGCTTAGGGTAAAAGTTTGACATTGTTCTAAAAAACGTCAATTTTTTATGAATAGTGAAACTACTGAGTGGTAGTTTAAAAAAACTGAATTTTTCATAAAACTTAATTTTACCGCTTCTGTGAATGGAATTTCGAAAATCCGAGAGACACGGTTAATATAAAGAAGTAAAATGTGGTTCAATGAGATGAAAATAATTTTTGGTGAACAGTACCTTTTTACTTTTATTTACCACGATTAAAAGTAAATAGGGTAATTAAGGGTAAAAATGATATTAATATTACCCTAGCACATGTCCTAATTCTATTGGACAAGTGTATCTCGACCAAAAACAACCTTATTAATAAAATATTATCATTTAGGTCCACTTAGATTAGATTAGGACATTTATTATTATTTAATTCAAAGAAGAGTTTAAAGAGTTAAAATCTAAGTTTATTTACTAAAACATTTTTAATATATGGTTATACATAATATAAATACGATTGTAAATATTAATTAGAAAGATAATAAGATTTCCTACATAATGATATTTTATTTATAATTTTTATACATTAAATAATTTAATTTTTTTATGACAGAATGATGATGTAGTAATTACCATAATAGTGAAAAATTAAAATAATTGATATTATAAATACCGAAATAAATATAATTTAAGACTTATAATGAATTACACTAATTTTCTAGGATAAAATGACATATTATAATTGATTTAATTGACTTTTTTCGAAGTAATAATTATGTTATGAGTTTCACAAAAATCAACTATTGAATAGTGTCAAAATTTACATAAAAGAGTTTTTAAAACAAATATTATATTATTAATTGATATTAAATTCCTAAAAATCTAAGGATCGGCCAAGAGACTTATATCATGATAGGTATATCATTAAGGGATCACTTGGGGGTATATTATATGTATATAGTAAGTCTATTAACTATATAATATAAAAATACAAAGTGACATGGTAAATGTCAAACTAATTAACTAAGAGTTAAAACTAAAAGATAAGGATAATATAGTGACCCAAACCTATCTAAATTCTATTGGTTGAATTTTTTTCGACCTATCCCCACCTTAACCTTTTAATAATAAACTTTGGAGCCATTATAAACCAAATATTAATTTATTATAAATTAATATTTTTAGCTTTTCCAAAGGTGCCCCTCACCCCTCTTATAAAAGGGAACTCCTCCTTCTCATTTCTTCACACCATAAAAGCCTTTTGTTTCGGCCAAACTATGACCAAATACTCTCCCAACCTCCATCAATTTAACCTAGAGGCCTTAGTTTGATCAGAAAGCCAACCTATGGAGACCTTTTGATCAAATCAAAAGAAAGAACCCGAAGAAGAGGTAATGATTTCACCACCCTTTTCCAAGTTCCTTTCTTCTTCCACTTCTTATTTCTTTGTTATTACCATTATAAAATAATAACTACAGTATCATATATATACTGTGAAGTTATTATAAATATGGTACAACCATATTCAGTATTCTATCCAACCTTTGAATAACATGTCACCATACATGCGTACGTACGGCTTACCGTCTCCACGTCGTGGTGTAATTGTTATTCAATATATTATTATTTGGATGGATATAATAATGATTTGTAACTCATGTAAATAATAAATATAACCTGTTAATTATTCTGTATATATGATATACCATCCATTTATATATTATTTTAATATCAAAATAATGATATTGTCGCTCGTGCGTACGTACGGACTACCGTCTCCACGAACGTGATGAGATTCATTCTCCATCGTATCCATTCAAGTATAATTCTCATTTGATGATTAATAATAGTATCTGAGGACTTTATATCATTCTGGATATGATTAAGATACAACCTATCCATTACAAACATGGCTTACGTAACAAAACATATAAAAGAAAACGAGTAAGTTAACACCCGAAACGACGATAATTCTAAGATATTATTAACAAAGAAATGTTAAAAGATCATATATGATATCATATTAATGTATATGATTGATGAATAATTTAATAACAATTATTTAAACATTATACAAGAGGTTAACCTACCCCAAACAAGGAAAAGTACAAGGTAAGGTGTTTCTTATCTCACTTTTAATTCCGTGAGAATTCCATTATTCACCACTTATTTATTGCATGTGGTGTGTGTACTGCCCATGATTGTATTATTTGTGTAATATAATTTAATTTATGGATATTTAAATCATCATGGTATGATCCTTCTTTCATGGGTGTATGTTTCGTAAGTTACCTAATCGATAAGGGAATTTGAAATTTCAATTTCCACTCATTTGGCTTTATGCATATTTCATTGATTATATTACCCCAAGATTATGTGAGAAATCACTATTCATTTGATTATGTCATAATTTCCACTCCCCTTCCTATGGATATACCTTTGATACAAATAATCACTCCGTTGGTAATTTCTCAAGTCATTGATATGAATTTGATAAGAGTAATTTTAACTCATTCTCCATTTGTTGAGTTAAACATCCAATTCGTTGGTGTTGTTTTTACAAGAATATGTGTGAATGTACTTGATTGTTTTACACTGAATATCCAATCATATTTAGTGTATTTATATTTTTCAAACCTAATTATGTCGTTGATTTATCCTTAACCTAAGGATACAGCCTTTATGAGAGATTTCATCTCAATTTACATTCCATTGAGACTTCTTTGTTGTTATACAGCAAATAACTTTTATGTGGTGTATATAATGTAATTTGACATAGTATATCATGAATTCATTTATTCTCATGATATTAAAAAAAAATTATTACCTCAATTATTTTTATTCAAGTGTCTCTCTTTTGGTTAGAAAGTCTAACTAAAATACCATTTTTAAATGTTTTAAAGACTTATTCTTCTAAATCTTTCTCATTAATGTCCATGTTTTAAAAATTGGTTTTAAGGATTTATTTATATGGACATTAAAGTTTTAAAATTAAAAATCCTTTTAAATGTTTCAAAGTGGTATGGGACACTTTGATTCAAAAATCTATTTTTAAATGGCTTCTTGACAAATAGTGTGACTTTTAAATGATTTCAAGAAAAAGGGGGATATTTCTCTCAAATATTTTTTATGATTATTTTCATCTATGGAAACATCCTTCATTATTCTTGATTGAGATTAATGTGATACAATAAAATCTTCCATATTGTATCAAATGAGTTATGTTTGACTATGGATGTGCTATTTTTATACCATTCATGGTTTGTGGTTAAAGTATTGACATTTCGTATGCTAGTTTTAATACGAATGTGTATGTTATGTTTAAACCTTTTCATATGGGAATGCATTGGACTTAATAAGTGACGGGTGGATCCCGCTATAGCTCCTCGATGCATCCGTAGGTATCATGAGACAAACTAGTGTCTTGGTACAAGGCCTTGGCAAAATCTTATTTGTAGTCTTGGCATGAGGCCTTGGCTATGTGGTTATGATAGTCTGGCATTATGAATTCCATCGTTATGAAAGTGGTTATTGATATTGCATGTGATTATTCGATTAGTAGAATATCCATGTGAATAAGTAAATGGCATTATTTCATTTTACTTTTTCCATAATATGTTGAAGTTCATGTTTAAAAGGCTTTTGTTTTAGTTATACATTGCCTTAAATGTTTATTCTTATTTTTGAAAGTTTCTGCTATATTGTTATCCTTACTGGGCATTTGAGATCACCCCTAGTCTATGTTTTATTTTTCCCAGGATGTGAAGATGTAAGTTATGAATGACCTGCAGGGATTTTATGTGGGGATATGAGTGTGGAATATGGAGACTATTTTGTTGTAGTAGTTTTTTACTTTATGATGTAATGTAAAACTTTATGAATATATCTAGTGTTTCCAAGGATACTAAACCAATCGGTCTTTCGAGATTTGATCTTTCTTGTGATCATTCCAATGTTATGTAATAATGCACCGACTCTGGGTAACTAGGGTCGGGGCGTTACATTTCCATTTTAGAATATTGGGTTTTACCTTTATTTATAAATTAAAAAATAGATTAAGTGAAATATATTGTAGTGACCTACACATTTCAAAAGTTTAGATGATATAATAAATTTCTAAATAAGGAAATTAAATATATTTTAGCAGTTCAGGTGATTTATACATGTGTATCAAGGGTTATATACATTATCCAAAGAAAATTTCACATTTTTCGTAATGAGTAACCCATAGAATTGATAAACGTTATATATTTTATTTCATCTATTTTTAGAATTTTCTTATGATAATTTGAATAGGAATCTATTGATTACAATTTTTTTATTTAGAGGATACAAATTGATGTAATATAATTATTAATTCTAAGACTATCTGTATTTTAAAATAGAAAATTATGTCAATAGAGATTAATAAACATGGTTTTTTGAGTGGATGATAAACAAAAATGGATTTTTTTATATGATTCATGAATCCAAAACACATTGTAAAACATTTATTTATCTTAGATCATTCTAGATTGATATATGAATAAATTAATATCAGGGACTCCAAAATTACACTAAGTAGTAATGAGACATTTATTATTATTTTATAGATTCATATTAATGATTAATTCATTAATAATTTAGAATAATATTTTCCACAAGATATATGATGAGCAGAAAATTATGAATGTGAGTGAATCATGAATGTTAAGGAAATACAAGTTTTATATTTACTAAACTAGGAAAATGTTTTATAAAATAAATTAAATGAATCTATGTTAATAAAAAAATTTACTAACATTTTAACAACCTAAACTGACACAACAAGATACTATAATGAAATCAATAACATTACATTTCATGATATGATGTCGAAAATTCTAACCCAATTTATTCCATCAAATCTATACAACATAAAATGTAAAACATGGATTCATTACATATTGGAGGAGCCTTTAGGTTTACTATTTTATATAATTAGGAAAAACTATCACCTAAAAAACTCATGTCAATGTGGAATCACATGTCGTCAAAAGAACACTTCTATAATTTAACCCAACAGTACATTTTTAAAAATATGACATCAACATATTCCTTCTAAATTCATTTATAGAATGAAATAATGAAACACAATTTTATAAAACCCAGGGAAAAGGAAACAAAATATGGTGAGCTCAAATGTTCATTTAGGGTAAATAAAATCATTAACAATTAAATTTCATTTATAATTATAAAAGTACATAAAAATGATGAATTAATAAAATTGTATGAGTGTATCATAAAAAAACTCATAAACAAAAATATATGGACGATAAAATATGAAATCATAAAAAAGGAATATGTCATCTGAATCAATAAACCTGATTGACATGATATCAGTCTCGATCATTAGAATCATTAGAATCATATAATAAGCATAAAGAAACATATAGAGGTACATTGGGACATCATTATACTTTTAACACATATATATTGAAGGTCTATGTGGTATTATTACATACATGTCACACTTATAAATGGAATATCCATACGTCTTACTTTCAAGCCAAATGCATTGGAGGGATATCACCGACTCACCCATCCTTTGTCTAACAAAAAACCACCCATCATTGGTATATCATGGAACAACCCATCAAATGTTCATTTAATATTGAAAAATCATCTCAAATAATTATCACTGAGAAATGAAATGATATTAATAAAATTCTATTAAATACTTGATTTACCCCAATAAAATGTATATGTTTAACAATAATATCATAGAATCATGATTAAAACCTATAAATGAAATGCATAAACTAACAATATCTTTGAAACTCGATTAACCCATGGGAAATAAATGGGTTAAATAAAAATCACTTCGAAACCTGATTTATAGTAATCCATCTTTAGAATACATGTATATTATATCATTATAGATGGACATTCTATACATTACAAATGTACATTATTGAGGACCGTAATAGTTTTTTGTCGTTAGAAGCATGGAGAAAATCAAATATCCTGGTGAAACATCATCAAAAACTCCCAAGAAGTTCTATACCTTTATTTCATCTACCTAAATCCATTATTCATAACTTGGGGAGAGTTATCAAAAGATAATAGTGAGCTTAGATTCTCAGTAATGGTAAATGAAGAAAATGTGTAAGATTAACATGAATGAAATGGTATGGAACTTCAGTATAACATTTTTTGATCATACTATGCATGTTAGGGATCATAAAAAATATTGTAATTTCATAATAAATGGATCAAAATATAATGATGATAATAAGCTAGGTAATCATACCATAGGAATAAAAATGTTATTTTTTCATGAACATTTGTTTATAAAATCATGGACAAGTATAAGTAGAAAATAGTTCATTCATTAAGTTAATGACATAAAGTCAATCCCTCACTTCACCTTATCGAAATTTAAATAGGTCCATGAATAACATTATGAATACTTAATAAGGATCATACATAACCTTTTGGATGTGAAATTGGGTCCATGCATAACATTGTGAACATGTAATCCGCTTCACACATAAATTTTTGATCTTGTAATCAGGTTCATGGATAAACTTATATACATGCAACCATGACCATTCCTAATATTTTGAACATATAATAATGTTCACTAATAACATTTTTAATATATAATAAGGTTCGTGAATAAACTATGGGACAGGAAACCACGTCAATTCATAACATTTTTAACAAGTAGTAAGGTTCACGCATAACACTGTGAATATCTTAGAGTGGTATAACATAAACATATATTCTCATGCGTCATCAATCATTACCTAATTCATTTAATGGTGATATAGGTCCCACCCATCTAATAATAACATCATTCGTGCATGTTGTACAAAATAAAATAGGAATCAACTCTTGTACCATAAAATGAAATAGGTTTTATAAACAACAAATCATAACCCATGAAATTAAATTTGCATCATTAACATATCATCACATCATAAGCTATGTAAAGTGAAAAGTTTCAAATCAGTTCATGAATTTATAACCCGCGAAAATTTGTCTGTTTTAAAAACATAAAACCCATCGAAGAGGAACGGGTTTCAAAATCATATAACCCTAGGAAGTGAAATGGATTTCCTAATAATTATTGCATTAAAACATAAACTATTGAATAAGAATATAAATTTATCTTTTGGATCATTTCAAATGATCTCTTGATTAACATCAGAGGTTCTTATTTTATATGCAAAATAAATTGGAATGATATTTTGAGAAAAAAAATATTGTTGAAAATATACTTTCATCATTGAAAATGTATTTTTAAGTCATAATGACTTTTTAAAATCCATTATCTATGAAATTACATTGAAATCATAGAAATAAGGCTTGGAATGTTTTTGAAAAAATGTTTCCTTAAAAAAAATTAAAGATGATTGAAATTTTTTTGAAATTATTATTACTTGAAAAATAATAAAAAAATGGTTCAATACTTTTGAAAACCCAATTTATTTGAAAATGCATTTTCATTATATAATGAATTCATGAAAAAAAAAATTAAAACCTTATCATTGAATATAAAATGAAAACTTATAATAAAAGTGTGAATATAATTTAAAATCATTTCGATAAAAATAAATTTTAAAACAAAAAATTAAATCTTTTAAAATTCTAAAATATTTTACAAATCTTTTTTCCTTAAAAATTATCTTCAAATATCATTTTAAAACATTTTTTTAAATAGTTTGGGAAAATATTTTTTCTTATAAAAATCATTTCCATCTAAAGAGATTGATGCATTCATATTAATTTGAATTTCTTTTAAGTTATCATAAGTAACAATGTGGGAAATAATTGAACTACTACAATACATATTTCTTGAATAAAACATTATATGAAATATAATTACTGTTCATGAGAGATGTATCTTAATATTTCTTCAAAATAAGTGTCATATATTGATAATATTGATATTCAATGAGATTATTTCGATAAACTCTTACCACTTGGTTACAGGATATCATACACTTCTTGTATGAAAATGAATTTACATGAAGAAAAATATATCATAAATATAGTTTATTATATTAAATTTAAATTGGAATCATATACAACTTGTTAAAGAACATAGTATCATACAAAAACATTTGTCTCATATAAGGAAATTTGAGACAAGACTACTTTACCGATTTGGTATCATTTGAAACATTAAGCCTATGAAATAAATATCATATAAGAATATTTAAATATACATAAATTAATGTTTATGAATCATATAAAACATACATGGTAGGTATACATTCCACACAAAAGAAATGTGTGGTGAACGAAGAATGTATCTCACGGAAATAAAAAGTGATAAGAAATTTCCTTACCTTGTGTCTCTACCCTCATTGTAATCGTATAAGATTCACAAATAATAAATGTAAGTATATTGTTTTTGGGTGAAACGTTGGAGAAGAAATATCTTAAGTGGATCTGACCTAATTTAATTCAATCATTTTGAATATTATTCCAATGACTTAATAGGGTGTTATAATTTTTCCTTGGCATTGGTTTTTGGGTGAAACCTTGGAGAATAAAGATATTAGGAAGAAAAGATATCACCAACGATGGACGCTACCCATGAAGAATGTCGTTGACTACGAAGAACGGTCTCCTTCAACCTACATACATGGAATCATACTGACGTGGGATGTCTTCGACCGACCTTCCATCCTCATCGTCGTTAATTAACTGATGCACGAGCTCAGGATTGGAAGTATGCGACAGATGTGACGAACGATGACAACACCGTCTTCATCCATGCGACTTCATCAATGAAAAATGAGAAAAGTTAAGGGATCGAATAATGTTTTGGTATCTCATTCTTCATTTTCCATTGAGGATTATTATTCAAAGCCGCATGCTGTCACTCTAGCGTGGAGGGTGCTGGCCAAATGAACAGGGCCCGTCCACTCTGCCTTACTTTGTGGAATTTGATGCTAAACACGTCATGAGTCTGAGATGAGATATTTTCATTAACAATGGTTGGGAATCAAAGGTGACATCCCGAGGAGTTTACGGCTACTTCTAGAACAAGAATCGGGCCACTGGAACTCGTCCAGTGGCCCGCAGAAGGTTCGTCAGTGGTCAGAACTGATGAACATCACTGGTGGGATGAAGGGAAGGTCATCCGGCACTCCGACCGGCCATGTGGACAGTGGAAGCACAACGTCAGCATTAGAGGAGTAGACTACAGCTGATGGGGAATAGTGGGGCAACGGCGGTCGGCGCAAGGCCGACCGCGAGAAGAACCGGTGGCCCGAGCGACCAGGTTTCCGGGGAAGGTGCGGCGCACTGCACGGTGGATGAAGGAGACACAGCCTTGGCCACGGCGGTTTCAGACGTGCGACTGGCTCTACCGGTCGCCGGAGGAGCCGCGGAGCAACCTCACCACGTTGGAGGCTGCTGGCCACTCGGCTAGTCAGGAAGAGTGGTACCAGCCTCATGGGTCCGACGTGAAATAGACTGGCGTTATGTGGTGCCGGTTTTGAACCCCCCCCCCCCCCCCCCCGAACAGCTAAGCCATTTGGGATTCCAAGGGGTGAGGCCTACCCCTGGACACGTCTAGGGAAGACCCCATGGGCCTCTAACCGCGGGCCGAGCGCGGGCTGAGCCCAGTGTAGGCCAGACCTAGCACGGGCCAGAGCCAACGTGGAAAGGGCCACCCCGGCTAGCTGGGACGCCCTCACCGACTGGGTCGGACCCGCGGACTGGGTCGGTCTGATTGGGTTGGACCAGACCCAGACCTGTTTTGACCTATTTGCACACTTTTTCTCATAACTTGAGCTATGTGCGTCTGATTAACGAACCATATAGGGTGACAGAAACCGTGGAGGGAGATTTATCTTTTGGTTTACCACACTCGAGGATTAAACTCAATTGGGGTATGGCCATATTGGATCGAACGTAAATCCAACTGGGCCCTTGGAACAGAAATTCCAATAACTTTAAAATCGGGCATCTGATTAATGTACCATCTATCGTGTTGGGTTTATGTTGGAAAGATAGATAATTTGGATATATCAACTTGTGAATTTTTGGATGTTGATGTATAGACACTTGTCCTGAGAGATGACCCACCCAAAATCAAGCATGTTTTGTGCAGAACCCTGTGACTGGCTGCATTATGACTACTGTTTCAGGATCCTACATGGGTTCGACCTCTTTGAATACTGTTCCAGGATCATATGTGTGTTCAACAGCTCGAACTATTGTTCCTAGATCCTATGTGGGTTCGACAGAATTTATTTTTTAGTGGATATATCTAATCATCTCTAACTCTCTACATAAGTTGTATACCTGTGTGATCTGAGTCAGTAACTTTTGTGTTTATATCATGATTGGATGGATTACACGATAACTTATGTATATTTATGGGCATATAACTATGTGGGGTTATCTATTGATTTCATACTTTGTGGTTAATCCTTATTGGATTTTGTGAAACCTTGAGGGTCTTAGGGACCCTACTGAGTATCATTTTACACATCGCTGCATGGGCTATGCACGGACCCCATTATGTTGGATGTAGATGACAGGCAGTGCAGACCGAGGTTGAGAGTACTAGGACTGAATGGTACCCGGGGTGAACCATACGGTGAGATAGAACAAGGAGGAGACAGACAGACCTGGATTATAGAGGAGGCAATCTATACCTACCCATTAGTTAGGAACCTCATAGGACATTCCAGTGGATGTTTTTCCATTCTTCTATTATAATTTCAGTTTCTTGTACTTTACTGTTGGGCTTGTATTTTCGGCCCCTTTTTCTTTCAGCAAAAAAATTTATACAGTTTTAGATAGTGTTTTCTTTCCACCTTGTGCACTATTATGTGTGTTTATAGGTTATAAATGCAATTCCTTCCTAGTTTTAGGTAATTATGCCTTTGGTGCTAGTCTCCAGCCACTTGCCTATGGATGGTAGTCTTGGGGTAGTCACGACGTGGCCCTCGGGGGACGGGTCGTGAAAAATTGGTATCTAAGGAGTCGGTTATACCATAGAACATTGGACTTTGAAATTTTCTATAAATCAATAGTGTTATGTGTAGTAAGTGTGGTTTTCAGTTCGGGGAGTCAAGTGTTGGTGCACTGAATGACGTATCCATACACCTGGATCTTGAATTCTGATTTTTCACTCAGTGCATGTAAATACTGATTGCATGTGTGTTTTCGAGAGTCTTCTTTGTGAATTCATTCAGTCTGCTAACCTGGTATAACTTTTTGACCATGGCGCACTTGTTTTTTTTTTCCTAGATAAACTTAACACCCTTCCGAGTTAGCTTAGTCATTAGACTAGATAACCGTGAAAAATTTCTAACAAACCTTCAGTAATAGCCTTCCAAACCAAGGAAGCTACGAATCTCAGTTACATTTGTGGGTCTTGTCCATTCTTCACAACCTTTGTTTTAGTAGGATCAACAGTTATGCCATTTATTTGAAACAAAGTGACCAAGGAAAAAAAAAATTTGCAACCAAAACTCACTCTTTCTGAATTTCCCATACAATTTCTTTTCATTAAAGGTTTTCAAAATAACCCTTAAATGTATTTCATGCTCCTCTTTACTTTTAGAAAACACCAAAATATCATCAATGAAAACAACCAACATTTTTCACCTGAGTCAACTGAGCCATCACTGTAAAAAAACTGTTTTGTTCTGATTCTGACCATCTCAGGATACTGATTCGAAAGGTCATTATACTCTATATGCCTTCTTAGAAAATCTTCTCAGTTTCCTCTTATGGAAAACCATTCTTAACACAGAAATATCTTAGGAGAAGCAACATGGTAATCTTTAAATGCTATATCATTTCAATTTTACCATAAAAAAATATTTTTGGATAATCATTTAATATAATTCTAACTCCTAAAGTTATCTAAACCGACCTCTGATACCAACTATAAGACCCCACCCTTAAACCTTACTTAATCTTGAGATATTTCAAGAATACACCTTGAGGATCTTTTCAGGTTTAGAGTTTTAGAGAATTATATCATAAAACATGCATTACATACCACATTTAAACAAAGTGGGTACATAAAATATAGTACTCATTTTTCCCATCAGCAGAAATATATTTAAAATAAAACATGGATTCTTTCTTGACACTTCATTGAACCTATCATCACATCATGTACCTTTCCCTTGACCTATGAAAAACATTTCAAAAACATGGGATGAGCATAAAAATCTTAGTAAGGGATATAAAAGTATGAACTGAAAACATTATTCCATGTATAAAATCATAATTTACTCATAGAACATAAGAACATTAACATACCTCATCAAAAAAAGAAATAAATCATAGAAATCATAAGACATAAAGCTAACTTGAGGCATTCATAACATTCTTACATAGGTAGTGACCCTCTTTGTTATGTTTGGAATACCCATCATAGTATATTCCCTAAATCTCTTCAGAGAAAACATAATGTTTAACTCCTTCACGTTACCCAATGAATTAGAGAGCTATATCAGGCTCACCCGCCCTTAGTTTATCACGGAACCACCCATCTTCATAACAATTCCCAAGAACCATAACATAATCGTATCACATAAAACATGTATAAAGGAAACATAACATTTCCACATTTCAATCACAAGATATCAATACAACACATTGATATAATAAAAACATTATGAAAACCATTTTCAATACCAAAATAAAAGAAAAATAAAACATGGTATTTATTTTTCATTCAAAAAAAAGATATGGCTTTTAGAGGAAGCCGAAACTCAAATAATGGTCACGGCGGCGGAGAAGTCGTTGGCGCCGCATACATTCGACAAAAAAAAGAAAAAAACATTCCTTTTGTCGTTTAGTAAAACGATTTTTATAAAAAAATTATTCTTTTTGAATAATCTTAAAATTCAAAGGGGTTTATACACCATATAAAAGAAAGTTATGTATAAAACAAAATATGCCTCAATGAATGGATATTGAGATGAAGTCTCATACCTCGGGTCCGACTTGACTCGATCGTTCTTTAATGTCCTGAATAATAAACTTGAGTTAATTTATACTTTCTTAAAAACCTTTTTCAAGTTCATTATTCCTTTATATCACTTATTACCATGTTATGACCATTATGTATTCATTTAAGTTAATAAAGGTCATTTTTTCGATATTTGGTACTTGAGTCAAAAGTGAACTTCTTATATTTACAAGTTGTTCACGTAGTCAAATATCCATTATCTCAAGAATTATATTCATGATGTAGATATCATATATATAATATATATACAATATATTCATGCATTTATAATATTACATAATAATTTATAGGTAAGAAATGAAATGCATCGTTCATGGAGACGGTAAGTCGTACGTACGCATGAATGCTACATTCATTTCTATGTCATATTAATGGAATTAAATATAAATGAGAGATATGTGTATTTTAATTACAGAATTATATTCATAATTTAGATGTAACATACATCATATATATCTATTATATCTATGTACTTATAATAGTACATTACATTTGGGGATAAGAAATGAAATGCACCGTTCATGGAGACGGTAAGTCGTACGTACGCATGAACGCTACTTCCATTTATATTTCATATTTAATAGAATTAAAACATAATGATACATAATAGTATTTTAATTCCAGTATGGTATAATATATAATATCATTTAATCTATCCTTTATACGTACCACATATGGTATTAACAAATCAAATCACTTTGAGGGGGCTGTAGACCGCACTTCCTAAAATGAAGAAATCGCATATACCCATAATGGAAGCCATAAAGGTATTCCATAAATGAAAAATACAAGATCTTAAGGAATACATAAAAATATTATATATCATATATAAATATAGTGACATCTTAATGTACACCTTTGAAGGTGTTGGAAGAATATTGAACAATCATCGTTTCGTGAAGCAGAAATTCGCCATCCACGGAAACAGTATGTTCTTTAACCATTAGATGTAGGTGGGTGTAAGTGTAGATCGAATACTTCTTATAAAAACATATTATTATATTGAAGATACTGGATTTGTTACATAAGAAATTAATAAAAAGTGTTTAGGGGGTTGGATAAGCAAAATAAAACAAAAGAACACAAGTGAAGACATTACCTTAAAATCGGGTAACTCTCTTTGATTTGAGCTCAAAGGCTTCCTTGGGAAGACTTATGCCCAAAGTGATGCTTCTAGGAGTATGAGAGGGATGTGGAGAGACAAAATGATAAGGGTTTGGCCGAGCCAAAGGCTTGAGAGGTGTGGGTAAGGAGGTAGAGGTTGGGGCCTTTTATAAGAGGAGAGGAGGGCCACTCTTGGAAAGTTATAAAAGGTTACTTTATTTTCAAAAGAGTTTCGGATTTTAGTGGTCCCACATTGATTTATTTCAAGGATAAGGTGATAAGGGTTATAAATACACTAATACAATAAGTATTTGACAAGTGTAAGTCTTATATTTTACATTATATTTTCATTTTATTTAAATCGTTTATTAATGAGGTAATCGCGGCATCATCATGATGTCATAAATAATTTAATTTATTTAATGTATAAAAATTATAAAACAAATATCATGATGTAGAAAATATTTTTATATTTATAATTACTATTTATAGTCCAACAGATCATTTATGTAGACAAAATTAAAAATGTTTTACTCAGGTGATACATTCTTTGTTATATTTAACTTTCTTTAAAAATAAAAAGATAAAAAGTCACTTTCACACAAAAGTGATTGCATGGGATCCCCAAGTTTGGCACAAGGAATCCAATGGTCGTCCATGATACAACCAGTAGCATTAGGAAAAATTTTGGTGTCTTTTTTTATTATTATGATATTATTTTATTATCCTTAACTACCCGATTACTCATTAATCAAGATAATTAAAGATAATTATCGTCGTTACTATTCATAATGTCCAAAAACAAAAGAGTCTGAATTACATAATTTGGAACTTCTAATTCCAAATATAGAATCCATTTTACCAAATTCCAAACATATAAATTGCAATAATTAATTTAAAAATAATTCCCGCCGTCAAAACAAATAGCGGGTTTTTTTGAAACAATATCTATGAAAAGTTTGGCATTAGTTTATGCCCAATTACAAAGTGAAATTAATCCTAATGACCACAATTGGATTAAATGGTAAAAATATATTCAAATTACACTTTAAGACCAATTAAAAAGATAATCTACCCATATAATTAAATTAGATGAAAAAGCAGTTTTGATGTAAAATGCAGTATTTTTTCACTATTCATTAAAAAATGAACATTGTCAGAAAAATACCAAAAATTTATCCACTGTAAATTTCAATGTCCCAATAATAAAGAACATGTTTATTTTGACAAATAGAGATTATAAAATTGTCAAAAGTTTGATTTTAAAAATGGTTTTCCATCAAAAGGCAGTAAAACAATCTTTTAAAAATATTAGTGTATTCCAGGCTTAAGATTTGATTTATTCTCATTTTAAGCCTCTAAAACACTATATAATAAAAAATATCTATTATTCAGTACTTACTTGGGATGTTACAACTAATCATCAAAGTAATCCATGTAAAATAACTAAAGACTCCAATATGACCACAATAATCCATGATCCACAAACTCCATGCTCCAATTCCCCCAAACATCCCATATATCACAATGTGGTGCTAAATACCTATGATACATTACCTTTACCCATGTCCAGGAAGATAAAATCGAAAGAATATCCAATTTGTGGAAGTATAGGTTAGTAAAAAACTCGGTAGGATTTTCCCAATGAATTCCCTACTAAATCCACAAGTATATAATTTTTATCATCATTTATATAATATAGTTTATATAAAACGATTTCACGAAACAATTTAAAACTAAATATAAAAAACATCAAAAACATTTAAAACCAAAATTGCACAACTATTATTTCAAAAAAATTCCATAAAGTCATACATCCAGAAAAATAACAAAAGAGAATTTATAACCATTTCTCACAAACATTATGTCATATCATTCCATTCTACATATTCACGCATTCAGTAATGAATTATTCATTATGATATTTCAATACTCAATAAAACTCTCTCAATGATATACCATATTTTCACATGATTATAACACCACAAGTTCCATTGAAACATTGGCACTGAGAACATGGCCATAATCTAAACTAGAATCAAAACAGTTATCTACAGACACACCATTATTATGCAATAACAATTTCAAAAAACCATTTTAAAATATTTCAATAAAAATCAATATTTTATTGAATTCCATTTAAACAATAAAATTCCAAACAACCATTCCATCTATATAAATCAATAATTTTATTAGAAACCCTTTTTATCAAATCCATATTCCATTATTCTAAAAAAACTCCCATATTGAAATCTTCATTTTAAAATCATGAATCAAACACTTTAATGAAAAGAACCAATTTTATATAATTTCTAAAAACATAACCAAATAATGTTTCTAGAAATAATAAATTATCGAATTAAAAATTATATCCACAAAATGAAATCAATTTAAAACCATTCTATTAAATTTTACTAAGAGTATTTGAGAGTAAAGCATCCTACCTCCACAGTTTTGATGAAAAATGAAAACAGATGGAAACACTCTAGAAAACTAGGATCATTCTTGATGAAACCACCTTAAATATATTACCCTACTAAGAAAAAGAACAATTATAATCATATTCATATTATAAAATCTTCTTTATACCCATAACAGACTCATATCTATGTTACTGATATGAGAGGATAAGTAGAACTATGTATATCTAAGAAAACATGACATGAACGGTGAAGAACGATACTTACCATAATAATCAGGGTGAAAATACCATGGGAGGATCCCATAATTATTGAAAATCACATGGAAAATGTTATCCTACCTTCATTGGAATGTATTTCTATCTTAAAGCTTCCATAGAGCAAAAAACCGATGTATTTAAAGGCCAAATGAGTGAGATCTTATTTTTTAGGATTTAACATTAACTATGAACATGGTTAGTTCACATCATTTGGAAAACTGTGTGCACATCATGAAAATTATACAACCTCAAAATTACTACACTACAAGGTTTCTTATTAAATTTCTGCACAGTTTAGACAAATTGTGTGCAGCCTGTGTGTATCACCATTCCCCTAAAAAACATATCCAATGTAAACCAAACTCTCCCACCCTTCACCATTAAACTATATAAACACAAAAATCAAAAAATTAGTCATTATACACATGAAATTGTGGGGTGGGGTTCTACATTCTCCCCAAATTATTCTTTACATCCTTGGAAATTAAAAATGTATCCCTTCCCTAAAAGACTTCTGGCTATTGCACTTTTATTTCCTTCTCACGTTCCCATACCTTTTCCTGAATCTGACCATGTTTAAATAAAACCCTCAATAGACCGGTAGTTTTTTCACAAAATATTCTCTCTTCACTATACACAATCCACGTTGGGGTATATACCAATTAATCATCTGACTCTAGGTTATTGTGATCCCATCTAATCACATGGTCTGGAACAGGTTGTTACTTTTTCAATTGAGATACGTGAACCACATTGTGCACTTAACTGCTCCATGGTGTTAATTCTAAATGATAATCCATCTCACTAACCAATTTGAGTATCTCAAAAAGGAAAATATATTAACTGTATAACTTCCCCTACATTCCCAAATGATGATCCCCAGGCCATGGAGAGATCATCACAAACACATGATCACTCACTTTGAATGAAAAAAGTCTTACCTGGTTATCCACATATGATTTCTGACCACTTTGTGTTGTCTCCACCCTATTTCTAATTAATAGAATCATCTACATCATTTCTTGGACAACTATAGGTGGTACTAGTGATATCTCATAGGTTTCCACCCAACACATTGGGGAACAACAAGGATTTACATACTATCCCCCAAATAGAGAAATATGTATTTTGGTCTGATAGTTGTAATTATATGAGAATTCCACTAAACATATATCATCTTCCCATAATCCACCAAAATCCATTACACAAGTGAAAAAAATGTATTTCAACATCTGTATCATCCATTAGTATTTCCCATATGTCTGAGGATTATACGTCATACTCATAATTAGGTGAGTCTCATGGGAATTGTGTAAGGATTTTCCAAAACGAGATGTGGACCTTTGATCTCAGTTGGATTTTATCAAAACTGTTACACCATGTGTCTTCACAACATCGGGGAAATATATTATGGACAGATCCTCCACCATAATGGGTTTTATGAATATGAATGAAATCAGATGAATTTATGAGATGATCCGCTATCACCCATAGGGTATTGTGTTTTCGGTTCATTCTTCTGATACCTATAAGAAAATCCATGGGTATCTACTCCTATTTCCACACTGGGGTACATAAAACTATGCCATTCCTACTGGTCTTTGATGTTCATCCATTACGTGCTAACAAATTAAGCACTATAAATGGAAATCATCCACTTTCCATTTCATAGAAATCCAAAAAAACTGTGCTTTCAATGCCTTATACATCATCCTAATTCTAGGTTGAATATCCCATCTAAAAATGTGGTAATCTTTATTAAGTTTCTCATAAAAATCTATAGATACATCTATCAAACCTCTAATACACAAAAAAAACTCCCTTCATGTTTCTGTCCCTCAATGGTCTCCCCACCTTTGAGTTTTGAACTCATAACCATGCATTTTTTATCAGATGTTTGTGCCTCCTTTACCCTCTTTACCAAATCCAGAACCATATAAACTGAAAAGAAAACTAAAACATCCCTCCTGAATTTATATTCCACATGCATGCCTTCTAGGATCGACATCAACTGTCATTCATGTGATTCTTCTTTTTAAAACTAACCATATGAATTTATACTTAATCCATCATCAACTTAATTACCTTTTCCCGATGTATACATAAAGTCAAATTTAATCATCTGATGACACCCCATCAATATTACTTTCCTATGATTCAAATCTCACATTGATAAAATATGTTTCAAGCTCTTATGATCAATAAAAATAGAAAAATTTTCTCCAAATAAATAATGAAATAATATCTTCAAGGCATGTATAATCACAACCAACACTAAATAATGTTTTGGGTAATTATTTTCATGAACTCTCAACTTCCTTAAACCATAATCACACACATGATCTCCTTGCATTACAACACATCCCATCCCAGATCTCCTATCAAAAAAATACACCTCTTACACCTTTCCTGATTCAAGCTAAATCAATATAGGTGTTGATGCAATATTAACATTCAGGTCCTGGAATGACTTCTGGAATTCCACTGTCCATCGATATGGAACATTCTTCTTTCTCAATGTTGTCATCGATGAAGCTAGTCATGAGAAGTTGTGAACAAAGATTCAGTAACACCCAACTAGACCAAGAAAACCTCTTATCAAAAAGGAATTATTTGGTGGTTACTGATAGATAACAACTTATATCTTTTCAAGATCCACACACAAACCATTTTCAAAAATGACACATCCTGGAATGTATACCTCTTTTATCCCAAAATTACACTTTTAGAATCTAGTATACAAATGGTGGTTTATCAAGAGTCCCAACATTGTATCCATGTGTTTCTCATTTTCATCTAATTTCCTTGAATACTACAATATTTTATCCACAAACACTGCAAGAAAATAATATAGAAATCCATGATATATCTAATTCATCAATTCCTTAATGATTGATAGTGAATTTTTATGACTGAAAAGGCATGAATACATAATCATAATGCCCATTTCTTCTTCAGAAATTTTTCATTAGAATATCCTCTTTCCAAAATTGCAACTGAGGATATCCTGATCACAATTCAATTTTAGAGAACCACTTAATTCACCTAAATTTTTCAAAAATATTATCAATGTGTCGATGTGTATACATATTGATTATCGTAAATTGGTTATGCTTGTGATAATAAAAAAAAGACTTATAATTCCATATTTTTTCTTCAAGAAGATGACCAATTATTCCCATGGAGATATACATGGTTAAATTAAACCATTTCATACTAGCTCTTTTAACTTCACATAAAACTCCTACAACTCTATTGGTGTCATCCTATAAGACTGATGAGAAATATGACTGGTCCCCAAAAAAATATCAATCATAAACTACACTTCACTTAGAGGTGGAAACCCTGTGAATATTTGAGAAAAATTATCCAGAAATTGATCCACACCTACAAGGAAAATTTTATCCTCGATCTATTATATCGATGCTAAATTCAATTCTTCTAACTGTAAGATATCATGCCCAAAAATACTTCCAACAAGCCTGTTGCGCATGTTTTTACAAGACTTTTTCCATTAAAGAGATGTTCAACACCATCCTTAGTTTTGAAACTAATCATTCTAGTATAATACTTGATGTGAACCTTAAACATTATCCACTAATCTATACCCAAAATTACATCATAGAAAACCATCTCTAATAATGATAAGATACATTTCCTTTATTCTCTATCATTAGTTATATAACATTATCTACACAAAAAGGCTTGACATTCCCTTTCACTAATGGGAGTTTGAAGTTTATTCAAGAAAAATAATCATCTCTTGTTTTAAAATTTGAAATTCCACGCCATGATATGAAATTAAGGAATTAGATTCACAAGTATCAAGCATCACTTTCATAAGGGTAAAATTCCATAGAATCATACCCCTCACCATATATGGTACATCCTAATCATCTAAAATAATCTAATCAGATCTAAAAAATTTCACGGTCAATACACTCTACTCCTTATTACCTTTTTTAGATTTCCATTGTTGGGGAGTAATGGTATTCCTAGAATCGACATGGTTAGCTCTACTGTGATGACCAGTCTGATTCTACTGGCCTTCTCCAATTGAAGCATACGATTCTTGTGAAGCTAGAAAAGTGTCTCAAGCACCTAACCTTAGATAAATGAGACCTTATCACTTAATATGTCTCATATTGTTCCAGTTATGGAATGATCTAGGTGTTTTGATAAATTCTCACATCATGTGGTCAAAAGAATCACATTAGAAATATCTTGCTTGGCTCTTTGTCTATGGTGGAAGGATAACTAATCTAGCCATCCTATTCAGAGTCCCACTCCAACCTTTCAAATAGGTGTCCCTCATTCAATTTATCCTATAATTAGAGTTCCCCCCTTTTCCTGTAGGTGGCATCCTACATCATACTCCAAAAAATACTGAGATATTATGTTCAGACACTATCTCTCTATTCATTATCTCTGTATAATCTATAATACATCGCATGTCATTCATTGAGTGACTCTCTTCCCTTTCTATGGATTTGAAAATGTGTTCCATTAAGGTTTCTTGCATCACAATTTATGGTGAAAATCACACTAAATTCATGAATTTATTCACATAATTTGTGACAGAGATATTATCCTGCATCATTCTGATAATCCCATTATTCTTTATATCCTGAATGAGTGAGTTTATAATTTATTGTTAAAATATTCCTCAAAATCTCCCTATGTATTCCTTGATCCCATTTAGCTTGGATCTCTAGATCCCACCACTTACATTCAATATCATTGATTATAGAAATTTCCAACATGACATTTATCTCTGATGGTGTGCCGATGAATTTGAATATACGATTCATCTTGTTCAGCCACATCTCCAACTTTTTGGTTTCAAAAGAACCATGTAATTTGGTTGGTTTTTTATTTATGATCTAGATGGAATGATCCAGATGTCGTCATGCATCCCTTTGGTTCCCTATATCTATACCTTGAATCTCTTGGATGATACTCTGAACCATCTCTTGGTTCACCTGTGGATCCGGTACAACCACATTCTCCGTAGAATCATCTTGTTGGTTTCGATTATTCGTTAAAGGATACATTTAAAAAAAAAACAACAAATATATAAGTTTGAATCATTGTTAACTGAAGTCATAGTATTTCAAATTCTAACACATTAATTATCATAACATTTTTTTCTAAAGTCATTCATAATGATGTTCCACAGTTATTGAAAACATTCAACTTGTTTTTTGAAAATAAAACCATTTTCCAAATATCATAGTAATTATATTTTAAAATCATTCCTATGAATGATAGTTTCGAAATTTATTGAAATCAACAAGTTTTCAAAAAAATCTTATATCATTACTCAAAATGTTGTATGCAATCCTAGTGGTAATTCATTCCTCTACATTTCATGTCATGCTCATCACATTTGATAATCCAATGAAAATTGGATTCCAGGATCCTATAGCTATCCTCAAAAAACATATGTACCCAAATCCTAGTAACATTAACTTCAATATAAAAATATTCTCTATGTCATTATATGATCTAGATTCCAATTCTCGATAATGCTTCTCCTTCTCTAATATCACAACCTATTTAATATAAAAAATTTAATTTCAACTACCTGAAAAAAAAAGTGGATGAGTACTTGTTATTTCAGGGAAGGAACATGGTGATACCACATATCTGAATGAAAAATATTGTTCAAACAAACTGATACAATTTTAAATGACCCACTTATTCTAATTGTATTGATAATATAATGAATCATTCCATGTAATTAAGAGACATCCTCAATATGCCAAAGGATATGAATAAAATATAGTGGGTTTCAATACAAGTGGGGGACTGTTTACCCTTTATGTTGCACACCACTAACAAAATAGTCAAGATATGAAGAATGAGAAAACATGAAAACTCATTAACTTCATTAAAAGTAACCAAGAAAAGTACACAATAGTGGAATACATCTATTAATCAATTTAATCAATGAAAATCAAATAAAGACTCTTGTATAACCACAATACTCAATTCTCTACAAGTTCCATGCTCTAAAATCATAAGAAAACCCATGTATCAAGTGGTGGGGAAAATACGTGTGATATTTTTCATTTTACCATGACTTGGATGTTTTCATATGTAAAAGAACCAAAGTAAAAAAGTAGGGGTGAGTATAAAACATATTATGATTTCCCCAATTACATACCTAATAACTCCACTAGGATAGAAATATAGAAAAACTTATATAAAATAGTTTATATAAAAAACAATTCTGAAAATATATTATTACTAAATATAAAAAATATTAAAATCCATTTGAATCCAAAAGTGAACAAGTTCAATTTCAATAAATTTACAACAATTCGTATTTTAGAGAATAAACCAAACAATTTATTCAATCCATTTCTTACTATCATTTTGGAATTGCCATTCCATTCCACTTTTTCACACATCCAACTATGCATGATTCATTATGACAGTTCCATACCCATGAGTGGTATCACGTTAATCTACAACGTGGTCCCATGATAATTATGCCCTATGTTCTATTACACCTTTGTCACTGAACAAAAGGTCATATTCCAACCATGCCTCATAAATTATGTCTATTGACTTGCCATTATTATTCAAAAACCATTACAAAAAACCATTTCAAACCATTTCAATAAAATCCTTCTTTTAATGTAACACATTTAAACAAGACAATTCCAAACACCAATTTCTTCTCAATTAAATCAGTACATTAATTAAAAATTATTTTTGATAAAATCCATTTACAATCATTGATGAAAAATCCCATATTAAATTATTCATTTTAAAATTTGTTATTAAAAAAATTAATCAGAATAAGCAATTTTATAGATTTTCCACAACCATAACCATATAGGGTTTTTGGAAATCATAAATCATCCAATTCACAATAAATTCCACATAAATCAATTAATTTTAAAGCATTCCATTTAGTTCTACTAGGATGAGTCGAGAGTGAAGCTACCTAACTCAACTGTTTTGATGAAAACTGATGAAGAACATTTAGGGAAACTTGGTTGACTCTATAAGAAACCTCCATAGATCTATTCTCCTATGAACAAACATACCAAATATCAGCATATTTGACATCAAAAATCATTAATCCAACCATGAAATGCAAAGATATGAGAATCTGGGAGAAGATGAGATGTGGATCTAGGTTGATTTAAGAAAATGTGACACGAACAGTGAAGAATGACATTTACCAAAATAATCAGGCTTGAAAACAACAAGGGAGGCTACATATAGATTCCAAAAAATTTGAAAGTGGTTATCATGCCTTCAATGAAGTATAATCCCATGTTAATGCTTCCAAAGAGAAAAAATGATGTAGTTAGAGGCAAAACGACAGATATCCTATATTTAAGGATTTCAAATAAACAAGGTGTTTGGTTTTTTCTTATGGTTTGATAAATAGTGTGCTAATGGTGTGATATCGACTACCATATGGAAACCCTGGGATTGCCTCCCCGTATAGTCTCCCAAACCATGGTCAAAATGGGCCGACGTTAATACCTCAAAACTGCTACTGTACATGGATTATTCTAGGATTTCTTCACGGTTTAGAGAAACCATGTGCAACCTATATGAATCCCCCTTTTCCCCCAAAAAAATAATGGAAGTACACCTCAATCTCCCATCCTTCACTTATACACATTATTAAAATGAAAAGAAAAATTCAAGTGTTATATACTTGAAATCGGGGCACTATACCTATAGGTTTTTCCATTCTTAAAGTCCTTGGATACTGATTATTTATAATTATTTTCAGCTACCATTTAGTGTGAATTTAATTTAACCTTGTGATAGTGGTTTATTTTAAAAAAGTACAAGAAAAATAAATGATAGGCCATATGTATAAGGTTTTCCTATCATATTACAGATTAGATTAACTATATTGATTTACATGGAAAAAACTATTAAATAGTTTTTTAAAACGGTGTTTGTTTAATATTATCAATGTCTACTCCTTAATACTAAGCCAATGGCAACACAAGGGTTTTGATTTCTTACACCTTTGATGGGATCATCAATCATAACAACTATAATTTTTTATTGATTATAGCACAACGTTTTTGATATATGGGTTCTCTATTGAACACCATGGAAGATTTCAGCGGGTGGATGCATGTGTCCTTCACATGAGTGATATGTGGTTCCCAAGTGGATTACATTGGGAATGATTGGTTTTAATTGATATCATAGAATTCCATGATAATTTCTTAGTTCTCCATGTGGTAAACCAAGGATGAAATCATAGGGATATTTTTTGTACCATACAATGATTTGTACAAGGGTCCTCCTACAAAAAAACTAGATAGACTCTTTTAGAGATGGGTTCACTAGTATTCATGGAGTGACACAATGGTTCCTTATATTGAATACCTTTAGCAAAATTAGGAAAAAAATTACTGCAAAAATAAGGATTCAATTTCAATGCCAATGGACATGAAAGGGTTCGTTACATGATTTATATTATTCATATATGAAGGATCTATTATATCTCTACGATAATATTCCATGATCATCATGAAACCCCTTCTATGTAATGGTGGGAAGCTAAGGATTATTTCTTAAGATCCAACTATTGGTTCTTATCTTTTTATATTAAAAAATATGTAAATATTCATATGAGGAATATAAATACATAACCTTATATATATATATGTGTGTGTGTGAATTTTCATGAAGGAAGACATATTATGGAGACATTTATCTTATGATGAAGTATGCAGTGTAAATAGGGAATCCCTTGAGGAAAAAAGTTCAATGTGATTTTTTGTATTACATTCCATACTACCGTAATATTATTAATTGTTTGTCCAGAAAATTGATTATTCTACCTCTCTTGGGCGGTCGGCTACTGAGTATATCTCACACCATTTTTATAATTCTAATTATAAATTGAACACACCATATTGTCGCATTAATGGAATAGGTAATCTTATACATCAATATTTTGGACTTACCACCATAGGATAGATTAGAGGTGTAGAGGTTTGAGCCTATGATTGTGATGCAAGTATAGGATGTTTTCAGAATTTTTCATATTTTTGTATATAATTTCATATATTTATATACCTTTATATCCCATGACTATTATATTTTTATTAGTTCAATTACATGATCACTATTTTTTATTCAACATAGATTCAGATTCCTCATTTTGATTATTTTTTATTATTTATTTTTATTTTATTACTGATTGTATATAAATTATTTCAACGCATACTACAATTAGTAACTATTTTTCTATAATATGGTTAAGGGGGTATAATCTCCCCCACCATTCCATCATAGGACCCCATGTCTTTTCAAAAGCCTTTGGTCTATGGGGAGGCATGGTTGAGACCATGTAGCCAACCATATTTGATTACTTATTAGTGAACCTGGTCAAGGATGATAAAAAGTGGTAATATAAAACATTTTAACTTTTTTCATACTATTTATTTATTATAATGAAAGTAAGAAAATAATGGAATTCTGTAATTATCAGGTTCTTAGGGGTATCATAACTAGATATAGGGGAAAATAACATGGGTTGGAAAATTATTGTAAATGGAAAACACTATTACGGGTTTACAGATTTCCCAGTTGAGTGATACAAATGATTTATGGCATAAATATTATTTATTTTATTATTATGGATTTATTTTTTCATGGCCTGGTATGAAAAGGAGGTATCATCTCATATATCATATAGGAACATGGGAATTCACTTGTCATGAATTATCACATGGCATATAGGTATATTTGGTTTCTATAATGTTAATTTTTCAGCTATATATTACTAGTGTGTTGACTACTATATATTTTAAATGATCTATGATTTCATATGGGGATATAATATTTTTTGTAATTAATGTTTCTGTATCTTTTTGAATTTTTTCCCATATAGATTGATGATAAAACCTTAGTTATCGAATTATACCATATTGATTCATGGACCAGTTGTTCCATGGGATGAAACTTTAGGTGAATTGATTACTTAATTTTATTTTTAATTTACGATGAATGTTTTTATTTAAATTTGGAATGGTGATTCATTTTATTAGATCATTTTTATGACCTCTTTGATTTTGTTGTTAAATGTTTTGGATAGGTTCTAGTAAATAAACATGAAAATAAAAACATAAAGAGCTCTAGATTTTATAGTATAGTAATGGGGTAAATTATAACTAGACTATAATATATATATATATATAAACATAAATTAATTTAAAAAATTAAATGAAATAGTTGACATTAAATGGGTATGGAAATTGAATATTTAAATTATATATATTGGACCCCCTTATCTATTATACGGGATATTGGCCCATAAATTTCTTATTAGTGGTAATTAGGTAGTGTCTCTTGTAGAATATGAGAACCTTCTTATCACCTATACCTAGCATCAAGAGTAGAAAAAGAGGCATGAATCATTTATTATAACGTCATGTAGCTATCATTTTCTAATATTATAGACACTATTTGTTGCCAATGATTATCGGTGGTATTCAATTCAATATTTTAGAGTTATTCAGCAACGACAACCTCGAGTTGTGCAACATGAAGGTAAAAAGGATAAAGATCCTGATGTTGTGGGCCCTAATCCACCATTTTTGTATCTAGTGCCTCCAAATTTTTGACCTCCTTCAATTCCCAATATGGTAACATGTAATAATTTCAAAAAAAAACATTCTTATGCTCTATGTTGTATTTATAGTGAGCTCAATGACCTACCCGGGCAATGGTAGATTTGTCACCATAATTCTTGCAGCAACATCATCTCACCTTCTCATAGAATGGAGGTACATATGAAGAAATTTCATTTATATAGTCAATGTTTATTGAATAAGAGAATTTATAGATGCTTTCAATGAAGAGTTTCATTATCATAACTTACATAATTGTTATTCTTCTATGTTTTGTTGTGATGTTATCACCTAGACTGATTAATATTAGGGTATGGTCCGGGCTAGCCATCAGATAGACTACTTTGATTACTTATTCACATATAAATTTATAACAAAAACTTTTATAGAGAGTTTATGGACCTATATATGGGTGTTAAGTCTTTAAGGGAGTATTCATCTTATTTTAGTTAACTTCGACACATTGCACCGAGTCGTACCTATGAAAATTTTACAATAGTGAGATGCTATGTGGATCTTCCTCTATACGCCATTCTATAATAGTTTAATTTCTTTTTTTTATTAACCACCATTTATAGATAGTGAAATTGGACCTCATCATTGAGTGTAGAGTGATGGTGGTTTTTTATGTGTGACAAGGAAATTCATCACCATTATTGAGATATGGTTTTTCTAGTTCTAGGAAATGTCAATTTGAGTCGACTCGGGGGGGGGGGGGGGGAGAACATGTCATATGGAATTAATCGATATGTTTTTGGTATGTCACCTATGTGTTAGGTAATATAATAATAAGGCCCAATGTATAAATGACCTGATCGAGTTCAGAATTAATGTTCAGATAGATCACATTCAATGGTTTTCTCATACATTCAATCAATTTCTTATTGAGATGGGATTTGGACCAACTCCTCATTTAGGTGTCAGATCATAAGCTTTATTTCATGATTGGAGCTATGATAAAACTATAAAATACATTTAAGGATGGGGACATGTTCATTCTATTAGTAAAATAGAGATGCAATGATAATAATGAAAAAACACCAAGGTGAGTGAGGTTGAAACTCAAGGCTATGGATCTTGAAATATGTATGTAATGCTGCCTAATCTTGAAGAGCAGAGTCTTGGACCATCTATATATTTTGTTTCCATTCTTGAATACTATAATTTAGTTTCTTCTTTGTTATATACACTATCTTCTTATTCTATTATATATATAGCCATCATGAAATTCATGCGATTAGAAAATAAGGGAGTATTGCAGTGTGATGACTCTGAATAGAACATCAGGGACTTATACTTAGATTGCACACCGATGTATGGGACGTCCCCTTGAAATATGTAGTAATCTTAATATATGGGAAATAATTATCCATGAGATTATGGTATTTGAAATTATATTTAGGATGGACTAGTTAGTGTCATATCATGATCATGATGATTCCTATCACAAAAGGGTGTCTTTAACATAACCCATGGGAATACTAACACTTATATGGGGGAATGTGATATCCATGAAATTCGTAATGGGACCATTAATTATAGGCTATATGTAGTGATAAAATAGATGAATAGACTCTTTATGAGTGATCAATGTGTGTAATATATTGAGTTCAATCCATTGGTTGCTTTTTTTGGTAATTCATCCTTGATGTCTTCTTTGGATTTGATTATATGTGATATGTAGAGTTCCGTATGGATATAGTGTTATGAGAAACAATAGTCCTTATTCCACATTATAGTATGAAAAAAAATGATTTTGGAACTTATGAATAAATTTTCAGATTTTGAAGCTAATGTTTCTATATAAATCTGTACTTCACTATGGGGTAGTATTCATTTTAACCAAGAAGGATGGATGTTCCCTCTGAATGTGTGTGAATTAATATCATTTAATCCTACATATTGTAATGAACATGTATCCACTAACTTTTTTATATTTCTTCAATAACTAGATTAATGGAGTATATTTTTTCTACAAGAATTAATTGAGATCGATCAACTATTTGGTATTTGTTATGATATGAGACATAACACATAAATAGTTCGGTTGTAGATATGGATTGTATGAGTATCAATATATTCCATTCACCCTTACAAATTCTTGAGAATTTTTTTTCTTTAATGAATAATGTTTTATACCCACATGAGGTTTCATTTTGGGTTGTCTTCATGGATTATATCTTGGTCTTTTCGAGCACTAGACATGAACATAGCTATCATCCTTAGATCATACTGAATATATTGAGAGAGATATAATATATATTCTAATCTCACCAAATTAATATTTTGGATCGATATGGTTCAAATCAGAGGTCATATCATGTCATATGTAGGAGTATCCATTGTCCTATAAATGTTGAGAATTGTAGTTTACTGAGAACACACCAATAATATCATAAACATACATAGAATCATAGGGATGACTCACAATTAATGGGATTTTTTAGTAATAATTTTGATTAGTATTTCCTATCATGGGATCAAATAAAAATGGAAATATGTTTGTATAGATGGAATCCTATAAGGATGCCTTTCAGATGATAACAGGAAGACTAACTTCATTGATGACATTGATTCTTCCAATGATGGAAGTTGTTTTATAGTTTATTGTGAAGAATCATGAATAAGAATGGGAGGATTTCTGATGCCGGGAGATTGAGTTGTATTATATATGTCCCGATTGATGAGACTAAATGTGTGTAATTACCCTACACATGTCCTCAAGTCAGATGATGGAATTTATTCTTCACTTAATTTTATGCAATATATATTCGATAATTGTTCGTCATTTACACATACCATAAAATTATCAAATAAATTTTCACATAGCATGATGTTAATCTCAAATAGTCTAAGAGGGGTGAGCACCTTCAATAGTTTTACTTTAATATCACTTATAATCCATAAAATAGAAGTGCCACAGCTGATGAATTGATATAGAAGACTCAGACACTTGTCATCCAAGAGGCTAGTATTGAGGGGCACATGATGAATATTTTTTTAGTGTTACAACTGAAGGATTATAAAAAATGGATATTATATTTTAGAATAATTGGAAGTGATATCCTATCCTATATAACATGTAATGATGGGAAAACATTTAGATCATATGAGAATAGTCACATGGGAGAGTTTCATTAGTGAGGAGCCACAACCTTGTTGGGTTATCATCAAATATGAGATAATGCTATTTCACATTTTCGTTTGGGTTCTTAAAGAAATAAGTGAGGGATTTATATGGGAATCTCACACCTCTTTTTTGGAATTACACCCATGGATTACCATGATTTATAAATACATTTTTCATAATTAATTGTTTCTAAGAATTAATAGAAAGATTTTGGAATTTTTCACTCATTGATCCGAATTTCAATAGGTGATGGTGGAACACCAATGTTTTATAGGACATCCATATCCATTTTCCATTCCAATGTTAAGATGTTACAACATCATAATGGATCTCATAATGGTCTTTATGAGATTCCCCAGAGGATACATATCAGTAAGTGTGATCATAATGGTCTTTGTAGATGATATTTGGAGGCTTTATATTGACTAGACAATAAACTACCATGGTGTTCCCTATTTGATTGTATCAAATATATATTTTCATTTTTCGTTGAAATTATATTAGGGGTCTCCAATGGAATATATATCAGGTGTTTTTTTGGAATATAGTCTACCACAACAAAATCAATGGTCAGTATGTGCATAAGATATAGAAAGTAGAGTACATGATCTAAGAATGTGATCATTATGTTGGTGGATAATGGGGAAACTATAAGGCCCCAGCCTTAAACCTTACTTAATCTTGAGTTATTACAAGATTACACATTGAGAATATTTTCGGGTTTAGAGTTTTAGAGACTTAGATCATAAAACTTGAATTACATTCCACATATAAACAAAGTGGTTACATAAAGATAGTATTCTTCTTTCCCATCAATGGAAACATATTTAAAATAAAACATGGATTCTTTCTTGACACTTCCTTGACACTATCATCATATCATGTACCTTTCCCTTGACCTGTGAAAAACATTTCAAAAAAACTTGGGATGAGCATAAAAAGCTCAGTAAGGGATATAAAAATATGTAAAGGAAACATGGGTACATATATACATAAGAATGAAATCATACTTTACCCATAAAACATAAGCACTTCAACATACCTCATCAAATCATGAATAAATCATATAAATCATAATACATAAAGGTAACTTGAGGGATTCATAACATTCTTACGTAGGGAGTAACCCTCTTGGTTACGTTTGGAATACCCATCACAGTATATTCCCTAAATCTCTTCGGAGAAACCTTAACATTACACTCCTTCGTGTTACCGAATGCATTGGAGAGCTCTATCGGGTTCACCCGCCCTTAGTTTATCACGGAACCACCCGTCTTCATAATAATTCCCAAGAACCTCAACATAATCGTATCACATAAAACTTGCATAAAGGAAACATAACATTTCCACCTTTCAATCACAAGATATCAATACAACACATTGATATAAAAACATTATGAAAACCATTTTCAATTCCAAAGTAAAAGAAAATTAAAACATGGTATTTATTTTTCTTTTTAAAAAGAAGGTATGGCTTGTAGAGGAAGCTGAAACTCAAATAACGGTCACAGCGGCGGAGAAGTCGTTGTCGCCGCATACGTATGACAAAAACATTCTCTTTTGTCGTTTAGTAAAACCCTTCGTATAAAAAAAATTCTTTTTGGATAAAAGTAAAAGTCAAAGGGGTTTATACACCATATAAAATAAGGTTGTTTATAAAACAAAATATGCCTCAATGAAAGGAGATTAAGACGAAGTCCCATACCTTAGGTCCGACTTGACTCGATCGTTCTTAATGTCCGGAATAATAAACATGATTTAATTTCTACTTGCTTAATAACCTTTTTCAAGTTAATTATTCCTTTTATATCACTTATTACCATGTCATGAACAATATGTAATTATTTAAGTTAATAACGGTCATTTTAACGATCATTGGTACTTGAGTCAAAAATAAACCCTTTATAATTACAAGTTGTTCATGTATCCATTATATCCAGAATGGTATTAATTATGTAGATATCATATATGTCATATATATCCAGTAAATTCTTGCATTTATAATATTACATAATCATTTAGAGGTAAGAAATGAAATGCACCGTTCATGGAGACGGTAAGCCGTACGTACGCATGATCGCTACTTTCACTTCTATTTCGTATTTTATAGAATGGAATCATAATGATATAAAGGTATATTATAATTCCAGTATAATATCATATATAATATCATAGTTCCATCCTTTATACATCCCACATATGGTATTTAACGAATCAAATCACTTTGAGGGGGCGGTAGTCCGCACTTCATTAAATGAAGATATCGCGTTTACCCATAATGGAAACCATAAAGGTATACCCAAAATGAAAAATACATAAGCTTAAGTAAAACATAAACATATTTTATATCATATATAAATATAGGGACATCTTAATGGCCACCTTTGAAGGTGTTAAAATAATGTTGAACAATCATTGTTTCGGGAGGCATAAATTCGCCATCCACGGAAACAGTATGTTCATTAACCATTAGATGTGGGTGTGTGTAAGTTTAGATCTAATCATTATTATAACAAAATCCTAGTATATTTAGGATTCTGTATTTGTTACAAAAGAAAAGAATAAAATTAGTTTAGGGGGTTGGAGAAGAAAAATAAAACAAAAGGACTCAAAAGAAGACATTACCTTAAAATCGGGTAACTCCCTTTGGTTTGAGCTCATAGGCATCCTTGGGAATACTTCTGCTCAAAGTGAGGTTCAAGGATTAAGAGAGGGAAGTGGAGAGACAAAATGGGCAGGGTTTGGCCGAGCCAAAGGATTTTGAAGTGTGGGTAAAGAGGTAGAGGTGGGGGCCTTTAACAAGAGGAGATGAGGGGCACTCTTGGAAAGTAAAGACAAGTTACATTATTTTAAAATGAGTTTCAGATTCAAAAGGTCCCACATTGATATAATTATAGGATATGGTAATAAGGGTTCTAAATCCACTCATCCAATTGGTTTTGTCCATGTTTAGGTCTTATATTTTACATTATCTTTCCATTTTATTTAAATCGTTAAATAATGAGGTCATCGCTGCATCATCATGATGCCATAAATAATTTAATTTATTTAATGTCTAAAAATTCTAAAAAAACTACTATTATGTAGGAAAAATTTTTATCTTTCTAATGAATATTTATAGTCAAAACCTTATTTTTATAACCCCATGTAAAAAGTGTTTTAGTAAAATAACTCATGTTTGTGTCATTTTTACTTTAACATTAAATAAAAAGTTATACATGTCATTTCCAAACCAAAGTGGCTCCATGGGGTCCCCAAGTTGCCACATGGATTGTCTTGGTCTGCCATGACACAACCAATAAGGGTAGGACATGTGTCTAGGTCATTTCATTTTATTAAAATATTATTCTTACCTTAAACTACACTAATTACCTCTAATCGCGATTAAAAACTTAATAAGTTACTATTCACCAAAAATTATTATAATCTCATTGAACCACATTTTACTTCCTAATTACAACCATTTATGTCGGATTTTTGAAATTCAAAACACAAAGATGGCAAAATTTCATTTAAACGAAAAATCAGTTTTTATAAGTACCACTTAGTGGTTTCACTATTCATCAAAAATTGATGTTTTTTAGAAAATTACCAAAAATTCACCCTAAGCTATATTTGATACTCCGAATTCAAAAATGATTTCTATTTTACAATATTAAAATCATATAAGTTACATTAATTAATTTAATAAATAATTCCCGCTGTCATTACAAATAGCGTGTTTTTATGAAACAATAAGTATCAAAAGATTGACACTAGTTTAAGTCCAATTTCAAAGTGAAACTGATTCCAACGACCACCATTGGATTAAATGGTAAAAATATATTCTAATTTCACTTTAAAACCAATTCAAAATATAATCTAATCATATAAATAAATTAGATTTAAAAGCAGTTTTGATGTAAAATGCAGTATTTTTCACTATTCATTAAAAAATGAACATTGTCAGAAAAATACCAAAAATTCACACAAAGTAAATTTTGATGTCCCAATCATAAAGAATAAGTTTATTTTTACAAACATAGCTTATAAAATTGTCAAAATATAGATTTAAAAATGGTTTGCCATCAAAAGGCAGTAAAACAATCTTTTAAAAAATATTTGTGTATTCCATGCTTAAGATTGTATTTATTTTCATTTTAAGCCTCTAAAACACTATATAATTAATTAATAGACATAGATAAAAATATCTATTATTCATTACTTACTTGGGATGTTACATCCTTCCCCCCTTTAGAAAATTTCATCCCCGCAATTTATTTACTTATCGAATAAATGGGGGTACTTATCCCTCATTGAATTTTCAGATTCCCATGTTGCCTCTTCCATAATGTGGGTTTTCCACAAAACCTTTACCAGATTAATCACCTTATTCTATAACACTTTCTCCCTGTGGTCAAGAATCTGGACCGGTTGTTCCTTATAAGATAGGTTCCTTTCCAGCTGAACTACCTCTGGACTCAAAACATGAGATGGATCAGGCATATACTGTCTCAACATCGAAACGTGAAAAACATTGTGTACCTAAGATAAACTCGGAGGTAAAGCCACCCGGTATGCAACTGATCCAACTCTCTCCAGAATTTCATATGGTCCAATGAACCTTGGACTCATCTTTCCTTTCTTACCAAATCACATCACACTTCTCCATGGTGAGACTTTGAGAAAAACATGATCACCTACCTCAAAGTTAGATCCTTCCTCCTGTTGTCTGCATAACTCTTCTGCCTACTCTGAGCTGTCCTCATGTGCTTCTGAATCAACTGAACTTTTTCTTCCATCTCTTCTACCAATTCTAGTCCCATCAGCTTCCTTTCACCCACTTCATCCCAGAAAGCTGGAGTTCGACACCGCTTCCCATATAATGCCTAAAATGGTGTCATCTGTACACTAGAATGAAAACTGTTATTATATGAAAATTGAACCAAAGAAAGGTGTCGGTCACAACTTCCCTGATAATCCATAGAACAAGCTCGTAGCATATCCTCCAAGGTCTGAATTGTTCATTCTGACTGCCCATCTGATTGAGGATGAAATGTTGTACTAAAATTTAATTCAGTACCCAACGACTTCTGAAGGCCTTTCCAAAAGTTAGAAGTGAACCTGGGATCACGATCAGATACAATGGAGAGATGAACTCCATGTAACCTGACTATCTCTTTAAGATACAAATGGGAAAGTTGATCTAGGGAAAAATTATCTCGTATAGCAAGGAAATGAGCAGATTTGGTCAAGCGATCAACAATAACACAGATTGCATTATTATCTCGAGATGTCTTCGGTAATCCCACAACAAAGTCCATGGATATATTCTCTCATTTCCACTCTGGCATCGGTAAAGGCTGAAGCATCCCTTTCGGTAACTGACGCTCTACATTAACCTGTTTACATGTCAAACACTTCACAGTAAAATCAGAAATATCTCTTTTCATTCCATCCCACCAGTAATACTCCTGCATATCTCTGTACATCTTAGTACTGCCAGGATGAACTGAAAACGAAGAACTATGAGCTTCACATAACAACTCTCTCTTCAACTGTGAATCATAAGGCACACACAATCTCTTCCCAAATCTCAAAACGCAATCATTATCAATGTTGAAATCATGCAACTTACCTTTCTAAACCAGCTCTACCTTTTTCTGCAACTCACTATCTTGCTTCTGTGCTTGCTTGATTCTGTCTGATAGAGATGATCTCACTGATACCTGAAACAAAACAGAAGAACATCCTACACCAACAACTTCTATGCCAAATTCCATCAAATCCTTAACCAAAGGATCACGTTCCAAATGCAACATTGCTAATAAAGCATTACTTTTTCGACTCGAAGCATCATCCACTTTATTTTCTTTTCCTGGATGGTAATGAATTGTACAATCATAATCCTTGATTAATTCTAGCCATCTCCTTTGTCTCATGTTAAATTCTTTCTGAGTGAATATATACTTTAATCTTTTTTGATCGGTATATATTTCACACTTTACTCCATACAAATGATGCCTCCAAATTTTTAAAGCAAAAACAACAGCAACTAATTCCAAATCATGTGTAGGGTAATTTACCTCATGAGTTTTCAACTGTCGTGAAGCATAATCAATTACCTGATCATTCTGCATTAGGACGAAACCAAGTCCTTTCAGTGAAGCATCACTGTAGATAACAAACTCACCATTCCTGGAAGGTAGTGCCAAAACTGGATCATTCACCAATCTTCTTTTCATTTCCTGAAAACAATCATCACATTATTTTGTCCATATAAACTTAACACCCTTCCGAGTAAGCTTCGTCATTGGACTAGATAACCATGAAAAATTTCTAACAAACCTTTGGTAATAGCCTGCCAAACCAAGGAAGATACGAATCTCAGTTACATTTGTGGGTCTTGGCCAGTCTTCCACAACTTTTGTTTTTGCAGGATCAATAGTTATCCCATCTTTAGAAACAATGTGACCAAGGAAAGATATTTGTTGCAACCAAAACTCACACTTTCTGAATTTCCCATACAATTTCTTTTCTTTTAAGGTTTGAAAGATAACCCTTAAATGTCTTTCATGCTCCTATTTAATTTTAGAAAACCCCAAAATATCATAAATGAAAACCACCACAAACTTATCCAAGAACTCATGGATAATTCTATTCATTAAGTCCATGAATATAGCAGGTGCATTGGTTAGCCCAAAAGGCATTACTACAAATTCATAATGGCCATATCTTGTACGAAACGCAGTCTTCGGAACATCTTCTTCCTTTACCTTCAGCTGATGGTACCCCAATCTTAGTTCAATCTTTGAAAAATAATGAGCTCCCTGGAGCTGATCAAACAAATCATCGATATGTGGCAAAGGATATTTGTTCTTAACAGTGATATTATTCAAGGCTCTATAATCAATGCATAGTCTCATAGAACCATCTTTCTTTTTAACAAATAAAACAGGAGCACCCCATGGTGATGTGCTAGGTCAAATGAAACCTTTCTCTAATAAATCTTGCAATTTCTCCTTATACTCTAAAAGTTCAATTTGATCCATTCGATAAGGGGGTTCTGAAATTGGCTTAGCATCAGGAACTAAGTCAATAGTAAACTCAACTTCCCGATCTGGTATTATTCCAGGAAACTCATCAGGAAAAACATCAGGATACTCATTTACCACTGGCACATCATTAATCTGAACAGTTCCTTCATTTTCAACAATGTGTGTAAGGTAACATTCATTTCCATCTTTTACAAGTTTCTCGGCCTATTGATATGTTATCAAAAGTAAGGGTTCATTCTTGTAAACAAACTGAATGTATTTCTGAAAAGAAACTTCTTTAGCTCTACAGTCATTCTTATCATGGTAAATAGAGAGCCAATCCATACCCAGGATAACATCAAACTCTACTAGAGGTAGAACAATAAGGTTTGCAAGTAGGTTCTTTCCACAGATAAGGATATGAAGATTCTTATAAATTCTTTTTGCCTCAACATTTCCCCCAGGTGTCTTTACCACAAGTTCAGGAGTCATTTCTTGAGATGGTATTCCCATTTTACTAGAAAAGTTTTCAGAGATGAAAGAATGTGTAGACCCCGAATCAAACAACACACTGGCATAATCTGAAAAAACAAACAAAGTACCTGATACAACTTCATTTGACGGCCCAACATCTGCTGAAGTAGTTTCAAAGGATTTCACCACCTCTTTCTGCTAGTAGTCTAACGGCTTCCCATCACCCAAGATTTTTGTCGGACACTCGTTTTCATAGTGACCCATCTCATTGCACTTATAACATTTCACTAACTGTAAATCAAATTTGGTCTTACCATCACCCTGATCTTTTTCAGTGCAATAACGAGCCTTATGTCCCATCTTACCACATCGGTAACACTTAACAGAATTCAGAAGACATTCCCCAACATGCCTTTTGCCACATTTATCACAAACTGGAAACTTAGATTTCTTACCATCAGACGTTTTTGAAGAATTCTTACCTTTCTCCTGCCACTTCGGTCTCTTCTTCTGTTGGCTGTTATAGAACACTTGGTCATCGAAAAACTCCATTTCCACCTTCTCAGCACATCGAACAAGCTTTTAATAACTTTTAAACTCACAAGAATCTAATGCCCTTTGATATTTTGGTTTTAATTCTGAGTAAAAACGATTGATTTTACTATCAAGGTCTCGGATAAAATTTGGAGAATACCTTGCCAATCGAGTGAACCTTTCTTTATAGGTAGCCACTGAGTCTTCCTCTTGCCTCAATTCCAAGAATTGCTTTTCCATCCTAAGTCGAACAGCCATAGGAAAATACTTCTCAAGAAACATGCCTTTGAATTCATCCTAGTCAAGATCATCAATATCATCAGCGTCCTTGATATTTTTAACCATCGACCACCACTGATCTGCTTCACCCACCAAACGGTAAATAGCAAGACTAACCTTTTGATTGTCTGAACACCCCATGACATCGAAAATCTTCTCTAGTGATTTAATCCACCCTTCAGCTAACACAGGGTTAAATGATCCTCTAAATGATGGGGGATGTTGCCTCATGAAATGTTTCACCACTGACATGTTCCTCTACGGTTGATCTGGCTGATCTCGTGCATGGATACCACCACCATTTATCGCTTGAGTCAATTGCGCCATTACTGCAAAAAACTATTCAGTTCCAATTCCGACCATCTCAGGATGCTAATTTAGAAGGTTATTTCCTTCTTCATGCCTTCCTAGCACTGCTTCCCTATTTCCTCTGCGGAAAACCAACTTGAACAAACAAGTCTTAGATGAAGCAACATGGTAATCTTCAAATACTATATCACTTCAATTTGACCATAAAAAAATATTTTCTGATAATAATTTAATAGAATTATAACTGCTAAAGTTATCTAAACTGATCTCTGATACCAACTATAAGGCCCCAGCCTTAAACCTTACTTAATCTTGAGTTATTACTGTAGGATCGAAATAGTGATGTAGATGCTCAATATACAAGAGGGGGGGTGAATTGTATACTTTAAAAAATTCCTTTGGAACCTTTAAAGTTAGTTAAGAATAACTATGTTTTCCTTAAGAAAAGGAAAAAGCTAAGTTTAACAAAGTTAAACTAAGCAAATTCACAACACCTCTTAACACCGAATGCAAACTAGGAAAGAGATTCCGAATGAGGGTTCCAGAAATATGGTTCCGGAAATTTAATTTTAACAAATGATTACAATATGAGATTCTACCTTAAAGCGTATAGAATCTAAATGAAACAGAGTACAAGTAAGGAAGTATAAGAAAGTTATACTTTCCTTATAATACAAAATGCAGCGGAATAAACACAAGTAGTAAAACTACAAGTAACAAGATATAAGTCTTTTAACCCAAAGAGAAGGGTATCCAACAACCTTGGATAAAGGTCCCTTGATTTATACTTTCAAGCAAGTCTGTCTTACCCACACCAGGGTAAGCCCTCGATATGATGATCGGAGTCTCTGTCCTGCTATCCCCGCAAGCCCTCAACTTCAAGGTAGTTGGCAACATCTGTCTTCCTCCGCAAGAAAGCCCTCGAACTTTAAGGTAGTCGGCACCTCTGTCTTCCTATCCCCGGAAGCCCTCGAATGTAATCACCAACATTCGGAGTCGCACGAATCTTTGAGAGTTAATAAGAGCCTCTCTCTCTAGAAATCACTTCAAGCAAATTAGTCAGCCTTTCAGCACTTTCATCAGCTATCAGCAACCACGAGCTCTTTCAAATGAGCTCCTATTTATAGGTAAGGTCGGCTCCTTCTCCAACGGTCATATTTTCCTTAAAGATCGGAGGGACCTGTACACGTGTCACTTAGACAACGGTTAGTTTATAACAAAACAGATGACATCGTTTTATAACAAAACAAGTGTAACAGAATGTACGACATCGTTTTAAAATCTAACATAAAAGTTTGGAATGGAAACTTCGGAGTGAAGGTTCGGAGTGTAAAGAACAATAGTAAAGAGTAGACAAATTTTAGAAGAGTAAGCAATATAAAAGTTCAGAGTCAAAAAAAGATATTTTTCGGCGTCTGAATTAATTCAGAATGTATAAAACAAAGATAATCAGAATCTGTTTAATAGGTGAATTCGGAATTAGAATTCGGAATAGGAATTCGTCATCAGAAATTGTAATGAGAATTCATCATCAGGATTCGTAATGAGAATTCGTCATCAGAATTCATAATGAGAATTCGTCAACAGAATTCGTAATGAGAATTCGTCAATAGAATTCGTAATGAGAATTCGTCAACAGAATTTGTAATGAGAATTCGTCAACAGAATTCGTAATGAGAATTCATCATCAGAATTCGTAATGAGATTTCGTCATCAGAATTCGTAATGAGAATTCGGAATGGGATTTCTTCATTAGAATTCATAATGAGAATTTTTCATCAGAATTCGTATCCTGAATCTGGAATATAACTTAGTCAGAGTTCATATCCGGAATTTGGAATGAAACTTCCTTATAGTTCTTGTCCAGAATCCGAATCCTAAAACAGAATGCTTTATATCAAAGTTTCAACGATTCCGAGACAATGAATCCGAATCTCATACTTAAGAAAAATATGGATGAAAATATGATAAGGATAATTTTTCTTATAAAAGCGATTTTCCTTATAAAAGTAATTTTCCTTAAGAAAGCAATTTTTCTTATAAAAGCAATTTTTATTAAGATAAGGTTTTTGTGATTTTCAAAATAAGAAGGAATGGAAAAGTCATAAGGAAAAACTTATTGACTCAACAATATCCCCCTTTTTGGAAAGCACAAACATCCATATGAAAAATAAATTCTAAGAAGAAAGAAAAACATTAAGGCTTATCTCCCTTTGTTTTAAGGATATTGATGAATACGACTAACTCCCCCTTAGGCTTTGAAACTCTAAGGATCGTATTCAGATTTCCGGAGTGATAAATAGGAATGTTTCTTTAATGAAAAAGCTCCCCCTCAAACAAACTCTTATTAGAGTTTTTCTTTTTCTTAAGGATCTTTTTCTTCTCCCCCTTTGATAAACTCTTATTAGAGTTCTTCTTTTTCTTAAGGATCTTTTCTTCTCCCCCTTTGTGATTTTCAAAAAGAATTGGAGGGAATGAAAAAAAATAACAAAGTACATGAAATATTAGTAATGATAATAAAAGAAACGACAAGCACAACTTTCATTAAATTTCAAATCTCAGCAACAAATAAATACAACAAAAAGATCGGATTAGGTTATTTCGGATCTTTTTCCTTTGACATGAGCCCCTTTAGAATAGTCTTGATCTTCTTTAAGTCTTTATGATCTTCTTCAGCTTTCTTCTCTAAGACGACTATTCTTGCGGACTGAGCTTCAATTTTTTCTTCTTGGGCTTTGATTTTCTCTTCCTGAGCCTTCATCCTTTCTTCAAAATCAATCTGATGATCCCTTTCAAACTTCCAGTTCTGAGAAACGGAATTGAGCTTCCCATTCAGATCTCTCACTTCTTGAATCCGGAAGTTCTTTTCTTCTGTCATCTTCTCTTCAAAGGATGCAGTTAACTCATTTATCTTCTTGTCCTCAGTCTCAAAGGCATCTTTAACATTGTCTTGAAACTCATCGAGCAACCTCATCTCTTCCACAGTCTTCTTCGACCGGTTTTTCATTCTCTTGCAGGATTTTCTATGAGCTTCGTAGCCAACGAAAAACGTTTTGAACTGAGACTATATTTCAACACACTTGTCCATAACCATATATACGGAGTCAGTTTTCTGATTTAAAGCATGTTGGAGCATTTGGCATCTTGAATCAATACTCGAGAAGGTTGGAATGGTTCCCACCAACTTCTTCAAAGACTGAACAACAAAGTCATGCCCCACTGAAGATGACTCCGAATCTGAAACTTTGCTTGGCGGAATTTCTTCTTCAATAAGTTCAAGCTTTCTTTTTGAAGAGCTACCAACTTCCTTCCTCTTCCTCACTTCTGAGCTCGGATTATCAGCAAGAATTTGCTTTCCCTTGATTTTTTCCGGAATTGAATCATGTTCCGGAGTTCTCTTCTCACTATCAGAAACTTGAACAACATTATCTTCTTCATCAGCGACTTCCTGAACACGAACCCCTACGATTTCTTTCTGAGCAACATCAAGTAAAAGATTTTCTTCTTCTCCATGATAAGAAACTTCTTCTTCTACTTTCTCTTCTTCGATTGTTGGAGTAACTAGCTTCGAAGATTCAGCTTCAGAAGTTCGGAGTGATAAGTGTTCCGAATGTGTCCCCTTGTAATCATCAACTTGTTTCAGCACATCTCTGGTTTCACCACTTCCTTCAGCACCCTCTTCTACTTGTTCCACTTGCTCGACCTGCTCTACTTCCTCAGTATTCTTAGCAACAGCTCTTTCCAGAGCAACAAAATTTCTTCCTGGAGTCTCAGGTAGAGATTCCAAGGAGAAAGATCTCAGAACTGAAATAGTTCCTGAAACCATTTCATTGAATTTCAACAAATCCTGAGCTACCTCAGCCTTAGACATCTTCTTTTTGATCTTCTTTTGCTTTGCTTGTTTTTCATGCTCATCAGCAGTTCTCTCCTTCAAGGCCTTAGCCTCTACAGGGTCCAATCCGAACTGCGGATCCCCTTCTTTCCTTTTCTCTTTATCAGCTCTCCACTTTGTAACAACCTCATCAGGATAGGCTTTCTTCTTCTTAGGCTTAGGAGGCGCGGAATGGACTTCCTTAGACTTAGGATTCTCTGCTTGTACTTCCACTTCTTTCAGCTTTCTCTTCCTTACTGGCTTAGATGATTCTGGTTCAGCAGCTTTCAGAGCCGCTTCTTCTTGACTTGGAGAATCGAAGAACTCACCTGCTTCCTTGTTGAAAGCCACATCCATCCTCTTCAGAGTACCATCGCTGACCAGCATGATCTTACAAACTCTTGGCTTAGATTTTCAAGCCTCCTTGAAGGACTCAAGGCACCGAACAATTAACTTGGAGAGGATTGCTGGATACATAATAATCTGAGCTCTCAGATTTCCTTTCTTCAAATTTTCAATAGTAAGAAGAATATGTTTCATTAAGTTAAACTTCCTTAGATTTGTCAGGAAATCTAAGATATAGATCTCACATTTCTTCAAGCTATCTTTATCACCTTTCCTCGGTACGATATGTCCTTGCACCCATAACTCCAGAATCCGGAAATTTGTAGATAGACTTGCAATCTTCGGAGCCTTTTCATCAGCCAGTCTGAGAGTTTCTAAGGCTTTTTCCTTGTTGAAGCTACCCTTAGAGTCTGGAAACACATGTGAAATAAACTTGGCTTCTCCTTCATAAGACAGCCCTACCAAGCTTGCAGCCTTGGTGTGAGAAAGCTTATAAGTCTTGCCATAAGACTTAAAAGAGAACTTCTCCCTATTATCTTCCTTGAAGAAAGAAACTGACTCATAAAACTCGACAAGTAAGTCTGAATATACTTCATCTTGGTTCCCGGTTTTTGACACCGCAACATCATCCCAGCCATTCAACTTAATATTCTTTGAAATAATAGAATCGTAGTTGCTGAAGAAAACCGGATGGACTAACCTTTCTCTGTAAACTAACCATTGTGAAATAGGCTTAGTGGATGATATTTCTTGAGACGCTAATTCCGCAGACATTAGGATCTGAAGTCCTCTGAGAAGTTCAGAACGGAGAAGACTGAAGTTCGGAACGGCCTTAAATCAGGGAGGCAGAGATTCGGGACATGAGAGCTTGAGATCGATGTGGAACGAGTATTTGGGTCCCCTTTATATAGGCAACGAGATGACGGTTCACCTTCCATAGTTGATCTAACGGTTAGAATGAGTTGAGATCAGATCTGACAGTTGAAAGCTTGAATCCGATCTTTTTGAGGTTTTTATTAAAACAAAGAGTTAGGAAAACTATAATCCGAAAACTTAGTACAAGAAAATTCCAGCAAGTAAAATATGACTACGAAAACTTGAGTAGGGAAATCATACCTTTCGGATTGGCTGAGGAGGATTATTCGTAATGGTAGATTTCGCAAAAAATTTACTATGAAAAATAAACTTAGTACGAAACACTCATTACGGAAAACTCAGTACGAAAAACAAACTTAAGAAGAAAAACAGTACGAATAACTTAGTACGAAAAATACATTACGAAAAATTTGGTATGAAAATTCCTTTATGAAACTTTTAGTATGAAATTTTCATTCCAGAAATTTTCAATACAAACACTTCCATTTCAGAAGTATTATGTACGAGAATGTCCATTTTGGAAAATTTTAGTTTCAGAAGTTCCATTCCGGAAATCTTCGTTCCGAAAAGTTTGAAAACAAATTTTGAAAAACTTTGTTAAACAGGTAATCAAATGTACTCCCCCTATGAAAAGGAGTTTATTACTGTAAGGAGACTTTTTCAATAGAAAGTTAATTAAGAAATATTACCTTACGGTTATCATTCCTAACATCTGTTTAATATATTCAAATCTATCAGAAGGCAATGATTTTGTGAAAATATCAGCAAGTTGATCTTGCGTTCCGATAAACTGAAGAATAATATCTCCTTTAAGTGTGTGATCCCTAAAGAAGTGATGCCTAATATCTATGTGTTTTGCACGAGAGTGATGTGTAGGGTTTTTACTTAGGGCAATGGCACTTGTGTTATCACACAAAATTTGAGTTTTAGTAAAACTCAAGCCATAGTCTGTGAGTGTGTGTTCCATCCACAACACTTGAGCACAACAACTTCCTGCTGCTACATATTCAGCTTCAGCAGTGGAAAGTGCTATAGAATGTTGCTTCTTGCAGGACCAAGAAACTAAAGAATCTCCTAAGAAATGACAAGTTCCGGATGTACTTTTTCTATCCATTCTACATCCACCAAAGTCAGCATCAGAAAAGCTTTTTAGAACAAAATCATTTCCAGAAGTATAAAATAATCCTAGATCCATGGTTCCCTTAAGGTAGCGAAAAATTCTTTTCACTGCCTTTAAGTGAGATTCCTTAGGATTGGATTGATATCTTGCAGATAAGCATACTGAAAACATTAAGTCTGGTCGACTAGCTGTTAAGTAAAGTAGACATCCTATCATACCTCTAAAAGATGTTTGATCTACTGGTTTCCCAGCTTCATCAAGATCTAAAGAGTTTGAGGTACCAATTGGAGTACTTATACTCTTAGTGTTGTCATACCCATACTTTTTCAGAAGATATTTAATATACTTATGTTGAGATATGTAGGTTCCTTCTGTTTTTTGAGAAATTTGAAAACCAAGGAAAAATGTTAACTCACTCATCATACTCATTTCAAACTCAGATTTCATTAGACTAGCAAAAGAGTCAGTCAAAGATTGCTGAGTTGAACCAAATAAAATTTCAACAACATAAATTTGAACAATTAAAACATTTTTCTTATCTTTCTTTATAAAAAGGGTTGGATCTGCATTTCCCTTAACATAGTTATTTTGAAGCAAAAATCCAGTGAGTCTATCATACCATGCTCGTGGGGCTTGTTTAAGGCCATAAAAAGCTTTGGTATGTCTAAAAACATGATCAGGATGTTTTGTATCTTCAAATTCAGGAGGTTGTTCAACAAAAACTTCCTCTTGAACATAACCGTTAAGAAAAGCACATTTCACATCCATTTGGAAAAGTTTGAAATTGAAGAATGCTCCAAAGGCAAGTAGAATACGGATAGATTCAAGTCTAGCTACTGGAGCATAGGTTTCTTCATAGTCTATTCCTTCTTGTTGATTATATCCTTTATCAACAAGTCTAGCTTTATTTCTTACTATGATTCCATTTTCATCACATTTATTTCTGAAAACCCATTTTACTCCAATAACAGAAGTTTCCTTAGGTCTTTCAACCAAGGTCCAGACTTTATTCCTTTCGAATTCATTTAGTTCATCTTGCATTGCTTTGATCCAATCATCATCACCTAATGCTTCATCAGTGCTTTTAGGTTCTAATTGGGAAAGAAATGCTAGATGTTCTACTTCATTTCTTAAGGAACTTCTAGTCCTTACAGGTTGGTTTACATCACCAATGATACTATCACTGGGATGATTCTTAAGAAACACTTGATTTGGGTTTTGTAAAACCTGTTCATCAACATAGGGTAGAAAGTCTTCTGGGGTAAATGTTTCAGAAGTATCTTCTAGAACAATTTCCTTATCAGAAGGTTCTTCTATCAAAGGTTGACAATCAGTTTTTGAAAACACATCTGAAGATGTAAGTTGAGATGCTTTAAAAACAAAAGGATCTGACTCATCAAATTTTACATGTACTATTTTCTCAACAGTACATGTATTTTTATTAAAAACTCTATAAGCCTTAGAAGTTGTTGAATATCCTAAGAAAATTCCTTCATTAGACTTTGGTGCGAATTTATGTAAGTTGTCTTTAGTATTCAAAATGAATACTTTGCAACCAAAAACCTTGAAGTAGGAAAGTCTTGGTTTTCTACCATTCCATAACTCATAAGGAGTTTTATTAAGAAAAGGTCTAATCAAAACTCGATTTATAGTATAGCAAGAAGTACTTACAGCTTCAGCCCAGAAATGTCTAGCAATAGAATATTCACTCAACATGGTTCTAGTTATCTCTTGAAGAATTCTATTTCTTCTTTCAACTACACCATTCTGTTGAGGAGTTCTAGGTGCTGAAAAATTGTGAGTAATACCTTTATTACTACAAAAAGTTTCAAAATCCGAATTTTGAAATTCTCCTCCATGATCACTATGAATAGTTTTCAATGGAAGGTTTTTCTCATTTTTAACTTGAGCTCTAAAACTTTTTAAATAGGAAAAATCCTCATATTTCTTTGCTAGAAAATAGACCCAAGTAAGTCTAGTGTAATCATCAACTAGAACAAACACATAGTATTTGCCTCCAATACTTCCAGTTTGTGTTGGACCGAAAAGATCCATGTGCACTAACTGTAATGCATCGGTTGTTGAGACTTCACCGATTGACTTAAAACTAGATTTATGTTTCTTTCCATATTTACAAGGATCACAAACTTTAGAAGAATCAAATCTAAGCTCCCGTAGATCCTTAACTAGTTTCTTCTTAGAGAGTTTACATAGGTTTCTCATATTACAATGTCCTAATCTTCTATGCCATAACCAATAATGATCTTCCATTGCACTTAGACAAGGTAAATCTTGGCTCCTGAGGTCTTCTAGGTTCAAAGTGTAGACATTCTCTTGCCTATTGGCTGAGAGAATAAATTCTTCCTTGGAATTGTGAACTAAACACTTATCATTCCTAAAATTCACAAGGTAACCTTCATCACATAACTGGATTATGCTAATGAGGTTGTGCTTAAGACCCTTAACAAAAAGAACATTTGAAATCAAGGTTTTTCCAAGAAAAACAATATTACCAATACCAACAATCTCTCCCTTAGCATTGTCTCTTAAAGTTACCTTTCCTCCTTTCGTTTTGATAATCTTTTCAAAAAAACTTTTGTTACCAGTCATGTGTCGGGAACATCCACTATCCATGTACGATGTATTGTTGCTGGTACTTTCTTTATTTTCCTGAAATTAAGAAGAAAATTAGACTTTCAAAATCCAAACTTGTTTGGATCTGAGATTTCCAGACAATAAAATTTTAGGAACCCACATCTTCTTAGAAAAGTAAGCTTTGTGAAATCCTAGAGATTGGGTTTTGTTTAAGGAACAATTCATTGCCCAGTGTCCACCACATTGACACTTGGTACAAAATGGGTCACTTTGAGGAACAAAATAATTGTTACTAAAAATAAGTTTTTCATGGGTATAACCAAATCCGGATTTATTTCTTAAAGGTCGTATTTGGGAATACATCTGATCAAAGTTTTCTTTACCATGGGTAAAGTTTGATAAACACTTCTTTAAGGAAATAATTTCGGACATTAGTTTTACAACCAAGTTTTTATCCTTAAAATCATTAGTTTTAGAACTAGAGTTAGTCTTGAAAACATTTTTATTAGAAATTACTTTTTCTAACTCTTTAGAAAGTTTGTTCTTCTCAGAACTTAATTCCTCAAGATTTTTTGAAATACTTTCAAAATCAGCATTTTTCTTATCAAGATCTTTAGAAAGATCTGATATCCCTTTTGTAAGAATAGAATTCCTAGATTTTGCCTTATCAAGTTTCTTGTTGAGTTTGGAATTCTCAATCTCAAGAAGTTCAGCAAACCTAGAGACTTCTTCATGAGTAGGTAAAGTATTTTCCTCATCAGAAGATGATTCTTCATCAGAAGAGTTATAATACTTACTATCATTAGAATTTAAAGAAACATTGGTCAATGATTCATCATTCCATACCTTAGTCATAAGACAATGATTATCAATATGTAATCTGGCTATAAGACCAAGATTCTTATTTCCTGAAGATTCATAATCAGAAGATTCATCTGAAGAGTCACCACCACTGGCACTCCGGGTGTCATTAGCTTTCAGAACTTTCTTAGATTTAGCTTTATAATACTTCTTCCTGTTCCTATCTGAATGTCTTTCCTTCCTTTCATTCTTTTTGAGCAAAGGGCAATCTGGTCTAATATGTCCAGCTCTTTTACATTCATAACAAGTAACTTCCCCATCTTTCTTATCTTTCCATTCCTTTTTCTTAAACATGGATTGGAAATTCCTCTGTCCAGCTATCTTGTTCATCCTTCGAGCATGATTTTCTAATTCATTTTCTGAAACTTCACTCTCACTAGATTCGTATTGGAAAATAACTTTCTTAGACTTGGATCTGGTTAGTCTCTCAGGAGTCTTAGCTTTCATCTGATTTGAAGTTGTAGTAAAAGCAATAGTACCATTTCCATTCTTTTTCTTGATGTTGTCAGCATATCTCTTCATTCTAGTTTCATGTTGTAGAAGAGTTCCAAATAATTCATCAAGAGTAATTTGAGTTACATTCATGTTCTCATCTATAGCTGTTCTCTTGGATTCCCACTCATTGGGTATAATGTCAATTATCTTGTCCACAAGAGCTTCATCATCTAAAACTTTTTCTCCCATAGATTGTAGACTGTTGACAATAGTCATAAATCTTTGTTGAACTTTACAGATAGGTTCTCCATAAGGAAAATTGAAGCCATGATATTCAGCTCTAAGCATAGCTCTTCTAGTTTCAATAACTTTAGAAGTCCCAAAATGTGTAACCTCTAACTTCTTCCATATACAGTTAGATGCTTCACAAGAAGAAATTTGGCTATATATATTTCTGGTCATTGAACATAGTAAAGTGTTGCATAACTTATAGTTGAGTTGATATTCTTGCTTTTCCTGGTTAGTAAAGGTTCTGACTTCCTTGTCAGGAATTTTATAATCACCAGTAAGCATAACAAAGTTGTCTACTCCAGTATTGATAACAAAAGTCTTCATACGATCTCTCCAGTACTCATAGTCATTACCATCAAAGATAGGTGGTCTTGTAGGATTCAGATTGTCAATTGATCCAACATTAATTCCTGCCATACTTAATATAACTTTGCAGACAAACTTGTTAGTAGCAAAGAATCGTAATAACAATGTTCGGAATGGGAAAAGTTCGGAATAGAAATTCGGAATGAAAAGGTGAGCAAGAAAAACTTGTATGTGAGTACAAGTATTTCAGAGACCTGCTCTGATACCAAATGTAGGATTGGTATAGAGTAAGAGGTTTCCAACCTCTGATACCAATTGTAGGATCGAAATAGTGATGTAGATGCCCAATATACAAGAGGGGGGTGAATTGTATACTTTAAAAAATTCCTTTGGAACCTTTAAAGTTATTTAAGAATAACTATGTTTTCCTTAAGCAAAGGAAAAGGCTAAGTTTAGCAAAGTTAAACTAATCAAATTCACAACACCTCTTAACACCAAATGCAAACTAGGAAAGAGATTCCGAATGAGGGTTCCTGAAATATGGTTTCGGATATTGAATTTTAACAAATGATTACAATAGGAGATTCTACCTTAAAGCGTATAGAATCTAAATGAAACAGAGTACAAGTAAGGAAGTATAAGAAATTTATACTTTCCTTATAATACAAAATGTAGCGGAATAAACACAAGTAGTAAAACTACAAGTAACAAGATATAAGTCTTTTAACCCAAAGGGAAGGGTATCCAACAAACTTGGATAAAGGTCCCTTGATTTATACTTTCAAGCAAGCCTGTCTTACCCACACCAGGGTAAGTCCTCGATACGAAGATCGGAGTCTCTGTCTTACTATCCCCGCAAGCCCTCAACTTCAAGGTAGTTGGCAACCTCTGTCTTCCTCGGCAAGAAAGCCCTCGAACTTTAAGGTAGTCGGCACCTCTATCTTCCTATCCCCGGAAGCCCTTGAATGTAATCACCAACAATCGGAGTCGCACGAAACTTTGAGAGTTAATAAGATCCTCTCTCTCTAGAAATCACTTCAAGAAAATTAGTGATCCTTTCAGCACTTTCATCAGCTATCAGCAGCCACGAGCTCTTTCAAATGAGCTCCTATTTATAGGTATGGTCGGCTCCTTCTCCAACGGTCATATTTTCCTTAAATATCGGAGGGACCTGTACACGTGTCACTTAGACAACGGTTAGTTTATAAAAAAACAGACGACATCGTTTTATAACAAAACAAGTGTAACAGAATGTACGACATCATTCTAAACTCTAACATAAAAGTTCGGAATGGAAACTTCGGAGTGAAGGTTCGGATTGTAAAGAACAATAGTAAAGAGTAGACAAATTTTAGAAGAGTAAGCAATATAAAAGTTCGGAGTCAAACAAAGATATTTTTCGGCGTCTGAATTAATTCAGAGTGTATAAAACAAAGATAATCAGATTCTGTTTAATAGGTGAATTCGGAATTAGAATTCAGAATAGGAATTCGTCATCAGAAATCGTAATGAGAATTCATCATCCGGATTCGTAATGAGAATTCTTCATCAGAATTCGTAATGAGAATTCGTCAACAGAATTCGTAATGAGAATTCGTCAACAGAATTCGTAATGAGAATTCGTCAACAGAATTCGTAATAAGAATTCATCATCAGAATTCGTAATGAGAATTCGTCATCAGAATTCGTAATGAGAATTCAGAATGGGATTTCTTCATTAGAATTCGTAATGAGAATTTTTCTTCAGAATTCGTATCCTGAATCTGGAATAGAACTTAGTCAGAGTTCATATCTGGAATTCGGAATGAAACTTCCTTATAGTTCTTGTCCAGAATCCGAATCCTAAAACAGAATGCTTTATATCAAAGTTTCAACGATTCCGAGACAATGAATCTGAATCTCATACTTAAGAAAAATATGGATGAAAATATGATAAGGATAATTTTTCTTAAAAAAGCAATTTTCCTTATAAAAGCAATTTTCCTTAAGAAAGTAATTTTTCTTATAAAAGCAATTTTCCTTAAGATAAGGTGTTTGTGATTTTCAAAACAAGAAGGAATGGAAAAGTCGTAAGGAAAACCTTATTGACTCAACAATTACATGATTACACATTGAGGATCTTTTCGGGTTTAGAGTTTTAGAGAATTAGATCATAAAAATTGCATTACATTCCACATATAAACAAAGTGGTTACATAATGATAGTATTATTCTTTCCCATCAATGGAAACATATTTAAAATAAAACATGGATTCTTTCTTGACACTTCCTTGACACTATAATCATATCATGTACCTTTCCCTTGACCTGTGAAAAACATTTCAAAAAAACATGGGATGAGCATAAAAATCTCAGTAAGGGATATAAAAATATGGAAAGGAAACATGGGTACATATATACATAAGAATGAAATCATAATTTACCCATAAAACATAATCACTTCGACATAACCCATCAAATCATGAATAAATCATAGAAATCATAAGACAAAAAGGTAACTTGAGGCATTCATAACATTCTTACGTAGGGAGTAACCCTCTTGGTTACGTTTGGAATACCCATCACAGTATATTCCCTAAATCTCTTCCAAGAAACCTTAACGTTACACTCCTTCACGTTACCCAATGCATTGGAGAGGTATATCGGGCTCACTCACCCTTAGTTTATCACGGAACCACCCGTCTTCATAATAATGCCCAAGAACCTCAACATAATCATATCACATAAAACATGCATAAAGGAAACATAACATTTCCACCTTTCAATCACAAGATATCAATACAACACATTGATATAAAAACATTATGAAAACCATTTTCAATACCTAAGTAAAAGAAAATTAAAACATGGTATTTATTTTTCTTTTTAAAAATAAGGTATGGCTTGTAGAGAAAGCTGAAACTCAAATAACGGTCACGGCGGCGGAGAAGTCGTTGTCGCCGCATACGTACGACAAAAACATTCCCTTTTTTCATTTAGTAAAACGCTTCATATAAAAAATATTCCTTTTGGATAAAAGTAAAATTCAAAGGGGATTGTACACCATATAAAAGAAGGTTGTGTATAAAACAAAATATGCCTCAATGAAAGGAGATTGAGACGAAGTCCCATACCTCGGGTCCGACTTGACTCGATCATTATTAATGTCCTGAATAATAAACTTGAGTTAATTTATACTTTCTTAAGAACCTTTTTCAAGTTCATTTTTCCTTTTATATCACTTATTACCATGTCATGAACACTATGTAATTATTTAAGTTAATAACGGTCATTTTAATGATCATTGGTACTTGAGTAAAAAATAAACCCTTTATAATAACAAGTTGTTCATGTATCCATTATATCCAGAATGGTATTCATGATGTAGATATCATATATGTCATATATATCCAGTACATTCATGCATTGATAATATTACATAATCATTTAGAGGTAAGAAATGAAATGCACCGTTCATGGAGACGGTAATCCGTACGTACGCATGAACGTTACTTTCATTTTTATTTCATATTTTATAGAATGGAATAAAAATGATATAAAGGTATATTATAATTCCAGTATAATATCATATATAATATCATATTTCCATCCTTTATACTTCCCACATATGGTATTTAACGAATCAAATCACTTTGAGGGGGCGGTAGTCCGCACTTCCTTAAATGAAGATATCGCATTTACCCATAATGGAAACCATAAAGGTATACCCAAAATGAAAAATACAGAAGCTTATGGAAAAAATAAACATATTATATATCATATATAAATATAGTGACATATTTATGTCCACCTTTGAAGGTGTTAAAAGAATGTTGAACAATCTTCGTTTCGGGAGGCATAAATTCGCCATCCACGGAAACAGTATGTTCATTAACCATTAGATTTAGATGTGTGTAATTGTAGCTAGAATACTTATTATAAAAACATCCTAGTATATTGAGGATACTAGATTTGTTACAAAATAAAAGAATAAAAAGAGTTTAGGGGGTTGGAGAAGCAAAATAAAACAAAAGGACTCAAAAGAAGACATTACCTTAAAATCGGGTAACTCCCTTTGGTTTGAGCTCAAAGGCTTCCTTGGGAAGACTTATGACCAAAGTGAGGAATCAATGAGTAATAGAGGGATGTTTAGAGACAAAATGGGTAGGTTTTGGCCGAGCCAAAGGCTTTGGAAGTGTGGTTAAGGAGGTAGAGGTGGGGGCCTTTTATAAGAGGAGAGGAGGGGCACTCTTGGAAAGTAAAGATAAGTTACTTTATTTTAAAATTATTTTCGGATTCAAAAGGTCCCACGTTGATATAATTCAAAGATACAGTGATAAGGGTTAGAAATACACTCATCCAATTGGTTTTGGCCATGTTTAGGGCTTGGATTTTACATTATCTTTCCATTTTATTTAAATCGTTAAATAATGAGGTCATCGCTGCATCATCATGATGTCATAAATAATTTAATTTATTTAATGTCTAAAAATTATAAAAAAATACTATAATGTAGGAAATCTTTTTATCTTTATAATTAATAATTATAGTCAAAAATATGACTTGTATAACCCCATGTAAAAATTGTTTTAGTAAAATAACTCATGTTTCTGTCATTTTTACTTTAACATTAAATAAAAGGTTATTTATGTCATTTCCCAACCAAAGTGGCTCCATGGGGTCCCCAAGTTGACCCATGGCTTTTATTGGTCGGCCATGACACAACCAATAAGGGTATTACATGTGTCTAGGTCATTTAATTTTATTAAAACATTATTCTTACCTTAAACTACACTAATTACCTCTAATCGCGATTAAAAACTTAATAAGTTACTATTCACCAAAAAATTATTATAATCTCATTGAACCAAATTTTACTTCTTAATGACAACCATGTATGTAGGATTTTTGAAATTCAAAACATAAAGATGGAAAAATTTCATTTCAACGAAAAATCAGTTTTTATAAGTACCACTTAGTGGTTTCACCATTCATCAAAAATTGAAGTTTTTCAGAAAATTACCAAAAATTCACCCTAAGCTATATTTTATAATCCGAATTCAAAAATTATTTCTATTTTAAAAAATTCAAATAATATAAGTTACATTAATTAATTTAATAAATAATTCCCGCTGTCATGACAAATAGCGTGTTTTTATGAAAAATAAGTATCAAAAGATTGACACTAGTTTAAGTCCAATTTCAAAGTGAAATTGATTCCAAAGACCACCATTGGATTAAATGGTAAAAATATATTCTAATTTCACTTTAAAACAAATTCAAAATATAATATAATCATATAAATAAATTAGATTAGAAAGCTGTTTTGATGTAAAATGCAGTATTTTTCACTATTCATTAACAATGAACATTGTCAGAAAAATACCAAAAATTCACACAAAGTAAATTTTGATGTCCCAATCATAAAGAATAAGTTTATTTTGACAAACATAGCTTATAAAATTTTCAAAAGATATATTTAAAAATGGTTTTCCATCAAAAGGCAGTAAAACAATCTTTTAAAAAATAGTGTATTCCATGCTTAAGATTGTATTTATTTTCATTTTAAGCCTCTAAAACACTATCTAATTAATTAATAGACATAGAAAAAAATATCTATTATTCATTACTTACTTGGGATGGTACAGAAACACCTACCTATCATCCCATTTTCCTATAGTAATGTCTTTCAGGAAACAATTTAGATGGCACCTTATGAAGATATATATGTTACATCATTCTGTTCACCCCCATGGTGTTTAAATGTTGTTGAGGATGTACTGATGGGACCTCATCTCATTTTGGAAACATTATTGTTGGTGTATATTATTCAAGAAACATATAGATATAAATAAATCTAGGTAGAATACATATAGTGGTCATCGTTTCTAAACTCTATCATTTGAGGTGGGACATTGGGTATTTCTATGTGTTTTTTATATAATCGGTAAAAAAAAATCATAGTAATGTTAAGTTATAACATCATTATTTCAGGGCATTCATGATATTTTAAGGAGTCATGCCAGTTTATTAATGTTTAGTCTTACCTCAAAGGTACCATTCCATATACTATATATTCGATGTATTAGAACCTATCTATTATTCTTTACACCTATGTAATTTTTTTTGTACTCTGGATATGGATCATGATATAGATGAGTCCATTAATAGTAATCTAGTTTGTATCCTTGATCCTTGGTTATTTGTTCTTTGAGTAAGATATGTTCCTCTTGTATGAGTTGTATGGTATCATGACCATGAATCATATTGGATATATGAGAGAGAGGCTGACATACGTGTATAGTTTGAAAAACATTTCTCACACGATGTTTTACCATCCCCATAAGGGAAACTCATTGATGAGTTTTCTTAAATAGGGGATACTTAACACAATAAATTTCCAATGATGTATAGATTCATTTTTATTTTTTTAGAATCATCATAATGTTTGAAATTTTTATTAAGACCTAGAAAATTCTCCATGAGGCCAGTCAGTTTTCTTGATTGGAAAGTAGTAAGGGGGATATAGACTCGCTATAGAACCTATACAAGATTTTAATTTCTCTATCTAGATGACATTTATTGTTAGTATTGGGCATGAATTCATTTCATGTCATGATTCCTATTCATGATAGGAAGAGATTATCCTTGTATAAAAGGACACATTGGGAATTCATGATGTTAATTCAACTCATGTCATTAATATTTTATGATATATTTATTTTAATAGGAACAAAACCCCTCATTTTAACTTATTCACAAAATTTCTCTTGGATAATCCACATGAAGAGATCCTTCAACACATAAACCTTTACATCCATAATTTACTTACTAATGTGATCTGCTTTTATTATCATTGGTTTCCTTGGATGTGTATCGGTAAGAGGATTACTCCAATTTGTTCTTTTGTTTATATATTCAACCATCTTCGGTGAAATTTTTTGTGTGATTTAATATGTAAATTTTTAGTAAATTTTCCATTATTAACGATTTATTCAATTGTAGCTGAATTGTAATAAAACTAATGGAATAATGCGCCTTTGGAAAATAAATGGTAAGTGCAATCATTATTTTCCCCCATTTTTTGATTTCTTATATAGTGCTTTGTGGTTCTTCATTCCAGACACTTCTGTTGTTGCATCCTCAATGTCATCTTATTTAAACTAAATGATGTTTCCATTTGAAGATTAATTTTAAAACCCAAGAAATCATTATTCAAAGAAGATTCCCCAGATGTGATCCACCCAAAAGGTAATAACCTCATTTAAGTCCAAGGATCCTGATGCATTGGAATTATTTTTAACTACATTTCAGTGATTTTTTAATTTCCCCCTGTTATTGTACCATATTTTAATTGGATAAAATTAAATAAATGTCATCATATGTTTATGGAACATTACCATTATAATGATTCTCATATTAAACAAATTAATTTATATGGAAAACATGATTAAATTGTATTTCTGGAATAGATGAGTTTAATGGTATCGTAGAAGTATTCTTATTACCAACCTGATTCGTATACAAGGGTCCCAATTTAGGACACATTGGAAGTGTATATAATGATTTAAAACTAGAAATGGTAATTTATTATGGAACGTTTGGAGTGATAAAAAGGTTCCCTAATGACCACCATATAAGAGATCACTGAGAAGTTGTATTTACACTTCCTCTGATTATTGTGCTCTATTGGCATTAACATCGTATCATAAACCAAACGATAAGATGTTTCTGATGTGGTACATGATGGATGTACTTAGAGGGAAATTTACAGTATTATTCCATGAGTGGTATATGTATCATTATATCGAAACATAGGATTGACACCTATGTAGATGGTGTTCATAGTGTACATTCAATGAAACTTTGGTTCTTTATACAAAATGCATTCGATGGGATCCATATTCCATCTACATTAAAACAAATGATGCATTCACGAAGTCCAGATACATGATTGGGTTTAGTACATGATTTGTACTGGTCATGTATGATATCTTATTTATAACCCCATGACCATACTTAGTGAGGGTTATGAAACCCCTCCAATGTAATTTTTAATACCATGGTCGTATTCCTTAATTCCAAAATATTGATGAATATCTATTTATGTTTACATATATGTGTATGAAACATATAAAATTATATATATATATATATATATGAATCCACATTCATTGCGAAATCTATTTAGAGACATATGGGTTAGGTCAATGTATATAGAGTCGGTCAAGCTTCCCATGAGGGACTCGATGCGATATGAATTATTTATTTATTTACAATTTTATTATTGTTATTACCTAAACAGTATTTATCATATATTGATTGACTATATAAGATGAGATATTGTTAGTGTTGGCCTATTTATTATGTCTCATACTGTATCCAGTTAACAGATTAGTAACTATATAGACCTTATGATTTCATATAGGGACAAATAGAATCATCCTTCATTAAATTTTTAACATATTGTTCTATGATGGATTAAGTGAGTAGTAGACTAAGCCTTTTCTAGTGATGTTATTTGATTTAGTTTTTCAGAATTTTTTTAAATGTTTTTATTCAAATTCTTATGTTTTTGTAACATTTATTCCTTTGTGTATTCCATTTTGATTAGTGCAATAAAACTTTCCCCATTTTTAATATGATATTGAATCAGATCCACCTATTTATTATGTTTTAATGATTAATTATTATTTTAGACATAATTTTTTAAAAATATTTCATGTTATTAATATTATTACATACTAGTATTATACACTTTGATTGTGGGGGTATCGTCTCCCCACCATACAATCATAGTATCCCTATTCTAGTCATCAATCTCTATCATACAGTGGAGGTGCGCTTGAGGTCATGTGGCCAACTAGGATTAGTTACATAACAGTTAACCTAGTATATGATTATACTATATGTATACAAATGACATTTGTATAAAATTATAGTAGATTGTAATTTTTCATTCATGAGGTTGGAGTGATTTTTATGAAAGGAGAACTTGAGGTAATTTTTCTAGTAAATTGTCTCATAATTTATCATGATTTATTATGAGTACGAATCCAATATAAGAATATAATGATCTACCACACAATACAACTCTTTAATTTTCTTATCCATTTGATATTCATAAAAATTACTTTTTACTTTCATAAGACACTTCTTGAGTACATATAAGAAAAAAATATTTTTTCAATGAAAATAAAATTTATATCTCTATTTGGTAGAAAACCCTTTTTATTCCATATTCATATTGTATAAAAATATATTGATGGAGGTATTATAAATTATCTAATGATTATTTAATGTAATTTTTACCCATTATGATGTTTTTAATAAATAGATTGAAAGAATCCAATTTTCATTTCCAAAAAGTGGTACTTTGTGTCATTTCTGAAAAACAATATAGCTGGAATGTTTTTTAAATTATATAGAATGAACAACATCACCCTATATCATGAATAATAATTTATTTTAATCTTCTATTTCATGTTTACAAGGATAATTTCAACAATAATTTTATCCATTATAATTGAATAATACATTTAAATACTTGGTTTCAAAATGAAATGACTATATTCCACTATAATGTTTAATAATCAATTAATCATATATCTGTTAATCAAAGACAATACCCCATGTTTTAACATATTTTTACACAGGATAAGATCCAAGGATAAAATTATTATTCTTTCTCTAGATGCTTTATGTTTATAATGAAAATAATGGTATGAGATATGTCCCATAGATGTTGATTTTAAAAAATGGCAAGATGAGATTTTTATGAAACCGTTTAATTTTCATGATTTATAATATGATGTATAATTTATGATCATATGGAACACATATGTTTTATTTTAATAATGTAGATGGTTGTAGTTATGTATCCCTCAACATAATTAGGGAAACAATGAACTCTCATAAGATAAACAAGATTTGAAAAGAGAGTGATCCTAGTTTACAATTGGACTTTGTCTAAAATGATTGTACTACGAAGGAACCATTAATACATAGATATATTGGAGATTAAACCCATTCTCATATAATGTCATTGTAAATTATCCTTTGATATTATGAAATTTTTATTAATTATTATGTGTAAAGAAAAAATAAATATCATCTAACTATTTCACACATTGTGGTTCATATTCACTGATTCACATATGATTAATGTCTTATGAACAACCAATATTTATTATTTAACAATAGAATTTGATCTTTGATATTCAAATTATAGTTTTAAAATATGAATGAAAATTTTGTAAAACCTTATCCCCATGTTTTACATATTGTATCTTAGATAACTACTTTTTTACCATTACATATCATATGAGTTCAATATATTCTTATGTTTCCATCCCATAGGTTATGAAGAAAATCGTTATATATGATATGTCTAGAATCATCTAATATTTGAATAAATACATGGAATAATATATTAGTATTTTATAAACCTATTGTTTATATTTATATTTTTTAACTGATACTATACCTAAATGATTCTGTTATGGACCAAAATGTTATGTAATGAATATTCATCTATTAAGATATAATATAATTATATAAAAAGTATAATAAACTATAGTTAGTATCCTATAATTATTTAGTTATCCTATTTAAATTCGGATGGGAACACATTAGTACAAACCCTATGGATATTAATAAATATATGAAAAATTCTTAAAAAATTTAAAATTATCCTTAATCTAATTGGTTAAACCTAAGGTTTATATAAGAAGGTGTCAATATTTATATATAATCTAAATTATTTTTCATGATTATGTAGTTTATAAACATTAATAATGTTTCTCAACCATATTTTTTCTTTTTTTTAATGTATGGAATGAAAATGAATCATTTACATTTGGAATGCGATGGCCAAAACTATAGTTTTGTTCCTAAGAAATAGAATGTTATCTGATATGGAATGGAATATACCAACACTATGGTAACACAACATTTTCATGATTAGAACCATGATTATATTATAAACTAGAAAATGAGGTAAAATTCTATTGTGTCCTAAATGAGGAAACATCCACAACAATTTAGTGTGTTCAATGATCCACTAGTCATTGTGTCATGCATCAATATAATTCAAAAGATATTATCCATTCAAAAAATTTCATGAAATGAGAATTTTATTTTTTATATTTATCATTTAGAATGAATATTATATCAGTGGTGTCCTTACATCATGTACATATGAGAATAAAATGAAATTGAATCTACAAAGTGGGATGAATTTAATTGTTTATTTTTCAATAATTTAATTCATCATATTATTCATATGAAAATTTATATATAATTCATTGAGTTATTTAAAAAGGATGATTAATATATTAGATATTAAGAGAAAACATTTAATGTACCTATGTGTTGCACTTCTTGTGTTGCCATAACACCTATATGTATGAATTCTAAGTACATAAGAGGATTAAAACCATGTGTCTTAATGGATTTATAAAAAAGTTCCTTCCATAGATATAATAAAATTATTTCATTTCATCTCATGGTCGAAACTATTATTGGAGTAAACCATCAATCCTAATGTTTTGATAAGATGTGAATTTTTTTTTCAAATATAATTCTAAAAACCATAGAGTTAAGAAGATGATACTTTATAAATGCTCAAAATGAGGACTAATACATTATTGGAATTTAATTAAGGAAAATAGTAAATGTTTAATTTTTAGAACATAATTTAAAAATAAAATAGAACGTTGATGACATGAAAATATTTTATCTAATGATAAGAATATATATACAGCACCATAAATACACCACCAACACTCCAGTTTTAAAATTCCACTGATTATTTATATTAAGCAAACCAGTTCCCAAATCCAACGTTCAATTCTAATGATTGATTCTAAGAACCTATAAATCATAGAGTTAAAGGTAAATTTTTTGTGATCAATAGTTTTAATGTGGGGTAAAATAACGATGTGGTGATATGTAAGTTGACCATGAAATATTATATAGGTAATGTATTATATTATTCTACACATACCCAATATTTTATATCTAATTAATTTTCTATAGGTATTGTAGTACAACCTCAACAATTATATATTGATTTAATAGAAAAGACACCTAATGGTATGATGATCACATCCCAAGAATATGATTCTTCTTCTATTGAATATTGTTGGAATGTGTATCCAAATAATATTTTCATTATTTATCTAGTGAAATTTTATGTTATTTTTTTGAATACAGTATCCTTATCTACATAAATATACAATTAATTAATGAGGAATAGAGGTTACTTTTTATATTATGAACCAAAAATTGATCACAAATTAGTTTGAGGGAAAATTAAATTTTGATGAAATTATAACCCTCATATGGGATACAATTTATATTCACATGGGATGATTATCATTTATGGATGGGGATAAAATCAACATATATGATATAGCTATCTTTCAAAATATTTTTTATGTATTTATATATGTTTTATACATTCTTCTATTGAATCGTGGGGATTATCATTCAAGAGAAATCATAAATAGTGGTACAATTATTTAGAAAAAAAATATAGGATAGCCTCAGTTGAGTTGAAGGAATTAATGAATAATATTCATGAGAATATTGAAAAGGGTTTAATTCATCCATGTTCTTCTCCGTGTGTTAGGATGTTCTATTATAAAATAATAATGAAGTATTAATGATTATGTCCAATGATTATCGACAACATAAGATAATCACTATCAAGAAAAGTTTTCTTCTACCCTATATTGATGTGTTTTTTGATCAACTAATCCAAAATTAATACTATTCGATTATTGGTATTCAATATTGATATCATAAATTGATGGTCAGGAAGAAGGACATACGTAATAAAACATTCTATAAAATATTTGAATTATATGAATTTATTATGTTTCTATTTGGTTTTAATAATTCATCTAATATGTTAATGTATTTAAAAAATAGATTATTTGGATATTAACTTGATAAGTTTACATTATCCTTCATGGATGATATTATTATGTACTCAAATAGCACAAAAGGTCCTGATTATTGGTTTATTTTTTTTCTAAAGACCTTAATGAATGGAAAAATATATAAAAAAATTATCAAATTTGATTTTCGGATTTTGAATGATAAAATTTTGGGTAATATAAATCATTTGAAGGTATATTAAAATATCCTTCAAATAAAATTGTCATTTAACATTATACTAGATGGTCTAATGTGACTAAGAACCACATTTTTCTTGGATTTTTTGGAGACTATTTTCCCTCTTGTGGATTATGATTCAATGAAACATATCAGATTAGTATGCTAACTGGTGAGGCTTCCATGTTCCATTGAATGAATGAATTTGATGAATTTGTTATGTAAGTTATGAGAATTACATTTAATAAACATGTGAATATATTAACTCAAACTATATAGATAATTTTATATATATTAATTCATTAAAGAAGGACTAGGTTGTAAATTATTTCCAAATGATATAGTTATTGTTAATGTGTCAGAAAAAATCATGTCCCATTAGAAAAATTATACAAATCTTGATTTGGAGTTATCTATGTTAATTATTTTTCTATCAATATATATTTTAATTTTAACTATAGATAATTTTGTCTCATATTTACATATAAAATATAATTATAGTATTTTTTCAATAAAAAATATATCAATATGCCCAAAATATGTTGGTTAAAGATATTTAATGATTATTAATTCCCAATATATAACCACCATATGAAAGTGAAAATATTTGAAGATGAACTATGTTTAAAGGATCATATTTACTTATTTATTATTTGTATCACAAATGGTACCACTGTTTTTCATTCTAAATGAATGTAGATACAAATATAATAGTTTTGGGAGAAATAATATCATGATCAAATGATTGTTCAACCTTATTTTCATGTGAAGATTAAAGATGTGCGATTGGAATATATAGAGATGAAATAGTTAATGCAAAATTTTCAAGAGATAAAACATGATAGTGATTGAATATTTAGGTTATGGAACTATATATGTTACCGTATGATAATACAATTGAGGAAAGAGATGATGTATGATGATCATTGATCATAATTCTCTTTTCATCCAAAAAAGTATGTTGATTTATATATACTTGGAAGTGATTTATTATTTGGTTGAATAAATATATATATTATAGAGTATATATCTTGGTTTTTTTTATATGAACATATTAATAAAGGGATATATAAATCTATAGGGATAAATAAATATTATCCATACTAGAATGGAAATGTGAAAACATCACCATGTATTATATTATCTAACACCATAAAAATACCAGTGGGAAAAATTATATATTGATTATCGAAAATTGACTTATGAAGTTTGTATTCATATTCTCAATAAGATTATATTATAAAATTAATAATCATACTCAATTATATGTTAGGTAAGTTTTATGGTTTCATTTTTTACCACTATGATTATATTGTCATCGAGATCTGACGATAAACTTAAGGATATAGGAAACTCTTTAGCATGATCTAGATATATAGTTTGGTATTGGAAATACATATCAGGCTAAGAAATATGTTCACTCTGAGGGAAGCATTAAAACAATAGAAGACATGTTGACAACATACTGTGTGTTTTTCAATTTCTTTTGGCATTAACACCCACCTTTGGTGGAATTTTTTTACAAAAAAAAAATTATGGATCCTTATAAACCCCAATGTTGTAAGATGTGAAGAACACCAATATATTTTAATAAATATTTAAATGAAATATATTGGGATCCAAAATATCTATGAATATATAAGATAAAGTAATATCCCCTTAAACCAAACATAAGTGTATCTCAATGCCGAAAAAAAGTTATGCTCAAAATGGTTGGAAATATAAAGATCTTGATGTTGGGGAAAACATATTCCAATTAATATCTCACATAAATTGAGTGATGAGATTTTGAAATAAATTAATTTTAATCCCTAGGTATATCATCCGTTTTGAAATTCATAAACATATTATGGTTTTATCTAATCAATTGTAAATTCCAACAAATCTTTATCAAGTAAATTTTGTGTTCCATGTATCTATCACAACATAGTAAATACATGATCCTTAACATTAAATGAATATATGGATTGGAATACTAGAGTGATATCATTTTTATAATGGTCAATATGTATATATTTTAATCATATAAATATGTTTAACGGAGCAATACCACTCTCCGGGTTAGCATTTTTTTGATAACCACCAGTTGGGTGAAGCCACTTCAGAACTTGAGGATGTGATGAGACAAATATATGCTCATAAATTGGTATTATAGTATATAATTTCATGAAAAAAAATATTTTTAATTGAAATAGAATATAACACCATGATATTTTTTTAATATTCTTATCTTTAAATGATTTTAATTTTCAATATATAACACTAAATTAAAAACCATGTTTAGAAAAGCCACATAATATTATTAAAATATTATGTGTCTGTTATCTACTATCCATTGTATTGGATGGTATGAATAGTAAAAAAATATATTTTTAAAAATATTTTGTGTTCCAATTTATAAAATTAATTTATTTATTTTCAAAGGATTATAATGAAAACATAAAATTATTTTGAAATAAAATTGAATTTTTTTCAATAAAAAAATGTATGCCTATACTATATTTTACGTTAATTAATTAAATTATTTCATATTAGTGATTGATTTTAAAAGAATTATATATTATTTATATTATATAAAATTTTAATAAATCAAAAAACTGTATTTTCTACAGTATTTATAAGAATATGTTAAATTTTATGTATAATTTTTTTTTTGTAAAAAATTGTTTTAGTCTAATTTTTTTATACTTATGGTAATATTAATTTATTCCATTAATATATATTTAATATGTTAATATTAATTATATTTATAATTTATAGGTTTTTTTTTAAATATGACACTTTTATTTTTTTGTCGCTGTGAGTAGTAACCATGGTTACAACTGTCACTAAATATAAGGGAAATTTGGGTTAATCGAGAAAAATATATGATATATGTCAATAATAATTGATCCTATTTCTTATTGATCAATGTTAAATCAACCCTTATCACCTTTGAATTTAAATTTTTTTGATTAATATTTATATTTCCTTGAGAATGACATATGTTTTTTTTAATCAAAGAATATTAGAAAATGTTACCCACTTGGTTTTAAACACCATTAATGTGTTTACATAGGGACAAAAAAATTAATGAACAAATATAAAATAGATATTTTTTGTATAATGATTTAAAATTCATTATCTTATTTTTTTTTTCTAATTTTTAGGCATTTCTTAATTACCATAAATTCTAGGAGAACATCAAAACATTATTTATTCAATTAATGGAAACATTTGACCACTAATTTTGAAAATAATAAAACTTTTCAAAAATTAATATATAATTTTTCATGAATTTTAAATGTTTAAATTAAATATTTTATTAGTTTCAATGGAATATATTTTAATTCAAGAATTTTTTTTCTTGTGATTAATGTCAAAATAATTTAATACTGTAAAATACTATACTAATGACATATTACCAAAATAATGTGTTCTTAAATAAAATTTAAAAAATATAAATAATAAAATAAGGAATGGTTGATATGATATAGCTAATATTTTCATATCTTTTCAATTTATTGGCAAATTTTCATTTTATTTATAAAACTTACAACACCTAAATATTGAGAAGATTGTAAGAGTAGTTAAAATTAAAATTTGGTTATTATGGGTCAATGAAAATAAAAATGTCTAAAATGAAAAAAATACTTGTCAAAAATCAATTAAATTATGGTATTACTGCTCAATAATAACTTTTCATTAATTATATATAATTTTTTTGGGAATTTGTCTTTATAATTAGTTATTATTGTTTAATCATTGTAAAAAATATCAATGTTCCCCTCACATAAATTATAAAAGGGATCTTCACTCCTCACATCAGTATGCCATGTATCAACCTTTTATATTAACAAAATGATACCAATTTCTCATCATTACTACCATATCCACATTATCATGGTTTTGGTCTTAACAAATTTCTAACACCAAAGTCATCTAGAGGAAGCCTAAGGGAATTTTTTCAATCAATAGGCTATCACATTACCCGGTCACTTTCATTTATACTCTTCATTACCTTGTCAAAATTTCTGGTATATAATATAAAATAATAAATTATGTATATTAAATTATCTAAAATTAAAGTATGGATCTCAAAACACTATTATAAACCATCTTATATATCACATGAGATGTAAAGTTATCACTTATGATTAATTACATCTTACCTTCTCTATATAACGATACAATTCATTTTTCATCGTCATATTTAATAGATGGTTATTATGATGGTTTTAATATTTTCATATTATATAAAGGAAACAATTATCCAGTTGAATTACAATATTATGTCTACCTTCATACCTTCCAATCCATTGGGTTAAAATAACATTGATCCTCAATACCTATGAAAAATCACCTTCCCAAAGTGATTCAATTCATTTTTCATTTATATTTATCTTGTTTGGTTATGAGGATGAATTTGATTAATATATATGATATAAATGATATAGTAATTATCACCACAAGGTTAATTAATATTTATCGATCTTTTTTTCCATTCTCCAAAATATGAAGACAGTGTTCATGCATATTTATGGCTGACAATATCTATGAAAAATGAAATTAAGTTTTATAGTAATACTATTATTTGATGACTATAAATTGGTTTATAATTAATATATATTATATTTTTTGGAAGGTTAATTTTATTGTGATTATGGAATCAATATATATGTACAAGGGATGTCACAATTAAATTAAAACACTCAAGATAAAAGAAATAGTCAACACTACGAAACGCTTATAATAATAATGAATTTTTAAGATAAGTGGGTCATGAAATGTAATAAATTGTTCATATATAATATTATAAGTATTATTATAATTCTTTAATAGAATTATAAATATTTCAAAATTATTATAAAATATTTTATATTTCTTTTGAAGCAAGGTCAACCTGTGGTGATAGTTTTGGGACACAATATCATTATTTAACAAGATGGATTATAATTATGCCTCTTTTTAATAAATATTATTACATAAAAATAAATTAAACTAATGAATTTTCTGATTAACATTCTATTGATAGTTATATATTCTTTACATTAAATTATCTCCTCATAAGTATTGAAGATAAAGAAAATATAATTTCAATAGAAAATCAACATTTTTTTATCGATCGAAAACCCTTTTTATTACAAATCAATATTATCTAAAATGACATCAAATAATGTTATTACTAATATCATATTCTTCTTAATTTCATTTTTATGCATGGTTTTCTTTTTGAATTTTTTTTAATTAAATAGTGTTTATATATTATAAATGATGTACTTTGTTAATTTCTAACAAAAATATATAAATAAATTTTCTAACATATTCAACATGAATGTATTGTCTTACATCATTAATTATATTTTCCCTGAATATTTACTTAAAACATTATTAAAATTCAATGAAATATTTTTCATTTATATGTGAACATATTTTTTTAAAGTAGTGATTCAAAATTTGAAAGTATATATTCCTCAAGAATATTTAATGATATTTTATTGTTATTTCTATTTATGAAAGACAAAAACATTGATTTCACTTTTTTGAGTATTTGGTCAAAATATTTCATTCTATTGTTTCTCTAGAAGTATGGTGTTTATGATAAAATGATGTGTATGAAATATGTTTAATTTACATGTGTTATTCTACAATTAAATGATGAAATTTTTATGAAACCCATTTCTTTTCCTGGTTTTTAATAAGTTGAATATATTATGACCTTTTGGAAGATATATAAATTGTTTTTAAATGAGATGGGTGTGACTAATATCACACTCCAATTTATTTTGTATTTATTGATATCTCAAGAGATAAACAAGATTGAAATAGGGTGTGAAAGCAGTTTATTAGTGGTCATTTTCCAATATGATACTCACTTAAGTGAACCATTACAACTAAGATGGTTTGGGGAGTAAACCAATTCCACTATTAAATCCTTGTAAATTATCCTTGATCACTGTGGAAATTATTTTTGATTATTATATGTGTGGAATAAATTAATATCGTATGACCATGTTAAACATTTATGGTTCATATTCATGGATTCCAATATGATTGATGTCTTATGAATTTCCATTACTTATTCCATTACTTAAGAATATTAGTTCTGATATGCAGATTATGATTTTATAAGATCATTGACATCTCTATTGCTTACTCTTACTGAGCATAAGAATTATCTGATTTCATACATTTCATTTTCCTAGGTTTTGATGATATGTATTATGTATGATATGTCTAAGAGGGTTCCAGTTATAAAGACATAATATGGTGATGACATTGATATATTATGAACTAGTAGTTTTTTTCCATTTTCTAATGATACATGTTCAAAAGGATTCAAGCATGGATAAAAATTTAATGTAATTAATATTCATATATTTAAATGAAATGTTATGTTATAGAATGTATAGTTACTATGTTTCTCATGAATGTGAAGAGTTTATAAAATATAAATATAGGGAGGTGTAATATTTTGAGGAAATTATAATATGGTCAATGGTCAAACTATGGACCATTAATGAAAACATATAATAGTGTAAATTAATTTATTTTTTTCATAATCGAGTTTAAAGCATTGAGAATATTGTTTTGACATATATTATGTGGATGTAGATGAATATATGGTTTCTATAGTTCCACAATGGTATTCATTTACTTATCAATACCCATTCCATAGAAGAATATAATATATATAATTATTTGTTGAAGATTTTTAAGATATAATATATAAAGACCCAAGCCTCTAACACATATTATTGCATTATTATTAACATAAATATATGATAAACACAACCCAATAATATAGAGGCCTATTGTCATTAAAAAATAGGTACATAAAATATATATATGAAAATAAAATACAAAATCATTATTATAATCCCCATATTATTCCCCTTATTGACTTTGAGATTCTAAAATAATATATGATATGATTTACAATACATAATGAAAATAGGGGTGTTATAATTCCATGTAAGGGAATACACATGATAAACTAGCATGCATTTGAGTGAAATAGAACAACATGATATCACAATGGACGTGTACATAAAAGATCACATGGAAAAAAATGTAAATAAGATGGAATCATAGAATAATTGTATCATAATAATGTACAAACAGTATTAAACATCAAATAATCATAAATCAAGGACAACATCCATGACACCATAACCTGGTGGATAGAGTCCCCTCTAGTAATATGATTACCCCCTAACCCCAAAAATACAACCTCAAAAGATATAAAAATCAACCAATGTAATTGGGGACTATCATGGAATGACCTTCTTAACATGTAAATGTATATTTGGGCCACATATGGGAATAAAAAATATTCAATAATAATAGTAAATTATAATTTAATTTAATGGGTTACATAGTGATGACTAGAATATTAGTCAAAAGATATTATATATAAATTTTCTAGAGTGGAAGTGATTCATTTTTCATACATTTATATTAGATTTATGAATATTGGGTGAAAAATATAATTTTCAATTTGATAAAAATTCTTGAGAAAAAGGAAAGAAGATGGTTTCAAAAGGAACATTTTATAATGGGCTTCTTAGGGAATTGATAAAAGAATTTTAAAGATGGAAAGAACATGAAATTTTCATTAAAACCATATTTTCAAAATAATGTTAACCCTAAAATTGTTAATACTTTATAAAATTTTTAATGGTAAAATGAATTTAAAATGTTTTTCTAGATTTGATTAATTGATATAAAAGTTCCCTGTAATTGGGGTTGATTTTGAAGAAGATACTGTGAAATTAATCTAAGGCATGTATAACCCCTAAAAATTTTCATAATAAAAAATTTATTTATATAATTCATATATATAAATATATATATAATTTAAAAGTATTTTATAATACTGAATATAGATAGAAATTGAGGTTTAGAGAGATTATGTGAATCCAAATGAATAGTGGGTGTTTTATAGAGTTTCTATAACTCATCGAAAAATTCGCACTACACTTTAAATTAACCAAAGTAAAAATAAAATTATATTTTTTAAATTGATTAATGATTTACTTATTCAAATATATTTTAATTATTATAATAATTTTTTCATAGTGTATTGTCATTTAATTGAGATTATATTTATGTAATTACTATCCAATGGTTCTTTTATTTCGTCGATCTAAGAACTCATTAGATTATAAATATTTATTTTGTTCTTGTAAAATATTTGTAAAAAATAATAGTTAAATTGAATTATATTTATTTCCTTAAAAATATTAAATAGACCCAAATATTTGTATGAGTTTTAGAATAATGATACATAATTTAGTATAAATGTAATCATTTTGTGGTATATTTATTTAGGCGGTATTATTTACCATTTTGAACAATATTCATTATATTTAATTAAGTTTATTTCATAAATTCGATAACATTAATTTTTTTTAATATTTTTATTATCACAATTATAAGAAAAAATATTATTTTTAAAACCATCCAAGAAGAAGATTGAAAAAACTAAAGTATCTTGTTATTAGAGGTGGTAACCTGGATATAATGTCAAAAATGATTTAATTTTAGAATGAAATTACAATAGTTTGAATATTTGATATTCAGTTTACAAAATAAGAAAAATTGTATACTTATTATAAGGGTCCCATTTTCCATGGTGTATACAAAAAATTTTGAGGAGGTAAAGGAGGAAAATTGATGAAAGTGATAAGATTAAAATATTTCCTCATTGGATGTTCTCACATAGAAAGAACCTTAATTCACAAAAGGATAATATTTTTGGTGAAATTTACTCTCTAAAACAAGGGTAATTGAGTTTGGAAAATAATAGGGTTGGAAATTTGAATGATACAAGGATTGGAGAGCTCGAGGGGAAGGTTCGTGATGGGTGATAATTATAATGGAAGGACATAGATTTTTTAGTATAATATTGATTAGTTTGTTATTTATACTCACGATTTAAAATAATGATGATTTTTTTGATCATATATAGTAATTATTTCTTATCAGTTTTAGTGAATGGTTTCATACATTTTCCATTACTGAATAATTGACATGTTTCTCTTAAAATGGAAATATTTATTTCCCATATTTACCTATTCAAAAAAATTCCTCTATTTTTAAATTATTCATAGATTTATTAAAAACCATTTTTTAATGTAAAAATTAAAAAAAATTAAAAATAATAATTTTCTAAATATGAGAAAAATTAAAATTTAAAGAAAATATATATTTATTTTAACAATTTTATTACTATTATTATTATTAATTTTATAAACCTTTCAAAAATTGCATATAATCTAATAATATTATATTGTCGTTATTCTATATCAAACTAATTTTCAATTGAACTATTTTATGAAAATAAATAACCTTCCATATTTTATAATTACTATAATAATATAAATAATACATTCTTATTTCATTAAATTAATTACTTCTAATTTTTAATTTAAATAATTTATTTATTTAAAAATGGAAAAAACTTATTATATTTTTATTTAATAAGATAGCTCAATATTATTAGTACGTCCATAGTAAATAATATTATTTGAACCGTTAGGTTCATATTCATAATGATCATATTATTATTCCATTATTGAAATTACTTTTCCAATGGTTAGATTTGTAATGGCCATATAGGTTTCCTAACATTTAAAAAGTTTGACATATTTTATTTCACCTAAATTCAATTATATTATCTCTCAAGGTTTCATATATTTTAATTTCATAAATCAATACTTCATTAAATATATTTTTCATCCAATATACAGTGTTTTTTATGAGTGTCATCAGTCTATGGATCTAATATATCCAAAATTTCATATTATGGTTGTCATATTTTTGTTTTCCATATCATTATTTCACTTTCCATACATATGTATTTTTTTTCTAAATATAATTTTCATATAATTCAAATATATGGTTTATGGTCATATCATGTGTTGTGTTTTCTATACATAAGATTACATAACTAAATATGAAACATTTATATTATAATAGTTGGAATAACATTGATAAATTTATAATCATTAAATTCTTCACCAGTTAATAAATTTAAACTGTGAAATTTTATCTTACCCACCATGTTAAATATAGAATATTATAATTATATTTTTTCTTCCTATAATTCCCATGTCACCTCCCCATTATTATGATTCATCTATTTCACTTTGATAAGGTGATTTGTCTTTCTGTGAAGAAAATTTATTTTATTTTTTATGGACTTCAACAAAATCACCTCAAAAGATAGACCATTCTCCCAAAATATCGCCTCTATAATAAGTATTTTTTAGTTATTTCATATGAACCTTATCATGATGGATAAAAATGACATTTTAAGTACTTATGATAGAGTTGGTGGGAGTGTTATTTGAAAGAAAACAACTTAGATGTGAAAAAGAATCTCATATAGCCCAATGTATTTGGTACATAGCATTCAATTCCTTCAAAATATTCAGATTCTCTTCCATGGTGTAATGTAGAGAAATAATTTATCAATAACCTCATGAAGGCAATCTCTTACCCGAATTTTGTTAATGCAGTTCTGGATAAGAGCCAGAAAAATAATTTTTACTCCATCATTATCAATTCAGAGCCAGTAATTTGTGTGTTTACTCCGTCCCAGTCTGGGAAATTCTCCTCAAAGGACTTCCGTAGGATTTCCACTTCTCAGGTGAAGCTGGACAATCAGAATACTTTACTGTGGTGTAGTAGAATTCCAACCAAGTACAATTTCTTGGTCTGTAGATTATGGAACTTGGAGATCCCCTCTAATGTGAACATCCTGAAAATGGGAATTATCCTTTCATCATGGTGTTAGTGCTGTTACAGAAAGAATAATGAGAGCACAAATAATATTTTCTTTGAGGGAGAGTGGGCTAAGGAGGTTTGGCAGTGCTTTGGCATTTTTACGGTGGTCTCCTCTAATGATCTTAAAGGTTCTTCATTCTTTGAGAAGTGGTTCCAGGGAATACCAGATAATGGTTCAGAGAGAATGGCCCATTATTTGGTTCTCAGTGCGGGTTGTTGGTGCCTTTGGGAGGCCCGCAACAAGGATAAATTCAAAGTGATTAAATCCACCATGAGGGCCATCATTGTTAGAATAAAATTTTTGCTGGTGGAAATTGTCTCCCTACTCAAGAACTGGCGAGAGGCCCCCTCCCCGAGGATGTTGCAGGTTGGCCCCGACAAGGCTTCTACCTTAGATGGAATGCAGGGGAAATGGGTAAGTTGGAATCCTCCAGCAAATGGTTTGAATCTTAACACAAATGGATCCTGCATCTCAGGTACCATGCGAGGAGGAGGAGTGGTGCAGAATTCAATAAGGAGTGTGATCCTTGCATTCACGGCCCACTTCAGTAATGTAAATGCTCTTTAGACGGAGGCCAAGGCTCTCTTCACCGGACTCAATTTATGTAATCAGAACAATATTGAAATTTCTCATGTGGAAACAGACTCGAGGATCTTCCATGACTCCATACAGAACAGAGGTTCCTCCCTATGGTCACTTATGTACTTCATAAGGAGATTCAAAGAGCTCCTGATAAGCAACATTCAAGTTAAACATACATGGAGAGAGGGGAATAAAGTCGCGGACTACCTTCCCTCTCTTGATATCCCTGGCTCTGATGGCACCTGCATTCACAATGTCACCTCCGTGAAGCCTGAGGGTGTGAATCAAATTCGTGGGGACTCCCTTGGTCTTCACTATTTTAGACCCCCCTAGTCCTTGAGTTTCTTTGTTCTGAGGATCTTTGATATTTTTTTGTACCTCCTTGAATAAAAATATATAATAATTATGATGATATTATCCCTCAGTATGGGTGTGATATTCAATATTAATGTTTGACTCGGTGTTTAGAGACTATTTCAGACATTTCAAAAATATGGATGTATACCTTTGATCATTGATAGATTTAATTGATAACACTATTATATATATCCTAACCAATTTATTGCATTATATGCTATTATGTTGATAAATTGAGAAGCCCGATCCAATTACAACTAAATGTTTAATATTTGAATGATGAACCAAAATAGAACATTTTTATTTCATTATTTTTTATTTTATTATAATACATATAAGAATTTCCATGGTGATGATTTTGTATTCCCATGTATCTCGGGGTAATGCTAATAGAATCCCAAAATAATTTTTACTTTATTCCAACACTTTCTAAAATACCTGAAAATTATATTTATGTCATGTAATCTAATTCTAAATACGACCCCCTAGTAGTTGTAATGGAGATCCAAATGATTTTTTTATGCTCTTTAGGTTTATATACAGTGTCAAGATATGTTTATAATCCATTAATTCCTTTTAATTTCAATCAATTATAGTAATCATTATCATGAACCAAATCCTACAACTGATTCTTAACCCTTACTATACTTATAAGGTTTATTTTTTATTATACATATAATATTGTTCTTTATTTATACACCATCCCTAGTAATAGCCTTAATATTATATATAATGTTTCTTTAAGAAATAATTTCATCTAGTTCATATTTTCTTCATAATAAAATAACATCAATTTCTATCTTTTACATGTTTAAGTTTATTGTATCTGTAGAAATTCTCAATGTTGATAATTTTTAATGATCCCTTTAATTTATAGCATCTAACACTTTATTTTCCATCTAATTGTTGTAATTTTTTGAGTAGTTATAGTCTTTGATAGACTATATTTTTATTCTATGGGGTATATTAATCTCTTAATATATAAATTTATACTTGGTATCTTATGATAAGTATAAATTTTACACTCCTCAAAATTGATTAAATGTTTAAAAATATTAAATGGGAAAAACATTATAGGAAACTCCATATCATATGTTGGGCTTGTAACGACCTTGACCCAAGTATCCCAAAGATTATACCTTTCACTATTACATTGACAGGTTTTTAGGGAATAAAATCCCAAAGGAATGATTATTTGATCATTTATGGGGAACCATATACAGACGTGATGACCATATTAAAGTGGAAAAATAAAAATAAATTATATCAAAATTAAAATCATAGTATCCTTGCAATTCATTCCAATAAATCATCTTCGTATCATTAGGATTGTAAAAAAATAATGGTTGGCTAAGATACTCATTAAGGGTTATGTAAAATGGGATAAATTATGAATAAATGTTAATAAAAAACATGAAATTGTAAATAATTTAGCACAGATTTCATTAATATTTATGTATAAGGGATAATCAATATGGAAGGGTATATAACTAAAACCCATTACATTTAACCAATAAATTGATAATAAAATGAGTCCATAGATAATTTCAAATAAAATTATCATGTATAAGTGATAATAATAAATTAATTATCACTGAAGGAAATGCATATTTTTTGGAACCCATGTTACATATGTACATGATAACATTTCTGTTATTACATTTCACATTACGGTTTATAACAAATTGTTTAAAAACTCATCTGATTGTCTGAATGATTCCTCTCATGAGAGAACCAATAAATTGATGGGAATAATTTAATGTGTCCCCAACCATTTTTATTCATATCCAAAGAATTAATCATATATAAAATATTTTTTTAATTCATTAATAATAGGGATTGTCATTTTAGATATGTCATGTGCAATGGATACAAATTTGACAATTTTTCACCATCTAATCGAATATATTTCAAAGTGTACACAATATATAAAAATTCTATATGGTTTAAAAAATAATTATACCCATAAAAATTGTATTTATATATAAATAATTTAATTTCATTGGAATATGGTTATAATGAAGTTATTTTTTATGATAATTTTTACAATCACAAAATAATGTGAGGTTGAAATGAAAACTTTTACCACATGGTAATTTTCATGTCAACCCCATTGGAATTGGTTATTAAAAGTGAAACTGAAAATACCATTAATAATGGGTGAATCATGAGATGAAATGAAAATGGATAATTATATAAACCCACATTGAATTGAATTGGTGGTCAAAAAAAGTCTCAATTGAATGTAAGTTAAGTCGAAATAATTTATGTTAAACATTCTCTTCGTCTAACATTACTTATCCTTTTGTATAATTTATTCATGGAATTTTATTAACATTAACATGGACCATATTGTTACTTAAAATATCATATATTATACATTAATTTCATATTGTAACACCTTAATTAATATCATTTAATTATTTTTATTGATTCGTATGGTAATTGACTTTTTTTACATTTATATTTTGACTTTTTATTTTTTCCCACTTCTGTAGATACAGATTTCATCAAAACCGTTACTTAAAAAATGATATAAATATAATATATATTCATTAAATATATATTCAGAATTATGAATACTATTTAGTTACATGAAATTAATTACTCCTTTCTTGGAGATGGTAGGTCATGTGTATGCCTGAACATTGTATCCATTTTCTTTTTGTAAGGGTAGGAATTAAACTAAATTCTATATTTAAATAAATTTCCAATTTAGTACTATATTTATCACATATATATTACATATGTTAATTAGAAACATTCTTAACAAATACCATGTATCTTGTGAAAGAATCATATCACATCGTTAGGCATTAGTCCTCCAGACACATGGAAAAGGTCACAATGTTCCAAAAAAAATCGAATCCCCAAATATATTTGTCAAAACCAAGGTACATAAAAAATAATTTGATCTCATTCCAAAAATAAATTGTAAAATTAATTAGAACCATATTATGAAATAAGTGGTATTTATAGAAAATAAATATATATACAAATAGAAGTATATCCCCACCTATGAATGTATAAAAAATATTTATATATCTTGTGAATGAAAATATCATATATTTATATCATTGATTAAGTTAAAAAATATTTTTAAAATGATAAATTACAAGTTGGTATTTTTGAGAGATATAATTTTTTATATTGATAAATATAATTACAATAATGATTTAAATAAAAATATAATTTCATAAAATATATTCATCAATAAATAATTTTTTCCTTATTATTGTTAGATAATTTCATGAGAACTTAGTTAATTTTCCAAAGTTTCCGGAAATAAGATATATTTTTAAAATTTGTATTCTTTTGAATAAATTATGATTTAAATTGATTATTTTATTTAAAATATTTGAAAAATTATATGAAAAATATGGATTTTTTTCGATTCTAAAAATCATAAAATGATTACATTTATATTTTGTGATTTTTCTTAAATAGATAAATTTTAGTTGAATAGTGTAATACTGTAAATTTAGTAATTTAACAAATTCAATAATTATTTTTTCATAGAAGATGTGTGGATGTTGTAAGCCAAAAATCTCTTACTGTCCCACATTATTTGAATATCATTAGTAATAATGTTCAAACTAATCATAGTCATGAGCCAAAATAATAAATTAATTTATAAAATTATCAAAAAAAACACCCCTCTCCTTCACAATAAATACCACTCTTCCAAACCTATTCTCCTCAACCCTCCAAAATCTCTATATCTTCTTTGATATCTTTACAATTTTATTCCCATGTCCCTTTAACACGTCCAGGACCAACTGGTGTCACAGAAAATGCCACACCAAATTCCTTAAAGATGTTCTCGAAGCGAAGATAAGACAGAGGTAAAATCTACTTTTTTAAATTTATTTTCAATGTCATATTTTTTTCTTATTATATCATCACCACCCCTCATCAAAGTAAAATTATAAATCAATTATCATAAATATACTATATTTATTATTTTAATTGAATATCAATCAGTTATCCACTCCTCTACTCTTATTATTCTAAAAAATGATAACATTGTTATAGATGTGTCGATTTACCCTCATTGTGGGTGATGTATTTTATTTTTATTTTACCACCTTCATGGCTAGACATAATACAATTATTATGGATAAAAACTATTTTAGTATACATATTATAGGCTTTATAATGATTTGGAAACCATGTATAATCATAATATTAAATAAGTTGATATATGTTTTTGATGGTCGTGAAAACCGACCAAATAAATTCTATCATTTTCAGTAATTTTTTATCTAATGAATCATCATAATTTAAAAAAAATTATATATGGTATCATTTAAAATTATGTAAACTTTTTAATACCATTTTGTTCCATTTATGTAGTATTTCATCCATTCTACAGGAAAACCTACAATGAACCAACCATTTATACTATGAAATAAACACACATGAAATAATAAAATTAACAAAATTATTAACATTACATGGGTCTAAGGATATTATAAAAATATGATATAACATTTTATAGATACAGATATAGTTCATTAATAAATTAATTACACTCTTTAAACCTTTATAAAGGAGTTTTGAACATTTTTTAAAGAATTCAAACCCAAGTAAGGTACTTTCCTTTTAAAAACATCTTTAATATCTCTTTTTAACATAATTTAAATAATAATGTTTAATTTTAAATTATATGAAATGATAGGCTTACACCATTTTCATTATTCAAATATTTTTTGAAGTATTCTTTAAATGATTTCATTTTTTATTTACTAGGAAAAGGATTTCCTTTTTATTTGCGCAATATTATTTTAAAATAAATGTTTTTCCTCAAAATACAATTATAATTCAAATTTTCTTGTTTTATGATTATTTATTAGTTCACAGGATTTGTTTAGGATTAAGGGCGGGACCTATATCTCCCTATAAAAAATTGGGTATGTTTATATAGGATGTATAAATTATTGAAAATTAAATGTAAAATTGTGATGGTTAATCTATAAGGAAGCCTTGAGGGTTGAATTATAACTTACCCAGGAGGGTTACAATGAAAGGTAACCATGAGGGTTACAAATCAGATGGTATCCATGAGGGATACAATATTATGTAAGTGATTCACTGGGTAAATTTTGTGGTTTATTTTTTTTCTATGTTTTATAGAAATAGTTTGTTTTTTCAATGTATGTAAATTATAATTTATTGGTTAGAAGTTTTCCTTTCTGAAAATGATTTAATATGTTTATAAGTATTTATGAACTATTAATGAAATTAGTTAATTTTTATTTCCCTTAAATAAATTTTTCTTCTTATCATTATTTTAAAAAAATCCTAGGTTTGATGTTAGTGTAAGAGAAAAGAATAATCCAACTGGACTACCATGAAGATTTATCATGAAATGATTTCATGTTTTACTAAAAATATTGGAATTATATATAAAATGGATATTGTTTTACTATTACAGTCTTTGTGTTCTTCTATATTGATATGTATGATATATTTCTATATTCTATAAAAATATTAACTGAAATGATTATTAGGAATGTAATAAAGTAATTTCTATATGAATTTGATAGATTCTGTAAGGATCAAGTGAGGGAAATTATAGTCTGCACCAGAGTACAACTTAAATAACTTTAGGGGTTAGGATGATGTTAATAGAATACCATAAAGTATTTTTAACTTATGTTTAAGTGGAAATGATATATAATTTAATTATTACCATTTTTATATTTTAAGTGTCTATTAATAAGTTTCTTCCACAGAAGATATAGTAAAAATTAATTAGGAAGGTACCGAGAGGAAGAAATCATTCTAAATCTACAAGTTGGAATGGTTATAATTGTAATTCTGATATTTTTTACTATAATAGCTCAGTTGATGTTGGAAATAAATTGTGGTTCTATCTATTCAATAGAATAACAAAATCTACCATAAAAATTTATAATAGTTGAACATTTTATGAAGAAACACTAGCTTACATTCTATGGATATTTTATCCAAATGGTGGATCGAGGATGTATTAAATACGTTGAAAATATAATTGATGTCATGGGGTTTTTAGATAATATATATTTTAATCTTTATATATTTTTTTGGAAGGTTAAGATGACCCCTAAGGGTCAAGGGTTAGGATTATCAAGGATAGGGAGGAGATTAATGGCTATGAATTAGATGAATTTAATAATTTTTCCCTTTAAAAATACTTTAATATGGTCGTTCGATATAGGAATGAAAAAAAAATCTTGAATTGATACAAAATTTGGATGATTCAATGGCAGTGGATGAAGGAAAAATCACTTGACTAGAATTTTATGGTCCAAGTATTATTTTATATAATGATTTAATGTTTTTTACTTGGGATTGAAGACAACATATCATTAGAAATTGGCCTCCTGTAAATTAAAATGTTTTGAGAAACATTTATGTTGTGAAGGGGTGGTATAAATGTAATTTATTTATCATCATTTTTACATTTAATACAAAAATAGGAAAATTTTCTAATACAAGGAAATGAGAAATGATCAATCAAAAGATCTGAATTTAAGAAAATCGAGTTTCCATTTTGTGGGATGTGTGGTAAAAATCACAGTGGGGAATGCCTCAATAAATTTGGGAAGTGTTATTGACAAAGTAATTTTGGATATATGGGAAAATATTGGAATTAAAATGGTCTTAATATTAATATGGATAAGAAAACTATAATGTGTTTTAAATCTGTTGAGATATGGAATTATGAGAATACCTTCCCAAAAAAAGATCTAAATGACAGAATGTAGTGATATTTTAAGAGGAATGGTATAGTGAAATTCTTTGTGACCACGTTAGTGGATTAAGGGCCATCAAATAAAGTGGTATCTGATACATAGTTTTTTTTGCTCATATTTCTCAAACGCATTCTTTGATATAGTTTCAACAAATTCTCTTATTTATGAGTTATTTTCTAGTAAATTGAAAATTTCAACATAAAAAAATGAAACTAGAAGTTATTGTTAAAATAATAGGGAATCATTGGAGAAAAAAATTATTATAAAAATATTCATATTGTTAATTATGGAATGAAATTACTAGGAAAAAGTGTTGTATGGACCTTAGTAGTGTTTGATGATATTTTCTGTATGGAATGACTTTATGTTTATCATGCTAAGATTGATTGTAGAGATACAAAAGTTGTTTTTTTAATAAGCGTTTTAATCTATATACAAGAATGAACCAATACCATTAATAACGTATAAGTAACATAAGAAAATATTAAAATATAGAAATGAAAGTAATATTCCACATATTTTTTTTAAAAATAGAATATATTCAGATTAATGATTTTCTTATGGTAAATGAATTCTAGAATATTTTCCATGAATATCTACTCAGTATTATTCCATATCTGGTTGTTTAATTTACCATTGACTTAGATCCTTATGTTATGAAACTTTCTAAAACTTCATACTGAATGGATCAAGTGGAACTTCTTGAATTAAAAAAACAGTTTCAAGAGTTCCTTGATAATGGTTCCATTCTTCCCAGAACTTCACCATAGTGTGATTCTATTAGGTTCAATAAAAATTATGATGGTTCCATGATACTTTTCATTGATTATAGAGCATTTAATATCTTTACTATAATGAATAAGTATCCACTACCTCATATAGATGGTGTGTCAAATCTTCTCCTAAGAGATCATAATTTTTCCAAGATTTACTTGAGATATGAGTACCATTAGAAAATGTTTAAGGAGGATAAATTCTAAAAAAATATTTTTGAACTAGATATTAGAATTATGAGTTTTTTATTCCCTTTGGATTGAATAATTCCCCTAAAATATTTATAGATCGTATTGATAGTGTTTTCTATGAATATTTGTATATATTTGTTTTGGTTTTTGTTAAATATATTTTTTTTATTAAAAATTTTATGAGGATCATGAAAAACATTTAAATATATTTTTACAATAACATAACGTAATGATGTTTTATGGTCAATTTAAAAAATATGGTTTTTTGTTGAAACACATTTCCTTTAATGGAAATAATGAAAATAAATATGGAATTACAATTGATCCCCCCCCAATAGTTATTTATTAAAAAAAATTGACCAAAAATGTTATAATGATTCATAGCATTCAGGGATTTGTAGGTTATTACTATATATTTGTCAAAAAATATATTCTTACTTTTCTGTCCCACTAACTATTTTTACAAGATAAGCTGTTAAATTTATTTGTAAAGAAGATTATTATGTTTTTTTAGTAACGGAAAAGAACAGTTGTGTATTCTCCAGTTGTGGTTCTACATTCCTGAAAAAGAGACTTTGTAATCTATATTGATTCTTTATTGAAGGATGTTTTTTTTGTATTCTAATGCAGAATGATATGGTAATTTCTTTTTCTTCAAGACGACTAAAACCTCCTTAGATAAATTATCCAACACTCGATCTGGAATTATCAGCTATGTTTTTTTTACTTTAAAATTTAAATTCATCATTTATTTAGTACCAAATATGAAATATATACTAACAATAAAATTTTAACATATACATGTAATCATATGGAATTGAACAGGAGGTTGAGAAGATGGATGGAATTGATAATTTATATTTATTTCATGGTCGATTACCAACATAGAAAAATAAAAAAAAATTGGGGTTTCTAGGAGTTGAAATAATCAATAATCATTAACCATGTTACAATGGGAACATTAACCCAAGTATTATGATTTAAGGAATTTGGACTTATAAGATATTAGTGAAGAAAATTAATCTGTTTTTTCTCAAGTGTTAGTGCAGCTGACTTTCTTAGAATGAATGAAGAAAATGAAAAACGAATACCATGAGTAACAGAAAATGGTAGAATTTGTTATGTACATTAAGTTTCCTCAATTTAATATTGATAAATATTGTTTCATGAGAACATGAAAGATATTATGAATGAATTGAGATTCCTACATAGTGAATGATTTGTTAAGTGAAGGTACTAATTCTCTATTTTTAGTTAATAGAGGATGAATTAAGATATAAAATGACCATCAAATGTATTACGAGTCGTATAGAGTGAAAAATAGATATTTTATACATTATAATGAAATATTAGACTTGGATATAGGTTAAATAAGACAAACCATAACAAAATGGGATGATACATCATTTTCTAGTTCTAGAGTGTAAATGAGAAAATATATCCATGGATTTTGTGGTGGGACTACGAAAGACCTCTCAAGGTAACACTATTATATGGGTAATTTTTTATTGGATGAATAAATTAGACTATAATATGTGTAATTGTTGATCATATGACTAAATCTACACACTTACTTCCTATTTGATACACTCTTTATATTATTATGTGTTATCTGATGTACCTCAATGAGATTGTTAGATTATAAGTAGTTACTCTCTATTGTATCTAAATGTGATCCCATGTTCACTTCTATCAATTGAAATGATCTTTATAATTCATATATAACTGAATTAAATTTCATCACAACCTTTCATCCTCAATATGATTGAATGATCAATAGAAAAAATCATACATTGGAGGGCATGTTATATTCTTGTTCAAATTCTTACCATGGTCATTTGGATCATTGTCATTATTTAGTTTCATTTTAATATTATATAAGTTATAATTCCATTATAAAAATGTAACATGTTGTTTAATTATATTGAAATCATTGTCAAACGTCATCATTTTTAGGATGAATTCGATAAATTGAATTTTATCTGACAAGACTTTGTAGAGGAAGTGTCTGAGATTGTAAATGTGATCCAAGAACACATGACAAAAACTAATTGAATGAAGAAAAGATATATAGATAACTGGTGGAAATACTTTTTAGTCAAGGTAGGTGATCATGTTTTCCTTAAGATAAATCCTTTCAAAATAGTTATTTGTTTTGGTAATAAAGGGAATCTAATTCCATTGATTATGAGACATTAGGAAATCTTATAAAATTATTGATCATTTTCCTACCTACTAGCTTTAACTCAAATTCTATCTCAAGAACACAATGTTTTTCATGTTTCAATGATAAGAAATTATGTCTCAGATTCATCCAATTTTTTCATTCTAGAAGTTGTTCATATATAAAATAACCATTATTATGAGGTTAATCCTATTCAGAATCCTAATCTTAAAGATCATATATTTTGGAATATGTTAATTCACTTTGTTAGGGTTTTGTGGATAAATCACATGTATGAAAAAGAAGCATGGGAATATAAAAACTATATGAGATAATGTAATCCTCACTAGCTTAGCATTTTAAATAATAATTGTGAGGATGAAATTTCTAGAAGGGGGAGAGAATGTAAAAATCTATGTACATAGAAAATATTTTTTCCCTTCTTGATTTAAATAGTTAAATTCATTATAGATGTATAATGAAATAAGATGCATTTATATAATTAAGTAATATATAAAAATTAAATATTGACCTCACCCATTAATGAATAAATAAATTCAGGTTTCTTATGAAGGATATCTATATTATGGAATAATTAACTATATGTTTCATCATGATTAACTACATAGAGGTATTTTTGTGACACATAAATTTTTATATTCAATAATAAAATTAATATAATGATTTTAAAAAATATTTATCAAAAGAGAATATATTTTTAAAATAATATTTTGATTTATTATGATTTAAATATACATTTATAGTTCTTAATTAATTTTTCAATGTCATAAATTCTATTATAAATGAAAAATATCTATTTTCCAAATATATGATTATTTTAATTAAAAAATCAATTTTTCGTATTTATAAAATTATTTTCGAAATATTGAGTTCATTTTTAAATTTTAAACATTAAAAAAAATTGGCTGAATATTCAGGATTTTTCAAATATTGTTGAATTTTTTGTGAATAGTAAAATATGGTAATTTATAATATTTTCAAAATTCTTGAATCATTGAGACATACATGATGAATGAATGATGTAAGCCCCAAATATCTATGTTTTTTAAATAATTTAATATATTTAGTGATAAGGTTAAAAATATTCATAGTATTTATCAAAATCATGAATGAATGAATGAAATATTCAAAAAAACCCTCTCCCCAACTATTAATACCACTCCCACCACATATTCTCTTCACGTGTTAAAAATTCATTTTAGGATGTTTAATTTCTACCAAATTACATTCTTAATCCTATATCCAACTTCCATGACCATCTAGTCTCTCCAAAATACAAGAAACATGTTCCCTAAAGAGATTTTTAGGGACAAGAGGTTCAAGAGGTAAAATAATAACTTTTTATTTTAAATTTATTTTAAATTTATTTTCTTTTATTATTATATCCTCAACTACACTCATCATGGGGAAATTATTACTCTGATATCTTGTATATACTATATGTTTATCATTTTCATTTAATACCCATCATCCAAATTCTCCTCTTATCCACTTATTCTAGAAAATTATAATATTGTATGTGATGTACCGTTTTACCTCATCAGGGATGATGAGTTTTCATTTTCTTTTACATCCTTCATGCTTTGGTCATAAAAACATTATCACAGTAAAACCATATTTTAATATACATATTATATTTTATATAATGTTTGATAACAAATGTATAAATATGATATTGAATAAGATTATATATGTTCGTGATTGTTGAAAAACAACCAAAATAAATTAAATCATCTTATTAACGTCTTATATAATGAATCATCCTTATATTAGGAATCATATGAAATTTAATATTATTCTAAATTATGTAAACATATTAATACCATATCATTACACTTCTTTAGTTTTTCATCTATTCGACATGAAAACTCATAATGAACCAATTATTGAAACCATGAAATAAATGAACCCAAAAACAATAAAACAACAAAATATCATCAATAAATGTGTGGAAATATGTTATAAAAAGAACATATATGGATCTATAAGTATGAATAAATCACTTTAATAAATTAATAAAACTCTTTAAAATAATATATATGAGGTTTTAACATATTTGAATGATGTCAAACCCAATGTAAGGAACATTACATTTAGAATTCATTTTTACAACAATTTTTTAAAAAAAATAAAAAAAATAAAGATTTATAAAACATGAGTTGCTTATATTGTTTTAATTATGCCTTTATTATTAGATTTTTTATTGAAAATATTATATGTTTATTTTTACATAAACTGATTTCTTATTTATTTGTGAAGTATTATTTTAAAATAAGTGATATTACTCAAGAAATTATATTTTGAGGTAACTATGCATGTTTTTCTTGTTATGTTTGTGTTCTTTTGAATTGATTATGATGAATTGTGGTACCTATATATCCATCAAAAACATTGTTTATTTTTAAATTATATGTTTAATTGAATGGTTATTCCCTGTGTAACTTTGATTTTTACACCATAATATAGCCGTGAGGGTTACAACGTAACGTATTAGTGATGGTTACATTGTAAAGTATCCATGAAGGTTACAAATCATATGGAATCTATGAGAGTTAAAATATTATAACAAAGTCCACAGGATAAATTTATGGTTTATAGTGTTTCTCTTTTTTATGGAATATCATGTTTTTATAAAATATATATATCCTACTTTAAGGATGATAAGTATATCATTATGAATATTATATAATATGTTAATAATTTTTCATTAAATACTGGTTTATCTTCTTTTATTTATGTCACCTTCTAATATATTTTTCAAATCTATTTTTTTTTAAAAAATTCACAATATTTAGTATTGTGTAAGTGAAAATAAGATTCCATGATGAAATTTATGATGATTTTTATGAAAATAATTCATTTTTTATTGTAAACTTTTATATTATTGAAGTAATGGATGTTTTTTTAGTAGTAACTAATTTTTATTTAGTGGGTTTATATGTATTGATTATTTCATAATTATATAAAAATAAAAAATAAAAATAACTTCGATAATATAAGAAAGTGGTTTGTAATAGAATTTACAAGATTATATAATGTCTAAGTATTGGACCTTATAGTACTTTTTATATTATAATTTCCAAATGAATAATTAAATTATATATATAATATATAAACTATAAATCTGACATTATTTTCAACCATGAATGGTGGTAACTGAAGAATATATGACATCAGTTGGCGATGCAGTAGGATTCCATACTCACAGATAAAGATTGTGTATCATATTTGGTGGAAGTATTGGAATTTTTATGTAATACACTTAATATAAAAACAAATATATTGAATATATAGAGTTAATTATATTAGAAATATATTATAATAATATATTTTTTGGAGAAATTAATTAAAGAAAAGTTATCATTGTTGTAAATCATCTATTTTTTTGTAACTCTTTTTAGTATATAATTTTTTTTCCATCCAATACATTGTCTCTAACTATTTTTTTGGATGATGGTACGAATTTTTGGGAGTTATTGTTTCACATTTTGGATGACCCAAAGGCCTTGATAGGTGTTGTTATTTGAGGGGAAGGGGGTTCAGTTCCATTTTGTAGTGGGGTAACAGTGGCTTTTTTTAAATTCAAAAAGGAAGACAAAAATAGGAGGTATACCTTACAAAATGTGCCTCAAATAACTAAAAAAATACTATCTAAGAAGTATTATATTCAAAAAAAAATCCATGAAATGGGTTTTCGAATGTTTTTATGTCATTTCCCCCTTAATATTAATTTTTATGCAATAAGTAAACCTATTATTACCCAAATTTCTATAACTAAATTTAATTTTGTTCACTAATATTTTTTTCAAACACTATAGTAAAAATAATATAAATTTTAAATTATTTTTCTTCCAAATATGGAATTCATTTTTCCATATTCATCTTACAGATTTAGAAGGAATTAATTTATATATACTACCATATTTATAATGAGAAAACATGTTTTTAAAGTGAAATTTTTCAAATGATTACTATAAATTTATATCTAAATGATATGTAAAAATAATTACATTGACCTAAATCAGATAAATAAATTTTTGAGTAATTTAATATGAATTTAAAAAAAATTAATAATAAAATTTAACATTATAAATTAAATATTTTAAAATTCATTTATCAATTTAAATTCAGTATTTTTTATTATCCCATAAAAAATGAAGATACATAAAAAAATATAAAAAGGTAATCCTAAAATAATTATAGAATTAATATCTAATAAATATTTAATATTTTTCAAATAAAATTTATGAATATTTCAAAATTCGTTTTTAAAACAATTGTTACATTAAATAGAAGAAAATATGCCTTCAGAAAAAATTATATCTTTTATGGGATGTTTTATATTTGTTCTTATCGTTGGAATAAAAAAATATTATATGAATGTCAAAACATTTATTTTAATTTATAATATATAAATTCTTTTAATATCATTTACTAATAGTAATTTATTTAAATTATTAGCTTAAAACCCCATGTGTGTAAAATAACAGTTTTTTAATTTCTTTATAATAAATTTGTGTTTATTTTTATTTATAATTAATTTTTAACCAACGAATTCAACGATATATTTTATATTGTTGGTAATTGTATTTCTAATAAAAAATTTAACATTTTTGATATAATTTTTATTTTAAATAATAATATTTATAGTATTCACTAAAACATTTCCTTTCCTTTAACTAACTCTAACACTATGTTTTTTTATTTCCATTCTCTAAAAAAACTAGACATATTTTTAAAGGAAATTTTAGTGTAATATCTCATGATGTTATATTAATATTGATAATTGGTTTTGTTTTTCATACAATATTCTAAATAAAATGTTATTCTACTATAATTTTAGTTTCTTACATTCTCCCCACATTAAATAAAACATGTATGCACAGTTTAAACATGATATTGAAAATTAAGGGGAAAAATTTTGGAAATATAGTTTTTTTAAACCCACATCATAAAGGAGTTACTAAAATATCCGTATAATTAGAGAAAAATATATGTAAAAATTTCATCAAATCATATAAGTATTTTTTCAAATAACATAACATTGATGGGAAATGGATACATTGAAATAGAAATTAAAACGAAAATTGTATACTGAGGGAAAATGATAACTAACATGTTCAGTAAGAATTTTAATAACCAAAAATCCATAAACCTTAGGTGGTAAAATGTTTGATGATATCATAAAAATGATGATAATATACTAAATTTTTGTTTCATACCCTTTTAATATAGTTGATGAATTATTTTACTCTCTTTGAATATTATGAAATATACTTTGTTGATACATTTCGATTCCATATGCCCAATATTATCATTATTTTGATCCTAAAACTACTTCTACTTCATCTCTTAGAATATGTTGCATAATATGGTGATCTAACACATTCATCACTAAAACCATTTCCAAATAACAACATAATCTATTTCATAAATGGTTATCCTTTTGAAACATCCAATTATTATGATCCAACACATTATATGGTCACTTAATTTGAAAAATTAACAATCCATTAGTCAAGATGTCATGATGAATCTCTAAATCATCACATACCAATCATAGGAGTAAATTTATCGTGTATTCTATTGAAACAGGGTAATAACATGAATTTCTATAAAACCATATTGAAAATATTCATTATTTCTTATTACTGAAGAAAAACATATGTCATTGTATATATTTTGTAAATATGAAAATGTTACTAAAAAAATCATTCATAAACCACAATATCAATAATCATTATCTAGATCCAATGTTGTTACTAATATAAAATTTGTATTATCCATATCTATAATATATTTATCCAGCCGTCATTATGTCAATATGAGGTACATATTAAGGCTTGTAATTCCATCAATCATATATTTTCCATGAAGACCAACTTATCACTGAATCATTTTTCTATGTTATTGGAACAATTGATCACGTTCTCTCTAACCCGTAATAAAATATTAATATATTATAATCCATATATATTTCACGATTCTCAAATATAGTATATTATTTATTAAATTAACAAATAACTCAATTTTTGAATCCAGTCATGTTAATGTTAATCATTTCTCTTTGGTTGTCTCAATATAATAATACTAACCTACATTTTATAACTCCCTCTGAGGTATATTCCATTGACAGTAGGGAAATTATTTTTTATAGTGCACTATATCATTATAATTGAGGGATTTAACATTGGAAAATTATTTCTTACCTTATAATTTATGACCTTGGTGCCATTTTTTCTCAAAAAACAAAGAAAAATCCTTATGCACATAAGTATATGATGTGGTGTTTCCTTCCATAATTATCACATATGGGTAAATTCTCATTTCCATTCATCACTTTATCCACCTTTTCCTCTATCATCATCTTCTTCTCTTTTTTCCATTTCCAACCATATGAATTGGTGCATTGTTTCTCAATCTTGTGAGAACATGATACCAAGTCCTAATATAATGATAATATTTTGGAGTATGGTTCCCTTCTGACTATTGTACTAACACAATAAATAATTATCATTCTAACCATTTTTATTACATGCATTGATGTGTTTCGAATTCATTCTAATATGATCCATTTGAAAATAATCGTACACACTAGATGGGGTTGTATAATTATGAAACATCATGTACAATCCAAAAAACATAGTATGTTATAAAATACGTAACCTCATATTAAATAATATGGTTACATTCCATAATCTATGATTTCCTAAATCTAGTTCCAGTGGTTTCTACTAAGCATCATTGGATACTAATTATAACAATGAGGACCCCAGTATCCCAGAGTCGGTGCCATTCATTATTACTTTTTAAGGATTTAAAGGAATAAAATTCTGAAGGACAAAGTATTTTTTATCTTTGGAGATCATAATACATATGTAATACCCATATTAAATTAATAAAATAAAGTAATGTATATACAAAAATATCATAATCTTTAAAACACATTACAATAAATCAACTTCATATCATTAGTAAAAAAATCTAAATAATGTTGATCTTATATGATACGTAATGGACAATTATAATGGAATAAATAATGAATAAATTAGAATACTATTCATTGAAAGGTAACTAATTTATAACATATTCCATTTATGTATATGGTTAATTAAAAATCAATATGTGAAATTAGGTAACTAAAACATATAAGATATCATTAATAAAGATATAATGAAAAACATATATAGAGAATGTCAAAAAAATCATATATAAATAATTAAATTAATAAACATTTAATAAAGTAAATTCTTAATTAATTGAACTCTATGATACTTTGGTACGTGATACTTGTTCCATAAAGACCGTTCACAAGACAATTTAGAACATACCAGGTAAATCCCCATCAGATTTTCCAAACGATTCATCACATAGGACTACCGGTGCATCAAGAGGCTTACATTAAATATTCCCCAACCGATATCATAAATTTCAAAATAATTATTCAAATATAAAACAATCAATGAAATTCACAAAACTATATTCTATATCATTATTTATACATGTTTAATAAGGTATGTAGATCTTTCAACATTTTAGAATCTAATCCAATATTATTCATATTTTACACAATATGTAAAAATTTTATAACATTTTGGAATTATTATACCCCTTATAAAAGTGCATGTATATTCAAAACAAAATTATTTTCCATTTGAAAACATTCATATAGAAGGGATAGTTTCAAGGGATATTTATCAATCCCAAATGGAATTGAGGATTTAATGATAATGTTTACCACGTAGTATTTTTCAAGTCAACCCCCTTTGATTAGACAACTACAAATGATACATAAAATAACCGTAACTTAGATTGATTAAAATATTAAATTGTAAATATGTATTATATACACAAAATAAGTTTGAATTTTTTTATAATAACAAATAATTCTCAATAAAAGGTTAATTAAGATGAAATCCCTTACCTTAGGCTTCCTCTTGGTCACACAGTTATAAGATCCTATAAAATGGATTTAATGATATTACTAACTTCAACGAATAATATTTTAAAACATTAAAAATCATACAAAAACATTTTATAAAATAGTATCACTCATTCGTAAAAAATAAATATTTTTTGTTTATGTGTAAATTACCTTGTTTTTCATGTCTATTTTGACTTATTATTTTTTATTCCAGTTATGTCAATCATGATTTTATAGAAACCAGAATGTAATACACTATTTAATTATAATTTATATTCATTGCATATTTATTTATATTAATCTATAATATTAATATATAGGAAATGCAATACCTTGTTCATGGAGATTGTAGGTCGTACGTACACATGAGCACAAATTCCACTATATCATAAAATTAATATAAGGAAAAGTAAAGTATATATATATATATATATTCATATATTTATCATATTTCTGTCTTGAATATTACATAATATTTTTAAAATCAATCCTCGATGTGAGATTGGAAAATCTCTCTTCAAGGGAAAAAATTTCAATTTTTCTATATTCTTTTATAAAAATTCAATATAAAAATGATTACAATGAAATAATTTTTATTGGAGAATTTAAAATTTATCTAATGTGAGTTTAAACATTTTAAAAATATATTTTAACATAATAAATTATTCAATTAAAAATTTGTTTTCAATTAAAATTCAGTATTTTTCATTATTCATAAAAAAATTAAACTTCTTAGAAAAATACCATGAATTTATCATAAGTTAATTTTGATATAAACATTTAATAAATTTAATTTAATTATTGAAATAAATTTTTTTAAAATTTATAAAAAAAAATTCAAAACTAGGGCTCCATTAAAAGGTTGAAAATTTTCATTGAGAATAATATACATTTTTATGGGTAGAATTATATATTTTTTGATCATATTCCTGTAAAATATAATGGAATAATTTCAACCAAAAATTATTTAATATATAACATATAAATATTATTTTTATCATTCACCATTGTAAATTAATTCAATTTATTTGGAAAGGATACATTTGGTAAATAATAATAGTTTTTTATTTCCCTTATATTTAATGGGATTGTACTTCTATTTCAAAATAATTAGTATCCAATGACATAAACTATCATTTTAAATTCATATTTAGTCTTATTAATAACTACCAATTTATCAACTATGTGATGATTTTAATTTTAAATAATAATATTAATTGTAATCAATGAAACTCAGACTTTTCTGTATATAGAGACAACATAGTGATGTGTGAAATGCAAGAAATACAAAATTAAACATATTCTAAAAATAAAAAATATGTTTTAATGTATTATGATTTTATACCCCCTTAAACAAATGGTGTTCAAGTCATAGATTATGTTGAATAGAATTTTATTCTATCAAAATTTATAGGAGTTATCGGGTTGTTCAAATTTTGGACATTAAAAACCTTCATGCATAAGATTTTGCATTGGTACCCAACCAAATCCCTTCTTGGAAATATCATTTCCTACCATGAAATATTACCTGAAATAGGGTACTATGTGTATTGTTGAATTTGTAATCCTTTTTTTTAATTCCATGATTCTCTCCTCAAATTTATTTTTTTATAAACACATCAACCCCTAACTAGTTAGATTATTTTGTGGGGTTGAAAATATTGAGATTTTTCACATTGATATCTAATGGTACAAATCCTATTCCAGAAAGATGTAGACCAGGATTACATATGTTGGATTCAACATCTCTTTAGTCACTTGTTTATTATAATGATATAAACGTATCCATTAGTCTGTGATAAAATTCCACAATATTTATAATTCTTCTTTCCAAAACTCACATTAATAATATTTTTATATAATTTATCCTTTTTTAATGTCATAAATATTGTATTAAAATAATAATTATCTTCTTCACTTTGTTTGGAGTATTTAATAATATAATTAATGAAGACTACCATAAAAAATCAATATAATCTATGAAGAATCTATTCAAATTGACCATAATTATTTATACATAATTAGTGAGTCCAAAGGTAATCACTATGAAATCATATTGTCCATAAATATTTAGAGTAGATTTAATGGGAATATATTTCTCCTCCATTAATTGGTGATTTCAAAAACAAATAATTTCCATAGTGAATAAATAAAACCAGTGTAGTTTATTTATTATATAATTAATCCAAGTCAGTGGTACTTTTTTATAAAAGATATTTTATTAGGTTCACAAAAATCCATAATGAGGAGAATTTACTGATCCTTATTGATGATGAAGGTGGAAAATGTTCCACATTGTGAAGCACTCATGAATATAAATAAATTTAAAATATCCTCTTATAAAAACATCATCTATTATTCAAATCCCATTGTAGTTATCCTGTAGGTATCCTTTAATATTTTTAGAGATCCTTCATTATATTCTATTGTGTGCTTTGCCTTTCAGTCTGGGGGAACACTAGGGGACACTTCACAGAATATGTCACTATAGTCTATCAAAAATTGAATCAACTTATTCATTATTATATCCCTTGACATATTCATTTAATTAATATATGGTTTCTCATAATGAAAAAATACCTATTTAGTTGAATAATATTTTAAATTATATTCTTCATCCTCCAAATGCTTTCATTCAATTGGGGACTATTGGGGATATAGATAGAAATATACCTCTCATAGTTTTTTACTTTTTTTATACATAGACAACTAATACATTATTATTATTGAATAAAATTAAACTAAAGGATGTGTTACTTGATATTAAAGGATTTCAACCCCAAATAAATTCACATAATGGAGTTTTATTCATAGGATATATTATTTTTACTATTATCATTTACCATGAATAGTTCAAGCACAATGTTTTGAGGTTGGATATAAATATTTCTATGAATCAAAAATGACATAAAATAATGTGTAGAAGAATAATAAATTAGTAAGTTTGTTATTCATGAATGAGTTTTCATCATAGTTTTCACCACATGATTTTCAAGATCAACTTGATTAGTATGGATAACATAACCCCTTATGTGATATCCAAGCCACTAAGGTTTTTGTAATTTATTTTTGTTGAATGTCATTATCTAATGGATTTTCTTTGGATAATTTCATCATTACATGTCATTAAATCATTAGACCATAAGATGAGTTTTGAAAAGAGTCTTTTTTCCTATATCAAAATGGTGGAATTATTTATCTCAATGTGGTAATAATTTAGTGTATTCCCATCATCTATATTCTAGATGAATCTCTCACTTCGCATGAAATTTTTTTTGATGCTTCCTACCCCACTTTTGACAAATGTGTAGTTGGAATTTATTGTTCCCATGGGATTTGTCTGTTAACCCTCCAAATTGAAGAATATTTCCCACTTTATATCATCAGCCCATCGAGACCACTAAGAATCACAAAAATCTATTTCAATATTAATGGCCCAATGTAATATATTTAAATATATTACAATTTATCTATTCATAATATATTTTCATGGATTCCACATTAATCCACTAAATAAGTGGTCCACAATACATTCATTGTCAATGATAAACCTGAAGGTGTACTCTTCAAGACATTTGAGTATTTCCTCACAATCACTTATAGACTCATCTTATTTTTTATCTTATCTGTGGTACTCTCTATATAGTTTTGTTTAGGTATATAATGTAATTTTTTTTCAAAACAATATTTATTCCTTCCTATTCCATGGATTTTATTTCCCCCTTGGGATTTATTTGATTCATTACTTACCACAGATGATCATATTCTCTCTCTATGTGAAAATTAACAATTATGAAATTCATTTATTTATAGAATTATAGGGAAGAAAATAATGTCTTAATAGAGTTAATAAATTACTATGTGATTATGGGATTAAATGATACACTAAAAATATGAGGAATTTTTCTCATAAAGGACTACACAATGATATTCTCCTTATTATGATATATAGGGAGTTCCACATGGTTCATTTCATTATTCATAACCCATGAAATATCATATAGGAAATTGATAATGTTACCAGATTTCACACACAATTGGTAAAGTATCTCATTTGGATAATATTTAGGTTTCCTATGACATTGTTTATGGTAATTATTCCCCAAATCTCATAAATGAAAATAAAATAATGAATTCTCTAGAATGGGAATACTCAAACTAATAAAAATATATAATTTGAATTGTTTACTTGGAAAGAATAAAACATTAATTAACTTTATATGGTATCTTATTTTTTTTATATATGAGTTAATTTAAAAGAAAATCTTTCAGGTTTATTACCCTTACGTAGGTCTATTTAATAGCCACATCAACCTGTGTTGTCCTAAAAGAGAATTTATTACATGGAAACTATTCCCTCAAATATTTTTGGAAATTTATTGATTTTTAATATGCCTTGACACAACTATATGGAAATTCATAAATATATTCTTATCTAAATCCAAAAAAATAACTATACCATTCTGTGAAACTACATAGAGTTATCCAAGCCGGTTTTATAAATTATTTGAATCATTGTAATAGAAATATTCAATAATAAAAACCAAAAGATCCATAGGCCATGTGTATTTTAGAGACTGTGTGTATAAAGCGCCAATATGAAACTAAAATATAAATAATTTTTCAATATTCATAAATTTCCCATAATTATATTTATTTTTTTAAACGATTATAGGATCACCTATCAAATACATAAAGAAAATGGGTTAGGTGTACATCATTTTAAAGAAATAAGCATGATAAAGGAGGATAAAAAATGATTCAAATGGTGTAAAATGATATAAAATTGTATAAAATACATGAATAGTCCCATGAAGGATTTAAATAAATATGAATTCTACATATAATCATGTAAATATAGGAATTTAAGAAAAATAAAAAAAACATTACGTAATAATATTTAAAGTCATGCTACCAATGGAAAATAAAATTATGGATAGAATCCTATTTTGGATTGTGTTTACTCCATAATTCCATATAATGGGACCAAAAATAAATAATAAGATAAATAAATAACCATGGAATTTAATTTATGACATAATATTTTCAAAAATCATTCTCAATAGATTATTCATAATGATTCCGAAATAATGATGGGACTAATCATTTTGGACGTTCATATTTTAATCAAATAAAAAGGGTCTCATAATGTGTTTTTCATTTGAAAAAATTAATACATGGAAGATAATTAGTTATATAAATTTACATACTAAAATTAGATTTCTATTTTATTGAAAATGAAATTTGATGAATGATGGAAATGTAATTTATTCCAAACTATATGTAAAAAATAGTGAATATTAAAATAGTTCATAATTTAGGAAATATTTAATGTTTAAAAGAAATTATGATAATTCTTCATGAGTGTATTAATGGAGGGAAACATTTTTCATCATTTGGTTATATTTTGAAGATGTTAATGAGAAATAAATGTATGGTTAGTACAATCCAAAAAATAAAAGAAATAATAAGATAGGTATATATATAAGATACATATATACAAAATTTATAAGTATTCCATAATGTTATACAACTAGGGAATCATTGTTGTAGAGGGATAAGGAATAACCCTTGAGAAATAAGATGGTTTGGAGATTTCCCTTTCTCATGTCCAAATTGACTCTGGACATTCAATTATTGATCTGAATAATAAAATTTTATTTATTAATTACTTTATTTTTACGTTATTTAAATATATTAGATTAATTATAATGATTTTATTTTACTTTATAACAATATAACTTTGATATGGGGCCCATAATCACTGACCCATGTTCATTAAATCCATGGATATGTGATCTCTTTATTTTGTGGAAAATTGTTAATGATCATCTCAAATTAGACTACAACTCTAAAAGTGAATTGAAATGATAACCATATCCTTCCAATGATTTAATAGTCCCAAATATCCACATTTGTTTCAACATAGTGATTATTTATTAATTATAATTGTTTTTATCATATGGTTTGTTCATTAAGATTTATTTACCGAACATATTGAACTAGATTCATTTTATTTAATTTCATTAATATTTATAAACATAAAACATGAAATAATTTATAATATATGTTTTATACTCATTTTAAAAAAAATATTACTTCTATAAAAATCCATGAAGGAAGTGGACCAATAAGAACTAGGTTGTTCATTGAGGTAGTGAACCAACCATAATGTGAAACACCTTTTCAATTTATAATGACAAGATATGATGATTTATAATTAGAATTACATTATTAAAAAAATATTTTACAATATATGATATAATATTATCTTTATTTAATGATGGATAGATGATATTTTTATTAGTTAGAGGAGAAAAATTATTTAAAGGGAATAACTTATAATATTAACCTTTTAATGTCATTTGTGGTAAAACATCCTATATAACATTTGCATGGTATTTTTGTCGGTACATCCACATTAGGACATCAAGGATATGATTTTAAAAAGATCCAGTTATAACCAAAATATGATATAATTTATAGAATGACTGTGGAGAAGGGGTGATGAGGGTGGTATTTATAATGGGAGGAGAGTGGTGTTTTGAATATAATATTGATTTGTTTATTATTCTTTCACAAGACTAACAATAGTGTTTATTTCTATGAATATATATATATATATATATATTAGTTCATGTGGGTTCTAGATAATGGTTCCTTACATATTAAATGACTTACTAACTCATGTATTTTTCACATAATGGAAAATGGCATATTTTTTCATATTTTTGTAGTCACCAAAAAAGAAAAAATTTATTTAAAACTCCAAAAATTTACCATAGACATTTATCATCATGAAGATTAATATTATTGAATTCATTTTATAAAAATAATATCCTAATTATAATGATATTGTCTTTTAAATAACATACTAATGCCTTATGAAAAATACTAGTTTAAATATTATGATAAATTTTGAAACATTACTAAAACAAACACGTGATATAATCACATTATATTAATATAATAAGGGAAAAAATAAATTTTTATTTAAAATTTTTAAAAAATAATTACATATTCTAATATTTTAATTTATTTTAAAAATAAAACAAAAATATCATACATCATAAACACAAAAACCCTTAATTTATCAATGAAAAATTTTTGTAATCTATAATACCATATAACTATTCTATATTTTAATTAAATAAGATATAAATAGAAAATTATACTCATTAATAAGTGGGGATATTATTATAAAGTCTCATATATAGTTCCAAATGGTATAATTTCTATTCTATAGTTTTGATTATTGTTCCACCAGAATTTTTTTAATGGTCATATGTATTTTTTACCTTCAATATATACATCACATTTCATTAATTCGTAATTAAATTATATTTATATAAAATTTTTATATAATTAAATTATCAAAATCGATCTTTCATTAATAATATAATTTATCATTTCTACATATTGTTCATGTGAATTGTCATTCAAGGGGATTGATTATATTCAAGTTTTCATAATTTAGTTAACCTATTTTCAATTTTTTGATGTATTTTTAAATGTTCAATTCATATGGCTTTATTTATAATTCAATTGTAAAATTAAATTAATTTTAAAAGAATTTTTTTTTCTACCATGTTGTGTATTTTCTATTTATAATACTATGATACTAAATATGGAACAGTTATTAAATCATAATAGATATACCATTTGGTAAATTATTTGTCGTTATAAAAAAACATTCTAATTGACCCACAAGCATAAAAATTGGGTACCATAAAAAAATATCCATTTCTTCTCGAAAATAAATTTTTTAACACAGAACAACCTCATGATTTCTTTGAAAAATATTTATAACATTTATCATGGATTTCTTATTTCCCATACACACCATTATAACCTTTTAAATTCATAAAAACATGGGATGAGCATGAAAAGATCATTAATGGAAAAAAATAGTGACTTAAACCATTAGTCTAAGAATAAGTAAAAAAAATTGAAATCATTTTAAAAAATATATAGTTCTCACCCATATATACTTACTTTTTGAAACATGACAATTCATTAAAACATTTAAGAACATATATATAACTATAATTTTATATTGGGTCATTAATTTCTTGTATTGTAACCCTCATTACAACCTTATGATTTGTAACCCTCGCGGCCACTATACAATGTAACCCTCATGGCTACCTTATGGTGTAACCATCACCATTACACGTAGAGTAACCATAAGACCAACCTCTGACTTACACATACCGAAGGGATTGAAGGGATATATAGGTCCAATCCTTCATCATAAAAAATGACCTATAGCTAGTAAATACTTATAATACAAGAATAATTTCATAAAAACATTTCTTCTAAATTTTGTTAAATAGAAATTTGAAAGTGTATTTTCAAAGGAATGCCCCTTAAAAAATAATATAATTGAATGGATAATTAATATAATAAATGTATTATGTTTATAAATTATAAAGACACTAAATTCATCATAATAAAAATTATATTAATTAAAAAATTAATCTTAGAATCACATAAAAAATGATGTTGATAGTTAACACTGAGGATAGAAATTAGGTTAAGAATTCTATTACATCGGCTTTTTCTTAAATAAAACTTGTTTGAACATCATGTATAATGGTTAAAATGGTGTTATTAATATTTTCTAGAAGTATTATCATTTTTATGACAAAGTATATAGTCATTTTATATCATCATTAGGTCCATTTATTAATAATATTATGTTATTTCTATTATTTCATGTGCATTACATGATTTCCATGGTCAGTTCATAATGTTTTTCACAGCGAATGGAAGAGAAACTACATAGGTGGAATGAAATTGTGTTAATGTGATTACATAAAATTTAGTTTTTTCCTAAATGATTTTGGTTATATGTTATAAGGATGAGTCATTAGATAAATCATTCATGATATTTGTTTAGATCATTTTTGTTGTTCTTTGATAATCAAAAACTTGTTTTATCATATAGCATTAATATTATGCATATAAGATAATTCCAAAACATAATATTTTTCATTTCATATACATTAAATTCTTTTAAATTAATTAAAATTGTTTTACAACTAGATTTTAAGGAAATAAATTAAATCTAAGATACATTGTTGAGGTTGTCGGTAAATCTACAAATCACTAGTGATGTTTTTAATTTTAGAATAAGTAAAAGAGGAGAGGAAAAATGATGATTAATTTTTCCATAAACAAGATAAAAATCCAGAATATATATGATAAATTTTATTTAATTCCTCTTGGTTAATATGATTTGCATAGATTATAAGAAAATAGATGGATTGAAAATAAAACACAAGAAAATGAAAGATTTATTTTTACCAATTGATATCCTCTCATTGAAATCCTCGTTAAGGCCTTTGGTTTTGTCATTTTGGTGAGACCGTAAGAAATTTAGAGTGGGGAGAGAATTGGTAAGGGTATTATGATCTATTAATAAAATGATAAAATCTTAAGAGTTGTGAGAGGAAGATGGGGTTGAGGGTGGTATTTATGGAGGACTAGAGGAGTGATTTTCCATTATTTTAATAATTAGTTTAATATTTTGGATCATGACATTGAGTAGTCTTGATTCAAGTGAACCCAAATAATAAAGAGAGAATGTAATATTGAAATAATGGTGCTTACATTTCTCCATTATACATGGAATAGTATATTTAAAATATAATGTATATATATAGAAAATTTCTATTTTTCACAATTCATAAAAATATGCTAGTATTTAATAAAACCGCCACAAATTAACCCTAATTTTTTGTAGGAGTATAATTTAAAAATGAAATGCATTTTTTCAAATTACTTTTTTTAAGATGATATAATTAATATTTAAAAAAATCCAAATTTATTCAGAAAATGTATATTTTAAAATTATAACTGATTTTATAACACATTGAACAGTTCATAAAGTTATCATAAATTATTACAAAAGAAATTATATAGTGATGTTATTATTTATTTGGTCATATTAGTATTTATAATGGTAACATTAATATTCACAAGTGTAGATTAATATTCACCAAAAATTATGTGTATCTTATCAGACTCAAAAAAAAATACTGATTGTAATAGTGTCTCTCTATTTTTTGAAATTCAAATCATAGAAGCGGAAAATTTATATTTAGCAGCTAGTTTATCACTATATACTTAAAAAATTGATTCATTTTATAGAGACATAATTTTTCATGAATTTAAATTTATTTTTAAAACCTTGGGGTGTTACATTATCCCCACCTTCTATAAACGGAATCCTCGTAATTTAATTAACTTATTAAATACATGAGTGCACCTTTCCCTCGTAGTATTTTCATATTCCCATGTTTCCTCTTGAGACATGATGTTTATCCAAAAAAACCACTACCTAGTATATTACCTTATTTCTCAATACATTTTCAATTTGATCAAGAATCTGAAAAAAAATATTATAATAAATGTTCTTTTCCAACAAAACATCTTCTGGCCTCAAAACATTAGATTTATCTATCACATACATTCTCAACAACAAAACCTGAAAATCATTTTGTACCTGAGATAAAATCATAGGCAAAGCTACTCATTATGAAATAATTCAAACATTCTCCATGGTTTCATAATTTCCAGTGAACCATAGAATCAGCTACCCTTTCATCCCAAAAAACATATCAATTTTCAACGGTGATATTCTAGGAAAATCATGATCACCTTCCTCAAAAGAAAAGTATTTCCTCCAGTTATCTATATGTATTTTCTTCCTACTATAATTTTTTCTCTTTCCATACCAGTTCATCATCAATTTCTCATCCATTTCCTATACTAATTATGGTCCCATGATCATCCTTTCCATTATTTAATCCCTAAGAGCTGGAGTTCCACATCACTACCCATATAATGCCTAAAAATGTTCCATCTGAATACTTGAATGAAAAATGATATTATAAGAAAACTAAAATAATCTAATATGTGGATCCTAACTACCCTGGTAATAAACTGAACATTATCAATGAATCTCCTCTATAGTCTTAATCATCTATTTAGGCTTCCCATCTGATTGAGGATGAAAAGTTTGACTAAAATTTAATTTTCTTCCCAACCACTTATGATGGCTTCTCCACAAGATATAAGTTAATCTGGGAATGGAGTTTGATACTATAAGGCCCCAGCCGTAAACCTTACTTAATCTTGAGTTATTACAAGATTACACATTGAGGATATTTTTTAGGTTTAGAGTTTTAGAGAATTAGATCATGAAACTTGCATTACATTCCCCATTTAAACAAAGTGGTTACATAAAAGACAATATTAATTCTTCCCATCTACGGAAACATATTTAAAATAAAACACAGATTCTTTCTTGACAATCCCTTGACACTATCATCATATCATGTACCTTTACCTTGACCTGTGAAAAACATTTCAAAAACATGGGATGAGCATAAAAAGCTCAGTAAGGGTTATAAAAATATGGAAAGGAAACATGAATTCATATATACATAAGAATGAAATCATACTTTACCCATAAAACATAGGTACTTTAACATACCTCATAAAATCTTGAATAAATCATCGAAATCATAAGACATAAAAGGTAACTTGAGAAATTCATAACATTCTTACGTAGGGAGTAACCCTCTTGGTTACATTTGGAATACCCATCACAGTATATTCCCTAAATCACTTTGGAGAAACCTTAACGTTTCACTCCTTCGCGTTACCCAATGCATTGGAGAGCTATATTGGTCTCACCCACCCTTAGTTTATCACGGAACCACCTGTATTCATAATAATGCCCAAGAACCTCAACATAATCATATCACATAAAACATGCATAAAGGAAACATAACATTTCCACCTTTCAATCA